>CAMTDV010000023.1:77859164-78538951 GCA_947069175.1 Scalesia atractyloides
AGTTATATAGCATTTATGTATAATTAAATTTGTTGTTTTAAACAGGTTAGACACACAGTCCAGTAGTGGACTGTGTGCAAACACAATACATACGTCCCTGGTTCGAATCGTGCATGTCTCTGACTTTCAGGATTAAACTTCCATTTTTTTAACTTATTCAGATCACCTTCCACATGTATATAATGTAATATAATTTTGGATTATACCGGGTTAGACACCCAGCCCAGTTGGTAGGGCTGGGTGCAAAACAAAGCGATGGTCACGGGTTCGATACGTGATATACGCACCGGTTCAATAGATTTTAAACCTTTTTAAAATAACTAATTTCTGAAATATTCTAGTTAGTATATAAAGATAATTAAAATCAGATATCTTTCGGGTTAGACACGTAGCTCAGTGGTAGAGCTGCGTGCACGTAAACGGGAGGTCACGAGTTCAAACCTCACACACGCTGCCAATATTCCATAAGAACCGGTCAGACTGTCAGGTCTGACAAGATCCATTTTTTAATACATTTTATATTATTATTTTTCTTTAAAATGTTAATTAAAAATCAATTTAAAACACTAAAATACAAGACTTTTTAAGTTATAAAACTCCATTAAATACTACAAAAATAACCTAAAAAATCTAATATAAAAGCATTAATTAAAAATATTAATTTCTAATAGAATCTATTTATTTATCGAATTATTACGTTATCATTATAGGTTAGTTTTTCTCTCGTGGTTAAATCCCAAATTCGTGCGCGTTCGCTATCAATTCCAAAGAAACGCACCCACTGTGAGTAAATCCTTACAAATTTCCCTTTTTATTCATGTTTTGGGGTGTATCATGTATCGTTTTCGTTTATTCAAACATTTGTGCTATTACCAATATATGATCTTACGTGTTATGTAATGTTATATGTTGCATTGTGTGTTTACATTTTTGTCAGTTGCGTGCAATCATTCACATTAGGCCTATCAGTTCCTCGTGGGATACGAGTTGAGCATCAGGTGTCTCATTAGATCGGCTCCGTTTGATTGAGCCTTGATCTCATTGTTCATCATTTGTCATGCTTGTGTGTGCATTGATTGATAGTTTGTGGTTAGATTTACATATGCGTATACTCATATTTGGTTTATGCATAATTTTGTTTAAATAATCAATATAACTAATTCTTTCAAATGCTTAAATGTGATTCACTCGCCAACCTTTGGTGACCCAAAACCCTATTTTTACACATGATACAGGTGGACAGATTGAAGCAAGGATCACATAGGAAATTGCCTTAGAAGAAATATAAAGAGTTCATGAATATTGTTGTGCTTGTATGATTGTTGTAATTTTTCCTTTAAATTGGAAATAATAAATATGAAACTTTATTATTGTAAATGTCATGAGCTTTGATGAAAACCCAATCCTGCCCTGACTACCATTTCCGTTGCGGGCCAGGGTGTGACAGTATAGATCACTTGGAACAAATCTCCCAAGATTTATTAAAGGTATACAATAACATTTAGTACTTTCTCTTTCATATGTTAGAATTCACACTTGTGAATTTTTCAATGACTTCTAATGAATTATGTCGACGTAAATCTCGTTTGTGTATTTCATCTCAATACACTCAGTACGTTCTTTCATTAATCTCTCATGATGTGTTTGTACATTTGATGTTTCATCTTTGACTTTTAGTCAATGAAACAACTCTCAAGTTGTTTATGTCCAAATATTTTCATGTACTATTCGTTTAAAACCATATTCTTTTAAACAATATATAACTAGCGTTATAATTACTTTCCATAAAAATAATTAATACGTCACAAACATTAGTGATTTATTTATTTGAAATTGCATGTGTTATCTGAAGATATTGAACACAAAACAATAAAATACATTGGAAACTAAATCATATGTCCCAAACATTTTTGAAATTTAAACGGAAGCATAGGCGATATGTAGACATCAAATATCAAAGTGCTTTTATCTTCAACACTTTATAATCTGGCCAAGATCTTCTTAACGATATCGTCCATGGCATGTCTTGAGGTACTCCCTTAATAAGACTCCATGCACTTGTAAAGTACAAGTTCCCCATTTCATCTTGAAATTTTAAACTTGGAGAACTCTGGTCAAAACAACACCAAGTTGTTACAAAGGTTACATTTAAGTAGTAAACTTGAACAATTAAATTTGTTCACAACAACACCAAGTTGTTTTCCACCCAATAATATCCACGAGACTGTTACTTTGTTCAACAAATGTTACTTCTCGCAAGAGTAACAAACCATTTGAATTCTCAAAACTATGCAAAACTTTGTCTTAAAATTCATGTTAAACTATTTCCTTAGTTTTGCAATGTACAATATTAATAATATCAATTAGAGTATATGATGACACAGACCAAAACTCAAAATATCAAACATTTTATATTGTTTAGTCTTATTACGCATGTACTAAACATTTTCTAGCACGTATGTTAGAAAAAAATGTTATAACTGACACATTATAGAATTGAACGTTTATATAAAACGTTTTCTAAAGACATAGTTTATAAAATAAACCATTTCTAATTGTTTTTAAAGCACACATAGGTAATTAAATATTTAAACAAAACATTTCCATTCATTATGTCTTACAATGAACAATCTCTAAGCTTGTATTTGTGATACGCATTTTCTAACACACATGTTAGATAATTTAAGTCACTTTATATATATAAAACATGACCATTTGAATTTAGAAATCACAAATTAAAGTTGGTGATAAATCCCAGACAACAAAACCATCACTTTATGGTGATTTAATTCTTGAAGCCAATCAAACATCAATTTTAATGTATGACCTTTAATTTCTAAACCATACAATGCATAAATAAGTGTTTATATTCATTAAAATCAATGCTATAACAAATTACTTATATAAAATGTTTACATAAAATATTTCAAAGCATTTGTATTTTAACAATCATGTTAAAATGAAAGAAATTCTAACGCACGCGTTAAAAAATATTATCATTTCCATAAAATGTTAGTTCGACTTGTTATAAACACATATAGGGTAAAAAATAAGTCATTTCTAATACACACGTTAGAAAATAAACAACTAAAAATTACTTTCAAACTAACGCTTTTTATGAACCTTTTCTAACATGCATGTTAGGAAATAAATAATTACAAAAATCAATAGCTAATGGTTTTAAAATCGTTTCTAACACTTTTGTTAGAAGTAAACAATTACAAAAATTGTTATAAAACTTACAATAAATACGTTCTAACTAGCTCGTTAGAAATAAACGATTACATAAATCGTTATAAAACGTATCAGTTTATATTAAACGACTCTAACATGCTCTTTAAAATAAGTGATTACAAAAATCATTATAAGACTTATTTGTTCATATCAATCCATGGCTGGATGAAGAGTCTACTTTAAATATTGACTTAATTAGAGACATAAAACTCTAATTAAGTAACATAAAACTTTTATTTAAAGACATGAAAATTCTATCCAAAGAATTTAATGTTACAAAAAAAGTAGATTTACACCCATATTCCGTCTAACAATATGTTAGAGAAATTTAACGTTTACAAATAAATGTATAGTTTACACTAATAAACCGTTCTAACACAAATGTTAGAAAAAATTAACGATTCCAAAATCGTTTCAAAACCAATGATTGAACGAAAACTATTCGTTTTGTATCATGGTATAGGATTTAAGATTGTATCTCAATCTTAATAGATCCAAACACAACAAGTTGTACTACATACATATTTCCCAAAAAAAAAATTTGAAGATCCTAATCTCTAAAAACTATATTTTTTTATTATAAATCTTTTTGTGAACCTAAAATCCTTATAAATAAGGTTTTAAAAATTGTAGCAACAATCTCACGAAATCTGTTTTAAGTTTGTAGTACATGGGTCACCATTTCTAATAAAAAAATATATAAATAAAATAGTAAAGATACTCTCTTTACATATTTAGGAAATTATAGTACATGTACCGTGTACAAATCCTTACGAATATAACGCATAAAACAACATATTAATTAAATTGATTCAATCTATGGTTTTCAACAAGAGTTTTAACAGCCTCTTCTTGTATAGTCCATTGTATTTTAAGTTCTTTGTGTATGCTTCAACGAGGTCTTGAACCACGTGTTCTTGTACATTAATTTCCTACAAAAAGAATAAACAAATGTTGGCGGTTGTGGCTAAGGCACGTGTTCAACACGCCTCCCTTAAAACATATTTCACACCTCTACTAAAGACAACGCGTCAGTCTCCCAGGGTACAACAGCCGAAGCAGTCTGTACTGCCGGAGAAAACCACACGCCCGAGGTTACACCGGGTAAAATCATCGTGTTAGACCTTTTGGAAACCAAGAATAGAAATGTAGTTGAATCGTGTAGAGAAACTTTTCTCTATATGATCCCAACATATAGGTTATCAAGTACTTCTTCTCCATGGACTCTTCATGCATACATCTCTCTTTCTTGTATCTTTTTACTTATATTTTTTTCTTTTTTTCTAACCACATCAAAAGAGACACATAGCCTATTATGTATGCAAGAGCCATGGGTGTGAAAAGTCCAACATAATTAGAGACTTAATTTTGCCATAAAATCTCTAACCAATTGTCATAAAAGAAACTCTACTCAAGAGTTCTCATCAATACACCACATGAAGAGTTTATTATTCTAGTATAAAACTAAACAAGTGACATAAATAACTCTACTCAAGAGTTTGTCACTATATGTAAATTTCCATTCTTCACATTTAAAAAATTTCCAACACCGCTTTGTCGTCCTTCGAACAATCACCGCAACCGTCACTAGCCGTCGCTAGTCCTTGTCGTCTACCGAGTTTGTTACTCACCACGAATACAGCCATGGAAACTGTTGCCTTCGTACATCGCAAAGCCGATGAATCAGTCCGCAACCATTTAGGTTGCTTGAATTCGTTTTAATTATTCACCGGACCACTCCAATCGTTGATTTTTTGATCAACTCCCTTCTACTATTAAGGTAACAAAACTGATTCATTATAGAACTGGTTCATTGTTGTCTGAAAACGAGTCTTGGTTTCTGTTCTCTTGTTTTGAAACTTTGACTTTAAGTTTTTAAACGTACAATTTATTGATCAAGAATTCATGAAATAGTGGTTTTTTAATAGAAAAAAAAAAGGATTCTGGCTTGAATACTATATGAATACCCCACACAATACATGTGTTGATGACATTATAAGATGTGATCTCCAAGTAATTTATGATATTAGTAGAAATAAACTTTCTGATATACAATAAATACACTTAAAAAAAGTTATTTCTATTTAAAACTGCTTTTCCATTATAGTATTTTATTATTGAAATCAAGTCTTGAATTATGCTTTTAAAACAATTATACGTTTACTTTCACTTTTAGAATCATCAAATTAATTTAGTAGTATATAATAAGAAAAAACCATCAAAACTAGTCATTTACTATTTAAAAAAGATGAAAAGTTACGGTTCCATTTTTTGCCTATGTTAAAATAAAGATTATTTTATTCACATACTAAATGGTGTTTAGATCAGCAAATTTCTAAGTATATTTATAATACTTTACTCCTATACAAAATTAGTGATTTTAAATAAAATCTGAAATAATAATATATTCTAATTTTATAAAGTATTTAAAGGATTTTTGTTAAGTTATTTAAAACCCTATCTATTTACTACATATAATAACATGGTAAATTTGTTATTATAATTTATCACCATAATTATTTTTGCAAAATATACATTTAGTTGTTCTAGGTGATTTGGACAAAAGCTCCCATATATTAGGACTCACTTTTGTAGAAGTTGGTATTCGGTTTATTTAGATTATTTATCTTACATTCTAGGTTGATCATGTTTTGGATTAAATCTTTCTCTCGTGCGGTTTTATCAAGGATCATGAAAACGTCAAGATGTAATTATTTGATGTTATGTTTGGTATTTGTGCAAGTTTAGTTTATTCAAGTTCAGTGCGTACAAGTTTATTTGTGTGCAAGTTCATGTGTGCAATTCAGATTTCAGATGGGTCGCTACCACCATCGACTGACTAGATTTCCCATGGCCATGGGTTGTAGTCCTAGTATCACCACCACAAAGTGTGAGTAAATCATTCATAATTCCCTTTTTTTATATTTAACCATTTTGGGGTGTACCATGTGCATAGTTAATATTTCAAATTCATTATTCAAATACATATGTCAAGGTTTAATTATTTGATGTTATGTTTGGTATTTGTGCAAGTTTAGTGTATTAAAGTTCAGTGCGTACAAGTTTATTTGTGTGCAAGTTCATGTGTGCAATTCAGATTTCAGATGGATCACTACCATCAGCTGACTAGATTCCCCATGGTCATGTGTTGTAGTCCAGTATCGCCACCATATTTAGATTCGCTCTTTGTGGGCTTGAGTCTCATTTTCATGGTTCAGTACACTTACATTTAAAGCAGTTTACATATTCAGTTGGGTGTGTTTGTTCATTTGGTTACTGACGTGTGCGTATATATACATGTTTTACAATGGATTTTACACACGAACTCGATTTTAATATTTATAAAAATGATTTTTACCTTAAATTAAAACACACACAAAAGGACAAGTGTACCCTATCGTATATATAGTAAAGTATGGGTAAGAACCAGATGTCGATCCATGGATGCGGGCAGGCGCTTATGTACTAAATTGTCGTCATTTATCTACCGGTAAAAGGATATGTGAAAGAGTTTTTACTAAAATTTTCTAAAAATATATTTTAAAATTTTAAAACACATAAGACTCCAAATACAAAAATATTGTTTCTTTTTTTTTTGTCTTGTTTTATAAACAACGTAAGCATGTTAACTAAGTCAGAAATGTCGCAAAGGCATTTGATCAATTTTCCAAATATAAAGACAATTAATATCCCTTTCGGGTATCCTAACATGATAATTCTTCGGAAAGTTAACGCGATAAACACACTTTAACCACCTAAAATTATTCATTAACGAGCTATTGATATTTTTTCATGTAAATCTTTTAAAAATAAGTTAATCATCCGTTAAGAGTTTTCTAACCTCACTTTATCAAGGAAAACAATACCAATTAACACAATATAACCACCGAGATAAGCATAAGTAGATCATATCACAAACTTATCCATTTTGCAAGTCTTAAACATAAATATACCAAGTTGGTCATTTTGTCCAAAAATACTAACGAAGTTTATGAAACATGTTAAGAACTTACAATAACACCATCTAACTCGTTAGAGACCTTACGTGTAAGAAAGCATTCTTGATCAAAATCAGATTTATCTTTTATTAAACCAATACTCATTTCTAGTTTCATGGTAAACATATTAACAAGTTAATAGTTTACTGGCAAATGATTAATTATGGGGTTTTATCAACTTATTCCAACTAACCGTTTACTAATCATCCAAGATAAACAACCTTAATAAAAAATCCAACATCAATGAACCAGTTTGCCATATGATCATCAAAACTCAAACATGAACAAGTTGCCTGAGCATCATTCCAACGTAATTACAAACTAAATATTGTTCATAAAACAAGTATTTTACTAGCATTCATAATAATAATACATAAACATCAGCTCAATGCTTGCAAATGTGCTTAAAATGTATGTTAAGAACAAGAATTCAAACCATAAACAAGCAATGATTTGATGGATTAGATGAAAGCTAAGCTTCTTGCAAACTTGAGGCTTGAAATCGACCAGAATCGACAGCTCTCGGACCTCAGAAATCGCCCAGAAACTTGGAAAATTACCTAACATTTTGATCAGTCGTGAATGCTCTGTTTTATAGAGATTTTCATATCTGCACGCTCGTGCACTTTATGTGCATGCCCGTGCGCATCAGCATGACGCCAGCTGCAGTGCATGGGTCGACAAGTGGACGTTTGGGCGACAAAATTTTCAGATGTGCACGGCCGTGCACTTTGGTCGCAAAGCCGTGCAGGGTCTCAAGATACACTGTTGATTGATGATCAGCTAGTGGACGGTCGTGCACATGGGTTGCACAGTCGTGCGCGCCGAGAAATGAGCTGCACTGCCTTGCGCATACCAGTGCTCCCGAGATCATAAGTCGCGAACGGTCGTGCCGATGGTCCGCACGGCCGTGCGTGAGCTTATTTTCTGCAGAATTCATCCGGAATGTTCGTCAATCCCACTTTTTCTCCAACTTTGTCTGTGGCATGCCGTTTTGGACCTGAAATTATAAAAGTTATCGATTAAGTACCTAAACGACGAAGTTTTAGCCAAAAACGCACAAAACGAGGGTAAAATAGGGGACTTAATTATGTTTATTTTAACGTATATCAAACCTCCCCACACTTGAACTTTTGCTTGTCCTCAAGCAAACTGACAGCTAACAGACGCGGGCCAACGAGGGACCCAAACGTCAAATATTTACAACACTAACTAAGTATTCGGCGATCAATTGGTATTTCAAAAGTCAACATCAAATATTTCAAACCAAACAAGCATATGCGAATATAAGCAAAGATAACCAAAAAGCAATGTTTCCACTTCTGATCAACTTAACATGCAAATCCTTACATCTCTCACAATGTTCACACACACTCGGTTATATTTATGAGTCATACATGTAATGTGTATGTGTAAAACACTCGATGCCAAGGCGATGAATCATGAAATGTCATAAGCTTGTCAAAAGATCTAATCTCCACCAACTAGCATGCGAAAAAGACACAAATCAAGAGGTCTTTGAGGTTGTAATGATAGGTAATGGTTAAGGGTAGGAAAGGGACATTTAAAAGTGGTTAAATGGTTAAAACTCGGTGGTTATTTCTAACCCACGTAAATGGCGTAAACTATACATAAGTAAAGCATAAATGGATGATTTTGACCATATCGAGCTAGTCGACGAGATTGTACTATTTAGCGCCTAAAATTGCTCCGATTTGATCTTCTTTCTTCTATTTTTGATTGTTGTTTTTAGTATTTTTCTGTTTTCTTTTTTTCAATACAAATTACACAAGTTAGATAATAACTATCACCGAGGTTTAACACAAAGGTTTAAACAATAAAAAGGCTAAATTTGGCTAAGTGGGTTAAAATGGGTGTAAGCGGAAAAACACGGGATATAGGCTCAACATGGTTTAACTAATGGAATGATGGTGGTTACGGAAAATAAACAAAGAAAAAGGCTTAACACAAAAGGGTATCCTAAATGCCTCTATCACATTCATGCCCTTTTTACATATTTATGATCTTGAAAAGTATACTAATGACAAGTTCTGCATTACGTGAAACATCCGGCTCACTCGTATTCCAAACAAAAACAAGCATGCTAAGAATTGAAAGGCTCAAATATGCTCATGTAATTGAAGGAATGGGTATAATGTAAAGATAAACATGTAAGTCTTTCTTCTTGTTTGTCAGCTTTTAGTTATCATTACTTAAAAATTGATTTATCTTGCCGGTTTTGATCGTATCTGATGCTTTCTAAAAGAACACAACTGACCGTTTTTATATAAAGATTTTTTTTACGAGGACAAACAAAGTTATGCAAGTTAAACCCCTCCCCACACTTGAACTTCACATTGTCCCCAATGTGAATCAAAAATTAGTTACGCAGTTATTTTAGCAAGACTAAAGTGTGAAAAGGGTGAATAAGACTCCCTCGAGTTGAAGAAGATTTGGAGATAATTTGCATGACCGTCTTTCTTTTCAACTCTGGTTGCGTTTCCATGTAACTACAAAACTTGTCAATCTATCCAAAACTCAAGCAACGCCATTGATCAAAAGATGAGATAAATAAGGTTTCATCCATTAATTTGAAAATTAAATAAAATAAGTAATAATAATTGTTTTAAAAGTAATACATATCCGAGGGGTTTTTAAAACACTGTCAAAATGAAAAACCCCAAACAAAGACAAAGAAAACCATAAAAATAATACTGACACCAGCGATCTTCAGACTCTACACTCTAGCCTTCCCACTAATCCTCCTCATCATCTTGGCGCGCTCCCATGGGCCCGCCTCGTCGTGTCCCGGGTTCCCGAACGGGAACTGCGGAGGATCGCCGAAATAGTTTGGGAAGGCCTTGTGCAGCCCTCCGAATATGTAGGAGAATCCAGCATGCATCTCTTCTCTCATCATATTTTGGTTCACCTGCATTTGCTGGAATTGCTAGTAGAACTCTGGGTATGAAGGGATGCCAGGTAGCCTATCCTGGTGTGCCTGATACTCCTGCTGGTGTTGGTACTGGTGCTGCTGCTGAGGAACCGGTGGAGGTTCTATGTATGCACCCTCGTGAGCATGTGCCTCGTGGACATGCTCCATCTCGACATCCTCTTCGTCCTCATCATCTGGTAGCGGCGGAAGTGGGTCCCAGATTTCCCCGTTTAGGCCCCTTAACCTCGGGCCATTTCTTGTGTCTACAATCAAACCCATCACCCGCAAAGAACGAATATCCACATCATCTCCGGAGTGAACAAGCGTCAAATTATTCACTACATCCTCGGTCAAAATCCCAATGGCGTGAGCGAGTTGGGTCACATATTCCCCACCGTGAATCTCGCTACTTATCGACCTCCCTGCACTATTGATAAAAAATTCAGCCATGCGAGCGGCAAGGTTGACATGCACTCCATTTACTATCGAGTACAAAAATAGTAGGTCTGGTGTGGGACAGTTCCCAGAACTGTCCATGCACCCACAAATAGTGTGGCTCATTTCCTGGTGAAGAACCCTAAGGAGTGGGTCCTTCATTCTCGACGCTTTAGCCCTTCTGGCCTCGTAAGGTTGCCCGATCGCCACATGAGCCCAAAAGGCTGCTCTGTCTTCATCGCTGTTAAGCTTATATATGTTGGTAAAGAGCTTGGTGTCTATTTCTTCATCAGTGTAAATACCCAATTTCCGCCTGAGCTTTGCCACTGACCACTTATGCCATCTACCTCCGAGCCTGAATTGCACAATTTTCGCGTGCTTGAAATCCAGGTTCTCGTTTCTTGGTTTGTCATATGCATACGAAGCAAAGAACTCTAAGGTTAGCTCGAGGTAGACGGGCCGCTCAACATTTAACAATCTCGCCATCGGTAAGGAAATCATTTCCTGAAGCCTCTCGGACTGGTTTAGGGATTACAATGCAGCCCAACTTATCCTCCTTGGTTCACCGATTTGGTCTCTTCTGTTCCAAAGTGTATGTAGCTTATTGATGCACGGACACTCCTTTTGCTTGTCGGCGTTGAACTGGAGGAAAGGATGATCCCTCTACACGCAGTCAAACAACAAAAAATCAGCCTAGACCTAAAAACTTTCAACCACGGCACCAAAACAGTGTTTTTCGAACATTCTGTTTGCTGTTTTCAGGTGGCGCACGGCTGTGCGGGCCATGTGCACGGTCGTGCGGATCCAAATCACACACTATTGTCGGGTTCACTGTAGCGACTCAAGGCCGCACTACCGTGCGGATGAGGCGCACGGTCGTGCGTCGTCTGCAGTTTCCAAAAATTGGTTCCATTCATTTATTTCGGCCGTTTAATCACAAATCAAAGTGTTTTCTCAGTGAATGGACCGAGGGTTCCTGATTGGAACTTTGATTCGCCCAATGTTTCAAGAATTTGGGTTTGATTGTCGTTTATGAAGAAAACCCAAAAAAATTTCTTGAACAAGAACCCTAATCTACTCCTAAAACAAGATTAAAAGTGAAAAAGATGAAGGGATTCATACCCTAACCGAGGATTGAACAAAATCCTTGCAAAAAGTGGTTAAATTTAGGGGCGTGCGGAAGTAAGAACGGCAGTGCGGCTAGGGTTGCAGGTGAGATTAGGGTTTTTTGAAACACATATATTTATATTGTTCTGGGGACTGTTCAGAAAAAGCCGTGCACGGCCGTACGCAGATGTGCACGGTCGTGTGGATTCAAAAACACAACACCTTTGTTTACTGGTTCTCGAGTCGCACGGTAGTGCACACTGGCCGCACGCTCGTGCGTGTCTGAGAAACCAAGCCGCACGGTCGTTCCTTGCAGATGCAGATTTGAGGTGCACGGCTGTGCAGATGAGGCGCACGATCGTGCGGCATCTGGGCATTCTGCAGAAAGTTACACAGAATGTTTCCAACTCTATTTTTTTCAAAACAAAACACCATTTTTTCTGTTTGGACAGTATTTCAACTTCGGAACTATATAAGGCACGAATCAAAACAGTACGAACCTACAAATAACCGAAAAAAGCGGAAAACATAGGATAAAGACTAAAAATTAAATTAATTACAATTTTACCCTTAGCATGCTAATCACGCCCGCTAAATTTTCTCAGCGAGTCGATAGCTGGACTCTCCTCCCTACACTTATTACGCGTGCGGGGCGTGGAGTTCGATGACCTCCACCGCCAAGTCAACCGGTCCGTTGACATAAAGCTTTAGCCTGTGACCGTTGACTTTGAACGTTACCCCGTTTGAGTCCTCGATGATGACGGTTCCGTACGGTAATATTTTTTTGACAGTGTACGGTCCCGTCCATCGGGATTTCAACTTAACCATGAATAATCGAAGCCTTGAGTTGAACAACAATACGAGATCTCCCGCTTGGAATTCCTTGTGATCTCTCAAGCGCTTGTCATGTAACTTTTTTGTGCGCCCTTTAGATAAGCTAGAGCTCTCGTAGGCATGACTTCTCAATTCTTCAAGCTCATGGATTTGCAAGAAACGAGCCTCACCGACACTCTTCAAATCCGAATTCGCTGCCTTTAATGCCCACAATGCCTTGTGTTCCAACTTGACCGGCATATGACACGCTTTTCTGTAAACTAACCTATACGGAGTAGTCCCTATAGGCGTTTTATATGCAGTTTGGAAAGCCCAAAGCGCGTCATCTAACTTCTCTGACCAATCCTTTTGGTTCTGAACCACCGACCGCTCAAGGATTCTCTTCAATCCCCAGTTTGTGACCTCTACCTGCCCGCTCGTTTGGAGATGGTATGGCGTGGCTAATCTGTGGTTAACACCATAGCAAGACAGGGCCTTTTCCAGCTGCGCATTGTAGAAATGCGTTCCTCGGTCACTGATGAGTGCCTTCTGGGCACCAAACAGGGCAAACAAACTTTTCAGAAACCTCACGACTACCCTGGCATCATTTGTGGGTAAGGCCTGTGCCACGGCCCACTTTGACACGCAGTCCACTGCCACCAAGATATATTTATTACCGCGTGAGGATGGAACGGGCCCATGAAGTCAATACCCCATATATCAAATACTTCACGGACCTGAATTGCATTCTGAGGCATCTCATTTCGTGTGGAAATATTTGTTGCCCTCTGGCATGCATCGCACACTCTCACCCACTTTTGCGCGTCATGGAAGATTGTGGGCCAATAAAAACCGGCGTCTAGCACCTTCTTTGAAGTGTAGTTGGCCCCATGATGACCTCCGGTGGGCCCTTCATGACATTGGTGCAAAATGTCGACTGCCTCCTCTCCGAACACACATCTACGAATCACTTGATCTGCTCCAACTCGAAACAAGAATGGGTCGTCCCAGATGTAATGCTTAAGGTCTGCGAAGAACTTCCTCTTTTGCTGATGCGTCAATCCTTTAACAAGGATTCCACAGGCGAGGTAGTTTGCAAAGTCAGCAAACCAAGGCGACTCATCACTCACTTCTATACTCATGAGGAACTCGTGGGGGAAGTTGTCGTTTATCGATTCCTCCTGCACGTCCTCAGAATCTCTACGCTCAAGCCTCGAGAGATGATCGGCCACCACATTCAACGCACCCTTCTTGTCTTGGATCTCGATATCAAATTCTTGTAGCAACAGAATCCATATAATTAGACGTGGTTTCGCATCTTGCTTGCTGAAGAGATATCTAATAACTGAATCATCCGTATATACAATCGTCTTGGACAGCACGAGATATGATCTAAACTTGTCAAACGCAAAAACTACAGCCAAAAGCTCCTTTTCTGTGGTAGTGTAATTCTCTTGCTCATCATGCAAGGTCTTACTGGCGTAGTATATCGGGTGGAAGTGCATCTCCTTCAGCTGTCCCAAGACTGCCCCTATCGCGAAATCACTAGCGTCGCACATAATCTCAAATGGCAACGCCCAGTCTGGTGCTACCAGAATAGGGGCCTCGATAAGCCTTTGCTTCAATAACTTGAATGCCTCTATGCATTCATCCGAAAACACAAACAGAGCGTCCTTCTCCAACAAACGGGTCATGGGTCTCGCGATTTTTGAAAAATCTTTAATGAATCTCCTGTAAAACCCAGCATGACCAAGGAAACTCCTGATTGCTAGTACTGAGGTTGGGGTAGAAGTTTAGGAATGACATCCAGTTTGGCTGGATCAACCTTCTAACCCCGCTTGTGAGATTTTGTGCCCGAGAACTACCTCTTCTTTCACCATAAAGTGGCATTTCTCCCAGTTGAGCACAAGATTTGTCTCTTCACACCTCAACAACATCTTTTTCAAATTTTCAAGACAATGATCAAAGGAACTCCCATAAACAGAAAAATCATCCATGAACACCTCCATGGAGTCTTCAATCATGTTATGAAAAATAGCAACCATGCAGCGCTGGAATATCACCGATACATTGCATAACCCAAAAGGAATACGTCGGTAGGCGAATGGGCCGAAGGGGCAGGTGAAAGTAGTCTCCTCCTGATCCTCAAGAGTGATTGGAATTTGAAAATAGCCAGAGAACCCATCAAGAAAACAATAAAACGACTTCCCCGACAGACGTTCCAACATCTGATCGATGAATGGAAGCGGGAAGTGGTCCTTTCGGGTGGCGTCATTAAGTTTGCGGTAGTCAATGCAAACTCGCCATCCGGTGACGGTATGGATCGGAATAAGCTCATTCGTATCATTTGAGACTACAGTCATGCCTCCTTTCTTGAGCACCACTTGCAAAGGGCTCAGCCAAACTGAATCAGAGATAGGATATATTAAGCCTGCATCTAGCAACTTAATTACCTCCTTCTTCACGACGTCTTGCATATTCGGGTTCAGCCGCCTCTGATGCTAAGCACACGGCTTGTAATCATCCTCCATTAGAATTTTGTGAGTGCAAAAGGAAGGATTGATGCCTTTGATCATAATCTTCCATGCCATGGCTTTCTTATAAAGTTTTTGAACCTCGAGAAGTTTTATCTTTTCCTCTTCCGTCAAGGAGGATGAAATGATGACCGGAAGGCGACACTCCTCATCTAGGAATGCATACTCGAGATGCGGTGGAAGCTCTTTCAACTCCAATGATGGCGGGTCCTCACTGAAGACAATTAGTATCCCTTTCGGGAATCCTAACATGATAATTCTTCGGAAAGTTAACGCGATAAACACACTTTGACCACCTAAAATTATTCATTAACGAGCTATTGATATATTTTCATGTGAATCTTTTAAAAATAAGTTAGTCATCCATTAAGAGTTTTCTAACCTCACTTTATCAAGGAAAGCAATAACGATTAACACAATATAACCACCGAGACAAGCATAACGTAGATCATATCACAAACTTATACATTTTGCAAGTCTTAAACATAAGTCTACCAAGTTGGTCATTTTGTCCAAAAATACTCAACAAAGATTATGAAACATGTTAAGAACTTACAATAACACCATCTAACTCGTTAGAGCCCTTACGTGTAAGAAAGCATTCTTGATCAAAATCAGATATATCTTTTATTAAACCAATACCCATTTCTACTTTCATGGTGTAAACATATTCACAAGTTAATAGTTTACTGGCAAATGATTAATTATGGGGTTTTATCAACTTATCCTAACTAACCATTTACTAATCATCCAAGATAAACAACCTTAATAAAAAATCCAACATCAATGAACCAAGTTTGTCATATGATCATAAAGATTCAAACATTAACAAGTCACATGAGCATCATTCCAACGTAATTACAAACTAAATATTGTTCATAAAACAAGTATTTTACTAGCATTCATAATAATAATACATAAACATCAACTCAATTCTTGCAAATGTATGTTAATAACAAGAATTCAAACCATAAACAAGCAAGGATTTGATGGATTAGATGAAAGATAAGCTTCTTGCGACCTTGAGGCTTGAAATCGACCAGAATCGGTAGCTCTCGGACCTCAGAAATCGCCCAGAAACTTGGAAAATTACCCAATGTTTTGATCAGTCGTGAATGCCTGTTTTATAGAGATTTTCATATCCGCACGGCCGTGCACCCGTGCGCATCAGCATGACGTCAGCTGCAGGGCATGGGTCAACAAGTGGACGTTTAGGTGGCAAAGTTTTCAGATGTGCACGGTCATGCGCTTTGGTCGCACGGCCGTGCAGGGTCTCCAGATACACTGTTGATTGATGATCAGCTAGTGCACGGTCGTGCACATGGGTCACTACGGTCGTGCTCGCCGAGAAATGAGCTGCACTACCAGTGCTCCCGAGATCACAAGTCGCGCACGGTCGTGTTGATGGTCCGCACGCCCGTGCGTGAGCTGTAACTTCAGCATTTCCTATAGAATTCATCCGGAATGTTCGTCAATCCCACTTTTTCTCTAACTTTTTTCTGTGGCGCGCCGTTTTGGACCCGAATTTATAAAAGTAATCGATTAAGTACCTAAACGACGAAGTTTTAGCCAAAAAATGCACAAAACAAGGGTAAATAGGGGACTTAAGTATGTATATTTTAACGTATATCAGTTACATGCTGTGTGGTTCATTTGATTATTTGTTGTGTGCATCTATTCACTTAATTACCATTGATTTGCGTGTTATAAATTTCTAATTTAAAAAAATAAACAAAAACAATTTTACTTATAACTCTTTTGATTTGATCACCAACTTTTGTTGACCCATAAACCATTTTTCCATATGATAAAGGTAAACATGTTTGAAGATTGGATGATAACATTTAGGGATGATGCCTTATATAAATAAACCGGAATTAGGTTGTATTACCATTATTGTTTGTACTCGCGACTTGACAAACTAAATCATTAATAATATTTCAACTTTTAATTATGTTGTCATAAGCTATGAGCAATCGATTCATGGCCCGGTCACCTATTCTGCTATAGGTCGGGGTGTAACATTAAGGACTTGCTTTTATTGTCAATTCGGTAAAACAATGTTTAATTATTGGATATGAGAGTTAGTGAATTGTGTGTGTTTTTTATAAGACAATTTAAATATTAACAAGTAATCAATCAAACAGTGATAATAAACACATCATCATAGACACAACCAGATTTGACAATGATTGAAAAAATGATTCATGTATTATTCATATATTAGATTACAATCAATTGTACAATAGTACTCCCCTCACCAGGCAAACTCTCTCTCTCTCTCTCTAAGTTCTTTTGCTTTTCAGCTCTTAGACTTACCTTTACAGATTACAGAATAAACTATTTATAAATGAGAGAACTGATGGTGACATCACCATGAAAGCGACCCAAAACAACCTATTAAATGTTGTAAATGCCAATAGTTGTGCAAAACTGATGGACAGTTAGTAAAGAAACAACTAAAACGAAACTGCTATAAAATTACAAGTAAACAACTGAGATTCCAAAACTGTTGGTAGAATCCAGTACTTCTTGTCATTCTTTGACTTTTTTACTTGGTTTCATCTTGTTAACTTTTCCTGTTGACTCAGCACTTTGCATTCCAGCACTTGTACTTGTTGTCTTGTATCTTTAGGGTAGTAATTCTTTGTTCCAATAGTTTAGGTGATTGTTTGGATAACTTTTAAGGGATGAAACTTCTAGATATTAAATTGTGTTTTAACTTATTCCATAATGAAGGGAGATTATTTCCCTGGGTTTTGGCTTTCTTCATAAGTAGATCTTATATAACCCAAAAATATCCCCTAGATCTACTTATGCCAAAATCTCTCTTATATTGCATGTCTTTTATTCTCTTATTTTGCTGATGAGAGTTATGTGGCAATTTGTCTGAGTGTTCCTCTAGACACTAAATTATCTCATCATGATCAACCATTCTGACCTTTAAAGTAACTTAGCATCATACCTTTAAATTTGTAAATGCTTGTTTTCTCTCAATCTTTGGGTCAGGGAAGATTGGAGGCTACCCTTTGGACCTTAGTTGGCTAAGAGGTATGGGCTTGTTCTAGAGGATCCCAACTTATTGTGAAGATTATGCAGCCTTTTCATCATTTATTTTGAAGACATGTGTAACTTCTAGCATGCAGTCTAACAAGAAGAACTTTGTCTCGTCATCTATTTTAGAGGTCCATATGACATATTCATGTTTTCTTTGACATGGTTCCTTTAATCTTCCAGTAGCTTAGGGTTATTGGAGATGATTTCCTTAATTTTGTAAGAAATAGTAGATGACTTCTTCTTTTTTTCAGCAAGATAGATCTCTGTGTTCTTCCATTCAAGCAAAGGAGGAAACCTCTCTGGATGCATCCTTATGGCATTCAAGAACTCGTTATTCTTTTAGGAGAGTGGATTTTTCCATTCTGTGATTGTACTCATTTGTTTCCATTCAGATTGGATCAGTTCTTGTATTATTTTAAATATCTTTGATGTTGGTTCTGTTGTTGGCTTTCTTTTCCAGCCAAGCTTCCACTTGGGAGGTGTTTCCATGACCTTTGGGTTAGCAATGATTTTTTGATCCTTTCTGTTAGGTCCGAGTTCACAAGTTTTGTGATTAGAAAACAGTCTAAGATCAAAACAATATTGAATTGTATTAAGAAAGGATAAGTAATCACAAACAAGAAGTCATTATCAACAATTGTTTTTCATAAATAAACCAATAATTACAAATATTTTAAAAATGATTGACTCTAAAGACTCCCCCTCGGCCAATCACTTAACAATTATGTTTGTACAAAAGAAAATGTGTGATGTGTAGTGATAAATAGATCACTAGCATGTGTGATCTATTTATACTAAGTATGAAAGCTCTGTATGTGATTCACTGACATTACCCTCATAATGACATCTAACAATCCTAACAGAAAAGATTTCACAGATGTTACAAACATCTATGCATGTAACATTCGTCGAAAAACGGGTTCCAAAACCGCTTCGTTATTAATCAAATATTCGGTTATAAGTTTCGTTGCGTATTTATGGTTCATATTAATTTTAAACAATACATAATAAATAAATATATTAGAATTTAAAAAACATAATTTATAATTAATAATAAATAGTGAATAAAAAATAAATTGGAGACGCCGGGTTTCGAACCCGGGTCACCCACAAAACACAAACACACAACACACCGCTCCGCCACACACTTTGTTTGTGATAAACACTAAAACGAATAACATATATAATAAAACCGAAAGTCAAATCCGGTAATCAACGCGCCAGAACTCGCAATCACCGGAAAATCCGGTAATCCGCGATTTTGGCCATATTCCTTTTGACTGAACCGCACAAATTGATTTCGACGTCGGTTATAACCGTTGCCGGCAATCAATTTCAGTCATAACCAACGGTATCTTTAATCGCGAACTTTGACCCCAATTCAAACTCAATTCAGCCTGTTTCCACTATAAATACCCACTTGAACACTCTGAAAATCCTTTCGCTCAGAACCACGTTCGTTTCCGAAGCTTTATTCATTCCAAAACACGTCGCCGGAGATTTTCGCATTCGCCGGAATTCCACCGGAAAACCGAGACTTTACCCCAAATCGGTATAATACTCAACTCTTTTCTTTGTAATCCGTTATTCGGCATGTATTAACCTCAATCGTTCAACCAGAATCTGTCTCAGACAACGTCGCCGGAAATCCCCGCACTCACCGGAATATCACTGAAAAACCAAAGCCTCACTGTCGATCGGTATAATCATCTAAACCCTCTTGATATCTCTTGCTTAGTAACTTAATTGCATAACACAGTGATCTAAACTGTTAAACAATTCACTCAGCCGAAAGTCACAAATCAGAGCCGACGACTCTTGCCGGAAATCTGAAGAAAACGCTCTGTTTTGGTACATCTTATTCCTTAATTTCCTTCTTCTATTTCAATTCCATCCATTATAAGTGTTATTGGTCAATTTAACAAACAGTCGGATTTCACTGATTCTGTGTTCTTGTAAACGAAGAAGACGAAGTTGAGTAGTACATTAATGTAATAAAAATCATGTATTTAACCGGGTTAGACACACAGTCCAGCGGTGGACTGTGTGCAAATATAACACGCACGTCCCGGGTTCGAATCGCACACGTTACCGACTTTCAGAAATAAAACCAACATTTTTAGAACTTAATCAGATCAAGTCACAGAATGTTTATAAGAGTAATATAATCCATTAGTTAAACAGATTAGACACACAGCCCAACTGGTTGGGCTGTGCGCACTCGAACCGAAGGACCCGAGTTCGACTCCTGGTCTCTGCAACCGGTTCGGCCATATAAATCATTTTTAATAAAAACCAAATAAGTTTAAAGTTAATTAGTATATAAATATAATTAAAACAGAGAATATTTCGGGTTAGACACGTAGCTCAGTTGGTAGAGCTGCGTGCACGTATACGAGAGGTCCCGAGTTCGAACCTCACTCAGCGCATAAAGAAACACAGTCTGACCGGTCAAGACCCGGTCAACGGTCAAAAAGTCAACTTTTTATTTCTTTTTATTTATTTATTTAATTGGAAAATTATTTAAAAATACTTAAAAAAAGATTATTAAGGTTAGAAAATTTCCTTAAACTCACAAAAATAAATCTAAAAATCACATTTAAGAACACTAATTAAAAATATTGATCCCAAATAAAATTTATTTATTTATCGAATTATTTTGTTATTATCTAGGTTAGTTCTTCCCTCGTCGATTGAATCATAAATTCGTGCGCACTCATCGTCATCAAAGAACGCACCCATTGTGAGTGAATCTCTACCAATTCCCCGTTTTAATCATGCTTTGGGGTGTATCATGTGTCGTATAATTCTTTTATTTTATTTAAACACTTGTGCATACATCATATCCGTGATCAAATGTGTATCAAATGTGTATCAATTGTTGTGTGGATTATATGTAGATTGGATTTATCATTTTCAGTGCACGCATTTCATTAGGCCCATCAGTTCCCCGTGGGAGACGGGTTGAGCATCAGGTGCCTCATAAGATCGGTTCCGTTTGATTGAGCTTGATCTCACATTCATCATCATTCATATCATATACTCATCCAAAGTGGTTTGTGTTTGTTTATTTATATATGTTTGCTCACATGTGATTATTGCACAAATTTTCCTTATTAAATAAAACAAGAAATTAGTAACAATGTTTTATCAAGGTTCACTCGCCAACTTTTGTTGACCCAAAATATCCCCCGTTTTACACATGATACAGGTGATCCAGCTGAGATAAGAAACACATAGGAAGGCCTAGAAGAATAAACAAGTTTAAGCTTTGGAATAATTAGATAGTTTCATTTTCTTGTAATTGTATGGATTTTGTTTTGGATATTTAAGTTGTAATTTGAATTTAATAAATATGAAACATTTTAGTAAACATCATGAGCTTTGGTGATAACCCAATTATGCCCCAACTCTTATTCCGCTGCGGGTCGGGGTGTGACAGATTGGTATCAGAGCTTATGACTATAGGGATATAGGATATGTTATTAGACCCTTAGAGCCTATACTATAGTTGATTAAAATTTTAAATTGTTTATGCGTTACATACAAAATTCATGATGTTTATATGCTTTATGTTTATTTTTACACTCAATGTTATGCAAGCATGCTCATAAATACATGTTATTATACAATGCTCATCATGAATCATATCCTCATAACATATCATATCCATGAGAGCACACACCTCACGATTCCCATGATTTTTGCAATGATTTCTGTTTTTTCAAATCACATCAAAGTGAGTTCTCATGATGGGCATGTAGTAACTGGAAGGGTACGAGTACCGGTTGTCGGAACGTCCTGTCTAGGCTTGGCATTCATATAAATCCAAAATAAAGGACCAGTTTGCCTACCTGGGGACTAACGATGAGAGTACGAAGGACCTATTAGGCCAAAGCATGCTATACCAAACGTCGTGTGAGCTAACCCCACTTTGAGTTGTCATTGTGTCTACACCTAACACCCTCCTACCGTACATCTCGCAATTATATTTTCCGATTTTCATTCGGGTGGTGCGAGTGTTAATCCGCCAACACCAATGTGAATCCTACCAAGCCCAATAGTCATGGGGGCCCACATGACTACACATGCAATGGTATGGGGGACATTGGAGGCCCAAACATGAGCAAACCCAAGACATCCTATGGATGTAGTTGAATTATTGTCAGTTATGTTATTCTTCATTCTTTTTATGACACATGACACCTAGAAACTTCTTAAACTCACAATCTTCCTATGTATGTTCCTGTAGATGTCGGCTAGGCAACTACGTGGAGGTTGAAAGTCAGGAAGATCAAATGAATGCTTGGCCACACAAATTGCTAAACAAATGGCCGCAGTGCTTCCTGACATCGTGATTCAAGTTCAACAAGCTCTCACCACAAATCCCATTAACCCTCCCAATCAAGAAGACCAGAGCGTCGCCAACCCTCCCTCCAAAAAGTGCTCCTACAAACACTTCAAATCTTGCGATCCCCTAAAATATGAAGGGACCGAAGGTGTTACCGCCCTCCTTCACTGGTTTGAAGAAATGGAAAACACTTTCCTCAATTGCGATTGTCCCGAGGATCGCAAGGTATGTTATGCAACTGGAAGACTGTTTGGGGTAGCCCTTACCTGGTGGAACACGGAAAAGGGTAAACGAGGAGTTGAAGATGCCATGGCCTTAACATGGGAAGAGTTAAGGGAACTCATGACCAGACGCTTCTGTCCAAGAAGCGAAATCAAAAAGTTGGAAGATGAATTCCACGCGCTAAAACAAAAGGAAGGAGATCACACTTCCTATAATAAAAGATTTCTCGAGCTAAATCAGATGATCCCAAATTTGTTCACCCCTGTGTACCGCTTGGTTGAACATTACATTCGAGGTCTTCCCTCGAAAATTCAAGACTCGGTTTTAAGCACTTCGCCTGCAACACTTGAAGTCGCGATGGAGTTAGCTACAGAACTCACTGAAAATCGCATTCGCAACGGCAAGTTCAAAGATGAAAAGAAGAAAGCACCCATAGAGACCTCAACTACAAACCACTCAGTCTCATCCTCAAGGTTTGCTGGTAAGAGGAAACGTAATGGCAAGAATTTTGCTGTCACTCAAACCAACCCTCCTATCACTGCTGCACCAATCACCCAAATCGCTCCCTCAGCTGCACCATTTAAAAACCCATACAGCGGCCCAGACCCAAAATGCAACCGTTGTCAATACCATCATCCTCCCGGAACTCTTTGCCAACATTGCACAAGCTGTGGCCGCGCAGGTCACACCATTCAAACCTGTCGTACTCTTCAATGAATGAACCGCAATCAACCCCCAACCCAAACCCACCATCAGATAGTGGGTCAAGCCCAACAACCCTTACTTCTACCACCAGCACCACACGCAGCCCAAACTTACTACCAACCCAACTACCCCATGATGCAACCCATGCGAGCTTGTTACAACTGTGGGGACCCAAACCACTTCAGGAACACTTGTCCACGCTTAGTGAACATCATCCATGCTCAAGCCCAAGCGAACCTATTAAACCAAGCTAACCAAGCTCCTCCACCTGCTAGAGGAAGAGCTTTTAATATCAATGCCAACCAAGCTAGGGCTGACAACAGCGTGGTCAACGGTACGTTTCTCATCAATGGTAGTTATGCATCCATATTATTCGATACTGGTGCGGATAAGCGCTTTGTGTCCTTAGAATTTGAACCTATCCTCAACCAAACTCGTGTTAATCTCATGGAATCTCTAATGGTGGAAGTTGCTGACGGAAAACCCGTTTCATTAAATTCTGTTATACGCGATTGTACCCTCACTCTAAACGATCACGATCTTGCAGTTGACCTCATTCCTATGAAGTTGGGAAGTTTAGATGTTATAATCGGTATGGACTGGCTCAGCCAGCATCACGCTGAAGTAGTATGCCGCGAAAAGTTCATTCGCATTCCTCTTGCAGACGGTCAGACCCTACGTATTTTTGGAGAAACCCCTTCGAAAGGACTCAAATTAATGTCCTGCCTTCAAGCCCGAAGATATCTCCGCAAGAACTATGTCGCATTCCTAACTCACGTCGTCAAAAAGGGAAACAAGGAGAAGAAACTCGAAGATATCCCAGTTGTGAAAGAATTCCCACAAGTCTTTCCCGACGACATTTCAGGACTTCCTCCTTTGAGAGAAGTCGAATTCCGCATCGATCTTGTACCTGGCGCTACACCAGTCGCAAAATTCCCTTATAGGTTAGCCCCATCCGAAATGCAAGAGCTGGCCAGTCAACTGCAAGAGCTGACTAACAAAGGATTCATACGTCCTAGCTCCTCACCTTGGGGTGCACCTGTCCTCTTTGTGAAGAAGACAGATGGAACGTTTCGCATGTGCATTGATTATAGAGAACTCAACAAGTTAACGGTTAAAAATAGCTATCCACTACCTCGCATCGATGACCTCCTAGACCAACTTCAAGGCGCCACCTGCTTTTCAAAAATCGACCTTCGTTCTGGTTATCATCAGCTCAGAGTACATGAAGAAGATATCCCAAAGACCGCTTTCTGGACTCGTTATGGTCATTACAATTCATGGTCATGCCATTCGGTTTAACCAATGCCCCCGCTGTATTCATGGTTCTAATGAACAGGGTATGCAAACCCTACCTCGACCGTTTCGTCATAGTCTTCATCGACGATATTCTTATCTACCAAGTCTAAATCCGATCATGAGCGACACCTTCGACTCATCCTTACACTCTTAAGGACCGAAAAGCTCTACGCTAAGTTCTCAAAATGCGAATTCTGGTTAGGAGAAGTACAATTCCTTGGGCATGTCGTCAATGACAAGGGAACTCATGTTGATCCTTCAAAAATCAAGGCAGTGCAAGAATGGCAAGCGCCACGTACCCCTTCCAAAGTAAGGTCATTTCTTGGTTTGGCTGGTTACTATCGACGCTTCATTGCCAATTTTTCTCGTATTGCTGTACCACTCACGGCCTTGACTCATAAAGGAAAACCCTTCATATGGGGACCTAAGCAAGAAGAGGCCTTCCAAACTCTAAAGCAAAAACTTTGTGACGCACCTATCCTCACACTCCCTGAAGGTTGCGATGACTTTGTAGTATATTGCGACGCATCAGGGCAAGGGCTAGGATGTGTATTAATGCAAAGAGGAAAAGTGATAGCCTATGCTTCTAGGCAACTCAAAGTTCATGAGAAGAATTACACCACCCACGACCTGGAACTTGGAGCCGTTGTATTCGCTCTCAAGATATGGAGACATTACCTCTACAGTACCAAGTGTGAAATATACACTGACCACAAAAGTCTCCAACATATCTTCAACCAGAAGGAGTTGAATATGAGGCAACGAAGATGGGTCGAACTTCTCAATGACTACGACTGTGAAATTCGGTATCATCCTGGCAAGGCAAACGTGGTGGCTGATGCACTCAGTCGAAAAGGTTATGCGAACTCCATTCGTCTACTGTGTTCGCAAATCATAACCGACATCAAAGATCGAATCCGAGCAGCTCAACATGTTTCTGTAACGGAAAATGATGTACGCGATGAACTGTCGTGTGAGCTGAACTAAACATCGAAACCAAATCCGACGGTATTCTATACTATTTAAATCGTATATGGATTCCTGATCGCGATAACCTTCGTGATTTCCTCATGAATGAGGCGCACAAAACACGATACTCTGTACACCCAGGAGCCGACAAGATGTATCAAGACCTACGATACACCTACTGGTGGCCTGGCATGAAAAAAGATATCGCTGTTTTTGTTTCCAAGTGCCTTACCTGTTCCAAAGTAAAAGCTGAACATCAAAGACCTTCAGGACTTCTAGTACAACCCGAAATACCTGTATGGAAGTGGGAAAACATAACCATGGATTTCATTACTGGGTTACCTAGCACCTCCAGTGGGTATGACACCATATGGGTAATAATCGATCGTCCTACAAAGTCATCTCATTTCATCCCGATTCGCGAGGACTTCAAGAACGAGAAGTTAGCTCGTATCTACATCAGTGAGATCGTAAGCCGTCATGGCATACCATTAAGTATCATTTCTGAGCGTGATGGTCGTTTCACTTCACAAACATGGCGAGCCGTACAAACCGCCTTGGGTACACGATTAGACCTCAGTACCGCTTTTCATCCTCAAACTGATGGTCAATCTGAACGCACCATCCAAACCCTTGAAGGCATGATGCGAGCATGCGTCATAGATTTCAAAGGGAACTGGGACGCGCATCTACCATTAGTTGAGTTTTCGTACAACAATAGCTATCATTCAAGTACCGGCATGGCTCCTTTCAAAGCTTTATATGGTCGTAAGTGCCAATCTCGAGTATGTTGGCACGAAATTGGGGAATCACAAATCACCGGTCCATAATTAATTCAAGAAACAACCGACAAGGTCATTCAAATTCGAAACAATCTTCTAGCGGCTCAAAGTCGTCAAAAGAGTTATGCAGACAAACGACGAAAGCCCTTGGAGTTTGACATTGGTGATCAAGTACTTTTAAAAGTATCACCGTGGAAGGGAGTGGTTCGTTTTGGCCAAAAGGGCAAGCTAGCACCACGCTACGTAGGACCTTTCAAGATACTCGAAAGAGTAGGTCCTGTAGCATACAAGCTTGACCTACCAGAAGAGCTCAATAGAATTCATCCCACATTCCACGTATCAAACTTGAAGAAGTGCCTCGCCGATGAAAACCTCCATATTCCTCTAGAAGACATTCAAATTGATGAATCTATGCACTTCGTTGAAAGACCGGTAGAAATCATGGACTTCCGAGAGAAGCGTTTAAGACGAAGTCGTATTCCAATTATCAGGGTACTTTGGGAGTCAAAACGAGGACCTGAGTTTACTTGGGAACGCGAAGACTCAATGCGCGAAAAATACCCGCATCTCTTTCCAGTTACCACTACTACTTAAATTTCGGGACGAAATTCCTAAAAGTAGGGGATACTGTAACATTCGTCGAAAAACGGGTTTCAAAACCCGCTTCGTTTATCAATCAAATATTCGGTTATAAGTTTCGTTGCGTATTTATGGTTCATATTATTTTTAAACAATACATAATTAATAAATATATTAGAATTAAAAAACATAATTTATAATTAATAATAAATAGTGAATAAAAAATAAATTGGAGACGCCGGGTTTCGAACCCGGGTCACCCACAAAACACAAACACATAACACACCGCTCCGCCACACACTTTGTTTGTGATAAACACTAAAACGAATAACATATATAATAAAACCGAAAGTCAAATCCGGTAATCAACGCGCCAGAACTCGCAATCACCGGAAAATCCGGCAATCCGCGATTTTGGCCATATTCCTTTTGACTGAACCGCACAAATTGATTTCGACGTCGGTTATAACCGTTGCCGGCAATCAATTTCAGTCATAACCGACGATAATCTTTAATCACGAACTTTGACCCCAATTCAAACTCAATTCAGCCTGTTTCCACTATAAATACCCACTTGAACACTCTGAAAATCCTTTCGCTCAGAACCACGTTCATTTCCGAAGCTTTATTCATTCCAAAACACGTCGCCGGAGATTTTCGCATTCGCCGGAATTCCACCGGAAAACCGAGACTTTACCCCAAATCGGTATAATACTCAACTCTTTTCTTTGTAATCCGTTATTCGGCATGTATTAACCTAAATCGTTCAACCAGAATCTGTCTCAGACAACGTCGCCGGAAATCCCCGCACTCACCGGAATATCACTGAAAAACCAAAGCCTCACTGTCGATCGGTATAATCATCTAAACCCTCTTGATATCCCTTGCTTAGTAACTTAATTGCATAACACAGTGATCTAAACTGTTAAACAATTCACTCAGCCGAAAGTCACAAATCAGAGCCGACGACTCTTGCCGGAAATTTGAAGAAAACGCTCTGTTTTGGTACATCTTATTCCTTAATTTCCTTCTTCTATTTCAATTCCATCCATTATAAGTGTTATTGGTCAATTAAACAAACAGTCAGATTTCACTGATTCTGTGTTCTTGTAAACGAAGAAGACGAAGTTGAGTAGTATATTAATGTCACACCCCGACCCGCAGCGGAAAAGGTGATCGGGGCATAATTGGGTTATCATCAAAGCTCATGACATTTATTATATGTTTCATATTCATTAATACAATTTAATGGAAATTTACAATAAATGATACAACATGATCTAACTATCAGTCTAAGCTTCTTGGTTCTCTTCTAAGGCATATCCTATGTTTTCCTTGCTTCAACCTGTTCACCTGTATCATGTGTAAAAAGGTTTTTGGATCAACATAATGTTGGCGAGTGAATCCTATGGAAAAACATTTGAACAAGTTTATCCAATTGATTATAAATAATGTGCATACCACATATGAGTAAATGTAGATGTAAATTTATTCACACAACACATAAAATTTAATATTGAACATACAAACACCAAATGATTGTTTTGAGGCACGCGTTGTTCGACTCGTCTCTCACGAGGAACTGATGGGCCTAATGAATGAGTTTTGCGGCACGCGTTGTTCTTACGAACTGATGGGCCTAATGTATGAGTTTTGAGGCACGCGTTGTTCTCGTCTCCCACGAGGAACTGATGGGCCTAATAAATGAGTTTTGAGGCACGCGTTGTTCTTACGAACTAATGGGCCTAATGTATGAGTTTTGAGGCACGCGTTGTTCTCGTCTCCCACGAGGAACTGATGGGCCTAATAATTGAGTTTTAAGGCACGCGTTGTTCTCGTCTCCCACGAAGAACTGATGGGCCTAAATAATTTGCATACAACTTTGACAATATGTAATACATCACAACCAATAATAGTTACATTCTAGTTTAGTTCATATAATGGTATAGCACAAATTTGCATAAGAGAATTAGTTTAAACGACACATGATACACCCCAAAACATGAATAAAAAGGGGAGTTTGTAAGAATTCACTCACATTGGGTGCGTTCGGTTGATGAGGTTGAATGCACGCGAAATGGTCTTAACCACGAGTGAAATTAACCTAGATAAATCGCATTATGGTTTGGTAAGTAAACGGATTTTATTAATCTATTTTAGTAGGATTGTGGGGTGTATTTTTGTGAGTTTGAGGCTATTTTCTAACCTTAAAAATGTTATTTTTAAGTATTTTTAATTGATTTTTAATTAAAATAATTAAATAAAAATAATAAAAAAATATTTTATTTTTGCTACAGTTGACTTTTGACCGTTGACTTTGACTAACGTTGACCGGTTCGGAAGGCATATTATCGTGCGCTGGGTGAGGCTCAAACCCGAGACCTCCCGTACGCGTGCACGCAACTCTACCAACTGAGCTACG
This sequence comes from Scalesia atractyloides, assembly GCA_947069175.1. Taxonomy (NCBI): domain Eukaryota; kingdom Viridiplantae; phylum Streptophyta; class Magnoliopsida; order Asterales; family Asteraceae; genus Scalesia; species Scalesia atractyloides. The sequence continues at coordinate 77,888,604 of CAMTDV010000023.1, forward strand.
TGTCTAACCCGTCATATATCCGATTTTAATTATATATATATATTAATTAGAGTTAAACAGAAATCCTTTTATTTTAAAAATGAATTAAATCACAAAACCGGTGCGCTCCACAGGTCTCGAACCCGGGACCTGTGGGTTAGCAGACACACACTCCACCGCTGGACTGTGTGTCTCACTTGGTTATAAACTCGGTTATCAATATACTTAACATATACTTAAGGCGACTCCGGTTCAGTTTGCTGAAAAAAGAATTTTTATCAAGGCGGCGTGTGTGAAACCGGAATCGAACTCGTGACCTTAGCGTTAAAAGTGCACACAGTCCACCGCTGGACTGTGTGTCTAACCCGGTAAATAACTTGATTTTAATTATACTTAACCATTACTCAAACGTCGTCTTCTTCACTGGTTTTTAACCGGAAGTGACGACTGACTGGTTCGAAAAGTTGATTCAAGATCCTTTAGTGTTTTATGATCAATTACAGTCGAGATAAAAGTAAAAAGGAAAGGAATTAGGCGTGAGAAGTACCGGCTGTTTCTCCTCTGTTTTCCGGCAGAACTCCGGTGGCAGCAAGTTCTTCCGGCGACGAGTCTCTTGCAGCAGAGAGTCTTCCGAAGGGTTACAAAGGTTGTGGGTGACTTCGGTAAAAGTTTAGGGGTTTCAGTAAGCTCAGAGATTACTGATACGGTTTTCCGGCGAAGTAATAAAAATTTCCGGCGAGTGAGTTTTCGCCGAGAAAAGGTGCGATTTGAGTGTGAAAGGTTTCTGGCGAGTTGAGGGTGTATTTATAGGGTAGTATTGAGATGAATGGGGCCTGAATTCGGTCTCAATTCGAAGTCAGCCGTTCTCCAGCGGTTACAGCTGATGTCGCGGGTTCATATGTCGGTTATAACCGTCGTAATAGTTAAGTCATCGGTTAAATTGGGCGAAAACGTAATTAAACGGCGAAGTCGTCGGGATTTCCGACGACTGCTAATTTGGGCGCAAATTACTGAATTTGATTACCGAACTTTAATATATGAATTAATTGATTCCTTTATTCATCAGAAAATCAAAGTGGCGGAGCGGTTGTTTGGCTGAGTGATAAGTCATTGTTGAGCCGGATACAGACCCGAGTTCGAAACCCAGCATGATTAAAACATTTTTATTTTGTTATTTTTATCAGTTTTTCAAAAACTAAATATATATCCCCGCATAATAATTGATTACGGATCGTTTAAAATTATTTTGGGCATTTAATTCGCAACGAAAAATTTGACTGACTGTTCGGTTGATAAACGGAGCGGGTTTGGTAAATCCGTTTTTGACGGATGTTACAATTAATGTAATAAAAATCATGTATTTAACCGGGTTAGACACACAGTCCAGCGGTGGACTGTGTGCAAATATAACACGCACGTCCCGGGTTCGAATCGCACATGTTACCGACTTTCAGAAATAAAACCAACATTTTTAGAACTTAATCAGATCAAGTCACAGAATGTTTATAAGAGTAATATAATCCATTAGTTAAACAGATTAGACACACAGCCCAACTGGTTGGGCTGTGCGCACTCGAACCGAAGGACCCGAGTTCGACTCCGGGTCTCTGCAACCGGTTCGGCCATATAAATCATTTTTAATAAAAACCAAATAAGTTTAAAGTTAATTAGTATATAATATAATTAAAACAGAGAATATTTCGGGTTAGACACGTAGCTCAGTTGGTAGAGCTGCGTGCACGTATACGAGAGGTCCCGAGTTCGAACCTCACTCAGCGCATAAAGAAACACAGTCTGACCGGTCAAGACCCGGTCAACGGTCAACGGTCAAAAAGTCAACTTTTTATTTCTTTTTATTTATTTATTTAATTGGAAAATTATTTAAAAATAAGATTATTAAGGTTAGAAAATTTCCTTAAACTCACAAAAATAAATCTAAAAATCACATTTAAGAACACTAATTAAAAATATTAATCCCAAATAAAATTTATTTATTTATCGAATCATTTTGTTATTATCTAGGTTAGTTCTTCCCTCGTCGATTGAATCATAAATTCGTGCGCACTTATCGTCATCAAAGAACGCACCCATTGCGAGTGAATCTCTACCAATTCCCCGTTTTAATCATGTTTTGGGGTGTATCATGTGTCGTATAATTCTTTTATTTTAGTTAAACACTTGTGCATACATCATATCCGTGATCAAATGTGTATCAATTGTTGTGTGGATTATATGTAGATTGGATTTATCATTTTCAGTGCACGCATTTCATTAGGCCCATCAGTTCCCCGTGGGAGACGGGTTGAGCATCAGGTGCCTCATAAGATCGGCTCCGTTTGATTGAGGCTTGATCTCACATTCATCATCATTCATATCATATACTCATCCAAAGTGGTTTGTGTTTGTTTATTTATATATGTTTGCTCACATGTGATTATTGCACAAATTTTCCTTATTAAATAAAACAAGAAATTAGTAACAATGTTTTATCAAGGTTCACTCGCCAACTTTTGTTGACCCAAAATATCCCCCGTTTTACACATGATACAGGTGATCCAGCTGAGACAAGAAACACATAGGAAGGCATAGAAGAATAAACAAGTTTAAGCTTTGGAATAATTAGATAGTTTCATTTTCTTGTAATTGTATGGATTTTGTTTTGGATATTTAAGTTGTAATTTGAATTTAATAAATATGAAACATTTTAGTAAACATCATGAGCTTTGGTGATAACCCAATTGTGCCCCGACTCTTATTCCGCTACGGGTCGGGGTGTGACAATGCAAATCTAACATCTGATCTAATTATGCTAAACACTGATACAAAACAAGTACTATTACATTGAGAAACCTCTGTTAGGACTATCATCTGTTGCTTTGATCCAAACATCTGTTTGGCCAGACAGATGTTTGGTTTTCTTCATTAGAACTTTGGCTAATAGACTTTAGCTTCCAACATACTTTGTTTCTTCTTGAACATCTCTTCCAAGGCTTTGATCAGATGTTTACTTGTCTTCAACAGACGTTCTAATTTAGGTGTTCAAAGATTCACTATCTTTGGAGGAGTCTTGTTCAATCCTCTGTTTATGTCTTGATCACTTGATCATGTTTTAGGTTTTGAATACCATTTGTTCTTTTGTAGGCCAACAACCTATCCTAAAACCGATGATACCAAAACATATGTTTATTAGATCAGTTTTTATTCCTTTTCAACTTATCTCTGACTTGTGTTTAAATTGCTTTCCAAATCTTTCTGAGAGTAAGTCATCAACATCCCTTTTGAGTGGAAGACCTAATAGCTCTTGCAGATATTCAATTTACAGGCTCATCACACTATTCATTAAAGTGTTTTTCACTTCTCTATTTGCTCTGACTATAGTTAATTCACGGATAGCTTTGTTTGAGGACCATTTTTGAATTTTAGAGGCAGATGAAGTTACTGGGAGAGATGTTATTGGAAGAGCTGAGAGAATAAGTTTTCCCAAGACTTGCCCTAACAGTTCTGCTGGATTTGCATTAAGATGCCCCTACATTATCACATTTCTGATCCCTTCCTTTCTAAAATCATCTTCATATATTTTTAGGTCTTCTGCTGACATATCATTTTGTCTTTTGTGATGGCTTCTAACCATTGAAGAGACGTGTTTAGCGGCCATATGCGTAATTTACTTGTTATTTAAAATACAATAAATTAATAAAAACTTGAAAATGACTTGTACATCATAATATTGGGTCATTTTGTTTGTGTGTATCTATCTAGTTGAGTCTACACATAAGATATACAAAACTATTGATCACAGAAAAAATGTTTTAGCAAAAATCAAAAAAGTTAGAGAGTCAAAGTTTAAAGTTGAACAAGTAAGCAATTTTGTAACTCAAAAATATCTTTAAGTATAAGAACCTGAATTACAAGTGTTTGTTTGTAGTATAAATACACAAAAATAAATCTTATAGAACTATTTCCAAATATACATTATAATAGTTAATAGAGACTCATTCAATTTAAAAGTAGAAGGTAGCCTGAGAACTAATAAACAAATCTTCATAGTTAGGCTCTTTAAGGACTAAGAGATCTATAGCTCTCAAGGCTTCAAGTTTTTGTAGCTCTCTTTGATTGTTGACTTATCCCATCTAGCCATGGATTGCATTGATCCAAACTTTGAAACAACCATCTCCTCCTACATTCTTCTTACTTTTAATTTGTTTTTTGACCAACAAATTTTCTTTCTGCAACCTAGTTGGGAAGAGTGGGCTTGATGTATGGATTGAACTTTAATATCTCAATCCTTGTAATATCTTCCAGAAGGGCTTATGTAGTCCAACCAGGAAATTGAGCTATTGAGGCTCTATAAGGCTTATTTTTCATGATGAACTCCAGATAGTCTTCCCTTAGTTCCTTTTTGAGGTCAGGGTTGCTTACTAGTCCTTGAGAAGCCTGTTACTAACAACTTTCACAAAATCTTCAAGTCTATTCACCTTTGTGAATTTCGTAGACATGATTTGTTGTGCCTCCTTATCACTTTTGCCTTTGCTTTTGAAGGAAGCTATCGCCTCAGCCTGTTTGACCTTTAATTCTAGGTACTATTGTACTTTTTTAGGCTTTTGATATCTTTTGAGAGATGGAAAGGTAAGTTGGCTGATGTCAGTTGAGGAATAAAAAGATTGTATCTCTTTTAATACATTTTCTAATTCTAGTGGGTCAAGAATTTTGGTGGGCGGTTTAGTAGGTGATGTTGTGATGGTGAGAGTTGTGGTTGTGGTAATGGGCGGTTAAGTTGTGACGGATGAAATATGGACAAATATTATATATATATATATAATATATATATATATATATATATATATATATATGTATGTATTTGTCCATAGTCCGTTTTGTCCGATCGTCTGATATATGTTTGGGGATATAATATAAGTGTACATATATATGAATACACTTATATTATATCCCCAAACATATATCAGACGATCGACAAAAACGGACTATGGACAAATATATATATATTATATACACTTATATTATATCCCCAAACATATATCAGACGATCGGACAAAACGGACTATGGACAAATACATACATATATATATATATATATCCTTGGTATTAGTCCATGTATCCAAGTATGGATATGTGTATATGTGTATGTACACATATTTGGTCATGATTCAAGTATGGTATTTTTGTGTTAGTATTTAGATGAGTATGCATCCTAGTTATTCTAAATACATACACTTAACACATAAATATATGTAAGTGATCTAAATATATATATTATATATATATATATATATATAATATAAGTTTTTTTAGTTTTAGGAAAATATTAATAAGTTTTTAACTTAAAATTTTCCACCAAAAGCTTGCCTAATTATGATTAAGGTTGTTAATCACATTTTAGTCATGTTAATCCTTTGTTAGTTACACCTTAATAAAGATTAGATTTTTACAAAATTTCATCATAGTTTCTCATGTACTATGGACGTTTCCACGTTTTCAAAACGTATTTAAAATCTATTTTCCCACTTTAACATAATCATCCAAAACTCAAACAAGTTACCGAATATCATAATTCATGAAATTTCACCTATTACCAACACCAAGAATCATGAACTTTATATATATATATATATATATATATATATATATATATTGTTAAGATCTTCAAAAATAACCATATATTTTATGTTCATCTTTTACTTCACCATATTTACACAAACTTCTTATGTAATTTTTTAATGTTCATAATGTCTATTGTCTACGTCTTAGGGTTGTGTCTGTATTTTATAATAGGGTGAAATGTTAGATTTACATTGTTTGTATTTAACTTCGCACGAAGGTGAAGTCTACCTTCGCATGAAGGTAAATTACCTTTGTGTGAAGATAAACTACCCTCCCATGAAGGTAGCATGTCTATATATAGCTAGTGTGAGGTGTTAGTGAGTAGAACTTTTATGACTGAGATGGTCTAGCTCTGTCGGATTTCCTGGTCATTTGTAAATGTTAAACATTGAATGAAATCAGTTAATTGATGAAATATTCTTGTCAATTGTCGCTAAATCATATGAATTCCGCGCGTATGGACTAGATACTCAAATTAGGACCTTTGCTATTGGACACAACGATCCTACAAGTGGTATCGGAGCTCAGGGAGCCTGATTTGAAGACAATTGCTCAAGATTCAGCCTAGAAGACTTCTCATTCTACTCATTCTTCTTATTTTTCACTTTTTAAAATGAATCCATGGTCAAAATGAACTGATTTCAAGTATAATACTTAGAAACATGTTTAGATAAACCCTTGAGAAAATCAGAACCAAAAACAAACCAATTCATGTTGAAAATTGCAAAAAAATGTCAAGTTTTGAACCTACCTTCGCACGAGCATAGCTTTACCTTCGCACAAACATAACTTTACCTTCTCATGGATATAATTTTATCTTCGCATGAAGATAAAAATTGTAAAGGTTTAAAATCATTTCCCTTCGCACGAAGATAAATTAATTTTTGACATTTTCACTTCACTCGAACCGAAATCTTAATCGTTTTAGCATTTAACGTTGTTTCAGGATGATAAAATGGAGAATGAATTTTACAACGTGTTTGCCATGTCAACTGTTAATGTATCAGCTGCAGCCACACAGAATCTAAATTTGAAGAACGAAATGGGGACAATGGTGAAACCCCCAAAGTTGATGAATTTGGTGGATTATGACAGTTGGAGTGAACGGTTTGTTAACTCGGTGCAAGCGAATCATTTTAACTGTTGGTTTGCTATAGAAGAAAAATATACCGCACCAATTGGGGAAAATGAATTAGAGTAGACGTTGACTCAGTTCACACTGGCTGAAAAAGAAAAATTCGTCAATGAGAAGAAAATGATGAGCATATTGCAACAATAAATCAAAGAATATATCTTAGCATTACTGCAACATGATGATAACTCACAATCATTATGAAATGCATTAAGGTTGAAGTTCCAGGGAAGTTCACAAATGAGGAAGAGCAAAAAGGCACTATTTAGAAAAGAGTTCGATATTTTCAACCTTTTGAAAGGCAAAACTATGAAACAGTTGATCTAGCGTTACTGTCACCTAGTTGTTCAAATGAAGAGGTTGGGAATTCAGGAAACAAATAAGGAGTTAGTCGACAAGTTGGCAGATGCTTTGCCTTAGGGAGAATGGACTACGTACTTGACGATTCTGAAAAATGGTGCAGAGTATAGTGGTTGTAGCCTATCAAAGTTTATAGAAAAGCTCGAAGGTCATGAACTAGAAATGCAGAAGGTGGCCAAATCAAAAGGTACTCAAATGCAACAAGTTGTAAACCTTTACTTTAAAGGCAGATCTGTTGGTACTCAAAGTCCAAAAGTTCAAACAACCTTTAGTGCTGATAGTTCTGCAAGCCCATCTTCTAATCAATCCGGTTTCAATCATTTTCTAGCTTTGAACCAAATTCACCCAAAGCACCTCAGTCTTCACAGAGTTCAAACAGTTTCCAAAGTTAACAATCTTGTCAATCTAACTTAAACCAGAGCTTTTATAGTGTGACATAGCTGTGAATCTCCAAAACGCACAAGATTTTAATGAACATACTGCCAATCAGCACATGTCGTTGCTCGCATCTGTTCTTGAATCTTACGAAAGCCTGGTTGCTGGGAAGATAGGAAATCTAGATATGACCAAGGAAGATTATGATCAAATAGATTCAGAAGAATTAGAGATTATTGACATCAAATGGTGCATGGCTTCTATAGTTCGAAGAGCTCAAAATTTATGGAGATTACAGGCAGAAATAGTTTGGGAGGTTTGGATGGGAAGCTTGAATTCGACAAATCAAAAGTTACTTGTTTCAGATGCAGAGAGAAAGGACATTTCAAACGGGAATGTACTAACCGAGAAATCAACAGTAATCAAAGTCCTTTTGGGGATGATTATTATAAGAAAGCTATCTATCATAAGCCGTCACCACCACAATCAAATTCAAGGATGATTCAAATAGAAGATGGTCCATCTAATGCTAAAGACAAAGCTTTAGTAGTCGCCCAAGAAGATGAAGGATTTAAATGGAGCAAGTACATTTCTAAAAACAACAGTCTCACACTTCTCGCATAGATAATCGAAGAGCCTGAACCTAAAACAAAAGATTATTTTGAAGCAGTATTCGATGAAGCTCTTGAGGAAGCTGTTCTGGAAAGATATATTCATGAACAACGTGCTGAAGAAGAGAATATATTGCATAATGCTTTTAGAAATCTGATTCCACCTAATATGTTTCCATCTTTGCAGGATATTTTGATTCAAGTTATCAAGTGCAAGCAGAAGAAGAATCAAAGTCTAGATGTTTGGAATTGATAGATGTGGAAAAAGAGATGAATGCCGAGAATTTGACAGAGATTGCAAATAAAGCAATGATGGCAAACCTTAAAGAGGTAGTTTCTAATGTAGTCAAGGAAAAGTCGGTGATTGAATTTGTCAAAGAGTCGGTAAGGGAGGTTGTCAAAGGTCAGGTTGTTGAGGTTGAAAAACCATGCAGAGATGCCAAGAACCTTGCAAGGAATGTGTCAAGAAAGATAAAAAATATTCTGAACTGAAAAAACTATCAGATAATTTGTCATGTGATTATAACAAACTAAACAAGCTTATGACAAATTATCTAAAACAATTAAACAATATGAAAAGGTTAACAGTGAAGATAGTGTAACTTTGTCGATGCTTAAAGCAAGACTTATGGACAAAATGGCAATTAACATTCATCTGAACAAAATTGCTGAACTTAAAAATGAGCTTGAAAAAATGAAAATTGAAATGGAAAGAGTTAACAAATTGTTAATCAGTTACTCCACCAGTTCATATGTCATTAATCAAATGCTTCTAAAAATTGAGAAGGAAGAAGATGATAAGAACGGTAAGAACAAAAGTGTTGGTTACAACCGTGTTCCACCACCCATGTGGGAAAGCTATGCTAGAAAGAAACCATCAGGGGTGGAAAAAGCGCTCAATCTAAATTTGTAAACTGAAAAGAAAAATGAGTTGCCTGAGAACATTGATGTAACATACACTAAATCAGACTATGACTATGAATCTGATGTGGTTAAAACAGTGGTTGAAAAGGTTTTGGGAAGTGAAAGTGATAGCATAGAGTATAACAGTGCTGAGTCAAACTTGGCGAAAACTAGCTCAAGTTTACCTTCTGAAAATGAGGAGAGTTTTCACAAGAATTATCTTAATAAATCAGATTCTAGTTCGGATGATGATTCTATGTTGGTTGCTTATACCATGAAAGGATCGGACAAACTATATTTTGATCAAGAATTTCCGATTCAGAATGTGAATCTTGAGAAAGTAGAGCAAGTGTTTAAGCTAACAGAAATCAATGTTTCTAGACTGGGAAATTTGAATAAGTCTTACTACTCTAAACCCAAAAGCTTTTGTAAATATGATCGAAAAGGTGAAACTTATCCTGAAAATAAGCGTAAAGGATTGGGGTATGTTAAGAAGAAAAATGATAAGTTTCGAAAATTAAATTTTCAAAAGAAAGTAAACTTTGTGTTTGGATCAAGCACGATAAGTGAAAAAGAAAGGTTGGGAAAGGAACAATCAAATGACGAGTTCATGCAAAAAAAGAAATGTCGTGTGCAGAATTTGAGTTCATCTACTGATTGTGACAGTAGAACATGTTGGAAATGTAAAAAAGTTGAGCATATTGCACGGCATTATACTCAAAGCAACTCAAAATCTGTTTACAACACAAAGAAATCCACAGAAGATGTGAGACAAAAGAAACCTGAGTTTGTTCCAAAACAGATCTTAAAAAGAAATAATGAATCCAACAAAATTGTAAAACCAATAATTCTAAATGTTTCAAAATCTGAAATTGGTGAAACTTCAACCAAAACCGAACAAAAGGATTCGCAATTTTATGGAAATTCTAAAAACACAAACTTGGGTAGTTAAAACCAAAATATCTTCTATAGAAATCAAAACACCTATAAAATTTGAAGTTAAACAGGATGTTAATGTTAATGTCAAAGTTCCAATGTTTGATATTCCAAACCCACCCAAGACTGAGAAGGCTTGGGTTTCACTGTTTAAGTAATTGCTTACATGTGTAGGGGCTCTCGAGGTCAATCATATCAGAATGGATAATGGACAGTGGAGCTTCTCGTCACATGATAGGAATGCTAGCCTTACTCTATGATGTTAAGTCTATTCGTGGAGGCTATGTAGGGTTCGTTGGTAATCAAGGTGGAAGGATTGTCGGAGAAGGAAAACCTTCCAATGGAGTGGTCTCCTTCGACAAAGTGAACTACATTGCTGAATTGGAGAACAATTTATTAAGCATTTCACATATTTGTGATAAGAAGTTTACAATGCACTTCAATGATAAAGAATGCTTAATTTTGAAGCTGGGATTCAAAATTCCTGAGAAGTGGATTCTCATGCGCGCTCCACGAGAGAATGATCTTTATGTTCTAGACATGAGCATCGCACCCACTACATCGAAGTCAGCACAATGTTTTGTTACGAAAGCAAATGAAAAAGAATCGATCTTATGGCATCGAACGATGGGGCATATCCATTTGAGAAAATGAATTATCTAGTGCACAACAATCTAGTGGAGGGTGTTCATCTCAAAAGTTTTCATCTGAATGACGATTGTCCTAGCTGTAAAAAGGGGAAGCAGCATAAGAAATCACACCCGAGAAAACTTCTGAATTCTATAAAATTACCACTAGAGAGGCTTCATATGGATCTTTTCGGGCCACTCAACATCAAAAGCATATCTGGTGATCTATACTACCTTGTTATGACAGACGACTATTCGAGATTCTCATGAGTTATTTTTCAAGAGAGTAAAGATGAGACATTTGATAATCTTATGGTTCTCTTCAGAAAGTTAGAGAACTTGTACCATTTTCCAATGAGATGAATACGAAGTGATAATGGCACTGACTTGAAAAATAATCGGATGCTCGAATTCTGTAATGAAAAAGGTATTCTTCACGAATTTAGCGTCCCGTTACTCCGCAACAAAATGGAGTAGCTGAATGTAAGAATCGAACTCTCATTGAAATTGCATGCACGATGCTCGCTGATTCAAAGTTACCTGTTAGTTTCTGGAGCGAAACCGTTTGCCTATGCATGTTACACGTTGAACAGGGTTTTAACCATCAAGGCACATAAGAAGACATGTTTCGAACTGTTTAAACAACGAAAGACGAACTTAGAGTTTTTGGAACCATTTAGATCTCCATGTACAGTCATTGACCCGGATGGTAAATTTGGTGTTAGATCTTTGGATGGATTTTTTGTTGGATATGCAAGTCCATTGAGAAGAGTATATTTGCCAAGTTTAAATCGAGTTATTCTGGCTCAACATGTTGATTGTCAGAAGTATACAATGCCTTCTCAAAAGCCTGGTGAATCCTGGATGTTCAACTACGAGAGTTTAGAGAATTATTTCGATCTGCCAAAAGAACCAAATGAAGAGGAACTTGTGTTGTTATATCAACAGCAACAAGCGTCTAATCAAGAACAAGTTCCAAGACCCATGGTGGTTACTCAACCATCTATTGGCACAAATGATTCGGGAGTAGGTTCGAGCACGACTCAAACAGAATCTGTCGTTATATACCAGTATTGAATGTCACAGAGCCCACTTTCGACCAATCTGACGATTCTGATTTAGATGATGGACCGACATATGATCAAGATGGTGAATCTAGCTCCGATGAAGGTTCTGAGCAGATAACAAGTCTCCTAAATTAATCTGCAGGTCCTACTAATCAAAATGAAGCTTCAACTAGTAATCAGATAGTTCAAAGAACATTACGAATTTGGATAGCGAAGTAAATGTTCCTAATAAAGTAATGCCAAGGAATTTATCCTACCACCCATCGGAGAATATTATCGGAAACCTGCAAGCTAGAGTTAAAACGCGCAATCAGATCAACAAGGATCTTAGTTGTTTTTATACCAAAATTGCACCAATTCAAGAGATATGCTTACATAGTTGTTTTATTTCGCACATTGAGCCGAAATCAAATAAGGAAGCGCTTGCTGATGATAGCTGGATAAATGCAATGCAAGAGGAGCTGCAACAATTCGAAAAGCTTGGTGTCTGGAAGCTTGTTGACCTACTGGCTAATCACAAAGCTATAGCTACTAAATAGGTTTTCAAGTGAAAAAGAGATGATCGAGGGGTAATTGTGTGCAATAAAGCTCGACTGGTTGTCAAAGGTTTTCATCAGCAAGAAGGCATTGATTATACAAAGGTTTATGCTCCGGTCTCAGGACTAGAAGCAATCCGCATATTCTTGGCGTTTGCGTCATGGAAAGGTTTTAAAGTGTACCAGTTGGGTGTCAAATCAGCTTTCCTTTACAGAAAAGTGAAAGAGGAAGTGTATGTTGGACAACCACCAGGGTTTGTCGATCTAGTGCATAAAGACAAGGTTTACTTACTAGATAAGGCGTTATACGGGTTGCATCAGGCCGTGAGAGCCTGGTATGAGACACTCTCTTAGCACTTGTTAAACAACGACTTTACCAGAGGCACTGTTGATAGCACACTCTTCACACAGGAAGTGAAAGGACATCTGCTGATCGTACAAATCTATGTAGATGACATCATCTTTGGCTCTACAAATGATGCGCTATGTAAAGAATTTAAAGAAGTCATGAAAAAGAAATTTGAAATGAGTTCAATGGGAGAAATGAAGTTCCTCTTGGGGCTTCAGGTTGATTAGTTTCCTGACGGTATCTTCATCCATCAGACAAAGTACATCCATGATATCTTGGAAAAATTCGCAATGTCGGGAACGTCACTATTATCTACCCCATTTGCAATTAATCATGCATCTGTCCAGACGAACATTGTAACATTTGTGTAAAACGGGTTCCAAAACCGCACCGTTTATTAATCAAGTGTTGGTTATATGTTCGTTGCATATTTATTAGTGCCGATTATTTTAAATTGTCACAATTAATAAATGTTATTATAACTTAAACCATAATTAATAAATAAACAATAAGTAAGTTAAATTAACTTTTAAAATAATAGGTCAAAAATTAAAATAGAAAGAAATGGGGAAACCGGGAATCGAACCCGGGTCTTCCGCACATACACGCACAGACTTCACCACTACACTACACACACATTCGTGAATAAAACTGAAACCAAATGAGTTTTATATTAAAACTCGCATATCACCTATTTGAATCTTGACTGAAACCGCCATCTCAGTCAAGCTCAAATTCTGGTTAACGGAAAACAGTTACGGTTCTGAAATCAAAACCGAATTAAAACTCCAAACCGTTTAATCATTAACCCGTAAATAAAGCTTCGAAACGGAAATCCTATGATTAGGATTCACTATAAATACCGATGCACACACCACAAAAAGACTCGCTCAATCCTTTCGAAAACTCACGAAAATTCTCTCTGATCGAAGTCTTGACCGCCGGAAAGCGACTGCGCCAGCCGGAAACTCTCGCCGGAAAAATCTGCGACAAATCGGAAGTTCGCCGGAAAACCGAAAATACTCTGTCGGTATATCTTTCGCTTAATCTCTTTCATTTTTATTATATCACGTGTAGTTATATTGGAGTTTGATAAATAAATTGATAAACAAATCAAACCAATCGCGATTTCAACGTATCTTTTCAAATTGAAGAAGAAGATGAAACTGAGTTTATGTCTAAAAGAATTTTAAATTTGTATTTCAACCGGGTTAGTCACACAGCCTAGTTGGTTAGGCTGTGTGCATACGAAGCTCATGGTCTCCGGTTCGAGTCTATTAGTGTTCCGATCCACTGAAATAACATACCCTTTTTATAAAAGCCAAATCCTGAAGCATGTTTATAAGTGTATAAGAGAATTAAAATATGGATATTAACTGGGTTAGACACACAGTCCAGTGGTGGACTGTGTGCATTTCACGTGACTAGTACCGAGTTCGGACATTGAACCACATCGATCCACTGAAATAAAATCCATTTTTTTAAACCAAAACAGATTGTCCCGCAGTATGTCGTTAAATATAATACAAGAACTATATAATACGGGTTAGACACCCAGCCCAACTGGTTGGGCTGGGTGCAACACAACACTGGAAACGAGGGTTCGAGTCCAAGCTCTCACACCGGTTCGACAGTTTAAATCCTTTTTAAAAATTGAATAATTTCTAAATAACTTAACTAGTATATAAGAATAATAAAATCAGAGATTATTTCGGGTTAGACACATAGCTCAGTTGGTAGAGTTGCATGCACGCAACCGAGAGGTCACGAGTTCGAACCTCACTCACCGCATAGAATAAACACAGTCTGACCGGTCAGACCCAGTCAACGGTCAACGGTCAAAAAGTCAACCTTTTTATTTCTTTTTATTTATTTATTTAATTGGAAAATTATTTAAAAATACTTAAAAATAAGATTATTAAAGTTAGAAAATTTCCTTAAAATCACAAAAATAAATCTAACAATCCCATTAAGAGCACTAATTAAAAATATTAATTATTATTTACCGAATCATTTCGTTATTATTTAGGTTAGTTTTTCCCTCGTCGGTTGAATCATAATATTCGTGCGCATTCATCGTCATCAAGAAACGCACACACTGTGAGTGAATCCTTACAAATTCCCTTTTTATTCATGTTTTGGGGTTTATCATGTGTTGCTTTAATTATATCGTTTATTCAAACTTGTGCTATTACCATTATATGACCTAACTTATGATGTAAATATTGTTTGTTGTGATGCGTGTTTACATTTTGTCAAGTTGCGTGCAAATCATTCATTAGGCCCATCAGTTCCTCGTGGGAGACGAGTTGAACATCGCGTGCCTCATTAGATCGGCTCCATTTGTTGAGCCTTGATCTCATTGTTCATCATTTGGTGTGTGTGCTTGTGCATTATTTGATATTATGTGTTTTGTGATTAATTTTACATTTACGTTTACTCATATGAGGTTATGCGCCTCTTTATAACCAATATAATAAATGCGTTCAAATGTTTTCATAAGATTCACTCGCCAACTTTTGTTGACCCAAAAACCATATTTTTACACATGATACAGGTGATCCAGTTGAGAAAAGAAACACGTAGGATGGCCTAGAAGAATAAACAAGTTAATGCTTTAGAATGGACATTTAGTTTTGTTTTCCTTTGTAATTGTATGATTTTGTTTAATGGATACTTTAGTTTGTAATTCGAATGAAAATATATTTGAACAGCTTGTGCTTGTATGTTTATTGTAACTTCTTCTTTAAAGAGAATTAATAAATATGAAACTTTATAGTAAATGTCATGAGCTTTGATGAAAACCCAATCATGCGCCGACTACCATTTCCGCTGCGGGTCAGGGTGTGACAAACATGGAGTCAAGATAGATGATCACTGATGTATCTTACAGCATCAAGACCAGACATCATGTATCCAACATGCCTTTGCGCCCGATATCAATCGAGTCCTCGAGTGTCACACATGATGATAGTCAAGCGGATTTTCAGATGTTTGAAAGGTTGCCTAAGCACCGGCTTATGGTATCCACGAAATGATAACTTTGACCTCACAGGATATATAGACTCAGATTTCAGATGATGCAAACTTAATGCCAAATCTACATGGCTGGTTGCCAGTTCTTCGAAACACGCTTAGTAACGTGGCAATGCAAGAAGTAAACCACGATCGCTCTCTCTACCTGCGAGGCTGAGTACGTTTCGATTTCCAGTTGTTGTTCCCAAATTTTTTGGATACAACAACAGATGAGAGACTTTGGATTATAATTTCTTGATACGCCCATATGTAGATAATAAGGCTGCCATCGATAAACTAAAAACCCGGTTCATCACTCTAAAACAAACATATTGACATTCAACATCACTTTTTCTGTGGATTGCCACGAGAAAAGGTTGATTCGAATAGAAAAGATCCACACTGATGAACAAAAGGCAGATATTTATATTAAACCATTTGATCGGACCAGATTAAATGTCTTTTGAGAATTAATGGCATGAAAAATCTAACATCAGATGGGGAATTAGAGGTTGAATACGGATCGGATGATGAGTTTTCGTGATCCTCATGGGTTTGTCACATTTTATATAGTTTTTTAGAATGTCTTTCTTTAGAAACAAAAATCCAAAAATATGTTTTTGATTTTAGGGAAGAAATGTTGTAGAAAATATAAAAAAAATTAAAAAATGCAAAAATATACAAAAACATGAAAAAAGACAAAAAGTGTTTTCGTGTGAAAAGAGGAAATGATAGTATATCAGTGGTCTATCACGGTATGCTAAAGATTTGTAGCGTTAAAAAGTCTAAACAGATCTCACTCAGGATGTGCTAGTAGCTTCGCACATTCAGTAGATTGTTTTTGAGATATAAACTTAAAATAAAAAAACTTCTTAATTAGAGGTTTAACATCTCTCGGATATATGGTCTTAGTACACCGAAATTTCGTTTGAGAGATTGTCGGATTCTGAGATACTAGGTCTTTATAAATAATTGATATCTTGTGTATTATACAAGTTCTTATGATTTTGCGTCGGCAATGGACTAGAACTTGTAGAATACTTTTGCTTTTAAAACCCAGAAACTGCAGCAAATTGTAAGTATCGAAAAATCCAACAATTGTAGTAAAATATTCCAATTTGGAACACTACTTTCAAGATGAGCCTTCATCTCTTTGTCGGTACGATGGTACTAACCTGAGCTCTCAAGGTCTCGCATTACCCAGACATAGATATCAGCTACCTATATTCACCTATAAGATGAAATCCAGGGAATCTTGATATGGGAGTATATTCTAAGGTGGGAATCACGGTTAAGTAAAGTTCATAAAATTACCTAATGTATCTCGGAACAATTGAGAAATGTGTAGAGGTTTATGTGGACAAGTATATTGACAATCTAAGTGAATTTTTTTAGTACTTAAAGTCTTATAAAGGTCAATGGTCCTAGTGGTATGTCTCAAAAACTGATATGATCCTCTAACACAAACTCACAAAAATATGACTGTAAATATGTATGCACATAGTTTATTAATTCCATTTCAGAAAAGCCCAGAAAGATTTTCAGTATGCTTTAGCATAAACTTTGGAAAAACCAAAAGGATTTTATTTATATCTTAGTTTTGATTACCGATGATGGAAAGCAAATTTACAAAATCCAGAGATGCTGAATGTTGAGGATACCGGAGGACAACAGGTTGGGAGCTTATCTGTATTGATAAAATGTTTTGAAAAGATTAAAAGTTCATTAACTTGAAATTTTACATTGCTTAAAACATCAGTTTGATCAAAAAGTGTTCAACCAAGGTCATTAACTTGAACTTGGTAGACAAATCAGTTAACCAGGGTCATTAATTTGGACTTGGTCAATTGAGTGGGTCGTTAAAACTGATTAAAATGAATGAAATGGTAAAAATCAGATTTACCTTCGCTCAAAGGAGTTATCTTCGCACGAAGATGATTATCCTCACACGAAGATAGTCGGCTATATATATTATCTTCACACAAAGATAATTATCTTCGCACAAAGATGATTATCCTCACACAAAGATAGTCAGCTATATATATTATCTTTGCACGAAGATAATACATATTCACTATTACATTTCCTTTGGAGAGAAGATAATTTTGGAAGTCAAATAACAAAGTGTTGCCCAAATTTTAGCTTGTAGTGGTTGATTGGCACACCACTTACAATGCCTAAGGTAGTTTAGACCGAATAGAACTCGAATCGAACTTAAAATCAATGTTTTTGGTAAAACGAACATAAAAATGTAGATCTAGGACAATCTAATGGGCCAAAATTAAAATTGAGCATACCATTATGAAAATTAGCACTTTCAGGTTGTTTCAGTAACATCAATTTCATGAAAATCGAGGAAACATTATCAAGTGTGTATAAGGTTACCTTCGCACGAAGGTAAATCACCTTCGCACGAAGGTAATTTATCTTCGCACGAAGATAAAGTGCAAAATTTGTATTTTGATTATTTACCTTCGCACGAAGGTAAAGGTTCACTTCACACCAGTTACCTTCGCACGAAGGTAAAACATATTTTTAAGAAAAAAATTCTAAGTGTTTTGTTTGTGTTTGTGAAGGAAAAGAAATCGAACTTCGACAAGAAACACAACATCTGTTGTGTTCTTGATGAGAGTATTCCAGAAATTACTCCTTTCAAATCAATATTAAAGTTATGAGCAAGTTACCGATTGTTAAAGCGCTTACAGACCCTCACAAGGCCTATCGCTCACACATAGAGAGGTTCTTGGAGCACACAAAGTTTGTACCAGAGAAGAAGCTATACGATCTTTTGTGCAGATTGAAAATGAAAATAATGAGGTGTACATTACTGAAGCCCTGATTCGCAGAGTATTAGATTTTTAAGATAAAGACAAAGATCCATGATGTATACTGAACGTACGTGCAAAGGATGCTTCTACAGAATGGGCTATAAGGGGCATGTCAACACTCAGTTCAATAAATCTTATCTCGGAAGGCCTTACAAGTTTTTTTGTACATTCTGTGATATCTGCATTAAGCCACAAGAAAGGGGGAGTTGATGCTATAGTCGATTATCTGATGTGCATGATGGCTGCACTTGCGCTGAACAAGCCCTACAACTTTACCAAGATGATATTCGAGCAGATGAAGTTGAACATTGATAAAGAAAAGTTTTTGCAATATCCCACATTTGTACAGATGATCTTGGATGATCAATTTCCCAACTTAGTAAAAAAAATGATGTGTTGCCGCTAGATCACATGACAGGGTTATCTTTGGTGAGATAGAATCAGTATCTTAAGCAGACTATAGAGCCGGTGGCCAGAAAGTTCTTTGGAAGATTTAAAGATAAGAGATATAAAGCACCTCCGAAGGATAAATGGAGAAACGAAGGCAATGTTTCTAATGATGAGGCTGCTCAGATGGATGGTTATGAGCCTAACAGACGTGTGTGGTATGAGAAAGAAAGTGCTAAAAAAAAGAGTACTCCAAAAGCCAAAGCTCAGAAAAGAAAGAGAGAAACAGTCCTCAGAGACGAAACTACTAATGAGGAAGTAAAGATTTAGCAAAATACTGAGCAACATGTTGAAGCTGAAGTGAATGTTGAGGATGAGGTATTTTCTGCTACCTTAGATAGAGAAAAGGAAGGTGCGGGTGGTAATAACAATGAAGATTCTGCGAATACATTTGACAGAGTTGAAAAAGCTGAAAGGTTGGCTCAGATCAAGAAGAAGAAAGTGGTTGGAGATGACGATGATGTGTTATTCCGTCTAATAATGATTCTGAAGCTGAAAGGCCAACTAAGAAGGCACAGAGAGTCAAGAGTAAACCTGGTGTATAGAAAAAGACTAATGGGTCTCCCGCAGTAAAGAAAGCAAGAAGGAAATACATGAGGAGAAAGACAGCAGAGGTTGAAAGTGTTGAACAACCACATACGTCACCTATTCACATTTCTTCACCACAACAAGCACCATCATCACCACCACAACATATCATACCCTCACATCAAACAACACCACAACTAGTATCTCCACAACATCAAACATCTCCACAAACTCAAACAACACCCAACCAACCAACACCTAAATCAGCTCCGAGACAATGAATGTCAGATAGATTTCCTACAAACTTTTGGGAGATTCCATTTACAGAAGGCTTGATGAAAATTTTGATGCACTTATGTTCAATGACTCCAAAATAGAACTGGAAAGCAAGATCAAAGCCTTGGAAGATAATAAAGAAGTATTGAAAGACAAAGTGAAATTTCTTGAAAATGATCGAGAATATATGAAAGTTGTGATCAAAAACCTAGGTGATCAATAATGATAGGTTGAGATGGGTGGTAAATGATTTTGAGGATGAACGTGCACGGAGTAATCGAAGATTTTGATTTATTTAAGAAGGTATTGGCTAGCAGGTCGGGGATAGACTTTGATACTGAATTTAATCGTTTAGAAGTTGAAAAAGCAAGACAAAAAGTAGCTGAACGGGCTAAAAAAGCAGAGGAAGATGCTAAAGCTTTAGGCAAGGGGAAGAAAAAATTGATGAGGTTCCAGTAATAGAACAATCTGCGCCAGAAGTTAAGTCTGTGCGAGAAATTACTGTTGCTAGTGTTGAGAATGAGGAAGAGGTTGACATAGATGTTGATGCTGAAACGGTTAATTTTGTACTTGTTGGAGGGCCGGTGGATGTTTCTGATAATCCTATGATTGAAAAGATTGCAGAACGAAGGAGATTGTATGCTGAGATAGATGAAGAGTTAGATGAATTTGACAATGAGGAGGAGGATGATGAAAGATAAAGATGATGAAGATGATAGTAAAAAAGATGACGATGATAAGGGTGATGATGACAATAACACTCATGGAGGAACTGGAGTGACGGTAGTTGAAACTGCAAAGATTAATGAATTTTTTTTATTACGATGCCTATCTGAATGATTCTGCTAACCAAGAAGATGATACACAACGCCAGGGGGAGCAGATTGAGCAAACTCACGATGAAGAACAGTCAGGAATCTTCACAGCTACTCCATTTACAGTTGTTCCTGATTGTTATAAACCCAGAATTTTGTATTTGGAACATAATGTTGAGGAAGGCGAGTTCGTGAACAATTATACAAAAGAGGAGATTGCTATTATGCTTGGGATTGATGAATAGTCGTTCGAATTTGACTTTGAAGAGGAACTGAATAACATCAGTGCACTCAAGCCAAATTATGTTTACAAGCATATACCAGATGTTGATACGTATGATAGGGTGATTATTGTAGACGCATCGGATGATGATGAAGCGATCAAGTATACTGGTAAAGGAACTGATAACTTTCCAATTTTTGAAGAGTTATTCAGTAAACCAAACGATGACTTGTTAAAAAGAAGGATTCAAGAGACAGTTGCATAGGGAAGTATTCTGAAACGTCTATCCAAAGAAGAAATCGCTGAGGCTAAAAAGACATGGTTTAAAGAGCTACCAAAAGAAAGGAAGTTCAGACACCCGTTAGCATTCTTCACACCCCAAACAAAGATAAATCTTTGGGGTGATATTTTAAGCGGTGGATGGATTCCTGATTTGGATGTTTATGCGATCAAAAGGGAATATGGTGTTCAATACTTCAGATATTTGAATGATTTAAAGATGTTGCCATACTTGGATATCGAAGAGCTTGTACAGACGAAGAGTATTAACTTCCAATGAAGTTTCATGATAAAAAATTATGGTAGTTAATCAAATACAAAGCAGCTCATGGTTTTAACAAGTGGAAACCGTTGATTCCGAAGAAAAAGATAAATATTGACAAAGTTATTAAAGAGAAAGATGTCACGCTCGTGATGAAACAGCCACGTGTGATGAAAACATGTCGTTGATGAAGATCGAACAGGATTTCCATGAATACTTTCAGTGGTGGCAAGTGGATTCCGAAACAAGTGAAATTGTTATTGTTTTGAAAGCTAATAATCCAGAGATGATAGAACGAAAGAGGGTATGGGGATTGTGGAAAACTATGCGTATACTAGAACCGATGTGGCTAGTTAACTGTTCGAAAGATGATATCAAATGCTTGTTCTTCAACAAGATCTGTTAGGATGTGAAGGAGAAAAGCAAGCGATGCAATATCAAAGCGTGATTAATGTTTGCTATGCGCACGGTATTAATTTAGGAAAAATGTGGGAATCAACATGGAGAGAGTTAGAGAAAGAAGAGTTTATGAAAGAGGAATGAAGATTGGAGAAGATCGAAGAAAAGTCTAAAGAAGCTCGATTACGAAGATTTCAATTCATGAAGTGGGCTCCTACGACTGATCAAACGAAATACCGTCTGAAGAGTGTAGGAAGTCACGCAAGAATTTCTTTGGTGTTAAAGTCAAATATTTGAAGATTTTGAAGACAGACCAAGACTACAGCAACATCCAAGGGGGAATTTGTTGGTGCATAATGTCTATTGCCTACATCTTAGGGTTGTGTCTATATTTTGTAATAAGGTGAAAATGATAGATTTACATTGTTTGTATTTAACTTCGCACGAAGGTGAAGTCTACCTTCACACGAAGGTAAATTACCTTCGTGTGAAGATAAACTACCCTCGCACGAAGGTAGCATGTCTATATATAGCTAGTGTGAGGTGTTAGTGAGTAGAACTTTTATAACTGAGACGGCGAAGTTCTGTCGGATTTTCTGGTCATTTGTAAATGTTAAACATTGAATGAAATCAGTTAATTGATGAAATAATCTTGTTAATTATCACTAATTCATATTAATTCTGCACGTATGAACTTGATACTCAAATTAGGACCTTTGCTATTGGACAAAACAGTCCTACATTTTTCCAAAATCACAACCTTAAACATGTATTTTATCTTCATAAACTTTATGTTTCCAAATATCATTTTAAGATCATAATAAAGCTCATGACACTTTGTTTTTATAAATCTTGCTAGATCTAAACATATACATATTTAGATGGCTTATTACTAGATCTAAGGCTGGGATGAACTAGATGAGGAAGATGAAGATGTGAGAAGATGATAATGCTCCAACTCTTGAGAACAATGCTTCTTGAAAGGCGCTAACACTTGAGGCTTCCTTAAATCATCATCTTATGTATCTTGGAGTCTTGTATTATGTGATTTAGGATTGAGAATGTATGGACTAGAGAGAGAGGTGGAGCCGAGGACAGAGAATGGAGAAAATGAGAGTGGTTTGTGAAATTTGAAAGTGATAAGTGTTAGAATGGTGTAGTGTTCATGTATACAATCTTCTCAATCTTTCACTTAGTCAACACAATCTTTCATGACCTTACTTCTTTATCATCATGTTCTATCAACTAGGTAAGGGACTTGTGGGGCCCTTTGCAGTCGTAAATATGGAGGGTGATATGGTTGTTTGATTATAAAAATAGATGGACAAGTGCTTGAAATCTTCATTTAGATATTTAAGTGTTTTGGGACATCTTGGATAATTAAAGCACTAATTATAGTTTAGGGTGTTAAACGGGTTTAACTAGTTCACTAGACTAGTTAAATTATTGCTTAGATAATAAATTTAGCACTAGTTTCGTTACCGGATACTTTGTGTAACTTGTACGGTAATATATATATTATATATATAATATATATATATATTGTTGTGTGTGTGTGTGTGTGTGTGTGTGTGTGTGTGTGTGTATCTTTGAGATATTTTCAATACCTTTGATGTTGTTTATCCCCAAAAAATTGTTAATGGATCTTGTTAGTATCATAAGATGCTAAATTTTACTGCGGAAATGTCGAATTTGTTGTTTCATAGTTCGGATCAGACAAATTAGATTTTTAAGCATTGTCCAGAAAGTATATATAATATTTCAAGTTGTTTCCCATGTTAGCGTTTATATAAATGTTTCATTGGATATCCTTTCATATCATGTTTTAGTCGTTTCAGAGAGTACCGGAACTCTTCGGGCATAAATAATGTGTTCGCATTGTTACCAACATAATTGGACATAGTTTGTTTCGTTTCGTGACACAGTGATTACGACGATATGATATGTAATGTAAATGTATGTCCTGGGATTGCTAGACTTTATATGACACAATCATTCAAAAATTAAGTATAATGTACATAATTAAATAGGTAAACAATGATTAAGTTGTAAGAATTACCAGTTATTTTGCCGGTTGTCACATAGGTCCCCCTTTTTCTTGGCATTGGGACTTCCAACTGGTGAAGAGACTAGTGTCTCAACAGTTATTGCCTTCAAGGGGGTCTTAATGATGTAACCACTGTCCAACTGTGAGATTGTTGTCTCTACAGTTATAGTAGTTGCCCTACTTGAAATACTTGCATGTGTCTCTAGAGACACAGGAGGTGTTGCCTACTCTACTTGTGGGATAGCAATGATCCCTGAACTTGCCCTCTCTTCGGGACTTCATATACTGTCACACCCCAAAAACGTTGCAGCGGAAGTACAAACGTAGTGGTGACAGAAGTTGGTGCTCATAAGTATCTTCGTGGATGATGCACTATTCATTTTTAGACATTCAACTTTATTAAAACATAATTTAAAGTTTAGAGTTTAAATACAACCACAACCAAAACATAGTAAAGTTATTTTGATCCTTATGGATCTTAGTACAAACTTGGTCCCAACATAGTTTTATAAGTTGTCCAAAATATTATTTAACACAACATACATCAATAACCACAAGATACACCAAAATCCCTAAGCCGAACTCAAGAAGAACATGTTAAAATGAAGTGTTAACACAAAGGAGAGTGAGTTCACATATTCAAATTATAAATAATTTAATTCAAGGAAACTTTCTTATTATGTGTTTAATAATAAAACATTATATAATCTAAGAAAGTCAATTTTTTATTTCCTTTACGAAAATCCGAGGGTCAGCCATCGCAAGCGTTTTCAGAAAACCTTCGATACAAAAACATCTTCCCTAGGTTTATATATTAAATTGCTAGCATCAAATGTTCAGATTCGTAAGTTTGCAAGACATACGAGCTATATATTAATAATAAGGATATAACAAAGCTAGACAATAACAGAATATAAATTCGTCGCTTGACTTGACACAGAGCTACCGGTCACGACTGGGTGGTCAACCAAATAGATCTATCAACAATTCTATGCATACAGTATTAATGATTAAGCGGAAAAATTTGCGCAAGTGCCCACAATGGGCCACTTATAATGCCTGCCTCATGTACAATATATATATATATATATATATATTATATATATATATCCTACTAAAATTTGAGCAATCTAATATTTTGTGTTGTACGAATTTCCTGAAGTCCCCACCGAAACGTAAGCCAATACCGATACTCTCTTGAGATCGAGCAAATTCGTCACAATTTAGATTTAAGCATTTTTAATCTACACGATAATTTAACCCAAGCACGTAAATATCCCCGTTTCTCCCCGAAATGTATATATATTCATCAAAACCATATACTTTCCACGAAAATATATTAATAATTAATTTAAAGGTATATTTTATACAAAAACGTATAATTATCCTTTTAAGGCGTGTTCTTCCCCCAAAACGCATATAAAACAGTAAAAAGAGGGGTTAGTGACACTCACCTTTGGGTGCACATTTATATTAGCGTTATCCCAAAAATTGGTCTGCACGTCCTAATTTAAGTAGGAACGATTTCCACAATAATCCCTAACTTTCTCCAATACTTAGAGTTTTTCACATAACTTTGAGATTTTCTCAAAAAATCTTTATTTTTTATTATGTTGGAGAATTTATATATATGCGTTCATGTATATTTTTTTAAAGATTTTTGCGACTTGAACGATTTTATTGGTGACCCTCATTATGTTATATCCGTTATCACACACGTTTATAAGCAATATATCTACGATTTGCGCTTCGTAATATATATACATAAACGTGAACACACATAATACGTGTATTTCGTCAACTTATATATATTTTTATCATTTTTAAAGCATTTATACATGAAAGAACTCATCAAGTTAATCTATGTATTATTTTCATGCTCGACAAATAAGTTACATACTTAACGTGACTTTTAACGAAAGTACCGTTTCAACTGAACAAGTGTACATGCTTAGTCTTAAATCCTACTATCTTTTCAACACTTAAAATAACACATTACACATACTCATATTCACATATCATATCATATCATATCACACAAAGTTCACCCTTGAACAACCCATTTTCGTGTACGTTGAAATATGTGTATTTTAGCGTTTTCGGGCGTCGGAAGTCACGTGTGACTAGCCAAACACCAAAGATACTTAATATAAGTTCAAATACTTATATTTATCTCAAAAATATCAGTTTATATTCTGATCTAATACAGTTTTGTAAAAATCACTTTAAAACCGATTTTTCCGTTTTTAACGCATAGTCTTGTACCGAACATTACTATAATCATCCCAAATCATCACGACTTGATGTTGTAACATAACACATGTTATTTAATGAATAAAATGGTACTTATACTCATGTTAGTGCAGATTTCATGTAAGTCACATAAATCATGCAATTTCACCCATTTTAGTACTTTTTAAACTACATGTACAACATGCAAAGCTATCTAACTTATGACAAAATTTCGTGGCATCATATAACATCATTTAAACATGTGTATATTCTGATTTTTAAACATATTTACCATATCATATTATGATCATGTAACCATCATGCATGCTTATGTACAAGCATCTAATGCATGTTTATCATATCATCATCATTCAAGAACTTAAATGCATCCAACATGTATTTAATTCATATTCAAATAATCTAAGACATCATCATCTTCATCTAATCATCATCCTATGATTTCATGCATAAACATTTATGAAACTTTAAACAAAAACCCACATGTGCATACATATACATATATATACACGACACACAATATACACACATATACTTCCAAGATTTCACTTTTTATATGTTCATCTTTAATCATATGAACCTTTTTATAAAAACCTTTTTGATCATGCATGAAATCACTTTTCAAGCATCAAATCAAATATATATCATCCAAAATCAAAACACAACCTCTAACTCATATATATACATATATACACACACACACATACTCACGGCCACATATACATACATATATACTTCCATTTTATTTTGTTTAAAAACCCATTTATTATTAGTTTCAAGTTTGTGAATAATTCCAAGATCAAGAGAAACCTTCCAACATCATCATCATCATCACCAAGAATCAAGAACATGATTTTAAGAGTAAGTTTATACCTTCAAGATTTTGGTGGGTGTTTGATAAAGTTTGATGATATGGAGCTTGTTTTTCTTGGAAATCACCTTAAAAGCTCTCTTAGATCTTCAAAACAACTTGGAACTATCTTGAAATCAACTTGAATATTCAAGATGGAGTTTAAAACTTGAATATGGATGTATGTATGTGTGTGTGTACGGTTGAGAGAGAGAAAGAGTGAAAGATTTGAAATTTTGGTTCTTGAAATTTTAATAAAATAGAGTATACATGCAAACATAATGATTGCAAGTTCTCCCACTCTTGACACTTGGCAACATGGAAGAAATCAAAAGAAGGTGGGCAACCTCCATGGCCGCCACCTACTCTCACACTCACATTCTCTTGCATACATACACTTATATATATATATATAGAGAGAGAGAGTTAATTACAGGTATTTAACTGGCTAACGGGTATTTTATCTAGCGTTTATTCCCGTTTTAAGGCGTTTAAAATTAATAATTCTATAAAAATTAAACTCGTCGTAATATTACTGAACAATATTTTATTTGCCTAGACTGGCTGCGTTGTCAGTATTTTGTAATATACGCGCGGCATTGCGCGGTATGCGCTTAAACTCGCAAAACAGAGTTTTTAAGCGTTTTAATTAATTTTTCCTCATGAATATGATTAAAAATAGCATTTTATATCATAACAGAATATTTTTAAGATTTTAACATTAATCGGGCGGTCACCGACATTCGTTTCGCATTTTGTTCCTTACGCGATAAGCGTTTATCTTATTTTTGCCAACATAATTTCTAATAAAGTTTTGATTTACCAACACATCAAATACCATATATTAACACCAAATTCAATAAAATTTTGTCTTTATTTATTCATAACACGTGTCATACTTGTACGGTACAGACTCAAAATAGTCGGGTGTCACATATACGTCCATCCTCTATTGGTCACTTGGTTTCTTACACCGATGTTGATTGGGGGGGTGTCCTGATACTCGTCGGTTGACATCTGGTTTCTGTGTCTTTCTGGGTGACAATGTTGTTGAAGCGACTTGGATTCGTAATCTTTTTTCTGAGTTACATTGTTTAGTGTCTCGACTACTCTTGTGTTTTGTGATAACATTGGCGTCGTATATTTTGCGTTTGACCCTATAAAGCACCAATACACCAAACATGTGGAATTACATATACACTAGGGAATGTATTGCCATTGCTCAAGTGCATGTTTTACATGTTCCCCCAGCTCACTAGTTTGCAAATATCTTCACCAAAGGCTTACCATCACAGTTGTTTATGGATTTTCGAGACAATTTTAACGTTTAAGATCCCTTCACCTAGATTGCGGGGAAGGGGTATGTTAGAGCATTCGCAATGAATTCTCTATCTATATCGATATATTTCCACTAAAAACAACTATTTTTTCTCTCATTTTCAATTA
The DNA here is from genome assembly GCA_947069175.1 of Scalesia atractyloides. Lineage (NCBI taxonomy): Eukaryota > Viridiplantae > Streptophyta > Magnoliopsida > Asterales > Asteraceae > Scalesia > Scalesia atractyloides. The sequence goes on from CAMTDV010000023.1 coordinate 77,916,765, forward strand.
AATAATAATTTTTATACCTTTATCATTCTCTTTTCTCTCTCCTTCACTCACAACCATTTCTAAAAATATTAAAAAATTTATAAGATTTTCTCTTTCCAGATTTTTTCCCCATATATTTACAGATGACAGTAACTTTCTCATATATTTTCTCTCTTCTTCACTCACAACCACTCAAAAACACTAACAACCATTCCTTATAATATAACTAAACTTCCTCACATATTTTTAAGATTTTCATTGTAAATGCTCTTAGATAGATTAAATAAACCAATGGTTATTTTATAATGTTTATTTGTACAAGATAGTTTGTGTAATTATGTAACCTTAATTTCTTGTACTTTGTAATTATATATATGGGCAATTTAATATATGCCCCTACAAATTTGGAAAACATCATATACATCCTTACAAATATAAAAATATTATATATACCCTTATAAAGTAATTAGAATATCATATATACCCAGGTTAGTAAAAAATATATAATAAATGACTATTTTGCCCTTATTTATCTAAAACTTTAAAAAAATTATGTCTTCAATTCTTTTTCCTATTTAATCCACCAAATCTCCCTGTTTATTTGTTAACCAAGGCCTTTGGGCATATTTTAACTCATCTTAACTCGATCTAAGTGTTACATCGACCTTTATTCCCCATTTTGTTTTATCTCACTCCAAGAAAATGGTTTAATCCATTAACTTCATCTAACCCCATATTTTAATGATTTTTTGTTTTAAAAAATAAAAGAATAATTAATTCAGTCGTTTAACATCCGGTTAACCCATGTAATGCCCTTTAACATAAGGAGGGATTGATTTACAATCTCAGTTAACATGCTATGTTAGCTGATAACACCCTAAATATTATAGTATACCCAATGGCCTAATAGTATTATTATTCAATTCACCACTATTAGTATTCAGTATAAATTCAATTCACCGTTGTTATTATGTATCAATGTAAAGTTTTGAAATTGAATACAAAAGAAATTGAAACTGAAACGTATTCAAACATAGCACAAAAGAAAAAGAAAAAGTAAAGATTGAAATTTAACCACTAAAGTCCAAAACAGAGGAAACATATAAACAATCTGGATTAGAACACTGATGCGATAATATGCACTAACCTGGTTCGATTAGTTAATGCGATAACATCTGGTTATGTAATGTGATTATTATACAACTGCAATTATGCAATGCAAATGTGATCAAACTAACCTGGTTTGATGATCTCAATAAAAAATACAGATGTGATAAACAGGGCTTCAAAGAGTTTGCAGATAATGAAGGGGTAGAATGGTCATTTAATAAAAAAATAAAATAAAATGGGTATATATAGTATCTTTTTGTTTTAGTTGGTAAGTTTGTAATAATATATATGAAATTAATCCTTATTGTGGTTATTTAATTGGTCATAAAAACTTAAACCTCAAGAAATGATTCCACAATTGATAAAACTTTCATTTGATCTATATGTTCATATGCATTGTTGTGCTACTTTCCACACGTTTGTTGGACACACACATTTTGCGTTCTTATTTTTCTTAAAGTTACATGTTGTTACATTCAAGTTTTACCCTTCATTCCTTTTATTTATGAGATATGTTTGGTGTCTTTTTGTTTTAAATTAATCGTAATATGAAAAAAAGAGTTAAAAGTTGAGATGCATTACTTTGACAAAGTTACTTTAATTGAATTCGTTTGTAATTTGAGAGCTAACGTTGAAAAAATCGAGGGAACTAATTCTAGTTTGTTTAATTCTCTATTTGAACAAATATGGTATCTCTTGAACTGAGCGGGGCACTAAGCCGAATATTTATCTATCATATATACGTCTGTGTTTCGGTTACCTTTACATACTACTCATAACACGATCTCAAAAAAAATTACATCAAGTCAACCAATTAAAACAAAACACTACCATACTTTTACTAAAAAAAACTAAAACGATAGAAAACTTACCGTTTGGCACGAATAAAAATTATACCGAGCCAACCAATTAAAAAAAACACTAATATAATTTTGTCAAAAAAAACACTAAAATGATGGCATGTTTGTAATTTTCCATTTGGGCAAAATCGTAATTTGACAGGAAAAAAACCAAAACAATGGCAAAACTACAAATTTAGGCTTAGGGCAAACCGTAATTTGGCTAGGAGAAGAAAAAAATCAAAATCAATGGCAAAACTATAAGTTTAAACGGGGCAAAATCGTAATTTCGCTGAACCAATAAGAAAGTGTCAGGCAGCTGCCTGACAGTATTCCCCTCAATGGTAAATGTATATATCCCATTAACTTAGGCGGTGATCTTCAGAACCCATTTTCTTTAAATGAATTGATTTTGCTAAATAAAAACCGTATATCTTCCTTTGGATCCATTCAAATTATACAACGGGTTAATTTGATTTTAATCAAATTATACACAATGGGTTACTACAAACAACTCGCCCATCATGACCACTATTGTTGATGTTTGATGCTCACCATAACCACTAACGACACCAACACTCATCTCCGCTGCCGCCACCACGGCCTACACCTTCAAGTTAAATGCATCTTCTAACATGAACGAATTTTTAGGTTTGAGATTGAGATCCTAATTATATTAATTTCTACCTAATAAATAAAGTGTTTTGAAAGAATAAGAGAGGTACCAGATCTACGTGTAATAATAGTTGTGGGGTCCATTTTCTTATTTTGTCTACCTAATCTCAAAAGTCAGTCTTGCTAGCGTCTTCCAGGAACTTGCCATGACTCTGTAAACGTAAAGGACAATAAACAAAGAATTGGTACAATAAAAGTTTGTTAGGACAATGACCAAGAAAATCCCAAAATACTTACATGTCAAATTCTACCCTCAAGTTTGGTACTTGTCTTTTTAGACCCCGTGTCCATGTTCACCATCCATTAACAAACATTGCTTCATTTTGTATGATCTTAAGGTAGTTAACTCTTTCAGTGTATTAGTTTTTCTTAATGTTAAAAAAATCATTAGTGTACTAGTTTAGGAATTCTGCTATGTTCCTACTATATTTTTTGAAGTATTATGCTATGAGAGAACTAAAAAACACTTTGATTAGTTGTCAAAACTAACATTTGCTCAACTAAAATAATTTATAAGTGAAAGATACATTGGCTACACTTTATAATCATCTTTGCTAAGGTGTCACATTAAACATGAGGAGTGATAGAGAGATGATTTTACATGATATAAACCATATGAATTATATATTGAAATTTTGAGATAAGATATGATTTAGAAATTAAAATATTTTAAATTTAAATTAGTAAGAAAAGTTAATTAAAAGGGTGAAATAAGAAAAACGGGAAAAAGATCTCGAACTCATATAATTGTGATACTTGGCGTAGTCAGTTACTTTATTAGATCACACAGTGTGGCTGTGGAAGTGCGGCGTTTATGCCCTTCCACGCCGCACACACCACACCGAACTCCGCATCGTTGACGACGTTGTGGATTGGGCTTGAGATTTCCCACTGGCGTTGATGTTAAATGAGCGTTGACGTGGTGTGCTCTGATTGGACGTGGTTACTAGCCACTGGACTCCAACGACAAAATTTAAAAAAGAAGATTTTTTATTTAAAAAATAATTCACCCCATCTATATCAAAACTCACCATTTTTCACCTCACTCTCTTCTACCCAACTCTTTCTCAACCTTCATTTCTATAAAATCTCTTAACTTTTTATAAAAAAAAAATAATGCATCCACACAGCCGCAACTTTGATCCGAACAACCCCTATGGTTTCGGCAAACTACAGAACACCACTTCGCCTCAAGGGTCTCAACCGAACCAACAGCGTTTTACCGATCCGAACATATTAGCATACGGTCAACTTCTAGTGAAGCTACCTTTATGTTGCCACAACAACCGCTCACTTCTCTATCCCGGACTCCACCTACCCCCGAATCCGTATCGGAAACACCTACACTACCCTAATCCTCTACGCAAAAAAAAACGAAGCCATAATAAAAACGATGCCGAAAAGGAAAAATCAAAAGAGGATCGTCGTGCATATCCGTGGACAAGCGAAGAAGAGTTGGTGTTGACGAAAGTTTGATTTTCGATTTCAAAGAATTCGATTATAGGTATATTTTTATTATATTTATTGTAAAAATACATTTTGTAACTATAATATATTTTTAATAGGTTTATTTTTTTAATACGAGTGATAAAAAAAATCTCCGCTTTGGTCGGCATCCAAGAAAGATCCATGTGTTCGACAACATCCAACAAGAAAGAAACACTCGAAAAATAAAGGCTTTAGCCTTTACGAAGAAAAGCAAAAGCGAACGGATATGAAAATACTCGCTATTAAGACCGATCACCTTGAAGGCAAAGAGCGGGAAACGTACATGAAACTAAAAAAGAAATCATGAATAAATATCGTACCTAGTTTTGGTTATTTTAAATTATGTTTTTATGTTTCGCTTTTTAAGTTAAAATTATGTAATCGGTTTTTTACCTAATGTAATTTTTTATTTAAATTTTGTAAGTGTTTTTATTATTGATAATTATTATATTAGTAATAATGTTGTTTTTATAAACATTAATAGATAATATATAATTATTAAATAAAAATAATAAAAAAAATTATATGTCACGAATCAAATAATGTCCTCTTTCATGCTCCTTCCCACATATCGAATAACACTCATTTTTCAAGCCTTTACACAACATCGTGTGGTGTTATCAGAGATTTAGCATCCCAACTTACTCAACTTCGTTCTTGATGGGATTGTAGGAAAGTAATTCTTTGAAATTAATATTCCATAAAATGTAATCAAATAATCTGGATTCTAGTTTGTAAGAAATCTCACATCCTACGTAGGCTTTGCTACATTACAGTATTAAATGAGATATTTTTGGGAACCTCCACCTTGGTTTGAGGTTTTGGTTCTAAAGAAATTCACCCCATTTAAAAAAGAAAAAAAAAAAGAAAACCTTTTTGGTTTGTTGTATACCAAGTATACATGCATTAGAATTCAAAGCACAACCCTATAAAGATACATAAGAAATACATAACTTGTTTTCAAGCAAACTACAACTCACTTAAAAAAACTTGTTTGATATGGCTCGGTTTGAAACTGATCCGAACTAGAAAGTAAGCTAGCTCGGCTCGTAACGAGTTGGAATGACTCGGTTTGCCTCGCTAGTTCGTATTATTTTACTTATAATATAGAGTAGTACAATTTACGTCCCTGGGGTTTATACCCACTTACACGTTTAGTCCCTATTTTGAAAAATTCAACACTTCGGTCCTTGTGATTGTCGATTGTTCGCAATTAGGTCCCTTCCAGTAACTGGCCGTTTGTAAATCAGTGAAAATACCAAAATACCTGTATCTTTAGTTACCATTTACGTCCCTGAACGTATAAATTATATTCCCTCCATATTCGAAAATCTTTCCTAATCTAGTAACTAACCACCATTTATCATTAATTAATCAGCAATATGAAGTTAATAACAGTTAGTAAAGCCCGTATCAAGACATCTAAGTAGAATTGCACTTAGTTTTACCTTTAGAACTCGAAAGGTTTGACCTGCAGAATTTGAAATGGATTGGGCTATTAGAACTTGATTTGGGTTTTAATTTTACAAGTTGAATTGGGATTGACATTCGCAATTGCAACTGACTTGTAGTTACAAAACTTAAATTGCCTTCAATTACTCACAGGTTTGACCATCTATTCTGGTCAAACGGGTCATGGCTACCAAAGTTAAGTTATAAGCCATGGCTGCCAACTTGAACTGCCTTCGATTACAAACATGTTTTAGCATTGTATCATCCTTATTTATAATTCTCCTAAATCCTACAAATACCTGAACAAACTAAGGCCTTAATTATAACAGCCTTGACTTATTCTCTGGTCAAATCCGTTGTCAAGGTATAACCAATGCCTACCACACAGCCCTTAGTATAGGTCTTAACCAAAGTGTATCATCCTTGTTTAAAATTCACCTAAATCCTATAAATCCCATATCAAGAAAAGGCCTTGATAACCACAGCCTTGACTTATTCCCTGGTTAAATCCATGTTGAAATTATACGCAATGCCTACCACACATCCCTTTTTATAAGTCTTGTAACCAAATTGTATAATCCCTGTTCTATATACAACTAACTCACATTATGCATAACTCTCTGAAATACTATAAATTCCTAATCAAGTTAAGGTCTTATTACTAAATTGTATAATCCTTTTCAGATAAATGAATAGGTTTATCTACATCCTGTACATTTTCATTCCAATCTCCAAACAAATCCCTGGTAAAAAAACAATAGACATTCAAAACAAACATACCATTCAATTGACATTCAACAGTACGCATAGTTAAATAAGGATCATTGTTAAAGATCATTAGTCCTACCACATTGTTGCATACTACATTGTCTTGTACCAAAACATGGGTTATCCCCTGATCACTAATCCGACATTCACAAAAGTTGATTAACCCGAAATAACCCACTTTAACTGTTATAGGCCAAATTGATCATCAACGACAAAACGCCCAAAAATGACCAAGGCCAAACTTAGCAACATCAATAGTTATAGTTAGGCTATTCTACATGCATCATATATGTACAGGAAACGCAACCGGAAGCCTTCATAGGCGATCGGCGAAACAAAGCTCCACTCGAAACCCCCTCCCGGTCCTCATCTGGACCCGGTACTGGATCCTAATGTGACGCCTTCACCTGGACCCTGCATCCCACTAGAATTGCAAGAAAAAGAAAGCACATTTCACATATTGATCACGGACAAGACACAAATTGAATGACCAAATGAGACTTTGAATACAAAACTAAGACAATGTGGTACCTATAACGTGGAATGTTATCAAAAGAACACCGTATTGTCTCATTGTCAAACCTGATTGATGATGATCGGAGCTCACAGTGGACAAAAATGTGTAACCGCCGGTGGGGTTTTCACTTCTAGAGGGTTTTTGGGGATGAGGGATAGGATTGTGGCTTACATCATAAGTTAAAGGATTAAATATGTAGGTGCCTTTTTTCAGATTTGGAGAAATGACACTTTTTCCCTCCATGCCGTTAACTAAATGAACGATCAATTAACGATCGTTAGTGGGAGGGACCTGATTGCGAAAATCAACAACCACAGGGACTGGAGTGTTGAATTTTTCAAAATAAGGAATGAACGTATAAGTGGGTGTGAACACCAGGGACGTAAATTGTACTTTACTCTATGATATATTTTATTTTTATATACATTGTAATATATTACAGGAAATGATTATTATTTACATGTATTTGGGACTGTAATTTGATATCCATGGCATGTTTGAAGGTTGATTACCATGCTAATGAACTAATATTGTATTTTGTTGAAATTTAAAACTTATTTTGTGTTGTTGAACTTGATTTTGGCTTATAATGTATTAGATTGAGCTTATTTTGTATATGTTCTTTTGAATTATTGAATAATATTTTGGACTACTAGATTTTGAGGGGTATGTATTGATTTTTCTTTTTAAAATCGAGCAAAACCAAACCGAACCGAGCTAGCTCGGTTTAAAACCAAGCCGAACCCGAGCTTAGATTTTCAGCTTTGTTTCAAATCCAAACCGAGTCCCTAGCTTGACCTGGCTCGGCTCGGCTCGGCTCATGAACACACACTAGAGTTTTAATCCTTCTTTAGGTGTTTCCTCTTCAAATGGTGTTTCCGCTTCTACTGTCATTTTTCGCAATATCTGTATCTGATGTACCAACTGTGTCATTTTTCACCAGAACTGTATCCAATGTACCAATTTATGCAGTCATGATTTCTATAATAGCCTCCATGATATCAACCTGACCCGCAACTTGGATTGGGAATATACGTCCACGAATTACTTCCAGCATTTCGTCATATATCGACATGAAGTCTTCTAGCAAGAATGTTGATATCTTACAAGTAATTTCATTGACCTCTACAAATTACTTATGAGGTTTGAAAACTATTGTAAATCATTTGTAGCAGCAATGTTGTTTGATTATCTTATATTTCATTACAAAATTTCTTAAAGAAATTACGGTTGCCATGGAAAGAAACTTACAACTCTATTGTCATTTTTAACATCCGACCAATATTGTCATTTTTGCTCACTAGAAACTCAAAAATTTGCTTTTTATCACCCGGGTGGAGACTTCCAAAGATATTCCCCATCCTTTGGGTAGCCTCGCCTTATCATTATAAATATGGAGTTTTCAACACATACGACTAATGCACCTAAAATGTGGTGGTGGTATTTGAGATATGGTATTCCTTATGTCCTAATATCCCAATATACCTCATATGAATATAATAAAATAATGTGAGAATTTCCGAAGGTGTCACGCATTATCACTAACCAAATTTATCTTACTTAATGAATACAATTACACGACTAATTGTAGATGATGTTGAGTTTTTTTTAGTATAGAAACACATGTATCATGAATCCTTCTTTGCTAATGTTTACCAACTTTTATCTAGCTTCGAGCATGTACACTCTTTTAGATTTTCAAGACTACTTGTTTGATGCTCTATAAATTGCTTTATAGACGAAATTGTGTGTACAAGTTCTATTCACCTAGTTTCTACAATTTTCGGAGTAGTTGATGACAACGAAGAACTAGTATGAACTAAAAATAGTAAATGTTCTTTTAAATGCCAACAAACAACTTTATTCATCTAGGACCAACAAAAGGAGTTCGTCCATCACCACATTACAACCAGTTTACATAAAACAGCAAACTAATTACATTATTATGCTTGACACCTCAAATCTACACCATTGTTCCCAGGAAATTGTCCGCCTTTTCGCTCGGTTATGCACCCATAAAAATCCCAGCTGTTTATGCTCACCAAAGTTCTCTCTTTTCGATTGAAAGTGACATCATTTCTATACCTCCATACACACCATATCGCCACTTGAATAATTGCATTGACTATCTTCTTCCACTTATGTGAACCAGGAGCATGTTTCCAAACATCCACCACATCATTAGCTGTGAAGACAAAAAAGGCATTCAACTTGCACCAACCTACAATAAAAATCCCAAACTCCTTGAGCTAATCTGCAGCCCGCAAACACATGGTCTGCGGTTTCGTCCTCATCTCCACAAAACTTTGGTAAGCGATTTAACACCAACCTCCATGTAACAAAATTCACCTTAAACGGTATCTAGTTGTTCCACATAAAACCTACCCCACGATCTGGGAATCTGTTGCAGCACAGCAGTTCTCCAAGGCTTCGGACTGAAAAATAGTAAATGTTAACAAGTATATTTGTTAGGGTTAAAAATAAACACATACAAAGCAAGTCTTGAATTCATGTGCATGATTTGGAAGGAAACTAGGTTATGATAACTTCACAAGATTAACATGTATTTGAATAAGGTATGTAATATTTGTTGTCTTCTGGTTTGCTAAGCTTGGCAACTATGAACAATGAGTCAAATATGTATGTCGCTAGGATACAATCATATAACCAATATCTATGAACAATGAGTCAAATATGTATGTCGTTAGGATACAATCATATGACCAATATCTATTAATGAAAACAACCCTTTGAAATGTTAACTAAATCAATTTTGACTATAGTAAAATAGTCATTAGATGCTCCCCACAACTATTTAGAAAACGACTAAACTATACAAATACTCGTCAGATGTTCATGTGCCAAACCTACAACTAACTTTAAACCACGAAAACATCTTGTCCTATTGCATACTAGCCTAAATCTGATATGCCATAAACATCTATAAGATTGTTTTTATATCCTTCACAAAGTGTTTATATAGTTTCAATGTCGTATAATCAGTAATACAATCCGTGCTTTATAAAGTGTTTTTATGGATTCTATGTTCTTTTATAACTTATGTTCACCTATATGCTACATTTTCCAGAGCAGGAATTTGATCTTTGATGACAAAAAGAACTTGTAGGAACTAAAAAGAGTAAACGCTTCTTTAGTATATTCATTGGAGTAATAAATAAACACATATAAAGCAATGCTTAAATTTATGTATTCAATTTGGAAGGTAACTAGGTTACGAAAAGTTCACAAGATTAACATATATTTGAATAGCAAAGTTAAGTTATTAAATTCTTCTAGACATACTCACCATCTTTCCAATATGCTAAATATGGATCGAATCTCCATGCCGTAGAGATATGATCATATAACCAATATTGGACAATGATAACTATCTTTCTATTGTCAATCTTTTTTTTAACAGCAAATTTGGACTACTGACGAACCACTGGAGTATCATCGTGCCACCAGCAGAACCACCCGATCATATCCATCTCCACTACCCTCTTGTGGGAATCGAATCTAAGACCTAAGGATCTCTAAGCCTTATCCCATCCCCAAGATGGCACTAGGCTAAATGCCATAGGCGTTCTATTGTCAATCTAAATCAAATTTCCCCATAATACGTCTATGATTTTGCTAATTAGTCGTTAGATGATCTTCATAGTTATAAGGAAAACAACTGAATGATACAAGAACTCATTAAATGTTCATGTGCTAAACATACAACTTACATCAAATCAAGAAAACGTCTCATTTCGTTATATGTTTGCCTTAATCTTATACACCACTCTTTGTAAGGTTTTGTTAGATGCTTTACAAATTGTATAAAATTGTTGCTTATTTTCTAGAGTACACGATTGATGCTTTATAAAGTGCTTAATGGACGTTTTGTACTTTTATAACCTAATTTCTACATTTTCTGGATCAGGAATTTGATCGTCGATGTGCGAACTAAAAAGAGTAGGCGCTTATTTAGTATATTCGTTGGAGTAAACAATAAAATGTATAAAGTAAGTCGTGAACTCATCTGCTGGATTTGAAAGACAACTAGGTTATGACAACCTCAGAAGATTAACATATATATGAAGAGGCAACTAGGTTACGACAACTTCACATGATTAATATATATTTGAAGAGCAGAGATAAGTTTTAAACTGTCTTGGCAAATCTTTAAAGGTACTTAATATTATCTATCTTTTTTTTCTAAATCTGACAACTATAAATGATTAGTCAAATCTTCATGCCATGAAGATACGTTTATATAAGAAAACAACTAATTCCGTAGTCAATACAAATCATATTTCACCTTTATACTCTTAAGATGTCGCTATAGATGCTCCACATAGTCGTTTATACAAAAACTCGTCAAACGTTCATGTGTCAAACATACATCAAACGTCAGATCACGAACATGTCTCATTCTAACGCATGTTTACCTTAATCCAATACACCACCAAGATTTGTAAGCTTTTGTTAGACACTCCTTAGATGCTTTACAACGTGCTTATACATTTCGAGTACGATACGATTATTATACTAATTGTATGAATATGCTTATTCTAGATTATCATTTGGTAAGTGTTTAATGAACTTTTACGTATTAAACTTCTACTACCCTAATTTCTACATATTCTAGAGGAGAAATTTGATCTTCCACATGTAGGAGTAGACGCTTCTTTAGTATATTCGTTGGAGTAAAAAAGGTATAAAGTAAATCTTGAATTCGATTGCTCAATTTGGAAGGCAACTAGGTTACGGCAATTTCACACAATCAACTTCTATTAGAGGAGGACGAGATAAGTTATAAACTTTCTTGACAAATCCTTAAGGTACTTAATATTAGCTATCTTTTTTATATTACTAAATCTGCCAACTATAAACGATGAGTTGAATCATCATGTCATAAAGATGCATTCATATAACCAATATCAGACCACAAAACACCTCCTTCTATTCCTAGTCTAAATTATATTTCACCATTATACCTTTAAGATTTTGCTAAATACTCGTTGAATGATTCATACACTAATCAAGAAAACAAAACAGCTAAACAACACAAACATACGACCAACATCAAATCACAGAAACAACTCATTCTATCGCACGTCAACGTTAACCTAATACACCACCAACACCTACTAGACATCGCTAGATCCTTCTTAGATTCTTTACAATGTGTTTATACACATGGAATTCGGTACGATTGTCCTCATTTAGAAAGTTATCAACCACAAGGTCTAATCAAAACAATCACTTAACTAGAAGGACCAAACATCCATCTAAGAGTATATGGTGGATCTTGCTTGCTCCCCCTCTCCATACTTTATTATATGAGAAGACGAGCAAAAGCAAAAGTCAAAATGTCAACTTTTTGACCTAGCTCCAGATATATCATATATTGCATCTTCTTGAATCTAATCAAATCAGATCTCAACACCGTTAGGTTACACAGGTAATAAATTTGTATATATACCGATTATTGTTCATATAGTTGTTCTAGGGTTTGATCGCATCAATTTCCGATCTCTTTTTTTTTTTTCAGATTCACGCTGATTGATCGGCGTCAAAGTTGCAATTTTATCTCATAATAGGTTAATTTAATTCAAATTTGTTATGTGATTATACGATTTGTTGAATTTGTGTACTGATTTGGTGTACGGAAAGTGAATCTTGTCGTGTGGTTGATGATTTGTTGTGATTTTGACTGTTTTGGATGTTGATTTAGCCCTAATTATTTGATCTAATCATTGTTTTTTTTTTTGTTAATATTGGTTTTATAATGGTTCTTTTTAGTTTGATTTTAGGGCTTTTTGAATGCAAAGATAAAATGATGTTTGAATTTTAAAGATTTTGTTGGAATAATTAGGGTTGTTTAAATAGCTCGAAGCTTTTTTAAAATTGGTTTGTTTACAAGCCGATCCAACTCGGCTCGGATCATTTTTAATCGACGCCAAGCTCGACTCGGCTTGTTTACAAACTAAGCTTGGCTCGGCTCAGCTCGTTTACAAACCAATCTGAGCACGAGCTGACCCTGGCTCAGCTTGGCACAGTTTGAAGCTCGCTCGAAAAAAATTCTTATCAAAATTGTTTTTTTCACAAACTGAGCCAGCTCAACTTGGCTCGTTCATAAACCAAGCCACCTCGGCTCGGCTTGCTTACAAACGGATCCAAGCACGAGCTGACCTTGGCTCAGGTCGGTTTGGTTCGACTCGGCTCGTGAACAACTCTAGTTTGAATGAGTTTTTGATGGAATCCAAAGTTGAAATTTAGCAATTTGATTCGGTTTTTTATGTTATCCTTTTAATTTGATCTTATTTTTATAGGGGAGTTGATTCGTTCTTGGTGGATATGGGGTATTTGAATTCAGTATCATCGGCCAGCATGGCTCAATCGAATGGTGATTCGCCTGTTAGTGGTGGTGGTCTGAGTGAAGACTCAAAGTTCAGCTACGGGTTTGCAAGCTCTCCAGGAAAAAGATCTTCGATGGAGGATTTCTACGAGGCAAGAATCGATAGCGTAGACGGTGAAACAATTGGTTTGTTTGGAGTGTTTGATGGTCATGGTGGAGCTCGAGCTGCAGAGTACGTCAAGCAACATCTTTTCAGTAATCTCATCAAGCATCCAAAGTTCATATCTGACACCAAAGCGGCAATATCGGATGCGTACAGTCATACAGATACCGAGTTTCTGAAATCAGAGAACAATCAGAATCGTGATGCTGGATCAACTGCTTCAACCGCTATTCTTGTTGGTGACCGTTTGCTCGTTGCAAACGTCGGTGACTCACGCGCTGTTATCTGCAGGGGTGGTAAAGCCTTTGCTGTTTCTCGTGACCATAAGCCGGATCAAAGTGATGAACGACAACGTATTGAGGATGCTGGTGGTTTTGTCATGTGGGCTGGGACTTGGAGAGTCGGTGGTGTTCTTGCTGTTTCTCGTGCGTTTGGTGATAAACTTTTGAAGCAATACGTTGTGGCGGATCCGGAGATCCAAGAGGAAAAGGTTGATAACTCACTTGAGTTTCTAATACTCGCAAGTGATGGTCTCTGGGATGTTGTAACCAATGACGAGGCCGTTGCAATGGTGATACCAATTGACAGCCCAGAAGAAGCAGCAAAAAGGCTGATGCAGGAGGCGTCTCAGAGAGGTAGTGCGGATAATATAACAGCAGTTGTCGTTCGTTTCTTGGATAATGAAGCTAGTGGCTCGAGTTCCCATTGAAATACAAGCATTATTCGCGTTTATGGACTGTGTTTTGAGTTGCTGCAAGTGTTTACTGACCAACTTTCATATGTTACTTTCGCGGTTGCCTAAGTTTGTTTTAGGGTCTGAGTTTTCTGTGCGTCGAAAACATAATTAATGTAACGAGGATTGTTTATTTATATCTGTTTATGTAATGCAAAGTGTGAAAAAGAAAATACCTTTCGACTCTAATTTGTATGTTTACAGAACATGGTTATGCATCATCTTATTGAGATTGTGCAGAAAAATGTTACAGGTTGGTGATGAGATTGAAGCCAAAGATGTAGTTTGGTTAACATCTGCACTATCCACTATGGAATACTGTAAAGAATAATTAACACTGTAAATTTATGAATAGCCTGTAACTAAGAGCACCTTGCACCCGCCGTGTTCGTGGAGGCCGTAAGCCTGTGTGGATGAGGTAAGAGATGTGACAACTCATTGTGGTTAATGTGGAGGAGAGGAAGAGGGGTGCGTTTGTATTGCCCGTCTGGGTAGGAGGAAGAGGGGTGCGTGTGTCCGAGGTAAGAGATGTGACAACTCACTGTGGTTAATGTGGAGGAGAGGAAGAGGGGTGCGTGTGGCCGTGTGTATTCTCTAGCCCTCATCGATGTAGAATCCCATCGGAGATGCTCTAATCGGTTACCATATATATGTGCAACTAACTCATAATCGTGTCGTTTTTAGAAACTTTACCTAGCTTTTTCATGTTAATTGTAGTTTTGTAAACATAGTTACAGATATACAGAGAATGTATATTTAATAAAAGTTAGTTTTCTTTTTCTTTTATTACTTATCTCTAGTATTTTAATATGTTTTAATTAACTTTTATTTATTCTTATGTGAGTCTATGTGTAAATAAGTACGTAACTATAAAAAACTAGTAATACAATAAAATAAAAAGCTATTGTAGAAAATATTAATTAACGCTGATCTAAAAGATATTTACGCTTGTTAATGTTTATTAGATTTTTACTAAATATGTATCATAATGAACAA
Source organism: Scalesia atractyloides (assembly GCA_947069175.1). NCBI lineage: Eukaryota > Viridiplantae > Streptophyta > Magnoliopsida > Asterales > Asteraceae > Scalesia > Scalesia atractyloides. The sequence continues at coordinate 77,931,834 of CAMTDV010000023.1, forward strand.
TTTTTAACAATTTTTTTACCATAAATAAACACCAATTTGATACGTTAAATTACCTCATATTCCATTTTTAGCTTCCATCAATTTTTGGGTTGATGAGTTTACGACAAAAGGTCAGCTCAAAAGTGTCATGGTATAAAAGGGTAGTTTGGCGGTACACTTTAATGGGGTTGATGAGTTTATGACTCAAGATCAGCTCAAAGCATTAGAAGCGTCATGGTATTTATACAAAGGTGGTTTGGTGGTACACTTGAATATTCATTACGCTGATAGATAAACATTGACGATCAAACCGCTCACATATAAAGTTAATGAAATTTTAGGTCGAAGAAGGTTGCACAAAATTTAAGGAACGTGTTGTCAACCCTAACACTACATGTAGTGGTTTAACTAAAATGTGTAAAAAAATTGTGTTATATAAACAGGGAGACTTTAACTAAACTACATGTTCACGAAAATGTAGTGATTTAAAGCAAACTAAATAAAAATAAACGTGTATGCATGTGATTAGTGAAGATCGTGAAAAATGGGCTTACGTCCCATTTGGCACTGCCTTGGAATGACAAGGCTTTTGTTGCCGACGTGGAAGGGACGCTATCCCCCTACGGTTAGCAGCCTAACCAAACTATTATATATCGACATCTAATAAAATTTTAATTTGTAGTCTTTGTGCTCTTGTTGTTCTAGTTCTTTATTTGTTGTTATTGCTACTGTGTTTGTTTCTTGGTTCCATTCGTAACATTCCAAATATTCAATATAATATTTTAAGGTTATATGCTTTAAAAGTAAATTAATATATATAAAGAAATCATGAGATTTTATGTTAGGATTGTTAATACGAGTAGCTTAGTACTTTTCGTCTAGGCTGAGTACTTTCTGAGTATTTTTAGTCTAGGCTGAGTTCTTTCCGAGTACTCTCAACTTTGACTAGAGAGCGCTTAACGACTTTTGTGACCTTGGTTGTTAGTGGGAGGAGAGAGGAATGATAATGATAAAAGTATAAAAAATATTATTTAATAGATAAAGAAAGAGAAAATGCCTTGATTTTTAGTATAATTATAGAAATGAAGATAATGAAAGGGATATAAAGGCTCTTATGTGTAATAATTTTTTTATTGAATCTTATGTGTAATAATTAATATGTGGTATTTGTAAAGGGAAATATGTAGAAAATCTTAAATAACTAAGAAGACATAATAGTGACGGAGCTAGCCCATTAAATTAGAGGGTGATACGTGGTTGAAAACCGATGTTTCTATAGAGTTTAAGTTAACGTTTTACGTGATTTTTAGTTTCGAATAGCCTACTTTTTATTGGATTTGTGTTTTACAGGTGTACGGAGTTTAAGGAGCTATTCGGAAGCGTTTTGGAACTTCGGGACGGAAGATGGGTCAACCGGTACCACAAAATGGGAAAACAGGAAAGCATACAAAATTTTTGAGGTTTGAACTTGATCTTGGAGCCAAGAACAACACCCCCTTCATCCACAACCTCTTCCAATCCATCTAATCCATTCCATCATCCGAATCACAACCCTTGATCATAACCCTAGCATATCCTCATCATCTCATTCATCATCCATCCATCTTTATCTTCCATCCCAAACCCTAACCATCATTATCACTACCTTCGAATCTTCAAGATGTTTGTAATCAAGCTCCAATCTTTCGTTGATCAATTTCCGTTCACCATGAGTGGCTAATTCTCGAGGGTTTCACCCCGGTGTAGGTTCTTGTAAGTTCTAGGGTTTAACATTGTTTTGAGTTTTGATTTGTGACAAATTGTAAATTAATTTGAAAACCTATGATAATTGTCTCGCATTGGTATTGTATTCGTGAATTGTTGAATGAGTTATGAAATTTGACTTTGCGAAATGTTTATGTGCGATTATGCCTTGTCTAGGTTAGAATTTACATGTTCTTGGTAACGAAGTGCATTGTAGTCCGTTGTCTATAACGTCGATAGCTTTTGGCACCTAAACCACGCAACACTAAACTCGTTGATTATTGTTACAACTGAATTGAAACTAAAACGGGTAGGAACCCTAGGATTTGCATTACGAACCGGGTGTGAACCTTGTTCTCAAATAATTGTTTTTAATCAAGTAAATTAGTTTTCGTGCAATTGTTTAAGTTAGTGATTAAGTAGTCAAACCAATTTTTGTCGGATCAATCCGACATCTCTTCAAAACAAACCAAATTAATCAATTTTATAGCAAGCTTCATAAAAGTGACATTCTTAGTTAAAATCAATCACATCCGATCGCAAACCACAAACTCTTCGTGGTTCGACCCCTTACTACCACTAACGCATTGTTAAGGGTAATTCGGGACTATAAATATTATTTTTGACCGGGTCACGACACTCATCAAATTTTTGGCGCCGTTGCCAGGGAGTTCGTACGCTTTGCGTTTGGATTTAATTGATTTCGTGATTAACTGTTTAAAGTGCTTAATTCTTATCATCGTCTTTGCTTTTGTGTTACGCGGGTGTGTTACTTGTGCATGCTACAGGTAGTGCATGCATACACGAAATTCCGGGAGGACGTCGCCGCTAGTGTTCGAACCGGAAATTGAGCGGGTCGTTAGGAGGAATTTAGCCAACCGATTAGACGCAACCCTTGCTTCTAATCCACCTAACACCAACTCACCACCTACACCACCCTTTGGACCTATTCCAATGGATCCTCAAAATTCCAACCAACCCAACAACCAATATTAGGACTACCTACCCCAAGCCCAAAACGATCAAAACAATCAATCGGGGGGGGGGGGGTGGACATAACTCAAGACCACCAAAACCACCATTCCAAAACCGTAGCCGAAACCCAAACAACCGCCAACGTACACCCACACCTCTTCCAATCCAAAACCGACAAAACCCGTTACTCCAAATCTCAACAACCGAAATGTTAACGCCAACCGTGGGGTTAACCATAGCCATGGCAATCCCACAAATGAAGCCCAATTTCTTAACCTCGATGAGTTGAGAAATAATATTCCCGATGATGCACCGTATAGTGTCCCAGTTATCAATCGCCGGATCATGTGAGCATTCACTCGGAGTATTTGAATGATGGTGGGAACTGCAATGAAAGAGCTGTGGACGACAAATGGGGTGATAATAATATGGGGAATTTTTACAATGATCGAGGGTTTGAGTACGATGATTTGGGTTATCAAAACGCCAATTTCGTGGGAAACAATGGTGGATACGGGCAAGATATGGGTAGAGATGACAGCTACGGGAATGACCGTTAACCACGCAATAATCAAAGAAATCGGGATTACGGTAACAACAACAACAATAATGGTAACCGTAACCGAATTCCACAATTTTTTGGCGGTGGGAATCAAGTTGGAAACGGGGGTGGTGACCGTAGGGGTAATTTTAGGCCCATGAATCAAGAGGTAAACGGTCCGATACGTCAAGTGAATCAACAAGCGCCGAGGGGTGTTAATGGGCGATTTAGACCAGTGGTCACCGAAAATGACTCACCAATTGTGCCTACACCTCGAGGAAGAAGGGCGTTCGATTTCAAGCCGAACTACATCAACATTCTACCCCACTTCAACGGTAGAACCAATGACGAGCCATATACACATTTGGCGGAATTTTCAGCCATATGTGGCACAATTGGCGGTCTTGATTTTGCATTAGAAGAAGTGAAATTGAGACTCTTCAATTTTCACTAAAAGATAAAGCGAAGCAATGGTTTCTTACATTTCCGGCAAACAGTATTCATACATGGTCGGAAATGCAACAAGTCTTTTTGGATGAATACTATTCTATTGCTAAGATCGACGACGGAAGAGATGAGATTCGGTCGTTTAGGCAATTACCGGGGGAGTTGCTACATGAGGCCTTGACCCGTCTCAAGGAATTGGTTAGGAGTGCCCTCATCACCAAATTCCAAGGTAGGAGTTACTCAAATGCTTTGTGAGGGGGTTGGATGCCGATGATCACAAATATTTACAATCGGCTAGTAATGGGACTTTGTTGAACAATCATGAGGAAGACGATTGGGATTTTTTGGAACGGATGAGCAAGAATTCCAAAGCGGTCGCTATGGCGGACCGGTCGAAGAAGCATCCGATTTCTCGATCTCTTCCCAACCTCGATTCAAGCGCCAAAGATAGAACTGCTACTTTGGAAAGAGAGTTGGTGCGGATGAAAAAGAAGGATGTTGGTGCGGTTCAATTCGCTGTGAAGATTGTGGGGATCTTGGGCATCGAACCGAGGAATGACAAGTAGGCATGGTACATGCGAATGAAGAGGTGAATCAAGTTTATGGTGAGAGAAAACAATTTGACATGAATTCAAACACCTATCACCTGGGGTTGAGAAATCATCCCAACTTTTGCTATGGGAATACTTCAAACCAAATGAATCCCAATTTTCAAACGAACCATCAAAGTGGGAATCAAGGGGGTTCAATGTACCAAAACCGTCAAGGCGGTAATCAAGGGAGTACAAAAGAAGTTACAATCAAGGGAGTGGCCAGAATTATCAAAACCGCGAAGGTGGGTATCAAAGGGGCTACAACCAAGGTAGTAATGGAGGTGGTAATTCCAATCCTCCAATGGGTGGTGAAGACTCGTAGCTCGAAGCTAGATGCAATCATGAACGCCATCACAAGTTCGAATCAAGAAATCAAGATGGAAATGAAGAAACAGTTCGAGGTTCGTGACAAGTCACATAAAGCTTTGGAGAAGCAAGTGGGTCAACTTGTGGAGGAAATGGCGCAATTGCGTGGTAATGGTGGGAAGCTACCTAGTGACACTACCGTGAACACGAGGCATCAAGGTTCGAGCTCGAAGAACACACGTGAGGTACCAATTAATAAAATTTCATTACGTAGTGGTCTAGTCGTTGATAACGATGTCGTGTCACCACCACCTCAGTTTGTTGAAGGGGTGGTGGAAGAGGTTAGCGATGATGAGAGCGTTGACGGTCAAACGGGTCAAAAAAATGTTTTAAAAAATGATAAAAGCACACCCGTTATGACCGTCCCTGTCCCAAAAGTTAAGGAAAAGGGTGTGGAGGTTAATACCGCCCCTTATCCCGAAGCCTTGTTGGGACCATCCAAAAAAGTGGTAAACAAAAGAGGTCTCCACCAAGAAGAAATGTGGGATCTTTTTAAACAAGTCAAAATTAACTTACCACTTTTGGACACCATAAAGCAAGTTCCATCTTACGCTAAGTACTTGAAAGATCTATGCACCCAAAAACGAACTCAAAAGTTTCCAAAGAAACTTGATTTAACCGAAAACGTGAGTTCGATTCTTTCGGGTGCACTTCCACCTAAGCTACAAGATCCGGGAGCGATTATCATCTCCATTCAAGTTGGAGAATTTAAAATGACAAGGGCACTTTTGGACCTTGGGGCTAGTGTGAGTATTCTACCGGGTCGTTTGTATGACCAATATGAATTTGGTCCACTTAGAGTGGCAAACACTACTGTAGTGTTAGCCGATTTGACCCCTAAACTAACTCGTGGAATAGTCATGGATGTAATTGTCAAGGTCAAGGACTTTTACTATCCGGTGAACTTTCTTGTACTTGATTATGTTTCATTGGACTTAACCAAGCAACCCATGGTTATTCTAGGTCGACCGTTTTTGGCAACATCAAATGCTCAAATAAATTGTAAAACGGGAACGGCGATATGACTTTCAGTAACCGTCGGTTGCGATTGAATGTTTTTTCCAGATTACCGGATCCTCTAGTCAGTGACGAATGCTATATGGCGGATGTTGTTGACGAGTGTATACCTCTTTGCGACATGGGTGTCGAGGAGGAAAACACAATAGAGGAGTGCTTTATGCTTGACATGTTACAATCGGAAATAAATCGAAGCATAGATGAGGAGGAGAAGAGAATGGAGGTGATGGCGGTAAGGGAAGGAAGACCACCTTGGACACACCAAGTGGAAAGTCTTCCTGAGAAGATTGACACAAAGCTTAAGTTGTCGTTGGTCGAACCTCCTGTTGTTGAGCTGAAGGTGTTGCCCAAGCATTTGAAGTATGTGTATGTGGGTGAGGGCAACACGCTACCGGCCATCATTGCAGCAAATTTGACCGGGGAGCAAGAGAGAAAGTTGATGGATGTGTTGGTCACCAATAGAGCCGCTATTGGGTGGACCACTACTGATTGAAGGGGATTAGCCCTTCTGTAGTGATGCATAAAATCATCAGTGAAGATGGTAGCATTCCTTTTCGTGACACACAAAAGAGACTAAATCCGAACATGCGAGAAGTGGTCAAGAAGGAGGTGCTAAAGGGGCTAGATGCGTGTATTATATACCCCATATCTGATAGCAATGGGTGAGCCCCACACAGATGGTTCCCAAAAAGGCAGGCATCCAAGTCGTCACAAATGACGCGGGTGAAGAGGTCGCCACTCGGCCGGTAACCGGGTGGCGTATTTGTATTGATTATAGGAAGTTGAATTCTGCAACTTCCAAAGACCATTTCCCTTTGTCGTTTATTGACCAAATCGTTGAAAAGTTAGCGGGTCAAAAATACTATTGTTTCCTGGATGGGTATTCGGGTTACAATCAAATAGCTATCCATCCAGAAGACAAGCTAAGACCACTTTTATTTGCCCATACGGTACCTTCGCACTTAGGCGAATGCCGTTTGGGCTATGTAATGCCCCCGCCACCTTCCAAAGGTGTATGATGAGTATCTTTTCAGATATGGTGGGGGAGTCTTTAGAAATCTTCATGGATGACTTTTCAATTCTTGGGTCATCATTTGATGGTTGCCTTGACAAACTCGAAAAGGTTTTGAAAAGATGTGTTGAAAAGAATTTAGTTTTGAGTTGGGAAAAGAGCCATTTTATGGTTCATGAGGGAATCATGTTAGGCCACGTGGTGTCGAGTCGTCGGATAGAGTTTGATAGGGCAAAAGTTCAAGTTATTTCTACTTTTCCATATCCCACGAGCGTTAAAGGTGTTAGGTCATTTTTGGGTCACGCGGGGTTTTATAGAAGGTTTAAAGGGGTTTAGTGACATAACAAAACCTTTGTGTAATCTATTGTTGAAAGACCACCCGTTTGACTTTAACAAAGATAGTCAAAATGCCTTTAAAGTGTTGAAACAAAAGTTGGTTGAGGCCCCAATCTTGCAATCACCAAATTGGTCTTTACCATTTGAAATCATGTGTGATGCAAGTGATTATGCGGTGGGGGCCGTGTTGGGTCAAAGGGTGGAAAGGAAACCCGTTGCAATATACTACGTGAGTAAGACTCTTTCAGATGCTCAATTGAATTATACAACTGAGAAAGAGCTACTTACGGTGGTATATGCTTTGGATAAATTCCGGGCTTATATTTGTGGTAACAAAGTAATTGTTTATTTTGACCATTCTGCTGTCAGGTACCTCATGGAGAAAAAGGATGCAAAGCCGCGGTTGATCCGATGGGTTCTCTTGTTACAAGAATTTGACCTAGAGATACGGGATAATAAGGGTAGCGAGAATGTGGTGGCGGATCACTTATCCCGGTTGTTGGTAGAAGAGGGTTCTTCTCGTGAAGAGATCAATGAGACCTTCCCAGATGAGCACATTCTTAAAGTGTCAATATTACCTTGGTTTACTAACATTATAAATTATTTGGTGACAGGTGATTTGCCGGCTCATTGGGATAGGAGAAGAAGGTTGCACTTCCTTTCTCAGATCAAGTACTACACATGGGAAGAACCGGATTTGTTCAAGACATGTCCGAATCAAGTAGTGAGAAGATGTATTCCGGATGAGGAGATCCCGAGTTTCTTGACGCACTTGCATACCTTTGCTTGTGGGGCCATTTTAGTGGTCATAAAACGGACATAAAGTGCTTAATAGTGGCCTTTATTGGCCGACTATCTTTAAAGATGCTTTTAACTTTGCTAAGAACTGTGTTGAATGTCAAAAGTTAGGGGGCATTTCTAAGCGGGATGAGATGCCCATGCAACCGATTCTTATTGTCGATATTTTCGATGTGTGGGGAATCGATTACATGGGCCCATTCCCCAATTCTCATGGGAATCTATACATTTTGGTGGCGGTAGATTATGTGTCAAAATGGGTCGAAGCGATCGCCACCAAAACGAATGACCATACCGTTGTTTGTAATTTTGTGCAAACAAATATTATTTCTAGATTTGGGATACCTTGGGTAATTGTTAGTGATGGGGGATCTCACTTTAAGAATTTTAATTTTGGGAAATTGCTTAAACGTTATGGTGTTGACCATAGAATTGCCACCCCTTATCACCAGCAAACAAGTGGTCAAGTAGAGGTGTCAAATAGGCAAATTAAAGAAATTTTGCAAAAGACCGTTCGACCGGACCGTAAGGATTGGTCAACGAAGTTGAACGATGCCTTATGGGCCTATCGAACGACGCATAAGACACCTATTGGTACTACTCCTTACCGCTTAGTTTACGGTAAAAATTGTCATCTACCAGTTGAACTTGTACATCGTGCATATTTTGGGCTATAAAAGAAGTTACCCTTAAATATGATGATGCAGGTAAAGAACGCAAGTTAAAGATTTGCGAGTTAGAAGAGCTTCAGGAGGAAGCATATGAGTGTGCTTTGAAATATAAGGATGACATGAAAAGAGCATATGATGCCAAATTGAAGCCGAAGGAATTTGTAGTGGGCCAAAGAGTTTGGTTATACAATTCACGGCTCAAGTTCTTCCCCGGAAAACTTAAAAGCAAATGGATGGGCCCGTTTGTGATGACAAGGGTCGGCAAGCTTAGGGATGTCACCATCGAAGACCCAAAGGATGGGTCAAAACAAACGGCCAACGGTCATTGTCTTAAACCGTTTATTGATGGTAACGATGACAACATTGGAGCGAACAAGGAATCGGTAAGCTTTTTGGTAAGCTTACCAACCTATGAGGTCAATTAAAGGACCAAGAACATTTGTTGTAGAATTTTGAATATTTTGATTGTTTGCGCGCATTGTTTGTTTTGGTTTAGTTTGTTTCATACTAATCTCGTTAAACGTGTGAAGTTGGATTTTTTGCAAACGGGTCATGAAGACATAAGGTATGTTTTTAAATTGTTTGTGTATTGAGGGCAATCCACGGTTATTCGGGGGGTGGTATAGTAATCAAACGGTCGTGTCGTAAAAAAATGAGAAAACAGTTAACTGTCTGCGACGGGTCATCAGGCCGTCGCCGACGGTGTCTACATACGGGCGTCGGGTGAAAAGTGTCGTAGACAGGGGTTTAAGCTGTCGGAGGGATTAGCCATTTTTAGAGGGCGTCGGCGACGCACCAGTGGGCCGTCGGCGACGGCCCTTGGTTTGTCAGCCGACACAGGTTTGATTTTAACGTAAAAAGTCGGACCCAAACTCATTTTTACCCACCGAAACTCAACCCAAACGTATTTTCAGCCACAATTTCTACCCAGTTTAACCCTATCCACACGCATCTCTTTATAACCAACCATATCCCTGCACATTCATCACCAAATCATTCATCTTCCCCAAACTTCCTTCAAGAACCCTAATCTTCAAGCTTACATAACTTCCTCAATTCTCACCCAAATCATCTGATTCTTAAGCCTATTTTGTTAATTTTTCGAGTAGAACAAAACCCCTAACACGGTTTCCCTTAATTCTTGCTTATTTGCAAGATTAGTGAAGATCAAATTTCGGGTTTTTTTGGAGAAAAAGTGTTCTTTAAAGTGCATTACATCTTTTTGAAGTTCTGTTATCTAAACAACACTAAAGGTATGATTTTTACTTAAATTGAAGCATGGATTTCATATGGTATGTGATTTTCTTCGAAAATTTGAACTTAGGTTTAAAAGTAGGTTGTTTATGATGCCATGACATGAGTTGTTGTTTCAATTTGAGTTTATGGATGGCTTGGGTGGATTGAACATGCAACATAGCGATGTAATGAGTTGGTAATTGTTTAAGTTGGATGTTTGAGCATGAATACAATGTTGAATCTTGTTTCAAATCTTATATGCTTAGGATTAAAAATATAAGAACTTAAATTTAAAATGTTGACAAAAGACCACATAGGTTTAAAAGGTTTAAACCGGTTAGTTTGGCAAACCATTTAAGTCATGATTTAACATTGTACAACATGTTCAAGAAGTTAAATTGAGTTGAATTTGTAGTGAGGGTTTAAATGTTGAAGTTTGACCATGTTTAATTGTTTTCCTTTGTATTATGTCTTGTAGGTATGGCAAGCCGAAAACGAAGTTAGATTTCGGGTCAAGGTTCGTCTTCTGGAGCCGGGTCACCCTCGGGTCATCGAGCAAGGAAATGGGAGCAATTGACTGGATTGGAAGACAATGATGATCGATTGTTCAGGCAGGACTGGGTGTGGGAAAGAATCAGAGATAGTAATGTGGCCGAGCCCTGGGAAAACAACAAACGAAGACCGCTTTCAAGGTTTAACGACAAGCGGTTGGAAGTTAAGCTGTGGAAGTGGAAAATGGTTAACAGGGTGTCGACTTCTATTCCGGAACGGGTTATGCCGAACGCATGTTAAATGTGGAGGAATTTCGAAGGATCGGGATTGTTCAAATGTTCGAGAGAATCGGTTGGGAGCGAGTGTTGGATTGGTGTGAGGATATCACACCACGGGTTTATCTGGCTGCAATTTGTGAATGGTTGGCCTCGCTCCGGCTCATCAACAAGGATGGCCTGCCGAATACATGGTAGTTGGTGGGTGATACTGGTAGAGGGCAGATGGTTATACTTTTGATACTATGAACTGTATTGCCCGATTTGATTCACTGGAGGTCGACGAGTATGATTATTACACCGTGACCAGTTTTTGGACAACAAGGTTAATACTGGTGATCCCGATGGAATGGTTGAGTCGGTTTTGCCTTATTCTGATGGTGGGGCTGCTCTGCGTAGTTAGTTATCTGTTGAAGGAAAGATCCTTCAACCCTTCTCTCTTGAGAACATCATGGTTAGATTCGGGGACCGAGGGAAGGTGAAGGCCTTGGATTGCCGGGTACTACATTCATTGCTTTTTGGAGTACCTAAGTTATCTTGACGTCATCTTGTTATGATCAACACTTGGGACACTCGTGAGTCGTATACTCGGAAGATGATACCATACGTACGACTCATTAGTGCTATGATAGTGCAACAGAACCGGTTACCGCCTGATTCGTTATGGGTCTCGAAGCCGGTGGATCAAATTTGCTTCGCCTCAATGAAGCAATAGTGGAAGATCCAAGTTCAAGTGTACGGTCATCAATATACCATCACTGATGACCAAGGGCATTGATTCCAGTTCACTTATCTAAGTGCAGCTCAAGAGGCTGCAAGAGAGGAGGAGATGGCTGAAGAGGAGGATGAAGATGAGCCTCAAGGTCCGAGGGGACCCCGTCAGAGATACACCCGGCCACATCGAGAAATCTCGGCCGGGGTGGCTTCTTTTATCCCAAACCGGCGTAAACCCGGATGCCCCAACTACAACCGGGGACAACAAGACATTTATGATAACGTCTCCGAGTGTATTGGGGAAAGCCAGGAGTATGAGCAAAGGAGGCAACAATGGGAGCAAAACTGGGAGGCCCAACAATAATCTCATTGGGCCGAAGAGGCTGCACATCAGACCAAAGAGAAAGAGTATTAGAAGAGATTACAAGAGCAGTGGGCTACCTAGCAAGCCTTTATGGAAAGGCAAGACTTGTACCAGGCACAAGAATTGTCTAGAAGGCAAACATGGGAGAAGGAGCAGGAAAGGGCGCTTGTTGAACAAAACGCTTTGGAAGACCGCCGGTGGCATGCTTTGGCGGTGGCGCAACAGATGGCGGTAAATAACGCCAAACATTTGCATGACCAGGAGCGCCACCATAGAGATTGGGAAGCAGGTCGCCATATCAGGAGCACACGCCTTGGACATCATATGAGAACCTACCTCTTCCCACAGGGCCCTCTGATCCATCTCCGCATTGGCCCGAAGCAGTCGGGTCCAGTTTTATCCCACCGCAGTTCCAACCACCAGCTGAAGGCGAGAGAGGGCCACTCGACGACTTCCATGACATGATGTCGGCCCTCACTGGATACCCCTATCAGCCATACCCCCCGGTGGATCCCAACGAGCGCTACCAGAGATGATCGCCGGTATGTTTTCTTTGTGGTTGTAAATTTTTGTGTAAATTTTAGTTTATATTTCATTTCTTATTAGTAGTTAAATGAACTTTTTGGGTGTGTTCCCTAGATAACCCTCACGAGACCTACTCGTCCTTCCGAGCTATCGGAAGGTTTAAAAGGGCTTGTTGCATACGCTAAATGCAACCGTGATTCCTACGACAGTGAGTTTAAGTTGTTATTGTAAAATAGTTTTTCACAAGATCAAAGTTGGATAAATTATATTCCTTGGTAATTATTTTAATAAAAATGGTAGAACTAAGTAACCAACAAATTTTTGTAGTTGTGAGAAGCTTGCTTCTACACGAAGATTGAAATTTGTAGGTGCATTGTGTTCGGGAGACAACCATTTTTGTTGAAGTTGAAGAGCACACAAAGAATGTGCGAAAAACCGGTGCATACGTTTCCTTTAGCTTTGATTCATTTTTGGTTTAATAAGTGGATTGTATTTTGTAATTTATTCTCCGGAGTGAAATTTTGGGAAGGTTAGTCATGTCACATCCCTTGGGCGTTTTAAAAGCTCTATTCCTACACATTGAGGACAATGTTGACCTCAAGTGTGGGGATGGAGATAAAAAGTTTTTCAATTTTGACCCGTTCATTTATACACTATACATTGAGGACAATGTTGAACCTCAAGTGTGGGGATGGGGGAAAATTTCAAAAAATTTTCAAAATGTCTTTGTTTAAAGCGGTCTAGAAAGCACAAGTAGCTAAGTTAATAAGGGATGACACAACCCATGTGGTCTTTTGTCATGGTTAAGTTCAAATTAATAACATGTTGGGTATTTAAGGGTGGTTAGTTAGGAATAATCTGCCTAAGAAACTTGCACTTTATACATATCGCATACCATACCTTCTATACGTGAGATTTTGAGCCACTTTTATATATCATATATACATATATTTTTGTTAGTTGAGTGGACCATTAGTCATGTAGTGTAGAACTTGCAACTTTTGATACGTTTGAGACCATAGACCGAATATGAGCACAAGAATGATTGAGGGATTAGGTAAACCTTTTTACTTTACACCATTTACATACTCTTACCCGAAATCAATCCCTTAGTCGCCAATTTTGAGCCTAAACCTTTCATTTGACCAACCCATTTAGCCCTTGACCTTTGAACCTTATATTTTAACCCGTGTGATGAAAACTCGTAAAAAAACATGTATCGATAGTTGTTGAATAGAAGGTGAAAAACTTTTGCCTCGTGGTTATTGTTTTGTAGTTGATTATGGCCACTTTCAAACATCCCATTTCGTACCCTTAGCCTAGCCCCAATACAACCCGTTCAAGACCTTTTGACTTGTGCTTGATATTTGTGTTCGGTGGTGGAGAATGATTGAGTTGCAAGCTTATGCGGGTATATGTTCTAATCAGGCTGTGTGTTTACATCAAAAGTGCTAATGTGTACATATTAGCCAAATTATGAGTCGAGTGGAGAGAACATTGTGAGGGATGTGTATGAATTATGAGTTTCAAAGGCGGGTTAATCTTGGATAACCATTTTTGTATGTGTTAATCATATTAAATAGTTTGAATGATAAAATTATGAACCGAGTATGACATTAGCCCTTAACTCATGTCTCGAGAATGGGAAATGTGTTCCTTATACGACCCACGTGAAAGTGAAAGACATATTTGCTTGAGGGCAAACAAAAGACAAGTGTGGGGATGTGATGCGTGGTTGAAAACCGATGTTTCTATTGAGTTTAAGTTAACGTTTTACGTGATTTTTAGTTTTGAATAGCCTGCTTTTGATTGGATTTGTGTTTTACAGGTTTACGGAGTTTAAGGAGCTATTCGGGAGCGTTTTGGAACTTCGGGTAGGAAAACGGGTCAACCGGTACCACAAAATGGGAAAAAAGGAAAGCATGCACTAGAGAGGCCGTCGCCGACGCCCTCCTGGACCGTCGGCGATGCCTCCCAGATAACCCGTCGGAGAAAAATGGTCGTAGACAGTGGATTAAGGCGTCGGAGGAAAACCACACTAACTAGAGGCCATCGCCGACACCCTATAGGGCCGTCGGCGACGCCCCTCCTATTCCTATGTCACTGAAATTCAATTTTGAACGGGTTTTTAACTTGTGTTTGACCCATTTGCAAGGGGTTACAAAAATTTTGAGGTTTGAACTTGATCTTGGAGCCAAGAACAACACCCCCTTCATCCACAACCTCTTCCAATCCATCTAATCTATTCCATCATCCGAATCACAACCCTTGATCATAACCCTAGCCTATCCTCATCATCTCATTAATCATCCATCCATCTTCATCTTCCATCCCAAACCCTAACCATCATTATCACTACCTTCGAATCTTCAAGATGTTTGTAATTTAGCTCCAATCTTTCATTGATCAATTTCCGTTCACCACGAGCGGCTAATTCCCGAGGGTTTCACCCCAGTGTAGGTTTTTGTAAGTTTTAGGTTTTAACATTGTTTTAAGTTTTGATTTGTGACAAATTGTAATTGAATTAGAAAACCTATGATAATTGTCTCGCATTGGTATTGTATTCGTGAATTGTTGACTGAGTTATGAAATTTGACTTTGCGAAATGTTTATGTGCGATTATGCCTTGTCTAGGTTAGAATTTACATGTTCTTGGTAACGAAGTGCATTGTAGTCCGTTGTCTATAACGTCGATAGCTTTTGGCACCTAAACCACGCAACACTAAACTCTTTGATTATTGTTACAATTGAATTGAAACTAAAACGTGTAGGAACCTTAGGATTTGCATTACCGAACCGTGTGTGAACCTTGTTCTCAGATAATTGTTTTTAATCAAGTAAATTAGTTTTCATGCAATTGTTTAAGTTAGTGATTAAGTAGTCAAACCAATTTTTGTCGGATCAATCCGACATCTCTTCAAAACAAATCAAATTAATCAATTTTATAGCAAGCTTCATAAAAGTGACATCTTAGTTAAAATCAATCACAACTGATCGCAAACCACAAACTCTTTGTGGTTCGACCCCTTACTACCACTAACGCATTGTTAAGGGTAATTCGGGACTATAAATATTATTTTTGACCGGGTCGCGACACTTTGATCAAAGGGTATCCAAAAATTGTTTTTATCGTACAATCATACAATAATAAAAAAAACGAATATTATCATTAGCAACGTTCGGACTTGTATCATTCAGGATTGTATCATTAGCAACCCGATTTTCATCAATATTCTCAAATTTTCTTTTCAAAGTTGCAAATTAGAGATTGTTTTTTAGACTGTGGTTTCATCTTCACTTCAAGGAATTAACTTGCAACTTCAAATCAAAGAATTCAACTCCCTAGCCTAACACCAAAAATAAAAAAGTACAAGTTTTTGAAAATTTAAACTTTTCTAAACATTTAAAGTCTTAACTCTTAAGGGGAGGTTCAATGAGAAGAATTGAGAAGAAAAAGAAAAGAAGAGGTACAACTGTAAAACACTAAATAGTTTTTTCTCTATCTCATTATTATTATGTTTGACTAATTAGTTAGTCAAAAAGACTAATATCCTTCACCACTAAATTTTTTTGCCTACACACATCAAAAGTTATCCTACACATTTTGAAATTTATTCCCATACAACTTGTAATTTGTTTTACACTATTGGTTGAAATTTTTTTTTCTTCTTATAAAGAACTTCTTCTCATTTAAACCCTTCACTATCTCTAAACCCTAACAAATATACAAACTGGAATTTTACATAAACTATAATACCAATCAAGAAAACTCACAAATCACAATAGCACCCTGGTCAAACGCACCCGGTCAACGGCGACGATTTCAGTAGGGACGATTAGTACTAGCTTCTGTTCAGCTTCTATTCGACGTTTGGTTTTTCAATTGCCACCCATAATCAAAAGGTTAATTTTATTGTTTTGGGTCTTGGGCTAAGCTTTGTCATTTACCAATTGAGCCTCCTTTTAATTATATTATTGTTAATTTGGGCTTAATAATTCTACAAGTTTTGGGTTGTAAATGGTTTGCGCTTATATAAATTGAGATTTTAGTAATATCAAGTATCTTTGTTAGGGGTATCCTTTGTATA
Source organism: Scalesia atractyloides (assembly GCA_947069175.1). NCBI lineage: Eukaryota > Viridiplantae > Streptophyta > Magnoliopsida > Asterales > Asteraceae > Scalesia > Scalesia atractyloides. The sequence goes on from CAMTDV010000023.1 coordinate 77,948,006, forward strand.
AAAAAACACTATGAATACGAGGTTGAGCCGTAGCCCGTGCTACCCCTCTTCTAACACTAGTTCCCCTCTAAGACATACTTTTTCTGCCATCTTTACAAAGATATAATTGCTACCTGATGCAAAGATACGACTTTAGACAACGCAAGTGTTTACCCTATTGTTTTGAAAACCAAAGTATTCGGGTATTCATACCGGTTGAACTAGAAATCGATGTCTTTTGCTTGGGATTGAAGTGTTCGGTTGCAGTCGAACTAGGTAATGGTTGGACCAATAAAGGACCCCATGTATCAACCATGACTTCAAATTTTGAGTCAAGAGGGCTTCATATCTCGTGTTGGAACACATGGGTATATCGGAAGGGGGGGGGGGGGGGGGGGGGGGGGGGGTTGCGAACTATGAGTGGAGCTCTAAAAGATGTGAAGGTCCATTTAAAAACCTATAACAAATTCCTTGTTAGCTTATCTTGTTTTATCTTTAACAACCCTTTCACTCAACGCGTCGTCTGATCACCAACGTTGACTTTCGTCCCTTTTTGATGGTTATTCCTTATAACTATTTTTTTATTTATCATTAATGTTACATGATTATGTGCTTTCATCCATGCATGTTTTGTTACATTTTATTATACTTTCGTCCCTTTCTTGATGGTTATTCCTTATGACTATTTTTTTATTTATCATTAATGTACAGATTATGTGTTTTCATCTATGCATGTTTTGTTACATTTTATTATTTTGAAATGGAAAATATCATATGTTTTTATAGTTTTTAATATGTTATAATTTTGTATATTTTATACTTTTAGTATTTTTAATATTTTATAAAGTTCATAATGATTATGATATTGTTTGGTTTTTTATACTGGTGCAGCTAGTAAACCAGTAGATCGCAAAACAATGGTTACTCTTTACACACAACATTGATGACTATCCATTTGGACATTGTTAGGATTATTAATACGAAAAGTGTATCTTGTTCGTACAATTCTCATGTATAACCCCAACTTTTCATTATTTATCTCCCTCAAATAAACCTTCAAAACCTTCTCTCCATCGAATTAAACAAGCGAAAATCATGAAAGTGGCCATTTTTTATAATTATTTTATAAGGTTTGTAACTTTTTTTTATTAAAAGATATTTTTTTTATTAACGACTAGTGGGTTATACCCGCGCTCTACGGCGATGCGACCTAATTTTTAATGGAAACATAGACGCAATAGTAAAAATAACGTTAATGGCAGAAATTCGTTTGATATTGATTTGGTTCATTAAGATACCGACACTTACCGAAAGAGAAACAAAAAAAAGTTATGATACTACAAAAAAATACCGAGATATATTTACATCAATCGAAACAATAAAAACGAATATCAATTTCGGTACTGAAGTGTTCGGTCAGGTTTGTTTAAAACTTAAAAGAGAAAAAGAAAAACACAAAGAAAAAGAAAGGATGAAAAAAGATTTATAAAAGACAAAAATCACAAAAGGAAAAAAATCACAAGTTCATAAATTATATATATAATAATAATGACTAATTCAAAACCCATAATTTGGCTACTGAAATGATTAGTCAACAAGGGAAAATAACTTTTTTATTAAGCCGGTGACCACCTTCCTAGCTCGACCTTTCACTAATTGTGATGATTCGTCAAATCAAGTAAAAACGAATTTGAAAGAACATGCTAAGTTGACATGTGCGAAGCCGACAGACTCGGTCAAAACCAATTTCGTGAACGAGGAAGCAACATTAAGAAGATTGATATCATTCGGTGCAAACGCTACTTATCATGCAATTTGTTAGTCATTTAACATGAATTAGGGGAAAAGTGTTGTTAGAGGGTTCTTCAATAGCTAATATGGTAGCAACCAGCGACGGATGCCACAAAAAAAAGTTATGGATCCGCCACTAGTAACAACTGTAGTGAGAGGGTTTGATAGCTCCATGGTAGCAACTGGTGCTACAGTTCACAGCTCGGTCACAACCCTTGGAGTTGTTGTGCTGGAATGAATTTAGAGAGCCATCTCCGGCAATACATGTAGTTTTGATTGTTGTACCCAGAGAGATAGAATGGTTCTCTTACAAAAACGCAAAATTTGTTTTAAAAGACTTGTGTTGAACATCATCAGTCACAACCGTAAAAATCTTGTATCTTCATTTTACAATAATGTAATATTTATTTTTGTTATTTGTAATTTGTTTTCTTTACGATAATTTATTTTTTTAAACGGCCAACGAATCCTCCAAATTGTTTATTAGCGAAATTCTCGCCTCTGAATTGGGGGAAACCTCACCTAGGGCCGAAGCCAATAAACACTAGCTTCTTAAAATAATGATATTTTTTGGAATAGCTAGCAAATCAATCCCGGGCATTTTTGGGGTACCCACTGGACAAACGCAGTACTCAGAGAGTAACCCGAGTCGTCCACCATCACTTCCGAGGAAAACCTGATACCCCACCCGCTCGTAGGCACGGCGATGAAATTACCGGTAAAACCCATTTTACTCAATAATCAAACCCAGCTTTTCCTAAGTCTTCTATCATTACTCACGAATGATTTTCTCTTTTTACAACAAACGAAAATTGAACTCGAGTAAGTTTTCCTATCACTTGAACTGCAGGTGAAATAATGATAAGCACCGAAACCCATGAACACTATGATATTATCCTACTTACATGCAAACACCCCACTTACTTTTCTGCATTGCTATTAATCTTAAAAGCTAAATAATACCAGAATTATATACCCTCTCAGTCTCACCCGACACCACCACCAATCCCATTCCAACTTTTATATGTTCATCACCAAACCAAAACCCCCAATTTCCCTCTTCACCCCATCTAAAACCCTAATCTCTTCTCTCCACCACATCAAACTATCACACGCCGGCAACCCCCACCACACCCCATCACCCCATTTTCACTACACCTTCTCACTCACAAAAAACCCATCAATTTTCTCCATCAATAACCTCATTAGATCCTTCACCAAGACCCATTCACCCCATAAGACCCTCAATTTTTACTCATTCATCCGTAAAAAACAATAATTTCAAACCCAATAATTATACATTTACGTTTCTGCTTCAAGCTTGTACTAAGTTTAATAATATTGTTGCTGGGTTTCAGGTTCATGGTCATGTTATTCAGCTCGGGTTTTATGGAGATGTGTTTGTTGGAAACAGTTTGGTTAATTTGTACCTCGATTTTGGTGAGGAGAAATGTGCGTGCCAGGTGTTTGATGAAATGTCTAGGCGAGATTTGGTTATGTGGAATGTGGTTATTGCGGGGCGGGTGGGGGATGCACGCAAGGTGTTTGATGAAATGCCTGAGAGAGATGCGGTGTCGTGGAGCTCGTTGATAACCGGGTATGTGAGAAATGGGTTGTTGGAGGAAGGGGTAGACTTGTTTGAGAGGATAGTGGAGGTTGGAGTGGTGCCGAATGAGGCAGGGTTGGTGATGGTTTTTTCAGCGTTTGCGCAGTTGGGGTTGGTTGAGAATGCGGTAAGAATTCATTCGATTGTAGATGCGTTAAGTTGCCATATGACGGTTCATGTTTGGACCGGCCTTGTTGACATGTATGCGAAGTGTGGGTGCATTGATAAAGCTCGCGAGTTGTTTGATAAAATGCCGCAGAAAGATGTTTCGTCGTGGAATGTGATGATATGTGGGCTTGCTACACATGGGTTGGGCATAGAAGCCATTAAACTTTTTGAGAAGTTCTTGATCGAAGGGCATACCCCCGACAATGTGACATTCATAGGCGTGTTGAGTGCGTGTAGCAAAGCAGGATTAGTCGACGAGGGTTATCTTTATTTCAAGTTAATGACCGAAAAGTATCAAATCGTCCCTGAAATGGAGCATTATGGGTGCATGGTTGATCTTTTGGGGCGTGCGGGATTGGTGACCGACGCCATTGAATTTGTCGAACAAATGCCAATCGAACCCGACCCTGTTTTATGGGTCACTATTCTTGGTGCTTGTAAGACACTCGGGTTTGTAGAACTCGGTGAAAAAACAGGTCGAAAACTAATCGAACTAGATCCAACTCGCCATGGAAATTACGTACAGTTATCAAGTATTAACGCAAGATCAAACAAATGGGAAGAAGTGGTAAGAACACGACGGCTGATAAATGGTCAAAATTCCAAAAAGGTTCCAGGATGGAGTTTGATCGAAGCGCAGGGGAAAATCCACCGGTTTGTAGCAGGTGATCGACAACATGAACGAACGTTGGAGATTTACATGATGCTTGATAAGATGAACACTAGGATTGCAGAGGCTGGTTACTCGCCTAATGTGTCTCCAGTTTTGCATGATGTAGAGGAGGAAGAGAAGGTTAATGCGGTTAAAGAGCATAGCGAGAGGTTAGCGATTGCGTTTGGTTTGCTGGTGACAGAGGCTGGTGAATGCATCCGCGTGGTGAAGAATTTACGGGTTTGTGGGGATTGTCATGAGATGACCAAGATTACATCAATGGTGTTTGAAAGAGAGATTGTAGTGAGAGATGGGTGCAGATTTCATCATTTTCGGGGAGGCGAATGTTCCTGCGGGGATTATTGGTAGGAGAATGATTGTGGCCGGTGGTGCAAACGAGTCGAATCAAGCTCAAACTTTATATGATATTTCAGAAGTCTTCATTCTGTAAAACTGGTGAGAATTTTATATATCGACTCGAGACAATCTTAATTATAATTCTTTTTCACTTTATAATGGGTAAAGTTTTGAGAAATATAAGAAGGGTGAAATACTCGAAACATTTGAAGGATGAACATGAAAGCTAAAAACCCGATAAATTAAAAAATATATACAAATGATAAACCAAGATATTCATTAATTAATAATAAACTATATAAATTTTACAGAAGTTTAAATTTAAGATTAGGAATTTGGTTTATGTTTATTTTCGAAAATTTATTAAGAGTAAAGGTATTCACATGTGAAGGATTCTATCGTTTTCCCCCTTTTATAACAAACATATAAATAAAACAATTCAGTTTGTATTACAATTTCTAATGAACAATCAATGCCAAAGTACCACCAGCAAATTACAGCTACTCTAAACATCAAAATCCAAATGATGAATTCAAGCCACAAAACTCTATGGTCTCAAAACCCAAGTGGCGCTGACGCAAGTGCGGTCCAGTGTGTCCGTGCGGGACAAATGGAAGTTGTGTCTTTATCGTCATAAGATCAAGTCAACCTTTATTTCTGATGTGTCGTATTAAATTCTTTGTAATTTCAGTCAAAAACTCGTGGGATGTGACCAATCAACGTAAGTTATCGTAAGAATATTGTTAAACATGTCCAGATTGTTGGTAGATATTGCTCATTTAGGTAACATGATGGGAGGCAATACGATTAGAAGAGATTATAGCACCTTGAATTAGAGTATGTGGCAAACGGCAAAATAACAGGTATATTCGTACAACTTAATCACTAATTAACTATACAATTACGTGCATATAGGCTTAATTATGTTATAATTGAGCCCCTAAGTCTAGCAATGTCCAAGATAGGCAAATGTTTGCATCTGTATCATCGTATTCGCCGTGTTGCGATACGATATGAACAATTCTAGTGACTGTTGGTAGATTATCCGATTAAACAATTTTATGTCAAGACGGTTCGGTACGTCTAAAACAGAATAACAATGGCATTTTTATTACATGTCCGATGTAAATGAGGGACAACAAACGATATAGATTAGTATATATTCTAAAAATTCCTAAAAACGCACAAGTATCACTTATTGCCAATTCTAATGTCGGAACTTACAATTTCCACCAAAGAACACAAATAAATAATCAATAGGTGATGATTATCATAAAGTGCTATCAATGTTCTTAGATATCCTAAGGGTATTTAATTTATAATGCCGGTTAATATCACCTAATTAACTGCTAAACGATTCATATGCGTAACTAAGTGTCCGTTTAGCACCAAATCTTCATCAAAGCACTATCTAGTAAGGGTAATCATAATTAGTGTTAATTAGTGTCCTAGAGGCTAGATTAACTCACTAAACATCTAATAAAGCCTAGTGATGAAAATATCTACAAAAGCCTTATCCTTTTAAGATTTTGTTAGTCAACAAGGAAATCAAGACAACCCCCTACCCCTTTGATTTCGGCCTAAGTGGGCCCTTCCCTACTCCACCTTAACATGTTGAGTGCTAGTAAGTTAAAGTACGACTCTTGTTGACTTATGGAATCTTTAAAGATTGGAAGATAAGAAGGATACAAGGGTGGGAGACTTATTATACTTTTCAACAGTTAAGACATAAAGAAAACAAGACAACATCTCTCTCCCTCTCCTCACCCTACGACCTCCCCCCCCCCCCCCCCCCCCCCCCCCCCCCCCCCCCCCTCCTCCTTCTCTTCCATTTTCCAATCCAAAAGAAGTAAATCTAGGGTATTCAAGTGTGTTCCAAGGCATTACAAGGTGTTACAATTTGATATCAAGGCATATAAATCATCAAGGGCTTGTTTTGCAAGGATTGGAAGCATTACTTTTTCTTCTTCAAGAGTGTTTCATACCTAGTCTTGTGCTAGTAGTAAGCCTCAAGATCTTTACATTTTTAAGCTTGATTTAGTATAAGTATAAGTGTTCACCAAACAAAACCTTGTTAAATACTTGAGGAGTTTATTTAAAAATATATAAGATATAAGCAATGTTGGTGGATGATGAAAATCTTGAAGTTGATTGTCTTAGTATTCATGTTGAACTAAAAAGTTGATGATCAAAAAGTGATTTAGCAAAATAGTAAGTTTAGTAGTGTGGTTGGAACTTGTTTAAAATTTGGATGATCATGAAAAGTGTTTTTGAAAGATCTAGGGTTTTGTATAATTTTCATGTTTTTGAGTTTTGTTGAAATATATAGAAAATGGTGACGATGATTAGAGGATGCTAGTGTTAATCTAGGGGTTCTCATGCCGAAATTTACGTAATAACAAGTTATATTAATAAATGATTAACTAGGTATTTACAAGCTTTAAAATGGATTAATTTCACTAAGTATAGTTATATGAATTTCTGATAACATCCTGGTGAACTAGGGTTTTAAGAATATATATTTTATATATATATATATATATATATATATATATATTATATATATATATATTTAGTGAAGTATGGAAAGAAAAATATGTATATTTAAGAGTATAAATTTATATTTGGTTAAAATATGGAAGTATATATACCTTGAGTATCTTATATGTATAAGTTGGTAAACCATGGGAATACATATATGTTAGGTATTACATATGTATATTTCATAAAAATATGACAAGATATATATATATATATATATATATATATATATATATATATATATATATAATAGACATAAAAATACATGGACAAGTTGAGTCCTTGGAAAGATACGAACAAGATGGTATAGATACGAAATCCTAAAAATTTAACGGTAAACTTAAAGAATATATTACCATGACAAAATCCGGGATCCCGATAAACATAATGACGATACGGACATTTGGACAAATTCAAGTGTATATATATGTATATATTGGATACAAGCATATATTAACAAACCTTGTTAAAGATATACTCAAAGTCGGACAAGTAATGAATATATATATACACACACGATGTCGTATAAATTATATATATTTACAACTGATCACAAAAATATGTTACTTTTAGGTGAACATACGAATATATTTTCCAGAAAGACAGACAAGATATTAAGTGTGAGAAAATCACAAGATAAAAGTGGATATATACATACATATAAGTGTCTACGTATATCTGAACATCCTTAGTAAAATAAGAGGTTATAAGTAGTATACATGTACATACGTATTTGTACAAAACACGACACATACAGAGTTGGAAAAGTATATATACATGTATAGATATACGAGGAAATTACAAACAATCTCGACAACAAACGAAACATGACAAGTAAACAAAGAACAATGTTAAAAGGTATTCTTTTTAACCAAGTTCGAACTAAGGGAAATATTAATTGTATATATTAAATATTATATATATATATATATATATATATATATTGATTAACTATTAGTGAAACGACAGTATACGAGATAAGAATATATTTTTATACATAAAAATATATTATTGTCACTAAACAAAACATCATATGGAACACGAGGTTATACAAGGCGTTCATTACACAAACAAGGATACATAAGCATATATGTATATAAGTGACAATATACATATAAGGTCATTCGGATAATCACTCACTAACGTGTCTAAACAAACAAGGGTTATCAAAACAAACTAAACAATGATAAGTCTTAGTGGAGTTTTGGTGAAAGACTTGTACATGAAACAATGATTAGACCTAAATGTCTTAATGAAATAGGACACTTGTAGGTCAGAGTCGATACATAAAACAATGATGATTGCTAGAATTGTGTATGGGACACAAATTATGAGTTTCACAACCCCTCTTTTAAATATTTTGTTTTCAAAATTAGGGGGGATGCATGTTTATACAATGGTATGATAATTATGGAATGAAATCAACTAGATCATGTGTGCATAAGTGGTAGTGCATTTAGTAGCCATTAATTACAGCATGAACCATGGAATAATTGGGTAGACTATAGTATGGCAAGCTCCACTCCTCGTTCGTGAGACCCTATGGGAGTGCTTTTGTGTCCTACTAGTCGTGTGTCACTAGGAATTAATGATCTGGTACGACAGAAACGGCCATTGTTAAGGTTTAGTTACCAGCTTATGTCGACACAACATTTATTAATGTCCTTGCTAAACAATAATTGATCAACGAATTTCATTGACACTATGCACATCAGTTTTTTACAAGGGTTTATCAAATGTTTTAAAGATCCATTTGTGACAAAGCAAAACCTGTGAACTCACCGACATTATGTTGACGTTTTACTTAATATGTATTTCAGGGAAATTAAAGGCGTTGCATGATTGGTAGTCAAGGGCTAACATTGCATAAACGATGTCATTTTGGGGGGTTTGTCTTATATTTCTCGCCTTCATGCGATAATACATAGGCCAAAGCCTAGTTATCAAGTCTAATATTTTGTTTAAATGTATTTTGTCAAACTTAAAGTTTATGGTTCATGTAAAAAACGAAATACTATGGTTTTGTAAATATCTTTTCAAGTAGTATACATTTGACATTGTTGGATTATGAGCAGGGGGTGACAACAGTTGTCTAGTTTGTTGGATTCTCATGATATAGCTAGTTATCTTACGTACTTAGCCACTTAGGGATCCACTTGTGGTAGCTATATGTTATATATTTATAGTTTGTTATTAGTGGTAGACCCAAGATATATTTTTTAGGATGCTTAACCAAACTTTTAAGGGGTGATCAAGATTTTTGTCTGAAAGTTAAACTATTTTTTTAAGTGGAGAAGCTGCCCCCACTCTTGTATGTAGGTCTCCACTGCTTGTTAGGTCGTTGTGTTGTATTCACCTGAGTAATTAGTAGGCAATATATTTTTCTTTTAATGGTGTCAGAGTTGAGATCCACATGTGTACATATCTATTTACATAAACTCAACTTTGCACCATAAATGTTTAGAAAATTAGAATGAGAGGTTTGGATGTGTTCGATTTTAATTAGAAATTAATTTATATTTTATATTTAACCAAACCTTAATTTTTTTTTGACAACAAATTGATTCCATTCATCACCAAAAGTTCATACACAGAATGACCCAACAAACCGCTGAACTCACAAGGTGCCAACCCTATTACATTAGTTCACCCAAACAATTAAAAACATACATACCATTAAGACTGAAAATCAAAACGAATCCGCTCCGCCCAATCTAACCTTGTCTCTTTGCCTGATGTTTGGCCCACATAAAGGACAGTGCTTGTGTTTCCCCCAAATGTCCGAGGCTCGTGTACCTGAGAAAATTACTTCATTTCGTGCTTTCCAAATCGCCCATGTTGACGTGAAAATGATCATTTCTTTTTTGACCTAGAATTCCTTCATTTTATACAATTTGAATAGGTCTCTAACGTCCACAATTTGCACCCAAGGAACCTTGCACCAATTACATCCTTTTTGTCTTATCACCGTGGCGACAAGGCATGGCACCAAGAGATGATCCGCATCTTCCTCAACTTCCCAGCATAACCTGCATAATATCGACGCACATCGTATGTTTCTTCCATGCAAACCTTTGAGGGTCCAGAGCCAGTTTGTTCGGTCGGCCACCCAAAAACGTTTACCTTCTTTGGAGCCCACAAAACCTAATCAAAGGGAGCAAAAAGGGATAGCAAATCTTGACGCAACTCTCGGCATGAGGAGACTAAAAAGACACCATCCGAGTTCAAATCCCACTTCCATCGGTCCTTATTTTCAAATAGAGCCACAATATTAATTAAACCGCAGACCTGTGTGAACTGCTCCAATTTTGTGGCAGATGTGGGTGATCTTCTCCAATTCCACAATGATTTATGCGTTGATATTGAGGCTATTTTTTGACTTTGAAGAATAAATAGCATAGGAAACACCTCCTTCAAAGGCTGATCCAGAACCGCACCATAGTCCCATTCCCACCACCCCCGTTAACAATTGGTCAACCTGAACATTCAGATCCCCACCCGCCCGAAATCCCAGCCCTGATTGGCATATAAGACCAAGAGTAGGGTTGATAATGGATAGCCAATGTTACCGTTCTTCACAAATTTCCATCTTCATTCTTGAAACGCCACTACCATTTCAATAAGAGGATGATATTCATATCTCTCAATGATCCCAAACTGAGACCCCTCTTTGAAAACGGGGCCGGTGAACTGCTCCAACACACCCATGCCATTTTTGATTTCGCTCGTTCCCTCCCCAAAAAATGGCCTTCTAAGGTGTCCAAAATACACATTGGTGCTTTGAAAAAGGAAAAATGATATAAGGGTTGCCTTTCAAGACCCGAATTTAAAGGGACACTCTACTACCAATTGATAAAGTCTTAGCCTTCCATTTTGATAGTCTACCACACCTTTCCAATACTTATTTTGTTCATGTTACTTCTTTTCTTTTGTAAACCTTCGCATTAGTATTTATGTTGCTTATGAAACGTGTTATCATGTAACTACTTTTATTTTGTTAATCTCGTTTGTATTAATGTTTTCATTACTTTTATTATTCTTATAATTAAGTTACTCATTTGATTCGGGTATTCTGTTACTTTATATTTTGTTGTTCGGTTAATTTTGTTTCCTTTGCTCAACATAAAATTTGCTGAGACGTGCTTTCGTGTTTGTTTCGTGCACGTCAAGTTTACAAGGATATCAAGGTGGAGTTGATGGAAAGCATTAGAGTTAGTAGAAAACATATATTGATGTTATGAAAATGTAATATTTTTGAACTTTGGTTGGCTTGTGATGGAATATTATATGTTGAACTCTTATTTAACATCATTAACTTTTTTCTAAATCTTAATATAGTAACACATCTTTTCACGTGGAGTTCTATAAGATCCATCTTTGATCTTTATTAACTTGATTATGGAAGTGTGGTACAAAGGATTAAGGCTACGACCTTAAAAACCCCTTTTATAACATGGATGTTTAAGATAGAACTCCCAACTCGGACACAGATAAACAAGCCACCCGTCACTAGAGTTGTTTAACTAACGAGTTGATATGAGACGACTTTGGCGTTGGCTAAAAAAAATTAAAATGAGCCAGCTTGACATGAGTATTCTTTCAACTTTTTTCTATTTCTTTTAATTATCACACTTTTTTCTATTTCTATTTCAAATGTAATGAATACATACGGATTGGTGAAAAGACTGTTATCGATTTTTATAAAACTTTTGTAGATGTGCTATTGAAGTTCTTTTAGAATAATATTTAAGAACGCCAAACACTAGTAGCATCCACATTTACTAGAAGCATATTCAACCAAGCATGGATTTCCTATAATGCTCAGAACCATTGAATGTATGCACTGGGCTTGGAAAATCTGCTCAGTTTCATGGAAAGGTCAATACTCATAACTAATCATGTATATCCCACTGTTTTGCTAAAGGCAGATGCATAATATGACCTATGGATTTGGTATGCATAATTTGGAGTAACATGCTCTAACAACGACATTAACGTCCTCAACCAGTCTCCATTATTCTACCAAGCCTTAAGAGAGTGATGATCCTTTATGGAATTTTACAATGAATGGAACATGCTATACAGATGGATATCCACGAAGGGATATAACGTTGGAATTTAAACAATGATAGAGTCTGCGAGAAAGGATGTCGAGAGAGCTTTCGGTACCCTTTATGGGAACTTGTACAAGTTCCGGTAGGCACTAGTACAAGAATGAGTTGGGAAGGCGTGAAATGAGGGTTTATGGGCGGTTTTATAAATATTTTTTTAATTAATTAGGGTGGTTGACAACCCGCCCAAAATAAAACCAAGACTGCATGTTAAAGCTTAAGAATTATGTATGATTTGGCAGTGGCTCAAACCCGCCTAGAAAATAATCAAATTTCCTAGAAATAATCAAACCCCCAAAAACCATAACCAGCACACACCGATTCAATAGAACATACATGTTCTCTTACTAGAAAGGAGCCTGCGTGATGCGACGAAAAACACAAACACTGCCAGCGGTGTGCACATTTTGATTAGGGTTGGTTACTAGCCTCAATCGAAAATAAACTGAAGTCATCGGTTAATTTATTTTATTAACCAATCCGTCTTCGATTCAGTAGGGCTTATTTAGGTTAATAACCAAAACCAAACTAGGGCTAGTATTATTGCTTATAAATACATCATATGGAGGTATAAAATATGAAATAAATTAAACGGAGGCATAAAAATGAAGCATATGAAATATGAATGAGTTGATTTCGGTTAATTGAGAATACAAAAATAGCAAACAATCGATTTTTGGTTAATTCGATTCGGTTAATCAGTTTTTGGTTAATTTGATATTCGGTTTCAATTTGTTTTCGATTTGGTTTTGGTTATCACCTACCCATAGACATCATTAATCACATAACATATCAAGTTTTGTTAAGTAATGAAAACTATAATAATAATATACTCAAAGTTAAAGAGAATAAAATGTCCATTTTATGGTGTTATTTAAAAAAAATATTAACGTATAAAAAACTTATAAACGTTAAAAGATCATGGGCTAATTAGTTTAAAATAAGATGATAAAAGCATAGTTATTGTTTAATCAAAAGTTGGGAAAGTCAACGGCCAAAGATTTAAGTATTGTTTATAATACAAATTTATCCTTAATTATTTTTTAACATAAGTATTAAGTGTTGTAAATTAAGCAATCATATTTGTATTAATTAAAATTAAAATTTAAGAAGTCCTTATAAAGTTTATATAATAAAAAAATTTACTAAAACATAATTAGGTTGTCACTTAGGCATGTGGTCCAGTGGTCTAAGAGGGTTTTCTCTGCAAATTCAAATCTTGAGATGAGAAGTAATTTAGGAGTGTAATCTTTGTTTTGTTGTTAAAAAAAAATATAATTTGGTTGCTAAAAACAAATGTAAACAGTGATAATGATGTATCGTTGTTTATGGTTATAGCCTTTACTGTTGGATATAAAATCATTTTTTTCTAAGGATAGATGAAACGCAACATGGGGGTAGAGTCTACACGTCCTTAAGCATTTTTAGCCCTTCTTATCATTGATACTCTAAATAATGTAAATTAGAATTTTTTTTAATGACAAAGCTTACACTAATTAATTAAATAATTCTAAATGTTAAGATTTAAACTTATAATCTTTTCTCTAAAAGTTATGAGCCTCTATCAAATGGGTTAATTCAAAATAATTGCTCATTCATTTGCTAAAAAGAATGGACAAAGGGAAAAGAAATGGATATTTGAAAATCAAAATTAACATTAATAGAGCGAGCCAATGGGCAAACTCATATTTGGTGGAACTTGACTTAAATTATAAACAAGTTAGCTCAACCCGACTTAAATTATAAACAAGTTTAATTAACTCTAGCTAGGACCTACAAAATTGTTTGAGATGGTCCTTGTAAGGATTATTGGTTCATGGCAGAGCTTGAGAACCCGATGCGTGAATCTTTAAAGCGACATATTTTTTACGAAGCATATATCCTGTTAAAAAAATCATATGAAATTCATCTCAAGATACCTAACACAAAACAAAACAATAAAGTCACATGTTACACTTCGATTTATGATCTCACCAAGTTGGAGAAAACAATATATAAAAGAATAAGTTTTTAAAAATGTCTAAATCATCTTATCTGTATTTAATAATTTTAATAAAATAAGTTTCTTTCGATGATGTTATATAAATAAAGATATAAAATTGTAGTGCCCAAAAGTCTAAAATTGTTATATTATCACAAATAAATAAAATATACAATGACAGTTATCGAATAAATACATTAATGAATAGTAATCAACAAATATGTATATAAAAATTTAATTTAAATGCCCTAAAAGTCTAATTCTGTTAAATAATCAATCACACATATAAAATATACAACAGCTATAAGGTATTTGGTTCTTCTCCCGATCTTGTTATATCGTACAAGTAACATATTATCAATTAAAAAGTGAGCAAGCTACCATCTCTATGGGTTAAACTACAAATTATTTTTATATTTTTTAAATATTAACATTTATCGTCCTTCATTTATTATTCATCCTTGGTTAGGATTCATATATCTAACCAAAGTAGGAATACGATTTAAGTTACTCTTATTTACGGGTTTGGGTTTAGTCATTTAATTTTATGTATCCATAAGGGTGATGATCATGTTATGTTAACGAGTTAAACATCCTTTGATTTGCTAGGTTAGCAAGTTTCAGGTTGTTGGGTTGAGTGAATGGTCTTAAAAAAGCCTCATATGTTTATTTGTGCAAAATACATCAAACAATCAAACATAAATTGACACAAATAAATAAACCTGAACGCGATCCGGAAACCCATTTATCAAAACGAGTCAATCAAATTGACAATATGTAAATGAGTTAACGGGTTGTAATCAATTTTCAAATGGATCAAATATAATTTGACATGTCTTATAGATGAATTAAACGGTTCATAAAGAGGTTGGCGGGTTGACATTATAAAATCTAAGTTTTAATAATATTATTAAACAAATTGACCCATTCAATTAAAATTAAACGAGTTAAGTCGGGTATCGAACGCGTTTTGTAAATCCAAGTTCCATGCCCAATTTGAAATTTGATCTCATAGTTGTTGTGTACACATTACTCATTACTTTTCGGTTCACATATTTAAATGTGGGTACCAGGTGTATATATATGTACATGGTCTTATGTGATTAAAAATTACTTTTTTGAGGTTCTCAATACATGAAACCCGACCTTAACTCACCTAAAAATCTACTTAAAATATTAAATACTCAATTTTAACAATTATATAATTTAATATTCTAAAAACTGAATATTATTTATTATAGTTTTTATAGGGTAATTAAGAGCTATATCGATAATAATCAAGCCTTTTGAGAAACTCAAGTATTATTCAACACCAAAGTCACCCCTATAATACTATGAGTAACGGTTAATGCCTTTTAAGGGACATTTCACCTATCTGATGACATAAATCTATCCTTGGACCTACTACTATACCACAAGAAACCAACACCTTTAATGTCTTGAAAGATTTTAGCAAACTAGATCTCCTTGTTCAAGAACCTTTTTTTGATCCTAGCTTTCTAAATGCACCAACACCTGCTCGTCGTAAAACCTTTTTAAGCCTCCTTAGCTTACCCCTTCAAACCAGCAAATTCATGGCACTCGAGCAGGTCCACTATAGAAAAAGCGAAGATAGGATTAATCTTGCACCAGCTACTAACATGGTTCCAAACCACAGTAGCCGCAACATAGGAGCATAAAAAATGATCTGCAGTTTCGAGCTCAGAATCATATAGCAAGCACAAACGAAACTCAGAATCATATAGCAAGCACAAACCGTCGCCTGTATAAAAATTCTTATATAATGGAATATTATATACTATTATATGATATACTAGGTTATAGACTCGTGTATTACACAGACTAAATAAATAAATATTTTACATAAGTAATATATATATATATATATATAGACTGAATAAAGAAATATTTTCATAAGAAATTTATATATATATATATTTAATATATATATATATATATATATATATATGGGATGGTTTAAATGAGAACACTCATTTTTTGTGAGAATCATGAGAACAATTTTCAGCCACACATTTATATTCCCTTATAATTAATTGAAAAGGTTAAATTGGTAATTTGTTTAATCTTATTCCACTATCACGCACTCAGCCTTCAGATCTCTCCCTCCACCTTTCCACCAACACCTTTCCGATCTCTCCCTCCACCTCTCCACCACCGCGTCAACTTCATCTGAACCAAATTATCACTCGAATCTGAACAGAATAAAACTCTATGCATTGATTTATGGTTTATAAACCCTAAAATAGCTCGTAACACTCTGTGAAAAAGCGGTTAGTTGCTTTAGGAAAAAGCTAGGTTGCAGTTTTGTGGTTCTTTCGAGATGGAGAAACATCAGCTACTTCTAATTGCTTCGTATGCGACGACTACCAAAACCCTAATTTTGAAAAATGGGCATCTGTGTGGTATGTACGCTATTTCATTTATGTCTATGTTTTTCATACAATCATACTACAACATTATAAGTGCACAATCATAAATTTACGATACACCGTTACCAAACATACTTCAGTTTTGGTTCTAGGGTTTTATGATTTATCCAGAGAGTAAACAAAGAATAGTTGCAGCACCTTATTTCATTGCTAACCCACTTTTTATACAATTGTACTAGGCTTATAGAATTGCATAATTATAAAAAGTGTTAATTTATTGTTATAGTATTAAGGATTTGTACAGAACAAACTAAAAATTTACAATTGTTTTGAGTTGAAAAATATATATGATTTTGATGTATATCTAATACCATTGCATTTTCATGTTTTAAAGGATATGGAGTATTGTACTTTAGGAATTGTTCATTTCATGTGGCCAAGGTTTCAAATTAGTTTTATACAATTATACTTATTTGAGTTTGTTTATCAGTTTGTGGTTATGCTTTGTACTAGTAATCTTTAAGTTAGATTTTGAAAGTACTTTTCTTTCGCGTCTAATCTAGAGGTGCACGTCGAATCTGATTTGGGTTATAGAACTGGTTGATGAATCAAAACCAGTTTGGTCCATAAATCAATTTGGGGGATCTTAGATTGAAAGCAAACTGAACTGTTGTTTTATAATGGCTTTAAAAACTACTTCATTTAATCCGACTTGAAATGGTTAAAACTGAACCGAATAGTTATGTCGTTTGTTTGATTTGTCTATTACTAATTACATTAATACATATAAAAGAACCATAGAATTACAATCTTATTTATATAGTTAGCATCAAATACTTTATATGTGTTTTTATGTGAGTTGACGAATACCATTGCATTAGCCTGATAATGTGTTCACTATTAAGGATCCCTCCGCTCTTATATAACTACATTGTAACCTTTTGTGTGTGTTTGCTTCTTGAAGATCCTTTTTTTTATCCAAAGAGTATAGTTGCATCGCTTTTTATATTCTGACTTAACGCAATTCCCAACCTCAAACGTTGAAAGATATCGACCATCTTAAACAGGAACAAAATCTTGCATACATTCTTAACTTGCAGCAAGATGGGGTCATTTCATATTGGAATTGATTTAGTGTTGATTGTCAAAATATGCAAACAACTTGGAATACGCTGCCCGAGAAGGCCTATAAGCAAGAATGATGCAGTTATCATGTACCAACCTTATGTTGAGAAGGGCATGGTTTGCTATTTGGTTATCCATAACCAAGAAAATAAATTGTATTTATTACATGTAGGTATAACATTTGTAGCATAACATGCAAACCCAATTGTAAAATCTTTATTAAATGGATATGAAGTCAATTTATAAATTACCTCGTATCACTATTCAAAAGCGTTAAAACGTTGATGTAATATCATAATCCTTGATGTACGATAACTAGATGTTTGAAACCATGTGACACGTGTAAATCCTTTACATCTAAACTTATTTTTCTTAACCATTATGATTTACACATGTGTAAACCTTGATATCTATACTTATTTTTTTAAATATTATGATTATACAGTGTAAACCTTTCTATCTATGCTAATTTTCTTACTATTATAATTTACACACGTGTAAACCTTGATATCTATGCTTACTTTTTTTAATTATTATGAATTACACATGTGTAAACCTTCATAATATGCTTATTTTGTTTAACTATTATAATTTATACACATGTAAACGTTGATATCTATGCTTATTTTTTTAACTTTTATGATTTACACATGTGTAAATCTTCATATATATGCTTGTTTTTATAACTATTATGATTTACACATGTTTAAACCATCATATCTCTAATTTACACATGTGTAAAAACCTACAAAAATTTGTTTTGGCTTCATTACACCTTCTTTTCCTAACATTTTTACGGGAAGTAACGAGTGCATAAGGCAAAAGATGACTCAAATGGTCATTTTGCTTCAAGGAATATGAAATCGTAAACATTGGTGATAGAGGGCGTCTAATTATTGATTTATGCATGTAGTTCTTGGAAATTGTGTTCGACCACCAGATTAGCCAAAACAATATCCGACATCATTACAACTTCCTTATAGCATCTATAGTACATCAACACATCCAAGCGTGCCATATCAAGTATTACATATGTGTAAGTGTATGTTTTACATAAGTTGTAAATGTCACGTATCATTATGTTATATCGTACACTTGTGTAAACTGTTCCGTGCTCACTTAATTGTTTATGTTTTACACATTTAGAGCTCATTAACACATGTGTAAACTACGAATTAAACAATATATCATCTTATGTAAAAGTGGATGGTACCCTGGTAAATTTTATTGATAAAAAAAAATAGTTACAACATAGGGACATTAGACTTCCCGGGATATACCCTAAGGAATACACCAACTCCGAACCATTAGCTATGGTCTAACAATTGGAACCTAATAAGGCCCCAACTATTAGCTAAAGTAGAAATAAAAAACAATCAATTGTAGACTTAAAGCCACACCGACCCAAGTCCAACATAAAAATAACCTATACAATCAAGTTTCAAACAACCTAAACCATCCAAAAAAAAAAAAACGATCAAACACAACCAAAACACTATAACAACATCTAAAGCATAACATCCGAGAGTCCATCTTGAGCTTCCCCAAAATCTTGAATTCGGCCAAGCAACAACATCATCCTCATTCCTCAACCTGCCCAACTCTAAACATTCATACACCAAATAATATCATCAGCAAACACACCCAACTTGATTTTCACATCCCCAAACCAATATTTAAGTCATTTGTTATACATGCCATTATAAACAACTAAACACTCTAACTTACACATGTGTAAATTCTAAGTTACACATGCAAAAATTTGTTTTACACATGTGTAAGTTTCTCTTTTACATGAATTGCATAGAGGAAGAGGACCAGTGTATGGTTTCTTGTTTGGATAAGTGTTGGGTTCAACTGGGTTATTGGAGTGGCTGGTATAGTAGGGTTGGACTTGGTCACATCATAGTTCTTTTTGTTCCCTTTTCGCTTCCTTTTGGTTGTTAAAGCAAGAAAACGATTCGGCTTTGGTTTCTTTGATTCCTCAGAAAGAGCTTTGTCAACTAAACACTTATGCCCCTTTCTCTACAAATTTCCAGCTTTAAAATGATTATCAGTGAGTTAGGCCTCTAGGCAAATAACAGCTTCAAGGGTTACAAGATTGCTACTAAGGATTGGGTCTTGGATCAGCATTAGATAACCCCCAATGTACCTATCAATGGTTCTAGAGAGGGGAGTGGATAGGTAAGGAACCAACTGTCTTAGCTGGTGAAAACGTTTATTTTAAGTTATGTTCTCACCACTGTCTTGCTTCAAGTTCCAAAACTCATCCTGTAATTTCTTGATCTCATTACGCTGGCAAAGTTCTTGAGTCATGGTTTCCTTTAGTTGTTCCCATGTCAAGGCCACTGCCGCTTCGGCACCACAATTTCTCTTTTCTCTGTTCCACCAGGTTAATGCGATACTTCGTAAATAAGCAGTCGAGTAACGAACCTTGCGATTATCAGGATAATCACTTTTCAGAAAAGCAGCTTCCATTTCCTCATACCAATGTAGTAGGGCATAAGCACTCTCAGTGCCTTCGTAATGAGGAGGGTTGCATGAGTTAAATGCTTGTAAGTACAAGTGGGAGGATTTACACCATCAAGGTTCACTTGATTGACCACCCCTTGATTGTCAAATGCTTGTTAAACTTGCACCACAATGTTGGAGATGACAACGACCATTTCTATCATGATATGAACGGCCATTCGGCGGCTAGAGTTTCAAGTGCGGTGACATATAGCAGCCATCTACAGGGATCAACGCAAACAGTTTGTGAATTTTTGAATAAAGACCGACCGATAAATTGAATAAAGAATCTCCACAAAATCATGAAACTTATGATTAATGATAATTCATATTTTGAAACCACATGAAATGCGGTTAAAATGACAATTCAAACATGAAATATTGCAAATTTCTAGGTTTGGCACACCATAGGGTTTGTTATGACTTCCATGCATCACTCTCGTAATTTCATGTGCACCCATAATTGTAACATTTGTAAAAATCGGGTCTCCAAAACCCGCTCCGTTTTGTAATCTTGTACCAAGTTATAAAAGTTGCGTTAATTATTTATGATTATTTTGAGTTAAAACGATACATAAGTAATAAATAAATTAAACTATAAAAATTATATTTGATAAAAAGTTAAAATAAAACAAATAAAAAATATTTGAAGCTGCCGGGACTCGAACCCGGGTCAGCTGAGTCGCTGCAACGACTTAACAATCATTCTCTAAACCACTCCGCCACAATGTGTTTTCTGTTAACTCTAGGAACATACAAGAAACTTATACACAAACTCAGTTTAACCGATGATGCTATCTGAAAACGGTAATCGGCAAACCAATCGTCAAATCGATTGTTTACCTCACAATTTCAGTTATAACCGATGTGTGACGGTTTCCAATCAAGTTAAAATTGATTGAACTTTAAGTCTCATCATTTTCGGTTTTTGAAATCGAAAGTTCATCAAGGTTCTGATTTAATTCAAGCTCCAGATCATTCTCACGATTCAGAACTATCACAACAATACTCATTTCATTTTCGTCGCATTTTTGAACCATAAGATCTTCTGAATCAGTTCGCCGGAAAATTTTTGCAAGTCACCGGAAAACCGGGACTCACATTCTCACGGTAATTCCTCCGACTCTTTCTGTTTAAAACATGTGATTAATCAGTCTCTAACACAACTCCATCATCATAATCGATCCTAGTCAACGTTTATCGAAAATCTTATCTTCGCCGGAAAATTTCTGAGACTGCCGGAATCACACTGTGAACTGGTATGATATCCTAAACTTCTTTTAAACCTTGTTTAAGTGACTCAACTTCATGAATAATCGATCAACGCTGTTAATTGGTTTCAACAGCCGGAATTCATTTCCAGTACCGACGAACCTCCGCCGGATTTCTGTGATAACATCAATCGGTATATTCTTTTCCTTAAACTCTCTCCATTCTCTACTTTTGAATTACTATTAATGTCTGAGAACTTTATAAATCACAAATCAATCATAACCAGTCGAATTATGCTGTCTGTGTAAATCGGCGAAGAAGATGAAGTTATAACAGAACATAAGATTAATTAAAAACGGTATTTTTAAACGGGTTAGACACACAGTCCAGCGGTGGACTGTGTGCAAATTTCACACACACGTCCCGAGTTCGATCCTTGCTACACGCACGCCTTGTGTAATAACATGCCTTTTTGATCAAGAACTAAACTGGGTTTAAAACAGATAGTTGTTAAGTATAATAAAAACCAAGATAATAACCGGGTTAGACACACAGTCCAGCGGTGGACTGTGTGCATCATGAACTACACGTCGCGCGTTCGAATCTCGTCACGAGCACCGGTCCAATTGAATTAAAACGTTTATGCAAATAAAGGAATTTTCGGTTAATTCAAATAAGTGTATAAATATAATTAAAAATGAGTTTATAACGGGTTAGACACGTAGCTCAGTTGGTAGAGCTGCGTGCACGCGAACGGAAGGTCGCCGGTTCGAATCCCACCCGGCGCAGAATTATCCGCTGACCGAACCGGTCAACGGTCAACGGTCAACACTAAAAAAATATATAATTTTTTTTTTATTTTTTTAATTTAATTTAAAAATCAATTAAAAATACTTAAAAATAACATTTTTAAAGATAGAAAATAGCCATAAACTCACAAAAATATATCTAAAAATTTCATTAAAATCCTTAATAAAATCCATCCATCTAATATATTTTTCCATTATTATTTAGGTTAGTATTCCTCGTCGATCCGCTCATCTAAATCGTGCGCATCTCACCATCTCCAATTCAACGCACCCAATGTGAGTGAATCTTTCAAATTCCCCGTTTTAATCACGTTTTTGGGGTGTATCATGTGTCTTTGTTTATATACATATTATAACTATACTATTGTGCATACATCATATCATGACATGTGTATTTAGTTTGTTGCTGTTAAGTAGTTATTATTGGATGCAAATTATTATTTCAATACATGCAATTGCCGAGGCCGCCGCTCCCCATTTGTGAGGTTTGAGCTTGTTCCCCATTTTATTATGCGGTTGAACCTGGCGTGCCCGCGTATGATCGGCTCCGTTTGATTGAGCCTTGATCGCACAGTGCATTTTTACATTTTCAGTACATGCAATACGATCGGCTCCGTTTGATTGAGCCTTGATCGCACAGTTCATTTTACATTTCCAGTTCATGCAATACGATCGGCTCCGTTTGATTGAGCCTTGATCGCACAGTTCATTTATGTTAGTTATCATATGATATTGGTATGTTCATGTATGCTATCAAGTGTTATTGTATGTTATAATTGTAACTGCTATTTGCCAATGCTTGATTACTTACATTTGCTCTTTTATGATTATGCACAATATTTCATTGATAAACTAACCATAAAATCATTATCAAATGTTTATCTAATAAGGTTCACTCGCCAACTTATGTTGACCCAAAAACTCCCATTTTACACATGATACAGGTGAACCAGCAGCAGCTAGGAACACATAGGACCTGGATTAGAAGAATAAAACGATTTAGTATTGGGATTGTTATGTTGGGTTATTTCCTTTGTATTGAATGAACATGTTTGGATGTTTGAAAATGTAACTTTGACTTTATTAATTATGAAACATAATAGTAAATGTCATGTGCTTTGGTGATAACCCAATTATGCCCCGACTCTTATTCCGCTGCGGGTCGGAGTGTGACAACAATTACCAAAATTCCGCATGGTCCTCTTATTTTACCTATTGATATACAACCTAACCCAAAGAAAAATCATGAAATAATGAATGCTTCGAGTTAGGGTGATATAAAATGATTGTGTTTGGATGGCATCCATGAGTTAACATGGACAAGTTTTACGTATCAAAGTGTTTATAGTTCACGTGACATTTGGTATGACATGCTTTAGCTTAATAGGTTATTGTACTCTCATCGATAGTCCCAGGTAGGCAAACTAGTTCATCGATTGATTGGGTTTATATGAATACAAGCCTAGACAGGACGCCCTAACTAACTACCGGTACTTCCAGTTACTACATATCCGTCACAAGAACTCACTTTGACAAGATTGAAAACTCAAATGAATAACGAAATCTTAAAAGAAAATAAATAAAAAATCCAAGAATAAATGAAATTCCATAAAAACTTAATCATGATTGAAAAATCATAAAAATAAGAATAGGAATTGGTTACATAAGAGACTTGATAATTATATAATATTGTGTGTGCAAGTGTGACATTAAATTACATTATATAATAGCATGTGAATCATGTAATAACATGTAAAGCACATAACAATTAGCATGTATAACAGCTAAAGGTGCTCTCATGAATAATTTTAAACATATGAAATTAAATAACATAATTTAGTACAAATATATTGAGCAAATAAGGCACATAAGGTACCTACTTGGACTATAGTCTAGTTCAAAGGGTTATAATCAGTAACCTAAATCCCTATAACCATTAGCTCTGATACCAATCTATCACACTCTAACCCGTGGCTCATCATTGATAAGGGAACGATGATTGTCCAAAGATTATGACACTATTTAAGATTTCATAATTAATCATGTCACATTATTAAATTGTCATACCTAACATATCAGTTCAAATATTCCACATAATTCAAAAAAGGAAATACAAATAAAATCCTAATGATTTATTCTAAGGCAATCCTATGTGACTTCCATCCTTAAATCATCAAACTTCATTCTCTGTACCAAGTGTAAAATATTTAGGTCAACTATAAAGAGCTGGTGAGTAAATCTAAGTTAAATAAAAAAAAATTCCGTTGAAAATAAACATGCAATTCATGTGTTAATTGAATATAACATATAATAAACAATAAACCATAAATAAATAAACCAATGCGTCTGTGAGTCTCAACCCCGAAGAGCGAGACTGTCTCAAGCCCTAAAAAGCGAGACTGAATGAACGCGATGCCTATTCACCCATAGCCATGGGTAAATGGTCAGCCAGTGGATCCACAATATGCTTGCTTGCTTGCTTGAATTGAACAACAAAAATAAATCAAATAAACAAGTAATACAAAGCGCATAATCTACACAAGAATTTGCATGCTTTGAGAATGGAATGAAGTGCATGTTAGATATTGATGGCCTTTGAAGGTTTGACGCTCTGATGCAGTGAATGAATTCAGAAAGATAATTGAATGGATTATCACACATGGGATGAATGCGATATATATATATATATATATATAGAGAGAGAGGAGAGATGTGTGTGTGTGTTTTTAAATTATGTATAATGGCACCGATTACTAATGATTGGATGTGCATGGTGATTCCAGGTTACATGGATCACCATCATCATCATGAGTGCAAGCGATTAAAGGTCGAGTCATAGAAAATGGATTGTACGGGAGCATGGTTGTGTAGTTTAGTAAATGTATGTCATGATTTATTTATTAAATGAGAACGAAGAATGTAATTCTTGTAAAAGTGTCAGATTAAACGTTTTTCAATTATATAGAATGATTAAAAAGAAAGAAATTTTGTGGTTTGCATTTCTGCTGCGTGTTTCCACTTAAAATGGTTTAGGGTCTTACAACCAATGTGCCTAAAACACGTTTGTAAGTTAGAAGGCAGGACATTCCTTATGAACCAAGAATCTCTTAAGGTGCCTAGGGTATTATAATGGTCCATGTTAATCATCTTTGTATCGTTACAATCACCCTGTTATGGACTCTATCATCCTCGATAAGGTTTGACCTAGCATCACAGGAGTGCCTCTGATAACATTATCCGACTTCTCATACCACCAATATTGTTTGCTTTGTCCCAGATGTGTTGCCTATCCATGAACTCATAAATTTGTTTTCGGTTACTTCGATGGAGACTTCCTACGCGGTCACATATTTTAGTACTGCTCCCACCTGAAGACACTTAACTATGGAGTTTTCATATGCTCCACAACCAATACGCCCAAAACGCATTGGTGATTTAAGATGGGTGTCCACATCATTAAGAGAAGAACATTCCTTATTAACCTCTCTCATGGCTATTACTGTTGTGAGATTTGCAAAGGTGTTACAATGGTCCATGTTAATTTTTTATGCTTTGTTACAGATAGCTTAGGATTAAATGGCTAACTTCCTTTAGCCGAAGGATGGAAGAATGCATCTTTTGCATTCCTCCATCCCTAAGTTGTTTCTTTTCCATGACAACCCACATCAACTTTTTTACATCGCTTCCCACCCTAAATCCTTCAAGGCATCTTTCTCATCTCACTAATCCCTAAACCAAGGTGGTATGGTTAATAAAGCAAAACATACCCACGATTCGCTTGGTGTTGGTTATGGGCGGCACCCGCTATGCGGGGAGAGATGTTCCCACCATGGAATGACCTACTATATAGAGTGCGAAAGCAACCAAACCCATAATTTTTTATGTTATATGTAACGTATCCTACGCTCTTTCGATCAGCCCTTAAGATCTTTCAACACTGATCTCAAGTTTATTACACTCACTTAGAAAAAAATCAATTTATAAGGTGAAGCAGGGTCAGGGACGACGAATCTCTTTATGATAACAGATCCGTTTGCAAGTTCGTTATTAGGGTAGTTCTACAAAGGATCAGTAATGACGTATACAATACTTGAAATGTTGCATTTTAATAACAAAGTTGAAAAATAAGTATCAATTTGATTAAACACTTCCCTTATTCCTTCTAAATGATTATTGTGGAGCTCATTAGAAGCAAGTTATCATTACTTATGTGATCCGTAAGCTGAAAATTCAAATGTGACATCTGCTTGAAAAAATCCCCAGTTCGACCTGTGGTACCCACCGGTCCCACTTTTATTTCTCATCCTACACCGGTTCTTTCGGTGGCCATTCCTCCACCCTGTTACAAATATAATCATACAAATTTTGTCACCACTATCACATGTTGAATTATTTCATGAAAAATTGACCTTTCAATATAATAATATAAAACATAGATCATCGATTCTTCACGCCTTTTATAATCTCATAATATAAGATTCGTGAATATCCAATCCATATTTCTATCTATCTTCTTATTATCTATTTTACAATTTATTTTTGTTTTTGTTTGCTTCATAGTTGATGCTCAAAAGCATTTGCGAATCGCAGCTTTTTCTTCACATGCAGAGGAGATGCATTGTCGATGAACTTTGAAGATTCTGTGTAATACTGTGAATTATGTAAGTTTTGCTTCATTTTGTTTGATTTTAACTGAAGAATCTGGTTGAATTGTGTATTAGTGCTTGTAAGTGTAAGTTTGATTGACTTTTGTTCGATTTGAAGTGGATTTAACCGAAGATTCTGGTTGAATCGTGCTTGTATTATATAAGTTGATTGATTTTAGTTAGATTTGAAGCCTTTTTGACTGAAGATTCTGGTTTAATCGTGCTTATAGTAGAGTGTATTATGTAAGTTTGCTTGATTTTCGTTTGATCTGAAGCGGATTTAACCGAAGATTCTGGTTGAACCGTGCTTCTAATGTAGTGTATTGTGTAATTTTGCTCAATTTTTGTTCGATTCGAAGTGGATTTAACCAAAGATTCTGGTTGAACCGTGCTTCTAATGTAGTGTATTGTGTAATTTTGCTTAATTTTCGTTCGATTTGAAGCGGATTTAACCGAAGATTCTGGTTGAACCGTGCTTCTAATGTAGTGTATTGTGTATTTTGCTTAATTTTCGTTCGATTCAAAGCGGATTTTACCGAAGATTCTGGTTAAATTGTGTTAACAGAGTGTATTATGTATGTTTGCTTGATTTTTGTTCGATTTGAAGTGGATTTAACCGAAGATTCTGGTTGAATCATGCTTATGATCTAGTGTATTATGTAAGCTTGCTTAATTTTCATTTGATTTGAAGTGAAATTAACCGAAGTTTCTTGATGAATCGTGCTAATATTGTAGTGTATCATGTAAGCTTGCTTAATTTTCATTTGATTTGATGTGAAATTAACCGAAGATTCTGGTTGAATCGTGCTAGTATTGTAGTGTATTAAGTAAGTTTGCTTGGTTTTCGTTTGATTTGAAGTGGATTGAACCGAAGATGCTGGTAATATCGTGCTAATATTTATGTATTATGTAAGTTTGATTGATTTTCGTTCAATATGAAGCAGAGTTAACAGAAGATTCTGGTTGAATCGTGCAGATTTCAAGATTTCGTGCGTGAATATAGAGATTGATGGAGAACAATGTCGATATCGAAAGTGAAGGAGGAGAGAAAATGGAGAGAAATGCATCGATTTTTGAGGAAAGCGATATGATACGAGAACCACTGCTTTTGAAGAGTAGGATCAATACGACGTCACAAATCGCTATTGTTGGTGCGAATGTTTGCCCGATCGAATCGCTTGATTACGAGTAATCCTTCATTATTTTCTCTCCAAATTCAGCTGATGTTCTATCTTGTTCAATTTTTTTTTATTGATTTCTGTTTATAGTTCATCCTTTATGGTCAATGGATGAATTTAATAGATGATTAAGTGAATAAATATAATACTGCACTACTACCTCATCAAAAGTGGTATTAAATTTAATATAAAGTGATGACAACAGGTTTTTTTTGGGGGTTTTAACTTTTCTCTCATCATTGATTGTTTTTATGACATTTGATTTCAGAAATTAAAAGTGATATAATTTGAACAAGGTATATCATTAGCATGTTCATTGGGTTGACCTTAATATATTTCTTTTTATTATTATAATTTATAATTATATTTATTATTGTTATTGTTTTTTTTGAGTTAAATGAACAGGATTAAATACAGATACCAAATCTGATGATCTTAAACGAGCAATTCAATAGTTTTGGTGCACGCTATGTTATCTACTTGCAGCTTTGATGAACCTTATGATCTAAATTATTTTGTTACAAAAAATAATGGAAAGGTTAACCAGTACTTCAAAATGTGATGTGATTATACAGAAAGCGAATGGCAGTTACAGGTTCCTAATATGAAAGATGCACTTTGTACTAGTGATGTTCTGGAACTTATTTTGCTACATAATAGCCGTTTGTTACTATTAATTTAATTTAATTTTTTATTGATTATTCTTTTAAATTCTTGGCAGGATCGTAGAAAACGATCTTTTTAAGCAGGATTGGAGGTCCAGGAACAAGGTGCAGATATTTCAATACGTTTTCTTAAAGTGGGCACTAGTACTTCTTATAGGATTAGCTACAGGGCTTGTCGGTTTTTTCAATAACCTTGCAGTGGAGAACATTGCCGGTTTTAAGCTTCTTCTAACCGGCAATCTTATGCTTAAAGAAAGGTACGCCCAAATTTTTTCTATCTAAACCGCATACGGCTTGAACTGACGGAGAATCTTTGTTATCGAAAATGCAGGTATTATCTGGCCTTTGCTGCATTGGCTGGTTGTAATGTGGTTCTTGCAACATGTGCTGCAGTTCTTTGCGCTTATATTGCCCCGTCAGCAGCTGGTTCCGGTATACCTAGAGATGGGCATAATAACCGGTTCCAAACCCGACCCGGTGGTACCGACCTGGAACCGGTTCCGGTTCCTACCCGGCTAATAGTAGAACCGGTTCAGGGTTCAAAAAACCCGGTTCCACATTTTATAAATAAAATCGGTTCGTACCCGGTTCCTACCCGGACCCGGTGCGTACCCGGAACCCGGTTCCTACCCGGAACCGGTTCCGGGTAGGACAAAAAAACCCGATATGCCCATCTCTACCGTTAACTTACACCTACAAGATATAAACCATCACAACCTTGTCGTTGCACGCCATTTTAATTGTGAAAGTTTGAAAGTGTAAGTTATTGATATTGAGATGCAAGGAGGCAAGAAGACAAGGAATTTACAATTGGTTTCTAATAGTTTTGCAGCTTTTTTCATTGAATTGACCGAATGAATAGGTTTCTAATAGTCTTTGCAGTCTTTTCCATTTAATTGTAACATTAGGAACCGGTTCTTCTAAGGAACCGGAACCGGTTCCAACCCGACCCGAACCAGGTACACTCGGTTCTAGTTTCAATGGTTAAAACCCGGGTAGGAACCGGACCCGGTTACAACACGAACCGGTTCCATTGACACACATTCAGGAACCGGGTCCGGTTAGGAACCGGTTCCGGGTATAAAAAGGAACCGATTATGCCCATCTCTAGGTATACCTGAGGTTAAGGCCTATCTTAATGGTGTAGATGCTCATTCTATTCTGGCTCCAAGCACCCTCTTTGTAAAGGTTTGTACCATGTGCATAATCATGTGTACTCTGTCTCCTCTGAATCCTGTTTTGGTACATGAGGGTTGTAGTTAGCGGCGGCAATTCTTGACACAACCCAAAACCCGGCACGGAAAATAAACAGGTTTGGGTCGACTAACACAACCCGTTTTGAAAGAAGGGTCGGGTTGACCCGTTTAACTATTTAGAAAAAGAAATATATGTTTGTTTTTTATGTTTCTATTTTACATGGTTAGTCATAATAATGTAAGTTTTGACACATTATATTATTTAATTGTCACACTCACACTCACCATTAAACATGTTATCGATACCCTGCTCAAAACCGAACAACTCGCTTATAATTCGTCAACCTGTATGACTCGTTTAAAAATACGGGTTAAATGGGTCGTGTTCCGGTTGACCCGAATTTATATGTGTGCGGGTTAGGGTTGAAGCTTTGACCCAAATAATAATGTGGGTCGGTTGAACATTTCACCCGCCAACACGCAACCCATCAACCCGACATGATTGACACCCCTAGTTCTAGTAAGCATGGTAATACCAGCATAAACTCAAACATGACATTAAGTCGCAAAGGTCTGATTTTGGTATATATGATCAGATTTTTGGATCTATTTTTGGAGTTGCTGCGGGATTTGTTGTGGGAAAGGACGGACCAATGGTCCACACGGGGGCTTGCATAGCTAACTTACTTGGACAGGGAGGTTCTAGAAAGTACCATTTGACATGGAAATGGCTTAGATACTTTAAAAACGATAGAGATCGTAGGGATTTGATCACATGTGGTGTGCTGTGTGTTGCTGCTGCTTTTCACGTCCCGGTTGGTGGGGTCCTCTTTGCTCTTGAAGAAGCAGCCTCATGGTCTCTCTCTCTCTCTCTCCCTCTCTCCCTCTCCTTTATATATGTGTGTGTTTGTGTAATGTTAGCTTCATTAGATAACCGAGAACTTGAAATCCGAGAAAACGACTACCAACCAATCAAATATTTTTACTTTTACTACTCGTTATTTTTATAATTATAATGTTAGTTTTGTAGAAATAAAAACAAACAATTTAAAAATACATGTAGATTAATGAGCTAGCTTTCGAAGGCACACATATATGTTTGACCTTTTTTCTGACTTGTTATTAACTTTGATCAAGTTTGACTTTCCTGTAGTGACATCGATATGGTGCTGGCGTGGCACTAGGAAACTGGTTTATCTTAGAAATACCTTAATTTTTTTATGAAATTGATTTTTTTTCTGGATAAAGCTGTTACCCAAAAGAGAAATTGACCAAACATGGTTAGTTTTCTATCCAGTTTTCCCACTTTTTGCTTCTGCAACATCTAAACCTTAACACACCATTGTACAGGTGGCGGAGTGCTCTTCTATGGAGAACATTTTTCACAACTGCTGTGGTGGCTGTTGTATTGAAGTCCCTAATTGAATATTGTAAAAATGAAAAGTGTGGATTTTGGGGAAGGAGGTCTCATTATGTTCGATATGAATAATTCAGTACCTTCTTATAACACAATAGGTCTCCTTGCCATTATACTACTTGGAGTTATCGGAGGAATCTTTGGAAGCATCTACAATTATCTTGTGGATAAGGTCTTGCGTACATATAGCATCATCAATGAGTAAGCCTTTTTCACCTTGCTTGATATAACATACGTTCATCAAACACCACTAGATTCAATATCCCATAAACAGTTTCCGAAGGTGTAAACGAGCTGAGCCACTTGTGGGCTACTCGAGAACTGCTCGCTCAAAGCTCGAAACGAGCCCAACATAAACGAGCTCGAGCCCGGTTTTGAGCCTAAATTGGAGGTCATTTAATAAACAAGCTTCAGCCCGGGCCCGAGCTTGACTAGGCTTGCGAGCCTAAACAAGCCTATTATTTATACATATATACTATTTATGGATCCAGTTCAATTAGGAACTCCTTTGAATTGTGAGAACTTGAGAATGCCGGTGGAAATCCTACTTCCCGAGCGAGTTTTGCCACCATTTTTTGCACAAACGTAGAGGAACATGTAACTAACACATCTTTAAAAAAACAAAATTGTCGAGCCGGCATTTATTTGTCATTTACACTAATGTAATAATCATGTACAACATGGTTTTAAAAAGCGGTTGAGGCGCGCCTCAAGGCGAAACGCCCAAAAATGATTCTGAGGCGTGCCTCAGAGGGCTTCTATTATACGTGCGCCTCAGAGGGGCATAGGCGCTAAAAAGGATGCGCCTCGGGGGTTTCTGATATTTGTTTTTGATGTTTTTGACTTTTTGTGTCAATTTCAAGCAATTTATGTCTTTTTTATGTGAGTTTTTGATGATTTTGATGATGCATTTAGTTAGTATTATATTTTTATAAGATATATAATTTTTATATTTATTTTTTTAACTCCGCCTCGGTTACGCTCGTTTGCCTCGAGGCTTACGCCTCGTGAGGCAAAGGGAAAACGCCTCAAAACTCGTTTATGTTTTTTTAAACATTGATGTACAACAGCACCTATCAGCGTTTATAACACATTTAAATCTGTTTCACGCTAATACAAATTTACGCCTACGATTTTTTTTCTGGAAAAGTTTTTTTTATTTATTTTAATTAATGGGATTTCTTTTTGAAAAAACCTTCTTTATCGTTGTTCTCACGGTTCTCACAACTCAAGGAGTTTTTTATTTAACCCTAACCCTACTATTTGCTAGTTTAACAATGAGTATAGTTACATAACAAATATTATATATAAAAATTTATAGTTATATATATATATATATGAGAATAATTGTATATACATAAATAAAATATTTAAATACTAAATAAGTAATAAACCAGCCAACCGTGAGCTTCAAAAATCAACAGGTTGAGCTGGATCTTTATATATAAAACTTGAAATGAGCCGAGCTTGAGCTTAGACGAGCTTAGGCTCGGCTCGTTTACCCCGTAGGCACATGAAATCATTCATGCAAAACATATATATATATATATATATATATATATATATATATATATATATATTTTATATATATATATGGTAGAGGTTAATGTGAGAAAATTAAAAAGTGTGAGAATGATAAGAAAGATTATCGAGGTGACATGTGTCCCTTTTTATTTTGGTAGTTTAAGGGTATAAGTGTAATTTAACTAATAAAATCTAATTATGGAATGAATATATGCAACTGATTTTTGGCAGTTATTGTAGGGATTTCGAATTTGAAATAACACCCTAACTCATAAAAACACCACAACATGTATATTGAGTGCATACATCTTATAAAGAACAGAAATATAACAAAAATAAACCCCATAACTCATAAAAACACAGTAGTTATATTGAAGGCACACATCTTATAAAGAACACCCTAACATTGAATATAACAGAAATAACACCCTAATATAACACCAGTCAACACTTTAATCATAACAAAAACAGAAATAACACCCTAAATATATAAAAACAGAAATAACTCTACATAAGTATATTAATATGGTACTCATATTAAAAATAAAAAAACACTCGTTATTATGGTGCAATTTTTTTTTTAAAAAAGAGTTACGTATAAAAAGTTATTGATGTTTAAAAAAGAAGAGGAGAACTTTGCATGTGTATTAATGTTAGTTTCTTAATTTAAAAATATTAAATTTACCTTTATACCCTTAATCTAGAAAATTAGTTACTTTAATAGTCAACATTATTTACAGAATTGCTACTATAATCTCAACCATCAGATTAAATATCTAATGGTTTAGATTCTTTTTTATCCTTCTCACACTTTTAATATATATATATATTATATATATATATATATATATATATACACTCTCTGTAACATGACTTGCAAGCTGCCTTTACTGATTCTTGAAATAAATTGCAGGAAAGGTCCTGCTTTCAGGGTGCTTCTGGTGATCATCATTTCGATCCTAACATCTTGTTGTGCGTTTGGCGTCCCCTGGTTTGTTAAATGCATTCCATGTCCTGATCATTTAAAGGAAGTATGCCCTACAAAGGGCCGTTCTGGAAGCTACAAAAGCTTTCAGTGTCCCGACGGTCACTACAACGATCTCGCTTCCCTTTTACTCACCACCAATGATGACGCCATCCGAAGCTTATTCAGCCCCCTAAATACAAACGAGTTTCGCATACCTTGTCTCGTTTTCTTCTTCTTCGCCATGTACTTCCTCGGTATCATAACATACGGAATCGCAATTCCGTCAGGACTCTTTATTCCCGTAATATTAGCCGGTGCATCATACGGGCGTCTTGTAGGTAGACTTCTAAGTCCCATTGCTAATCTTGATTGCGGTCTCTTTGCGTTACTTGGATCAGCCTCGTTTCTCGGTGGCACCATGAGAATGACGGTTTCCCTATGTGTTATACTTCTTGAGCTCACCGACAATCTACTAATGCTTCCGTTAATGATGCTCGTCCTCCTTATTTCGAAAACCGTGGCTGATTGTTTCAATAAAGGAGTGTATGATCAGATTGTGCTAATGAAAGGGTTACCTTTTCTAGAAGTTCACGCTGAACCATACATGAGGCATTTGGTTGCGGGGGATGTTGTTTCCAGGCCTTTGATTACTTTTTCAGCTGTCGAAAAAGTTGGTAACATAGTACATTCTTTAAGGATGACATCACATAATGCATTTCCGGTTATTGATGAGCCACCTATTACCGACGCCCGGAGTTATGTGGGCTTGTTTTGAGGTCTCATTTGCTTGTTTTGCTTAAAGGGAAGATGTTCACGAAACATAGGCGTTTAAGTGGAGCTGAGACGTTGAAACGGTACCATGCGTTTGATTTTGCGAAGGCGGGATCCGGGAAAGGTTGAAGCTTGAAGATCTCGAGATTGAGACAGAGGAGATGGAGATGTTTGTTGATCTTCATCCTATTACCAACACATCACCGTATACAGTGGTGGAGACCATGTCTCTTGCTAAGGCTGCAGTGGCTTTTAGGAGCTCGGTCTTCGACACTTGTGTGTGGTGCCAAAGACTCCTGGGGTGAGCCTTCTTTTCTTTCTCCTCTATTAGTTTATGTGGCTCATAGGTCTTGATTACCGTAGGGATGTAAACGAGCCCGCTTAGCTAGTTTCGAGCTCTATGTCAAAAGCTCAAGCTCAACCTCGAGCTAAGCTCGTTTATTTTTTATTAGATATTTAATTATATTATTAATAAATATATGTGTGTGTATATTTCTAATTATAGATTTATTCATATAATAAAATATATATTTTTTAGATATTTTCATAATAGTTTTATGTATATTAATATTTATTTGTAACTATATATTTTTCATACAAATTATAAAACATTATATTTATATAAATAAAAATAACTGGCTCGTTAGGCTCACAAGTCTAGTCAAGCGCGGTATGTGAAGCTCGGGCTTGAGCTTGTCGTTTATAAAATGAGCTTCAATTTTAGCTCGAGACCCGCAAGTGTTCACGAGCGGGTCGGTTTATATACACCACATGAATTTAGTGGTGACATGATGGAAGAATCACGCCGGCTGGGTTACAAATGGCTACTTTTTGCTTATTTTATATTTTTTTAAAGCTGTTAGCGTATAAATATTTTCTTATTTTATTTAAAACTAGTTTTATGAATTAAAAAAATAGTTTTTTTTTCATTATAAAAAGGGAAATTGGATTTAAATAATCCCAACTTTCTCAATTAGCCGATAATAATCCCAGCTTTGTTATTTGCCGATAATAATCCGAACTGGTCCACTTTTGGCCGATAATAGTCCGCCACTAAAAGTAGCTTAACGGAGTTAAGTTTTTTTTCCGAATTACAAACCGATGTTTTTGGGATTTTGATCAGAACGCGAATACGAGTCGATTTATGTACAAATTACCTCGATACGGTGCTCCAAACGGCTTGATTTTTGTTAATTGGAAGTTTAAACACCCGAATTGAAGCACCGTTTTCGTCGTTTGGGCAGTGTTTGGAGGTCAATTTTACATCAATCAACTCGTATTCTCGCACCAATCAAAAGCCCAAAAACATTGGTTTGTAATTCGGAAAAAAAAAACTTTTTCGTTAAGCTATTTTAACGCAGACTATTATCGGCCAAAAGTGGCCCAGTTCAGATTTTCATCGGCAAATAACTTAGTTGGATTATTATCGGCCAAATTGAGAAAATTAGGATTATTTAAATCCAATTTGCCTTATAAAAACCCACTTTAGCTTATTTTCAACCCGTTTGACTGTTTTCCCTTTAAGATAATTTTTATTGTACCCTTTTGAGATGTTAATGATAGAATTAACCACCTTTTAATAAGTAAATGGATCGAAATTGTCATATACAACACGGGGTTTTGGACCTCTGTTCTTACTTGCATATCTTCTTTCAAACCGTAAACACTGATGGATTATAAGTTGTGATCTTGTAGAGGCCGGACGCGGCACAGTTTCATGCCAGAGCATGTTTTGGGACTCTACCCGCACATCAACGCGCACAAGTAGATGAGAAACACACCACACGGAAGTGGTGTTGTGTGTATTATGCTTCGGATTCAACAAACGTTGAATGTACATACAGGTAACTTAAACAAGGTTATAAACTTGTTTTGGATCCTGAGATATTGTTGTATTCTTTTGTGAAAGTGAAAATAAGCATGTGGACAGTCAGGTTTGATAATGTTTTTGGGGGATAGAAAGGTACAGATGTTGTTTGTAGTGTGTTGAGTAAAAGTCATTTCTTTTATTCAAAGGGGTTGGTTTGCCTGTAAAGAACTCTTTGTTAATTTTTAAACTATTATATAGTGTTATAAATATAATTAATTGTGGTAGATAAAACTCAAAATTGATGGTTTTCTTTTTTGTATCTATCATATTTACAACCGGCGGCAGTTTTCTTGACGTTGGAGTCCATCAACTTGACGTTAGAATTATCGGTCAATAATAAATTGCAAAGTCATTAGGTACATTGTAAAAATATATTGTCATTAGAAAAAAATATAATAAAAACACAATGTCACTATAAATGAAAAAAAAAATCCCACAACATTTTATAGTTTTTAATGAATTTTCATTTGTTGAAAATGATTCCTTGCATATCTTTGATCTAAGCATTTGTAATGAACTTTTTCTTGTAACATATGCAAGAATTCTTATGTATGTTTCTGTAACGTAATTCCGTTTTCGCATTCTTCAGAAAAATATCTCTTGACATTTATCGTAGCGACTGGTAAATTGATGTTTACAAAAGGGTATGAAATATGTTTCTTGTTTTCACTATCAATTTCAAAAGATTAGGTATGCTGTTCAAGTTAGTGAATCTTTGTTTCCTTGCATGTTAACAATGTAGTTGTCGAGTTTGTACTTAACTTTGTCTTTGTCGTAATATAAAAACATATGAATACATCGAATTCACAAAGTTATAATATGAACTCAAAGTATCTATGCACGTAAGCCATCAAACGTCACATGGTTAAATTGGTTGCCAATCTCTTGGATTATAGCATATTTAGCACCATATTGAAGTAGTCTTTTGTCTTCAACTATTCGGTTGATGTAAGCATAAAGCATTGTTATTTTTGACCATTTCATTGTCGTATTTTCTCACAAAAGGATGTGACTTCATTATGTTGTATCAATACCATATATATATATACGTGTAGTTATTGATGTATTGAAGAAACACCAAACTAAAACAGAGTTTAGTTTGTGGTTTGTGTATCGACAAATAAAGGTTAATCTTCTTTCGTCTCGTCTAATTTGTTGTGAAGATCCTACAAAACCAACAACACACCGTAAGATCATCAAGGAGGAGAATAGGGAGGTTCTCCTTGTAACCCCCTTGGCGTGAGAATAAGTATCGGTTTTTTAGGATAATAGTGTGTGTATAAAGTGAGAGAGTAAGAGACCGATTCTTGAACCTGGAGGTGAAGTCCTCTATTTATAGCTGGGGTGATTCATGAAGGAGATGGGCTGATGGGCCTTGGGCCTTAGGTCGACAACAAAAATATTCATTTTGTCCCCTCTGCCACGACCGTTGGTGATTCCAGGGGAGAGGATAGTTGGCCAAGGTAAATGGATCCACGTGTCCTGACAGTTGTCCTTGTTGTGTGGCCTGTCATCAATATAGGGTGGAGGGACAGTGGTCAGCGTGAGCTTATTGGTGCCACGTATGCGTCCTTGTGTACCTTTTGTCTCCTGCACGATTATTCATCGTGTAGCATAGTCCAATACAGGTGTTGAGCGCCTATTGGCCCACAGCTATGCCACTTGTACTTGTTTGGTGTTGCCCTGCGCTTCTCTCTTTTGCGTGACTTAAGGTACATCCGTGTAGTTGGCCAAGGTCGAATGGAACAGGTTTCTTTATGAAAGACCAAGTGTAAGAATTGCCCTTATCTTACTCTTAACCTCTCGCGCGACTCTCGAAACGTCTATGTAGTCAGCGCAAGGTCTGAGAACTATCATTATTGGTTTTGCTTAGGTCTGACCTTGCGCGCGACCCAAGAAACGCCTACGTGATCGGCGCGAGGTACGAGAAGCCATAACTAAGGCATATCTTGGGTATGGTATCGTGCGCGGCTGAGGTTAACTCATTTGGTCGGCGCCAGATTTGGGATCATACTCCTTCAAGTCCCCCAAGTCCAGTGCTACTTCCATGTGTGAAGCAAGTGGCTGGAACTCAGGACTAGAAATAAAAGTTAAGTGTCTTTGCTTTGATCTTGCATTTGAGGATATTAACAAGTGTGCTAGAAAAGCTGGCGCGTATTGTTGGTGTGAAACCTAGACGAGCAGTTATGTATCTTACTGGTGAAGTTATCTTCGATATTTGCGCCGAAAAATCTCGAAATTTGAAAAGGAGCATCTACTGACAGGTTATGAAGAAGACAACGTTTGATGGGACTGATGACACAGTAGGCGGCATGGCATCACTGTGTCAGCAACGTTGTTTCGTCTTGTGTCAGGCGAGTGAAGCCCACGCGCGCGTGGTAACGTCATCCCGGTTTTGCCGCTTAACATGTCGTTCTATCATTGGAGACGCGCCCCACTTGTTCGGCACATTTTCCCATCGCATTAATTCCGTGGGTATAAATAGAGAAGGGAGTCAACGGTTCATTTCGTTTCTTGATTTGTCTTCCTTTTCTCTCAAATATTCAAGCAGTTCTTCAGAATCTTCAAGCAGTTCTTCCGAATCTTTAAGAAATCATCAAAGATATTTTCATATCTTCAAGTTTCCTTCAAGTTTTCTTCAAGATTTCTTGACTACCATCATAGACCGAGACGTCTGATCGCGTAGAGGATGTCGAGGTAGAATAAGTTGGTGGAAATGTGCCGCTGCTTAAATGGGAGGAGGCCTCATTCAAACACGTGGTTCGAGGCCACCAGCTCGCTGCTGAATAGGATGCTCGTTTCCGGCGCAAGGACAGACTGCAGATGATGCACCCCAGGGTTTATTAGCTTATTTGTAGATTTCTTTGGTGAGGGTAACTTCCGTTTTCCCGTCACTCAATTTCTTGCTGCGCTCCGGTCGCATTATCACTTCCATATTTCGTAACTTAGCCCGTTGGGCATGGTGAGAGTTTGTCACTTCGAGTTCTACCTGCACTCACAAGGGGATGAACCTACGGTGGAGAAGTTTCGTGCTTTTACCAGTTGCAATCCAATCTTGGATTCTTCTCTTTCGCCACCTATGGGTCTAAACGGTTGCTCATCAACCTCCCTTAGAGTTTCCATGATTGGAAGGGAAATTCTTCTATATTCGCGAGGAAGTGATTCCGATTGCTATAGAAATCCGCGACCCTACGCCGATCCCCAAGGAAGATTAGAAATTCCTAAGGGCGCGGCCTGGTATGATAGATTGCAACCGCTGCCAAATCAGGCGTTTGGTGAGCAAGTGTTGGTAGCGGCGGAAATGAGTGACCAATGGCCGGTGACTAGTACGAGCGTCCCTGTGCTCCCATTAAACGATCAAGGTAAAATTTTCTTTTTGTAAACTTTTGAGCCTATTCTTGTGAGGGCCTTTAGTTAACCGTGACTCACCAATTTATTTTGTGTACTCGCGCATAAGTTGGCTCTATCACCAGGCCTTCGCCGCCCACGCTGGTGTTATGGGTGTTACACAGCTGCATGAAGATGAGGACCTCTGGTATGACTAGATTCGTGACAACTTTGTTTACCCACCCAGTTGGATCCTTTGTTGCGCCGCTTGCAGCAACTGAAGGTTAGCATATACTCAACCCTAGGCCTTGTTGGGCTATAACTCCTGCTGGGGAAGATGTCGTGTTGCTTTCTAGCGGGGAGTCTATTGCCTCTCTAGACCATGGATTAAGCATCCCAACATGTGCGTTTGCAGGTAGCTTGCGCAATCTTGGGGTTGATCCTGAAGACAAGAAACCCAAGAGACCAAGCAAGAAAAAGAAAGTGAGTGATGTTGGGGGGCACCTTATGAAGACATAAACGACTGCTGCCGTGTCTGACTGTAACACCTCGTAAAATCATGTCAAATAGTATAGCGACATGTGTTGTATTTTTTTAAGTCTATTAAAGACTAATAAGGACTAAAGGTGTCACATACACAAACTAAGCCTCTGAGTGGCTGTCTGATGTCAACATGCATAAACGTAAGCCTCTGATGACTGATATGTTAACATGCTTAAAAACAACAGCCTCTGAGTGACTGATATGTCAACATGCTTAATCATTAGCCTCTGAGTGACTGATATGTCAACAGTCTTAAACATGGCCTCTTAGTGACTGATATGTCAACATGCCTAGCCTCTGAGTGACATCGGAGTCAACATGCTTATAGTGGGCCTCTGAGTGATCCTTTACGAAGTCCTAACTCTCATATGTCCCATTTTGTTGGACGAGAGGAATTAAATCTGTGAAAATGTGAAATTTGGATAATGGAGGGGTTAAAAGTGTCAACATGTTAATTTATACCTCCGAGTGACCTTTTAACGAACCGAGAGCTCGACAATGTCCGGGCATAATCCCGGGTACGCCAAGTATTAGCTACAGAGGGCTAAAAATGCTAAAAAGGTGTTTTAGGAAGGTTTAAGAGGGTTTAATAAGTTGAGGGGCTAAAAGTGTCAAACTTTGAAACTGGCCATCGGGCGCTCGCGGGGCGCGAGAG
Source organism: Scalesia atractyloides (assembly GCA_947069175.1). Taxonomy (NCBI): domain Eukaryota; kingdom Viridiplantae; phylum Streptophyta; class Magnoliopsida; order Asterales; family Asteraceae; genus Scalesia; species Scalesia atractyloides. Next base: position 77,988,998 of record CAMTDV010000023.1, read on the forward strand.
GCAAGGCTTGTGCCTCTCGCGGGGCGCGAGAGGCCTGTGTCTGCATAAAATTTGCTTGGCCTCCACACAAATTGCCAAAAACCATTTTATTCGAAACTATGGTCTTCCAAACTGCTATGCCACGTTTTAGGACACTTGTAAGCTTTCTCTTACACCCTTAACACCTGACATCACCTCCTTCAAGCTCTCCAACTAAAAATGGTGCCAAGGTTCACAATTTGAACTTGCACCTTTCTCATTCACAACTCTATCTCCTTCCTCTGGAAGTTCCTAACTGAAAGGAGCATCCAACTTAGTTCTATTGCATTCTAGGAACCTCTTGTAAGTGTTCCTTGCTCTTGCATTTTCGTTTATAGGCTTTTATAGCCAAAAGTCAAGCGTTTTACAGAAAATGCCTTAACTTTTGGTTAAGACCATTATGGTCCAGCCATTGTTTGTAATGAACATGGCTAAGTGATCATAATAAGGTAGGTGTTAGTCCCTATAAAGGGCACCTCCTGAAGATCACGTTTGTTAGACCAATTGACGGGTCAAAGTTATGATATTAAAAAGTCAAACATACAATTTTTCGGAAAAATCATAAATTGATCTTATATATATTGAGAAAGCTGTTTTGACACTTAAACAAGTTGGTAATAATTATTAGAACATGTAAGAACATGTTCGGCTCGTCATTTTCAGTTCTAGGGTCGGTTCGCAACCGAAAGTCGCGAAGTTTGACTTCTGCTTTGACTTTCGATTCTGACCCGATTTAGATTAGTTAAATACTGATCTAAAGTTGCATTATGATCGTAATATAATGTAGCATTCCCCTCTGAGGTTATATTACATGATCATAATCAGAATCTGAGTTTACGCACAAGTTCCCGTAATTATGCCATTTTGACTAAAATGCCCTTTTTACATAAAAAGAGGTTTTAATGTAATGAACTTGAAAGTGAGTTTCCTACTGTTGTAATACTATAAGTAGGATTATTTGGGATGTCAAATCAAATTATAAACTGAGTTTATGAGCAAGTCCTTGTATTACGTCGATAATGACGATAAGGCCCTTGTGGCTTATAAAATGGTTTTAGTCACATCTTTTAAAAGTAAATCTTTTACCTACTGATATGTTATATAAAATAACATATCTAAGACATGTTAACCTGACCTTAACATCAGTTTTCATTAAACGTCACACAAATCGTCATTTTACGACATAAGCGTCGTTTCGGCGCGTAGTGTGGTTTTAAACCGTATTTATTAACCAAGACTTGTTACCTACTTATTTTACTTATTTTAATTATTTTTACAGTAGGTACATGATACAAACTCAGAATCCCAAATAATTTATAAACTATGTGTAAAATGACCAAAATGCCCATTCGGTGCATAGTTTGGTCATAAAAGATAAATTATACATATAATTAATATCCTATTGATATTATATCATAAATAATTTATTTTTCTAGAATACTTTAGTTATAACATCAAATTATATTCAAGTTCCTTTTATAAGGTATGAAATTACCAAAATGCCCTTATGAGGCATAGTTTCGTTTTAAAACCTTAATGGGCATAAAAGTTGATATCCTACTGATATTACAACTTATTTAAAGTGTAATGGCATATAGAATTTGTCCATGACTTATCCGGTTACCCGATATCACTGATATGCGTACGGTTAAGCATATGTAACTAGTTTACGAAAATTAACCGAAACGGGTCTAACCTTGTCATTTAAGTCTCAAAATCCAGAATGTTTATAGTTTATCCATATTACACAAGTCAAAGTACTTGTTGGGATTAAACTACATTCTATCCGATCATCGTTTGATCTAGCGTTATACGCATTGATCAAATACGCTAGTCGGTCTAAGTCTATGACTTAAATAAGACCGTTAGTATTTAATTGGTTAGTTTATGCCATAATCTAGACTAGAGACTTGCCGGTAAATGCTATCTACACTTAGTACTTTTGTGTACGGCTGAGTTAATAAATCTTGCGTTTAAACGAAGAATAGCTCAGGTAAATACTCTCGACTTATTTCCCCTATACGGGCTTGGATTACGGTAAATTATTACCGCTTGGTCGGAAATGGGATCAATCGAATGCCGGATTGTGGCTAGTAAATCCGCATATTCTATTTTAATCAGTTTTGTTTGATAACTTAAACATCGGGGGTTAACTACCATGTCCTGGATATCCTCGGCTCATTACAATAGATAATGGCCATGGCCTTAGCGTGTGTGTAGGTATACACTCGATAGACGCTCAAAATGCATTGCCCACAAAGTTGGGAAGAATTGACTCCTTCGTGAGTCCAAAGTGGTGTGCATGTTAATCATGTCTCGGTTTTCGCACCAGGCCCTGTATGTATGGACGAACATGTAAATCTGTTAACAAGGTTGCAACGTCAACTTTCCCAAGTTATAAAAGATTTTGTGTTGATATGCATTTAAAACATATTTTTAAATGTTTTCAAAATCAGTCAGTTGGGTGTATTTACTAGCGAAAGCTGACGTATTTTCAAAAGACTAAGCTTGCAGGTACAATACGAAATAGGTTGGAAGTGCTCGGTAGTGATAAGAGGATCTTGCAAATCCTAGATCTGCCTAAAGTCTGTTTTACATTATTTCTTTGTACAATTTATGATCCGCCTGTGGATCTTCTATTACGAGCCTGTATATTATTTTGTATTTCGAACATTTGATTTGTAATAGTAATTTAAATCCAAGACTTCCGTTGTGTTGTGTTTAATTGTCTATGATGTTATCAACTTACGTCACGATATTCCCCACCCGAGCCCACTGGTGTTTGATTGGCTGTGGAAAGCCGGGGTGTGACACTGACGCTGTGTCCCGCAAAGGTATGTCTCGCCCTCAACAATGTATTATAGATGATTATTTTTTTGTGGCTGACTCTATGGAGGAATTGCTGACTATAGGTGGAAAAACCAAAGCTGTTGGAGCTGTTGGCACCAAAAGTTCGGGGAGCGCGAGATCCAAGGAACAATTCTCTGGTGCGACCCACACATCTGTTCCTGTTGATGATGAACTGGAAGTTGACCCTATTCCGGAGTTAACAAGGAAAAACACTACGAAGAGGCGGCGCAAGGAGGTGAGCGAAAAACCACGCCTACCCCTAAAAGGTTGCTCTCAGCAAGCCTATTACAGGGAAGAAGGCCGATCTTGGCTCGTTAATGTCGGCGATCTCTCCTGTTAGGCTTTCTTTGCATTATGTCTATTTAACTTGTCGACTGGCTATCGTGACTTTCTAACTTTCCTTGCGCTTTTATGCAGAACAAAAGAAGGTGATTCCAAAGTTTAAATTCATTCACTCGAAGCCTGGGCTGCAAGTACCTCCGCCTCCTCCTTATGGCGCAGCCAAAAAGGCGGAGGGGACCTTTGAGGTAGTGGATGCGAAGGTTGTTGAGAAGGTTGTGGAGAAAAAGAAGGTGAAAACCGCTGAGGTTGAAAAAGTTGCTGAGGCTGATAAGCCAGTCTGGGTTGAAAAACCTGTTGAAGTGGAGGGGCAGATGACCGCGGGGGTTGAAGAACCCATTGAAGAGCCTGTCTGGAAGGCTGTTGAAGGCGGTGAGAAGATTGTTGAAAAAGAGTTTGCGAGGAAGATTGCCACCAAGGTAAATGAACCTAAGGACAAACCTGCGCAGGAGGCGTCTTCGGGTGCTTGAAAATCTCCTGAGAAGGTTACAACTGTTCCTGGCGTGGGAGGTGAAGGTGTCAGCACATTCGGTGTTCGACATAAAGAATCTTCACCAATCCAGCCAGAAGATACATTGGGCAATTATTAATACCGTCATACAATGAGAGTCTTGCCAATTAGATACATACTCTGGTGTGGAGCTTAAAACAAGGTGACACATTCTCCAAGTTCCCGGCTTGTTGAGAATGGTTTATGGGGGCCTTTCCTCCTGCTGAAGTTCTTCATCAGAAACAACGCAATCATGACCAATTGTACCAATCTCATGTAGTTGCGCAAGCCAACCATCTCTCCACCGGCAACCAAATTATGCGCGAGTGACGCACTATGTATAGGGAACGTGTCGAGGTAGAAGCGTACAGAAGTAGGTTGGTTGCTGATGCCAAGTTGTTTGATTAGGCGAAGGAGGAGTTGGCGTCGAAACACGCGGAATTTGTAACCATGAAGAAAAGTGAGGAGTGGGGCCAGCTAGGCCTTAGGAAAAAGCTACAGGCAAGCGAGGACACGCTTGTAGAAGAGCGTCGTAAGTGGCGCAAAGCTTGTGAAAGGGATAACCAGAGGATGTATGCTGCTCGTGTGAAATAAACAATCTGAAAGCACACAACTTGTGTGCTCAAAACGAAAATCTTTCCGCTATCAAGGATAACCTCGAACAAAACTTGAGGAAGCAAAGTCGCACCGTGAGCGTGCAGAGGCCAAGCAAGTTCGTACTACCTATACTTGTCTTCAACAAGATCTTGAAATTCAAAGATTAACTGATCGGACATGGCTGGCAAGGACATTGAAATTGCTGGCAACAATTCGTCTCTAAGGATAGAGACATGGCTAGTAAGGATGTTAAAATTGCTGAGCTAAAGCGTCGCTTGCGCGAAGAGAAGAATGAATCTCTGGAGGTTGACCTGGAAGCTAAAAAATCTAAGTTTGATTCTAAAGAGGAGGCGTGCAAGGTTAGCCAAGCGGTCTTAAACGTGGCTCAAGACAACTATGCAGAGGTCCAGTCAGTTGTTGAGCCTGTGGTTAACAACTTTGAGTGGATGCAGCAGCATGGGATCGTGCATGTAACTTACTTCCTATCTCCTCTTTGTATTTAACCAAGTGTAGTTCTGATGCTTGCATGTTTTGAATAGGTGGCGAATGTGGTTCTTAATTCTGTTGAGCTGGACCAAACTGTAGCGGTGTGCCAGGTTGGCCATCGTGAAGGGTATGAAGAATGCGATTACCATGTTCAAGAAGGGAAGTAGACGTCGTAGGACAGTAGTCATTGCTCAGTTGGTTAAGGAGCCGAGACCGTGTATACTGCCAAAAAAACCGTATAACACACTCACACTTCCGATCACGGACTTGGTCTCTGAAGCCTTACAACATGACGATTACGTCGCACGCTTGAAAGCTCTTTTCGAGATCCCGGAGATGGTGGAGCTCTCGGAGTCGGAAGATGAATATGGTGATGGTGATGGCGCGGAGTGAAAATTCCCAAGCTTGTGGTTATTTGTACTTTGATTTTTGTAAAGGCTTTTGTGCCCTGGCCGATGGCCTGTAATGCTTGAACAGTCATATATGTACTTGATGCACTTTTGTGCTGTTTTAATCTACATAACTTTGACAATTTACATTGTTACAATTATTCATTGGTCAGGAACTTTGTCTAGGCAGCACGAATTAATGTAAGTGTGGCTCATGTTTGAACATTATCGCCCGATCCAACTCTGTGATCATGAGGATCTTGGAAGCTTTGTTTATGAGCTCATAATTTACTTTGATGTTTTTGAGCGAACTAAAAGTACACATGCATTTGTAACTTGTATTAAATAGGGAAGTCAACACGAAAAAATGATGTAAACAACACTTTATATTGATAACTTGCCAGGCTCTCGGCCATCACTTATGAAAGGTTGCGTTTTTACATATAGCATTTCCTAAACTATTGTGCATTCCATGCGCGTGGAACAAGTGGGCGTCCAACGTGCACAACTTATATGCCCCATTGCCTAGGACTTATGGATGAGGTAAGGGACCTTCCCATTAGGTGCAAGTTTCCCTGCGTGTTCAGCGTTGTAGGCTTCGTTGTCGTTGAAAACTAGTCTCTGGATTGAAAGTACAAATACACCGCGTATTGTAGTACTTTTCCAGTTTGCACTTGTACTTGGCTTCTTTTATGACGAATTCTCGTGCCATTCTTCATGTAGGTCCAAGTCAAGTCGGTGTTCTGTTCATTGTCAATCGCGTTGACTACCGTCAAGCAAGGTGAAGGGAGGCCAATCTCTGCTGGGATGACTGCTTCTGAGCCACAAACTAGGCTGAAATGAGTCTCACCGTTACTAGTCTTAGGCATGGTGCGATGAGCCTAGAGTATGCTAGGAAGCTCATCGACCCACCCTCTTCTCTTTGTGCCCAATCGGGCTTTGACTCCCTCCACAATCCCTTTGTTAACACTTTCCAAGTAGCCGTTACCTTATGGGTTTCGCGACAGAGGAAAAAGTGTGTTCAATTTGCAGCTCTTGCATCCATTTGTGGAGGTCTTCTGAAGCGAAGTATGTTCCATTATCGGTCACGATGCCCAATGGCAAGCCGAAATGACAGATGATGTGCTCCCAAATAAACTTGCGCACAAACATTGCGGAAGTTGATGCGAGTGCCTTCGCTTCTACCCATTTCGTGAAGTAATCGACTTTAATGATTATAAACTTTACTGCGCCTGGAGCTTCTGGGAAAGGACCTACCATATCGATTCCCGATTGTTGAAACGACCATGCCATGGAAACTGGGATGAAATCATTCTTAGGCCTCAGTGTCTTTGGGCATGGCATTGACAGGAGTCGCACTTGCGCAACTCTTTTACGGCATCCAGATGCATGCCCGACCAGTAGTATCCACGTTCATCAATTTAGCGACCACCATGCATGGCCCTGCATGGATTCCATAGATGCCCTGTGAATCTTGCAAATCAGGTAGTTGGCATCTTATGGGTCCACCCAGCGCAATAGTGGACGTAGGTAAGACCTCCGATAGAGAATTCCGTCATCCAGTTGATAAAACAAGGCTTTGTATTTGATCTTTCTTGATTCCACTTTTTTTCGAGGGAGAATCCCCAGTTGCAAGTATTGAATTATGGGCGTCATCTAGGATGGTGACCCTATTTCAGTGACATTTACCTGGCGCAGCGCTACATAGGGATTTTTGAGAACTTCAACTCGGATATCTTAGCTAGGTGTTGAAAAGTGTTGAAGCTAGTTTGCTCATTGCGTCTGCTGGTTTATTTTCGCTGCGATTGATGTGGACGACTTTGAATGATTGGAATTTTTGGATCAGTTCTTTGGCTTGATCGAGATAAAGCACCATAGTTTCACCTTTTGCATCGTACAAGCCGTTGACCTGTCCATTAAAAAGTAGTGAATCAACATTCGCTTATAGATTTTTTGCCTCCATCTTGATTGCCAAGCGCAATCCAGTCAGAAAGGCTTCGTATTCTGCTTCATTGTTCGTGTTCTTGAAGTCCAGCTGGATAGCATATGTGAACTCATGCTTCTCCAAGCTGACTAACCTTAAACCCGCCCCTGTGTCATCTTCATTTGATGCTCCATCCGTAAACAACAACCAAAGTTCTTCTGACGTTCCTTCGCTAAGGGGTTTCGATTGCTCCACATTCAGAAATCTTACCTTCGGGAACCTCCGTGGCAAAGTCTGCTAGGATTTGTCCCTTGATTGCTGGGCGTGGCCGATATACGATGTTGTGACCACCTAACTCCATAGCCCACTTTGCCAATCTCCCCGAGATTTCTGGCTTTTGAGAATTGTGCCAATGTGATAGTTGGTCAAAACGTTGATCACATGGCAAGTAAAGTACCCGCGCAGCCTTCTGGACGCATGGACTAAGGCGAGTACAAGCTTTTCCATGATTGAGTGTCGAGTTTCTAGATCGGTCAGCATCTTGCTGACATAATAAATTGGGGTTTAAACCCCTCCCTTCATCCAGTAACACCACGCCGACTACTTTATCTGAAGCTGAAAAGTACAGTATGAGTGATTCTTCTTCGCGCGGTGCAATCATTGTCGGAAGCTGGATCAAGCACTCTTTCATCTCTTTGAAGGCAGTTTCTGCTTTAGTTGTCCATATGAACTCGTTCTTTTTTACACAATTTCGCAAGGTGCATATGAAAGGAAAAGACTTTGCGGTGTGATTAGACAGGAATTGGTTCAGCACGGCCAGGCGGCCAGCCAGCCGGTTGCATTTCCTTGATCGTCTTGGGCAATGGCATGTGCTCGATGGCCTGCACCTTCTCTGGGTTGACTTTGAATCCACCCTTTGTTAATAAATCCCAAGAATTTACCTTCTTCCATGCCAAACAAACATTTGCTCGGGTTGAGCTTCACGTTGACGTTTCACAACGACTTGAAGGTTTTCTCTATGTCTTTCAACATTTGGTCTTCCTCTGGGCTCATATTCACCAGATCATCAATGTATACTTCCACATGCTTCCCTATATCATCTCCGAAAGTTTGGTCCATCAGCGCTGGTATGTGGCCCCTGCATTATGTAAGCCGAAGGGCATCTTTGTGTAGCAAAAGATACCCATTTCCATGAAGAAAGCCATTTTATCTTTATCTTGCAATGCAATCTTCACATGATGGTAACCATTGTAGCAATCTAGAAAGCACTTCCACCAGAATGGCGCGAGAGAGTCAATTTTTTTTGTCTTTCTCCAGGAGAGAGTAGTAATCTTTAAGGCAGGCTTTGTTAAGGTCTTTATAGTTGACGCACATGCGCCACCCTCCATTTGCCTTCTCTACCATCACTGGGTTCTCTACCCATGTTTGGTATCGGACTTCTCGAAGTACGCCAGTTGCTAACAACTCAGAGACCTGTTCATTTAATGCTTTGGTCTTTGCAGATCCAAGGCTGCGCTTCCTTTGCACTATCGTCTCTACTGATGGAAACATGTTCAAGCAATGTTCGGCTACGTCGCGCGGGACACCGGTCATTTCAGACGGTGAACATGCAAAAATATCCATGTTCCTGAAGAGTAGTTGCTTTTAAAAACGTACGCATGTTCTCTAACATTGATGTTCTGAGCGTTATTGTTTGTCATGGTACTTACTTCTCAAAACCCACTTCTCCGGCTCTATACGCAGAGTTGGTTTACTTGGTTTTGCTGGGCGCGCTTCTTCAGCTGCCATTACTTCCTTCTTTACATAGTGTGGGTGTGGACGCCACCATGCTTAACTGACACTAAGTCTCTCTACCAATCAAGACATCATGTCTTGAGTTGGCAGGCATGACCATGAAACTTACCTCTATCGTTCTCGAGTGTTTCCCGTCAGCGTGACCGGAAAGGAAATCTAGCCAAGTGGAAACACTGTTTCATTGCAAAAACCTGACAGGGGATAGTTCACCGGCTTTAAGCGTGCTTTATCTTCATGATCGAATTGGTTGAAGCATTGCTCGAAGATGATGTCGGCTATGCTTCCTGGTCGATACATGTAATTCGTCTAATGGTGGCCTAGGATGCTAGTGATCACAACGGACGTGTGGCGTGGGGACCCCCGTGGACCACTGGGAAAATTACCTATTGTTCACGCCATGACTCATCGAGCAGACGCTTGCCTTTACCTTTCCGTTCCGTCGAGGTCCTCCATCGACCATATGAGTTTCCAAATGTCGGACCTTCTTCTGCCCCCTTCATCAGTTCTTTGTATCCGTCGTCTTTCTTTGCGCACATTCTTTACCAAGTGACTGAGTTTCTCGCTCTTAAGGGCCTTCTCAATCTCGATGCGTAAGCTTATGCAATCATTAGTTAAGTGGCTGGTATCTTTGTGAAAGTCACAATACAGGTTCAGGTTCTGGCCATTTTTGTTTTTCATCTAGGGCAGGGGCTTTAAAATTATGGTTGTCTATTGTAAGAACCTCCTTGGGTGTCTTAGACAGCAAATCTAGTGTTTCTCCCTGTTCTCATTCTTGATCGTTTTCTTGTATCCAATATTGTCGATTGCTGCGCACGCATCTTCTTTGTATCTAGACCTTTCGTTATAACGGGGTCTTTCATCAAAGATGTCGGGCTTGTTTGACTTCCAGTTTGGCCTTTGTTCTTCCTGTTACGCTGCTTGGCTCACGCGCATTGATTCAAGAGTATTGGTCATCCGAGTAATGGCTGGATCTACACCAGTCAGTGATTCTTTAGTTTGTGGAACGATCTTGGCTGCCGCCATCAGCTTATCCCACTCTTCCGGCATTCCATCTTTGCCTGTGATTCTCCTGGTTAGACTGTTACACCGATGGCTTCTTGAAATGAGCGTCGCATGAGAACTCCGCTCACATTACTGATTTCTAGACATTCCTTGTTAAAGCTAGTGATGAAATCTTCTAAACCCTCATTGTCGCACCTCCAAATGTTCATAACCTCTAAGGTGTCGCGCTTGTATCGCATCTGTTGGCTGAAGTGTGCAAAGGAACTTTTCTTGAAAATCTAGGCATGATTTTATCTTCCTGTAGGGAGGTTGTCGAACCACACGCGAGCAGCTTTTGCGAGGGTTTGTACAAACAGTTGGTACCACATAGGCATGGTCCATCCCCCTACCACGCCAACACTTGTGAACAATTGCATGTGGTCATTTGGATCGGTTAACCCATTAAACTTACCCACAGCTTGTGGAAGTTTTCTTTCTCCAATGGAGTGAGAGCGATGTTCCGATGAACTTAGAATGTTTAGCTGCTACTGCTGGTCTATAAATAAGGCTGAAATCTTGTTTTGCCAACTCGTTGTACGTTGTGCGCGTTTTTGGCTTATAAGCTTCATGATGTGTTGGACGGCGGCTGAAAACTAAGTAGCTTCTTACTGTTAGGTTGGGTCAGATTCATCAGTATTGGTATTCCACTAGCTTTCACAATGTTGCGTGACCCAAGCCGGCTACTAATCGGAGCATGCTGTCTGGATTCGGTATGCGTGTAGAAATAATTTTCAAATCATTGTGAGTGTCACGTGTGTGTGAGCACTCTGCCTTCTTGGTGACAGTGGTTTGTTAACATTTTGTCTTTGCGCGCGCTCTTGATGCGGTGTTTCGTAATTCAACTGTCTGGGCATCGGTGCCACCATCGGAGTTTGTTATGTCTGAGCTGGTGCTTGCCCCTGTTCTAGCACAGTTGTGTGTAAATGAGGCTCAAAGACGTCTGGCTTTTTGCAAACCAAGACGCGGGGGTCTCTCCCTCTTGTAACCCTAACATTGTAGGGTTGAAGGACCAGCTATGTGAATTGTTGGAGTCACCCTTTGGGTGATACAGGTACCACTTGCCGGATAACCCCAGCTTTTGTGTAATCTCCATCGGCATACTCCTGTCAATAGATTGGTTTTGGACATGTGGGTTGTCCGCTACCACCCCTATTTGAGAGTTTGCACCGAAATTAAGACACGGAGTACTCTAATCAGCCATTGACTCAGCGTATTAGCTCAGAAAGAAGATGAAAAGTGATTGTAAATAATCCGTGGGTGCCAATAAAGAAACACCAAACTAAAACAGAGTTTAGTTTGTGGTTTGTGCCTCGACAAATAAAGGTTAATCTTCGTTCGTCTCATCTAATATGTTGTGAAGATCCTTCAAAACCAACAACAGAATGTAAGCTCGTTACAAGGAGAAGAATAGGGGGTTCTCCTTGAACCACCCTCCGGCGTGAGAATAAGTATCGGTTTTTGAGGATAATAGTGTGTGTATAAAGTGAGAGAGTAAGGGAGCGATCCTTGAACCTAGAGGTGAAGTCTTCTATTTATAGCCCGGGTTGATCCATGAAGTAGGTGGGTTGATGGGCCTTGGGCCTTAGGTCGACAACAAGGAATATCCATTATGTCCCCTCTACCACGACCTTTAGTGATTCCAGCGGAGAGGGTAGTTGGCGCAAGGTGAATGGATCGACGTATCATGACAATTGTCCTTGTTGTCTAGCCTGTCATCAACAGTTGGGTGAGATCGTGGGACAATGGTCGATGCAAGCTAATTGGTGCCACGTATGCGTCCTTGTGTACCTTTTATCTCCTTCATAATTATTCATCATGCAACATGGTCCAATATAGGCTGTTGAGCGCCAATTGGCCCACGACTCTGCCACTTGTACTTGTTTGGTGTTGCCCTACGCTTCTCCCTTTCACGCGACTTAAGGAATATCCGAGTAGTTGGCGCAAGGTAGAATGGAACAGGTTTCTTTTCTGAAAGACCAAGTGTAAGAAATACCTTTGTCTTACTCTGACCTCTCGCACGACTCCTGAAACATCTATGTAGTCAGCGCAAGGTCTGAGAAGCTATCATTATTGGCTTTGCCTTGGTCCTGACCTTGCGCGCAAACCAAGAAACATCTACGTGATCGGCGCGAGGTCCGAAAAGCCATATCTTGGGTATGGTCTCGTGCGCGACCTAAGGCTAACTCATTTGGTCGGCGCCAGATTTGGGACCATACCCCTTCGTGTATGATAATGAAATCTTGAACGCGAAATCTTGTTAAAGTGAAATAATGAAATGAGCAATATAAATTAATAATAATATATATAGGATTAAATTGTCATTTTAGTCCCTAAGGTTTGACCAAAATTGCCACTTTAGTCTAAATAGTTTTTTTTTCATTTAAGTCCAAATAGTTTTTTCTGCCATTTTAGTTGTTCGTGCAGAATGTCTATCGCCTATGTCTTAGGGTCATGTTGTGTCATTGTAATAGGGCTTTAAGGTATTAGATTTACATTTTGGATGTATGTAAGCCGTTTTGTACGACGTGATGATCACCTCGTACAAGTGAAGTTGTTCACTTCGTACGAAGTGCACTTCGCATGAAGTGGAAAGGCCAACTTGCACAAAGTGATAGTGTCTATATGTAGTCTTGAGTATGTAAAAGTTTATGCAGAGTATACAGCGAGGCCCTACACGTTTTGTTTCAGGATTGTACACGTATTGACATTAATGAAACAATACACTTTAAACATATTGTCGCTTGTTATAAAATGGATTCCGCATGTTCTATAACTAGTTAATCAGATTAGGTCCTGTGTTTATATGGATAAAACAATCCTACAAGTGGTATCAGAGCTAGAAGGCCTGATTTGAAGACAATTCGTCAAGATTCAACCATTGAAGACTTCTCTTCTACTCATTTCTTCTCATTTTTATCATTTTTCAAAAATTTAACGGTCGAAATGGACCGATTTTTTCAAGGATTGTAAAAACCTTGTTTTTGAACAACATATTGAAAAATCAGCTTAAAATTCAAACTTTTTCATGTCAAAATAGTCCGCTTTGTACGAAGGCCACTCTGCACGAAGTGTCACTTTGCACGAAGCGTCCACTACGCACGAAGCGCCCCGCTTCGTACGAAGTGCCGCTTCGGACGAAGCGTCCACTTTGCACGAAGTGCCACTTCGCACGATTCTCACTTCTCACGAAGAAACTAACTTCTCACGAAGTTACTTCATACAAAAGTATTATTTCGCACGAAGTGAGATTTTCTTTGCACAAGAGTTACTTCATACAAAAGTCTTACTTCGCACCAAAACTTATTTTTGAAGAAAATTGTTGTTAAAATGGAAAACGATAAGATTGTTTTTGATGGAGCAAATGAAGAATTTTTACCGAGATTGTTTACGATGAAGTTCTAGAGGAATCTGATCATTATTATTATACTGACGGGAGAAATTTACAAAATGCTTTTCAATCATTTATGCCTCCTGATGTTTATAATGCTTTTGCAGGTTTCTTTAGGGAACAGAGAGATCATCAGAGCACATAGAGTGAAGAAGAAATGATTGCTAAGAAAGTAATGTTGGATCGGTTAAATAAGGAAGAAGAAAATTTTAAAGTTGATCAGAAATTTAAAGTTGAGAGAGTTCAGGAAGAGAAGAAAATTGAGATAGTTGAGAAAGAAAGATAGTGCACAAAATGTTTAGAACCGTTCAAGTCTTGTCTAGATAAAGATGAAAAGTACAGAGAACTTAAATGTCATACTAATAATCTATCAAGTGATACAGTCACAAAAGAAGCCTACGATAAATTGAGCTCTGTCAAAGAACTCCGTGATCTAAGCATAAAAGATATGGATACGATTTCTATGCTCAAGGAAACAGTCAATACAAATGGCGATAAAATCCTCACATATACACGATTGCCAAACTCAAACTGGAGCTAGAAGCACTGACGATAGAAACGGAGCGAGTTGACAAGAAGTTGATCAGTTACTCGACAACGTCTTATGTGTTGAATCACATTCTTCCCAAGCCCACTAGAAAAGATGAAAATGGGGAAGATATATACGGTTATCAAGATCGAGGTCTGGGTTATAATCAATGTCCACCCCCAATGTGGAACAATTATTCGAGGAGGATATCGGTTGGGGTGGAAAAGGCACTGAACTTGAAGCTAAAAACAGTAAAGTCTGAACTGAAAGATCAGTCGCCCGACAACATTGTTGTGACATATTCAAAGTTTGATAGTGATGATGGATCAGATGTGATTAAACAACTGGCTAAGAAAGATAAATTTTTTGAAAACACTCAATCGAAATTTGAAAAAGGAAGTTCGAGTTAACAACCTGAAAATGAAAATTTTTCATGATGCTTATCTTAAAACATAAGAAATTAGTTCAAATGATGATCCGAATATTTTGATGTACAAAATGATTAGATCTGATCAACTACATTTTGATTCTGAATTCCCGATTCAGAATGTGAACTTGAACAGAGTCAAAAAAGTTTTCAAACTTGTTGAAATCGAAATTTCTAAAATTGAAAGTTTGACAAAAGAAACAGAATTTTCGAACTATAAAATAAATAAATTATTATTCAACCCAAAAGTTCTTATTCAAACAACTACCAATAGAGAAATTATCATGGTTGAAATGGGTCTGGATATGGTAAGAGGAGTTATAACAAGTTTAGATCGAAATTTTTGAAGAAAATGAACTTTGTACCTTGTACAGGTTCAGAAAGTGTAAAACAAAGTCAAATTTTCAAACAATCTAATGAAGAATTTTTCAAACAACAACAACAATGTAAACAGGTAGAGGAATCCTCTATTGTAACAGACAGTAGAATGTGCTTTAAATGTAATCAGATTGGACACATTGCTCGAAAATGTCCATAAAATAATCATAAACCTGTTCATGATGTCAAGAAAAATTCGAAAGATCTGAAACAAAAATCACCGATGTTTGTACCAACTCAGTTTTGGAAACAATGTACAGAATCTACAAATAAAGTAAAACTAGTCATTACTAAGTTCTCAAATTTTGAAACTGGCGAATCTTCGAAAAGTAATGAACAAAAAGATTCTACATTGTATTTCAAGAAAGCATTAAAGAAAAATCAAATATGGGTGATGAAAGAAAAAGAAATTGAAAAAGAAAAATCTGCGAAAATCGAGATTTAGAAGATTTTCCTAAATTTGAGAAATTTTCAAATAAAGCTGTTTGGGTAAAGAAAATAAAAGTCAAAGAAATTACACCAAAGACTGAAAAGACTTGGGTATCTATATTCAACTAATTATTTGTGTGTACGAACTTCCGAGATCAAAGTAATCATGGAAAATGAGGTTTCTTGGCACATGACGATAATGGGTTTTAACGTTTGTTTGATAAGTAG
This sequence comes from Scalesia atractyloides, assembly GCA_947069175.1. Classification (NCBI taxonomy): domain Eukaryota; kingdom Viridiplantae; phylum Streptophyta; class Magnoliopsida; order Asterales; family Asteraceae; genus Scalesia; species Scalesia atractyloides. The sequence continues at coordinate 78,004,305 of CAMTDV010000023.1, forward strand.
ATCAAAATTCACAGAACCCTCACTGTTAACAGATCAAACTAATTGAAAAAGATAGATTTATGAATGTTTCAAAAAATCAAAAGTGTCTAAGTTTTGTAATCATGAGGGGGAGAGAGCTTAAAAAAATGTAAAGCAGTAATAAGATGACGAATCGAAGTGATTCTCATATGTCTATTAATGTTTCTTTCTTTAATACAAAAATCCAAAAAAAATATGTTTTTGAATTTAAGGGGGAGAAAAATTTTTGAGAAAATCCAAAAACATATAGTTGTAAAAAGACAAAAATAGTTTTCGTGTAATAAGAGGAAATGATAGTACATCAGTGGACTATCACAGTATGCTAAAGAAATGTAGTGTTAAAATGTTTAAACAAGTCACACTGATGATGTGTCAGTAGGCTTCGCACGTTTAGCAAATTGTTTTCGAGATATAATCATAAGAAAACTTCTTAATTAGTAGTTTAACATCTCTCGGATATATGGTCTTAGTACACCGAAATTTCATTTGAGAGATTGCCGGATTCTGAGTTACTAGGACTTTATAGATAATTGATATCTAGGGTATTATACAAGTTATTCTGATTTTGCGTTAACAATGGCCAAGAACTTATAGAATACTTTTGCATTCAAACCCGAAAACTACACATAATTGAAAGTATCGAAAGATCTAACAATTGTAGTCCAAAAGATACCAAATTTTGGGGACACCACTATTAAGTCGATCCTTCATCTCTTTGTCTGTACGGTGATACTAACCTGAGCTCTCAAGATCTCGCACTAGCCAGATACATGTATCAGTTAGATATATTCACCCATAAGATTAAATTCAGGGAATCTTGATACGGGAGTATATATTCTGAGGTGGGAAACATGGTTAAGTCAAGTTCTTAAAATTACCTAACATATCTTGAAGCAATTGAGAAATGTGTAGAGGTTTAAGTAGACAAGTATACTGACAAGCTAAGTGAATTTGTTTAAAACATAATGTTTTCAAGATTAACGGTGTCACACCCTCAATTTCCACTTGCGGAGTTTTACCGCGAGGCGTGTGAACAAACCAGAATCTGAAACACTAGTACGTCGAACGACTCTATATGATTTGATAATATGTTTTCCAAAAATCATTTGTTTAACCATTCATCGTAGATTTTATATTGTCTTAGTTAGTTACCAATGTTTAGCGAAACATTCATTTTTATGGTTGAGCGGAAGCATAAAATAAGTAGTGAAACGGGCGCCAACACAAACGCCAAAACAATTGAAAAACCCAAAACAATGTTTGTAAATGAGACTCGATAAAAGATGTCTTGTTCAATGCATGTGAGTGCACCTAGAGCTCCTAGCGTCCTGAGAAACATGTAAAGAAACAAGTGTCAACATTAAAGATGAGTGAGTTCAATGGTTTTCATAAATTCGTTTGTTCGGTTATGAGTTTGTTTCCCCCGTTATCCCTAACCCGGGATAACGATTTAGTCCATTATTCCCAACCCGGAATAATACCGATAGTTCCATTATTCCTTAACCGGAATAATAATGATGTTGGTTCCATTATTCCAAACCCGGAATAATAAAGTTGTTGTTTCCATTATCCCCAACCCGGGATAATATAGTTGTTGTTTCCATTATCCCCAACCCGGGATAATATAGTTGATTCGTAATTAAGTTCAATGTTAACGTATATAGGTAGCTAGCCTAAAGTTATGTCACGTAAGAGTTCGCGATCGAAGCTGACTGTTGTGCCTCCGTGTTGCCAGGCCTATCACTGACCATGGCGAAGTTAGGCCAAATTATTCACCCGTTGACCATACCCGGTCGGCTAGCGCGACTAGCTCGGATGGGGCTTGTCGGGCCCAGTAGTACTACTTATATTTCCCCCGCTATTAAAACCCAATACTAACGATCCGAGAGATTGACGAGGACTTAAGTGATATAGCTGCTTAGTGACCATAACATTACATTAACATCAACTTAGTTACCGAATAGTTATGTGACGTTAATTTCGTATAACGTAAAGAGATTGAGTTTGAAGAGTGTATACATGTTTCTCCCCCTGTTGTTTAAAAACCGGATAAAGTTAGGGGCCGTGAACTCACCTTTAGTTGCTCGGTTAGTGTAGCAAAGAAGTTGTAAGGGATGGGACCGCTAATTGCGTCCTAACAAACCAATTGATTTCAAGTCAGTGTGTGAACACACCAATACAAATTCTACACTTAATTTACGCACAAAGTGATACACACAAACAACATACCTAACACTCAAACATGCATGCAAGTATCCTCATGTGATCATAGTAATCAAAACAATTTATCATGAACATAATCCAATCCATGCAACACTTTAGTGCACACAATCACAAGTTATCAAATTTCAGCTTAATACTCATAATTCAGCTGTTTTCTAGGATTTTTATAAAATAGTTCCAACGTTCCAAAAATTCCAATTATTTTACAGCAGGTGACATTTATACTGTAGAAATTTATATAAATTTTCCAAGTCCTAAATCTTTACCAATTAACCATAAATATTAATATACTAGGCTGCAGTCAGATTCGTCGCTTTCTGACTGCAGTCCACGGAAGAATTTATTTAAAAATCACTGATCGTCCAATTAACAAAATTCCAGTGGGAGTTGCCCGGAAATTTCCATACCTAGTTTCTGTACAAATTTCATGATTCGACTCCCTACTGATTATGAAATCCAACTCGATAAACAACTAACAAAATTTCAGGATTTTCACAGCTTTAGTTACTGAACTTATTTAGCCACTTAAAAATATCAAACGACTTCAGAAAAATATGAATCCAGCGCTATTAGATTCGTTATTCAAATCTCTACGTTCTAGACATCAGAAAGTCCGTTTTTCGACAACTAATGACCGAGTTACAGCCAGATGAAGTCGGCTGTAACTATTACTCAGCAACCCGTTTCAGCATATTGTTACCATTAATTCGCATAAACCGTCAATATAATTAACCTAGGCGATCAAGAACTGATTTTCTAATCATAGATCAATACCAATATCACATCCATGCAAACCCTAATCCATACCTCTAGTTTTTATAAACAAAACATACTTGGCAAACTTACAAGTTCCGAAAACAATCATACATGTAAACAATGATCAATCAGCCGATTACATTCAAACACATATAATCCGAAAACAAACCAATCACTTCATTCAAGCACATATATCCGAACATGATCTTGTAATCAAAAGATAAATCCTAACCTTTACTATCAAGCTTAATGAACCGTGAGTAGACGAGGAACCGATGATCCAGGATAGTTGCGACCGAGAGGATGAAAGGAACAAGCTGTTCGCGACCGAGAAAGTGATGTATGGCTGATCAGATCAAGATGATGAAGGACGAGGTTGTTTGCGATCGAAGAGATGAACAAGTGGAAGAGATGGACTGTTTTGCGATCGGAGAGATGACAGATTGGCTGCCGTCGGCTTCTTTCTCACTAGGGTTTTCTTGTGTTGTGAAGGAAGCATGCATGGTTAGTATATATAGGCGCAAAGAGATGAGGGAATGGGTTGCGGTTTGGGTTTGCGGTTTGGGCTTGTTCTCGGCCGAGAGTGGTTTGGGTTTGTTTGGTTTGGGTTGCACGCGGCCGAAGGGACTTGGGTTGGTTTGGTTTGGGTTGCACGCGGCCGAATAGTTTGAGTTTAAAGTTTAAAACTTGGTTAACTCCTAGAGTCACAAGGAATCGAGGTTGGTTCGTGTCACGGTTCGGTTCGTCTACATATTTACTATAAATATTTTATAACTAAAACAATCACATAATCGCACATTACGTATTCACTAACTCGTACACGTTTACTACGTAGCATACAATTTATTCGACAAGTATTGCGTTTAAGTTATCCAAAAAACCGGGATGTCACAAACGGTACTGGTGATTTGTCTCAAAAACTGATATGATCCTCTAACACAAACTTACAAAAATGTCTGTAAATATGTTTGTACATAGCTTACATTTCATTTCATTTCAGAAAACCTCGAAAAGATTTTCTTAGTGTTTTAGCATAAACTTTGGAAAATATAAAAATATTTCGTTTCTATCTTAGTTTCGACCACTGATGATTGAAAGCTGGTATTCAAAGTCAAAAGCTGTTAAACAAAATTTGAAATGAAACATTGTTCTGAAATGATAAAAGTTCATTAACTTGAAACTTACATTTGATAAATACATAAGTTTGTTCATAAAGTGATCAACCAAAGTCATTCATTTGAGTTTGGTTGATAAATTAGATAAATAGGGTCATTAACTTGGACTTAATTAGCTGAGAGGGTTAAAACTGATAAAGTGTTTAAAATTTGAAATGTTTGAGTTAAAAATTTCAAAGTTTGAATCTGAAATGTTTATTTGAATGTTTAGTATAAACAAAATGCAAATTGAAAGGGGGAGTAGATCAAAATGTTGAATAAAGAACAGGAAGCTCAAAGAAAGAGGAGTATGCTGATATTTAACGTTTACAATACAATTTCAAAGCATGGGGGAGACTGTTAATGATATATGCTAAGCAAGAATATTAAAGTTATTAAAGAATAAAACAGATGAAGATGATTAAAGACTTTGAAGCTTAAAGAGTATTCGAAAACTGCAGCAACATTTAAGGGGGAGACTGTTGATGCTTATGTTTGTTGCCTACGATATCGAATCATATCGAGTCTGTTATAGGACTCTGCATGTTAGAATATTTGTTTGTGTATAATATTTCCACTCTTTACGAAGGGTCCACTCCTTACGAAGTGTTGTAAAGTGGATGTTCGTGTAGACTGGACGGCGAAGCTCTGTCCGAGTGTTTTCTGGATCCTATACATGTTGAACTATTAATGAAAATAAATAATTGATGGAATATAATCTTGTTGAACATTATCGCGTAATATAAAACGGATTCCGCACATTATGAACTAGGTTATTCAAGTTAGACCTGAGCTATCGGATCCAATAGCCAATCCTACATTAGTTCTTGACTTTTGTCATTTTTTTCCCATTTACATCTACCACCACCACCATCTCCCACCACCCACCCATCACAACCTTCTATAATCGACACCACCTATTTGCACAGTCACCACCCACCACCGCACCGCAAAAATAGAAAGAAAAATGTGGTTTGACCAAAATTCACCTAAGTTAACTAAATTTTTTTTAATGAAGTTAGTGGGTTAGATGAAAATGACAGTAAAAAAAAACTATTTGGACTAAAATGGCAAGAAAAAAACTATTTGAACTAATTTGGCAATTTTGATCAAACCTCAGAGACTAAAATGACAATTTACTCTAATATATATATACACACACAGATTTGTATTGCATGTATGTTATATGTTAATCTTTTGTGCATTAATCTAGTTATTTACTAACACTAGCGAAGCTTGAGATTTCTGACCGAGTGGGGGGGGGGGGGGGTTGAAAACGTATATACCCAAAAATTCATATACGAAAACTACATACTCTGCACTACTGAGCGAAAAGTTCGGGGGGTTAGCCGTCCCCTCCTGCCCCTTAAAAGCTTCGCCCATGTTTACTAATGATCTCTTTGCTTAGTAGTCAAGAGGAGGGGGGGTGCTTATCTTTGAGGTCCTATGTTCAAATTTAGATAAGGGGATTTTATACTAACTTGATGATACTAACTACTAACCCGGTTAGGCGATATTATAACCGTACGTCGTTAAAAAAATAGTTATTTAAGTATTAATAAGACTAATTAGTTATAAGATATGATGTTATGATCTAACTATACAGTTAGTGATTTAGTTATCTCAAACTGATTAATTGGTTTGTAACGAAATGTACAAGACATAATACACAAAATACAAGCTTTTCACTTTTGCTATTTTGAGAAGGGGAACATGCTGCTTTCCTTTCTCAAAACCATGAGGCACCATGAAAGGTGGTGGCTTCACTAATATTATAAACTTTTTCTCATGACACGAAAATATTGTAAGGTGAATAAAAAGTTACTACTATGGTCGATATGATGATATTTATATATTTTGTGTTGTTGGTGCTTGACAAGCGTAGCCGACCCCACATGCTGATTATAGTCTGAATTCATTTTGGTTGTAGTTTATTAGATAATGCGAAATGGGGTGGCCAGAGGGCATGGAGAACTGTTCAAACTTTTAAAATATGATTAAATAAAAATTAGTAAAGCTTTTGGTATCAAAAGAGTAAAAAAAACTAAAAAAAGTTTAGTAAACTTTTTATGCTACACATTTGGTATTAACGGTAAAAAAATCACACATATTTACTATCAACTTTCTTTCTATATCTTTCCTCACGCACACGACTTATGTAAACTTCAACCTCATTTCTTGCTATGTATCTCAACACGACTTAAACGGTCATTATTATCAGTTATCTAATAATTGATTATTGATCTATTACCTCTATATCATTAATCGGTGAATATCTAATGGACGTATTAACCGTTAGTAGATAAACATAGGGTTTTCCCTTAGATGTATATAAATAGAGATTACTAGAGAGGGTTTATGCTTAGACAATTATAATAACATCATCACTATCAATTCGTCCACCCTCTCTCATAACCGTGTTCATCAAGAACACCTAAGACCATCAAAACTGTATCTGACAAACATGACGTCTACTTCATTCTCTGATGCAGTAATCAGGTACACATGTCTTTTATTATTCATGATTGAATTTAGTTTAATTAGTATTTATGTTTTACCTTATTCTAATGATATAATTAACATGTGGTATTAGAGCAATCATGAAATTTGTTTTGCTATCTATTCTTATGATCGACTTGAGTTCCTTAACATAAATAATAATAACAATCAACCGATGTGATTATTTTTTTTATTATTTTCATGAGATCCAAACATTATTTGTTATGCAATTGATGATAAAAGAATCTGTCATATCATAAACAAAACAGTTTGCGGCAAACCTCAATCAAGTTTGGTCCATTGTATTACAATTATATCACAAATTAGTTGAATGGAAAAAAACTTTTATTAATATTTATGAAATCGATCTGAATATATATTTTATAATATCGTGAACCTTTACTCCAACGAAACTTTTAGTTGGTAATAATGTAAAAATATATACATTACAAAGAAATCCTCTTATTTTGAATAACATTAGGATTTGATTTTGTTTTCTAAAATTATATGTCTCCATATTCAAGTTTGCAATAAAATATTATTTTTAAATTTATAACCAAATAATTAACTTGAATAGATAGAGATATTTCAAATTATAAACAGATCCATTAAAATTACATGTATCAGCTATCGGATCTACTTCAGTTTACGAATTAAATTTCTGGGGTTTAAAAGTTACGTGTTCTTTTATATTTTCGGATTAAAAGAGTTCAATATTTCAAGAACTAACAATCATTCTTGAGAACTCGCATTAATAATCATTCTAGAGAACTCATTATATAGTGAACTCGAAATCTTACGAGAACTCCAAATCTCAAAAAGAACCTAGATTTCATTAACTCGAAATCTCAAAAGAGAACTCGAAATCTCAAGAGAACAAGAGATTTCCTTAACGCAAGATTTCTTATTTTCTCTGTAAACGCTCACTTGCCCAAAAACTATTTTTCTCGAGAACCATGTTTTCTCGAGAACCAGTGTTCAGTCGAGAACTCAAATCTTGTAAACACTTATGAGTCCTTAAATAGGTGATTTGCTATTAATTAATTTAAATAGTTTTGTAAATTCTTAAATACATTAAACCTTTTATAAAATCAAACAGCTTACTTGAATTAGCTTTTGATGTTTCACTTATGCCTAAAGGTGATGTGCTACATCTGTTTTATTGTTCATGTATAATTAAAAGCTATGTGATGTGTTTCATTCATGTCTTGCATATCTAACACGTAATTAAGATAATTGTCTAACTTCTGTCCAAAGGTGATCTGTCACAGTTATTTTGAACACATACTAAAATGATTTCATTTATGCCCATAGGTGATTTGTCTTTATTTAAGTAGAACTTTAAATCAACTTAGTCTATTAGTTTGATGTTAACAATAGACATATCACAACTTTTTCAAGTAATGATCCTCACATTAATGATCCTTACTTTAATACCCCATAATATCACTCACTTTAACCTTTTTCTATAAAATAGTATCTCACCTAAATCAATCCACTTTAATCTCAAAAAACTTAAGATGTTTTGCTTCACTAAAGAGTTTCTATATTGCTCTTAATTAGATTCTTGATTATCTTATAAGACACAACAATCCTACTATCTTTTCTGATAAAAGTATTATAGAAGAAAAGTAGAGCATAACTAGTGCGATAAGTCAAACATAATGTCGCTTATAATAATCAAGAACTTATTTATATAAATGCTATCACTAGATTTATTCCATATTAAGTTTTTTTCTAAGACTAGTCTAATTTTTTTGAATGATATTTTTGATTCTACTAATATTAATATTCCAATTAACACATGAAGGTTGAGTTTAGTTCTATACATTTCCTTACTAGATTTCAACAAATAACTAACATGAGAGTTAGTGACAAAATTAAATGTTAAGACTATAAGAACTATAATAAATTGTTTTCTAATTGGGCTTTATGATACCTTAAATATTCTGAAAATCACTCAGAATTAAGTATCAATACTAAAGCTAAATTTTTTAACAGTTGTGAGGTTTACATGGTCAAAATAAAGTCACTCTTAGTATAAACTCTCATATTATTTGTTATCACTATCTGGATAGAAATTTTTTCTAAGATGGAACTAGATGATACGATAAATTTTTACGACATTTTGTTATCATTTGAAAAAAGGAAAATAAGACCTATAATTTTCATCAGTTGTAACCAAATTTCATGAAAATCATGACAAGGTTGATAAGGATGATTTTTTTAATCTAATCTCATTCTTAGTGATTTTAAATAATGTGTTGAAAGCCCTAAAACGTTATTTGGCTTAAGGAAAAAGTATGGGTCCATGAGGATGATTTTTTTCATCTAATATCATTCTTAGTGATTTTAAATAATGTGCTGAAAGCCTTAAAACGTTATTTGGCTTAAGGAATAAGTATGGGTCCACCAGAAGTTATACTTCACTGACATTTGTGGTACTTATTCCAAATGGAATATTCAGATACAATTCATTCATCATTTAAAGACTATCTACTTTATCTAATATATCTCATATGGTCCACAGTCTTAAAAAGATCCATTCATATATACTTAATATGATTTCTTCTAAATATGTCCGTAAATTTCTTATGACATCTGAACGTTAAATAAATCAAATAAAGTCTAACATATATATGATAGGTTCCCATGTCATGTACATAATTGAAACTTCTCTTGTAGCATTTCACGAGATATCAAAGATTAGTGGGAGCATTAAGTGTCTTACTAATAACTTGCAAGAGTTGCATTAAATTTACACCTCTTGTACAAGACACTGTTCCATCTTGACACTTTTCATCAAATCTTGTCTCCTTAAATCTAATGCTACTATTACAACAGTTTCATTATTGCTTAATGTGGGCACACTTAAATCTCTTATCAAAACTTAAAATAATCCTAAACAAGAGAAACTACAATTAGTAACATCATTAAGTTATTTCTCCATTAGAATCTTTTCGTCCTAACATGTTGACCCTAAGTATGTCGAGTTCCTAAAGACTTCTAAGATCAGTTGGAGCAGTAAAAGTCTTTATCATGACTTATCAGGAATACTAGAAGCGGGAGGAAGCGAGTCATTAAATTTTACTTTGAATTTAACTTCGATAACACCTCTTGTACACCATATTACACCAACTCTTACACACTTAGAATCCTGAAAATGGTAGTAACCTAACCAAGAGCTAATGCATAAAATTGAAAATCCTAATAAACCCACTAATCAACTCAGGAAGTCATCTAGGTTTAAAAACCTACTAACCATGATGATTATGTAACATCCCTAACTAGAGTTAAGATGGATGGTGGAAAGTTTATCGATCATACCTTCTCTTATTAAACCATTGGCATCAAATCAATCTTTTGAATGGAATAAAGCTATTAATAGCAATATTGATTCTATAAGTTAAAATAACATTTGTGATTTGGTTAAATTACCTAAAAGTGTTCATAACTAAACTAAATCCTAGTACAAACGTTAAGACACTAAGAGGCATGATTGCTTGTCAAAGGTTATATCCAAGAGGGAATGAATTATCAAAGAACTCTCTTACCTGTATTACAAAAGTTTTCTTTGAGGATCATCAATGTTCAAGTAGCTTATAATGATTTACAGCTACATTAGATGAACATTAAAACAACTTTCACTAAAATCTGACTATCATATTTACATGTTAAAAAACAACTTAAAAGTTCTAAACTGAAGGTTAAGAACACTTAATTTGTAAGTCAATAAAAATCCATATATGAGTTAATGCAAACATCAAAATGTGATGAAATCTAATGCAGTTATTTTCATCAAGAATAAAGTAGATTACTGTATCTACCTCAAGATGAGTGGGAGCAATTAAAACATACTTGTCCTTAAATAGATGACATTCTTTTGACAAGTATATGTTACATCAAAGTATTGCTAACACATACTTTGATATAATAGATCTTAGAGATATCTCTTATGTAATAGATATCATATATACTGAGATACATCCATGGGACAATAGTTTTGTTCCATAGGTTTTACCTTAATAGGTCCTTACATATGTAACAAACAATATTACTCTTCTTTAGAAGATAATAGGATCAATGAGATTATTTTTTGTGCTTCATTAATTAGAAGCCTTATGTAGGTTTAAGTCTATACTCGTTCAGATATTACTCAAAGTGCATCAAACTAGATATGTCTAGATTAAAGTGAAGCATCTTATGGATTATTAAAATATAGATAAGGTTTTTGATCCGGTTTTGTTTAGATTGGTTATATGATTCATGTTAGGTTAATGTTATCGGGAATCATACTCGAATTGTTGCTTTAGGTTATATTAAATCTATGGTTCAATAGTTAGTTTGTAGTTACATGGTTGTAAATATTATTAGGCGCTAGTTGAGTTATGAGGTACCTACAAGCGACTAATAAGGATTAATTAGATTAGAATTTTATATGTAATTTCTCAAATTTACATACATATAAATATATATATATATATACACACACACACATACACACACAAATTTTCAAAAAATTTATATACCATTTTTAAACTTATTAATAGGATTGGATTAATAAGTATAATTATTTGGACTGACCGAAATATGACAAATTTTGACTGTAATTTGACCGATTTTGACTGCCTGTCAAACCCTCCACCGTGGTCAAATGCTCCACTTGCAAACCGTAGACGATCCTCCCATCGAAGTTTAAATCCTCCACCTTCAAACCCTTTTTATCGAGCTAGTGATGATCCAAATTCTTTTACAAACGGGGAGTTGAACTTGGTGTATGACTACACCATGGTTCAACTATAATTTGACTGACTACTACTTAGGGAGTCTTAAACCTACTTCACTACAAACCCTCCCGTCACAAACATTCGTCCAACACAAGTCGTACCTAGCTGGGCTGAAGGGTACGAAACCGACACGAGTGAGAAATACGTACTTAGGTCGGACAAAGAAAGGGTTTATCCATCTTCCAATGACTTTGGACGTGATTATCAAGACGAGAGGCTGGGTGGGCGTGATAGCGATCGTGATGTGTCATGCCTGAGTCCTTTGTAGGTGATTGAGATTGAAGTAATTAGAGCTTATTTGTATTTAAATACATGAGTTAAGCCTAAGTAATTATGTTTAATTAGACACAACAATCCTACTGATCTTTTCTGATAAAAGTATTATAGAAGAAAAGTAGAGCATAACTAGTGCGATAAGTCAAACATAATGTCGCTTATAATAATCAAGAACTTATTTATATAAATGCTATCACAATATTACTCTTCTTTAGAAGATAATAGGATCAATGAGATTATTTTTTGTGCTTCATTAATTAGAAGCCTTATGTAGGTTTAAGTCTATACTCGTTCAGATATTACTCAAAGTGCATCAAACTAGATATGTCTAGATTAAAGTGAAGCATCTTATGGATTATTAAAATATAGATAAGGTTTTTGATCCGGTTTTGTTTAGATTGGTTATATGATTCATGTTAGGTTAATGTTATCGGGAATCATACTCGAATTGTTGCTTTAGGTTATATTAAATCTATGGTTCAATAGTTAGTTTGTAGTTACATGGTTGTAAATATTATTAGGCGCTAGTTGAGTTATGAGGTACCTACAAGCGACTAATAAGGATTAATTAGATTAGAATTTTATATGTAATTTCTCAAATTTACATACATATAAATATATATATATATATATATATACACACACACACATACACACACAAATTTTCAAAAAATTTATATACCATTTTTAAACTTATTAATAGGATTGGATTAATAAGTATAATTATTTGGACTGACCGAAATATGACAAATTTTGACTGTAATTTGACCGATTTTGACTGCCTGTCAAACCCTCCACCGTGGTCAAATGCTCCACTTGCAAACCGTAGACGATCCTCCCATCGAAGTTTAAATCCTCCACCTTCAAACCCTTTTTATCGAGCTAGTGATGATCCAAATTCTTTTACAAACGGGGAGTTGAACTTGGTGTATGACTACACCATGGTTCAACTATAATTTGACTGACTACTACTTAGGGAGTCTTAAACCTACTTCACTACAAACCCTCCCGTCACAAACATTCGTCCAACACAAGTCGTACCTAGCTGGGCTGAAGGGTACGAAACCGACACGAGTGAGAAATACGTACTTAGGTCGGACAAAGAAAGGGTTTATCCATCTTCCAATGACTTTGGACGCGATTATCAAGACGAGAGGCTGGGTGGGCGTGATAGCGATCGTGATGTGTCATGCCTGAGTCCTTTGTAGGTGATTGAGATTGAAGTAATTAGAGCTTATTTGTATTTAAATACATGAGTTAAGCCTAAGTAATTATGTTTAATTAGGTTTAAGTAATGTTTACTTAGGCTTAACTCATGCTTTAATTAGGTTCATGTGATATTTTAATTAGATTTATGTCAAATTTTTTTAATTTATATATACTATTTTTTAATTTATTTTTTAAGGTTTATATATGTAAAATTAGGTTTATAGGCTTTTTAATTCAAACCCAAAATAGTTTTTTTTAGTTAAAATGATTTAAAAATTGATGGGGCTACTATGTCAAGACCGGACGAGTCCGGTGTGCCAAACGGGACTGCGCTAGGTCACCTTCTCCAATGGTGGCTCTCGTTCGCTTGGTCAGTTTGCTTTCCTGACGACGTTTCCATTCCACCCTTGGAGATGTTCTTATAAATCATAATCATAATTCATAGACTTAAGGCAAAGTCATGAAAGTACAAGGATCATTATGTTGTTGCATTTCCATCATTGTCATGAAAGCATTATTGCATACCAATTATTTTTAAGATCATGGAGTTTTATTTGTTTTTGTCTTGTCTTTTACTTTGTGTTTTCTTATTTTTACATTTAGTGTATCTGGACCATTCCTCCATTATTTACTAAATATATTCAGGGTACAGGTAAATGAGTAGATTTGAACAATTGATTGGACAATATACGGTAACAAACTTCATTCTACTATTTTCTGATTGCTTTTTAATTTTCACTTTTTTTAGACATCTGGATGCATGGTTTGCTACCTTTACGCAAGTAAGTGTGGTGTTATTTTTTTTACAAGGGACATGTCAATTAAGAAGCTTATATTTCTAGAGGAGGATCAAATAAAAAGTTTGATTTGGATAGGAAGTGTAGTAAACATAAGGGTGGAAGGGGCACCTTCGGTGACCCCTTCGGTGATCACCATTCACCGCGTGGCAAGGTGCCGCCACCCCTCCTTTGACGATCGGTAACTCAAATGAAGGTGTTGAAATCGGTGGGTATTCACCGAATAAGAAGAGAACAGATAGAGGGAAGAGAGAGGGTCAATGGAGGGCCCACCCCTTTTTCAACCAATTACAATTTTTTTATCTATTATTATTTTTTAAATGTTTACCATTCTTCATGTGTTTGAGCACCTCTAGTGTTTAAGTATAAATTGAGTAGTGAATGGGGAACTTGATAGGACATGATTTTATTGGCTAAAAAATTTTTTATCTCTCCCTATTTGAGGAGTGCCCCTTTCACCCTAATAGGAGAACATGTGTCAAATAACAAAAAAGATAAAGCGGAGCATTTTAGTCAACCACAAATTAAACTCATGTAATCCTAGATAAAAAAACCCTAGATAAAAAAAAAAACCAGGACATCCTTATGCTTCATCCTACCTACACACCACGACCCCACCGATTCACCACGTCTCCACTGTCACCTTCGCTCTCTTTAACCGCGGCGATGATGACGTCACAAACAACTACTGGTTCTTGAAGGAACAATTTAACAAGCATCATTTTATCAAGAAGAACTAGGTCAAGGTGATTTAGAAAAATTATATATCCAATAGATGATAACAACTGTCCGAGCTAACAGAACATGAATATTCATTCGCTATCACCAGACGTAAGCTTTCACACTACAAGGAATAATATTTGCTATGCAACACAATTATTTGATATCTTATGCTTGAAAATAAAAATGTATATTTCAAAGAAGAAGGTGACAATTGGTATGAGCTGGTACGTTTTTGTCCACATGCTAATATTCATGCAATTCTTCATTTGGTTATATAAATTATACTTGCTTTCCGTCAATCTTTTCAAATTAAATGTACTTTATGTTAGGGGTGTTTGGGATTGCGTTTGGAAGTAGCTTATTAATTTATTGGAGTCAATAAGTCAATTAGAAAGCTCCAAATCCTAGGTTTTGGAAATGACTTATTGACTTACTAGTTTTTTTCAAAAAGCTAATAAGTTTATTTCCAAACTCAATCCCAAACACCCTCTTAGAATTAATGTGGAATACCATATCTATTAACTTTAATTGTTGCATTGTGTTTTTGAATCAAGACATTGCGTTTTATAACACTATGATAAAACACATTTTTATTGTGCTTTAGTCATTGCGTTTTTCAATTGTGTTTTATAACACAATGAAAAACACATTTTATTGTGTTTTATTCCAAAGTGTTTTATAACACAATGAAAAAACTCTTTCTTATGTTTTTAGTCCATTGCGTTTTGTTAGTCCCAGACAAACAATGCTCCTTTTAACTTGATATGACAAGTGATTTCAAAAGTATGAAAATAATGTGTGGAAATATAAATCAAACTTGAAGCAACACAACTACATAATTTTCAAGTTTCTATCACTTTAAAACAAAATGGTTTACAAGTGATTGTGGGGTTATTTGTTGATGCAGAATGTCTATAGCCTACATCTTAGGGTCATGCCGTGTCAATGTAATAGGGCTTCGATGTTAGATTTTGTGTTTATATGTACGTAATAGGGCCACTTCGTATGAAGTGATGTCCACCTCATACGAAGTGAAGCTCACTTCGTACGAAGTGGCAAAGGCCAACTCGCATGAAGTGCTCATGTCTATAAATAGGCGAGTTGTGGTCTTGGTTAGCTAGTTGTTTTGTGAACTGTGAAGGCGAAGCCTTGTCCAGTTAGTTTCAGAATTGTAAACGTTGAACGATATTAATGAAACTGAGCTTTTAAACAGTAACAATCATATTATGACTAGTTAATCATAAATTCCGCATATATTGACTAGATTTCAAGTTAGGTCCTATGCTTATTTAGATGATACGATCCTACAAGTGGTATCAGAGCCATGGAGGACTGATTTAAAGACATTTGATCAAGATTCAACCTTTGAAGACTTCTTATTCTACTCATTCTTCTTATTTTTCACATTTGAAAACGAATTCATGGACTAAATGGACTGAGTTTTCAGTATAACATGTAAAAACCAGTTTAGACAAATCCTTGAAAGAACTAGAGCTAAAAACAGCTGAAATCATGTTGAAAATTGCAAAAAACGTGAAATTTTAGACACACCTCGTACGAACTGAACAGACACTTCGCACAAAGTGACCATCCACTTCGCACGAATTGACATTACTGTTGAGTTTATTTTACCACTTCGTACGAAGTGACATCAAATCATACGAAGTGATCCAGTTCGCACGAAGTGTTACTTCAAACAAAACCCACTCCGCACGAACTGATCTTTGTTCAAATTTTTCCACAGAAATGGAGAACAAATCTATAACGTATTTGCTTCATCCGAAGTTTCGAACGCAGCTGCTCAAACCAAAAACTTGGATAATGAAATGGGCATGATGGCTAAGCCACCGAAGTTGATGTATCTTGAAGATTATAACGGATGACATGAAAGATTTACAAATTGGGTTCAAGCAAACTATCTCGATTGTTAATACGCGATAGAGGAAGGGTACAAAATTCCAACGAGAGAGAATGGTTTAGAGAAGGGATTATTGCAGTATAATGAATAAGAAAAATCGTTATTTTCGCGTGAAAAGAAGATGAATATCTTACAATAGGCGATTAAAGAAGATATTTTCACGCTTTTACAGCATGAAAATTACGCTCAATCCATCTGGAATAGCTAAAGGTCAAGTTTCAAGGGTGTGCTTAGATGATTAAGAGCAAGAAGGCATTGTTGAAGAAAGGATTCGATATTTTTCCTTCATTGAATGGTGAGTCGATGAAACAGATGATTGAGAGGTATTGTCATCTAGTAGTCGAAATGAAGCATTTGGGAGTGAACAAAGATAATGAGAGCTGGTGGATAAATTAGCCTATGCACTGCTAGAGGGCGAATGGTCAACATATCTCATGGTTTTAAAGAACAGTCCTGACTACAACAACACGTTGAGTCTTGCAAAGTTTATTGAAAACTTGAAGGCCACGAATTGGATTTACAAAAAATGGCAAAATCCAGAAGTGCACATGCACAACAAGACGTTAATTTGTACAATAAAGGAAGTGCTAGTGCCAATAACCAAAGCCCAAAGTTTTAGATGGCTTTCAGTGCTTTCAATTCTTCACATACTTTGTCAAGCAGTAGTACTGGGTTTACCTCTTTTCCAAGTTATGATCCGAATACTCCTAGTACTCCACAATCATCCCAGAGCTCTAACAACTACAGTACTAGCCAGAACAACCAATCAAATCCAAATCAAAGGGTTCTTCAATGCAACGTAGTTGTGAACTTGGAAAATGCACAAGACTTTACGGAAAATACAGCTAAGCAACATATAGCTCTACTCGCATCCGTGCTTTAATCTTGTGAGAGCCTTGTAGCTGGTATGATTGGGAATCCTGACATGACAAAAGAGGATTACGATCAAATCGACTCTGAAGAACTGGAATTAATAGACATCAAATGGTGTATGGCCAGTATAGTTAGAAGAGCACAATGCTTTATGGAAATTACCGGGCGTAACAGTTTGGGAGGACCAAAATGGGATTTGATAAGGCAAAGGAGACATGCTTTAAATGCCGAGAGAAGGGTCACTTTAAGCGTGAGTGCTCGAACTGAGAAGTTCAGGGTAATCACAATCCGTTTGCGGATGATTACTAAAGAAAGCGATCTATCACAAGACTTCTCCTCCTCAAAGTACATCAAAGCTTATCGCTATTGAGCATGGTTCGGCAAAAGCTAACAAAGCACTCGTGGTGACTCAAGAGGATAGTAAGTTTAATTGGAACGATTATATTCCAAAGAAGGAGAGTTGGGCATTACTTGCTTGAGATCATAGAAGAACCGGTGTTTGATGAGTTTATCGAGGAAAGTTCGAATGAAGAATGCGAAGTTGTGTTTGATGAAACGCCTAATAATAGTGCTGAAGAGCTTGCTGAAGCAATTTATTATGAAAGTTGTGCTGAGGAAGACATATTTCATTATGCTTTTAAATCCGTGATTCCTCCCGATGTTTATAATTTTTTTGCAGGTTTCTTTGGAGGTTCAAGCCAATATCAATGCGCGCCAAAAACAGAAGAATCCAAGAAGATAGTGGAAGAAATTATTGATGTCACCAAGGAGATGAACGGAGAAAATCTGAAAGAAATAGCTGACGAAGCCATGATGGCTCAGTTACAAGAGATAGTTCCTAAGGAGAATCAAGAAGTGAAAGAGTCGTTAATGAGTCAATCAAAGAAGAAGTTAAGGTTGTAATTAAAGAAGTCGAGAAACCATGCACGAAATGCTTGGAGCCGTGCAAGGAATGCTCTGAAAAGGATTTAAAATTTAAAGAATTAAAAAACCAGTCTGATAACTTGTCAAGTGACATGTCAAGGAATGCTTATGATAAATTGAGTAAATCAATCAAGCAATTTCAAGAAGTTAGTAAAGAGGACATGGCAATCAAATCAATGCTAAAAGCTACAATAATGGATAAACAAATGGCAATTAATATTCACATAGACACCATTTCTAAGCTTAAAACTGAACTTGAAGTCATAAAGATTGAGTCTGAATGAGTCAACAAATTGTTGATTAGTTACTCAACATCCACTTACATGATTGATTATATTCTTCCACAACAACTTGCGAAAACCTAATAGGAAGAAAATGATTTTGAAAAACAAAACAAAGGTCTGGGTTACAATAAAGGTCCACCCCAATGTGGAACAATTATGCGAAAAAATATCCAGATGGGGTGGAAAAGACGCTCAATTTAAAGCTAAAACTTAACAAAAAGAAGACGAGCTGCCAGAAAACATTGATGTGACTTATGAATGTCAGCCATATGTTGTGAAAAATGTTGTCGAAAATGTTTTAGGAAATGAATTGATAGCACTGATTTTGAAAGTGCTGAGTCAAATTTGGAAAAGTCTGAATCAAGTTCTTCTTCTGAAAATGAAGAAAGTTTTCATAAGAATTAGATTTCAACATCGGAAAACAATTTGAATGATGATCCTAATGTGGTAGTTTACAAAATGTATGGATCGGACAAATTGTATTCTGATGAAGAATTTCCGATTCAGAACGTGAATTTTGATAGAGTTGATAAGTTGTTCAAATTGCTTGAAGTTAGTTTCTCTAGTCTTGAAAAGCAAAACGCTTCTTACTATTCTGAACCAAGGAAAGTTTTCACTAATTACCATCGAAAGGGAAGGGATTATCCAAAAAACAAAAGGAATGATTTGGGTTTTGACAAGAAGAAAATTAACAACAGGTTTTGAAAACAAATTACAAAAAGAAAATTGAAGTTCTTTTCGGAACAAGCACGGTTCATCTGATGAGAATGACAGCTGGACATGCTACAAATGCCACAAAGTCGGGCACATTACACGACGGTGTCCTCAAAATAACCCAAAACTTGCTTACAGTGTGAAGAAGTCTACAAAAGATGTGAAACAAAAAGCCCTGAGTTTGTACCAAAATAGATTTTAAAGAAAAATAACGAATCCAACAAAGATGTGAAACCAACAATTTTCAATGATTCAAAATTTGAAATTGGTGAAACATCAACTAAAAACGAACATAAGGATTCGAAATTCTATCCCAATAAGGCATTTTTGAAAACACAAACTTGGGT
Organism: Scalesia atractyloides; assembly: GCA_947069175.1. Taxonomy (NCBI): domain Eukaryota; kingdom Viridiplantae; phylum Streptophyta; class Magnoliopsida; order Asterales; family Asteraceae; genus Scalesia; species Scalesia atractyloides. The sequence continues at coordinate 78,023,807 of CAMTDV010000023.1, forward strand.
GGTTAAATCTAAACCATCTTCTACAGAAGTGAAAACAACACCTGTTCCAACAAAATCGGAAGTTAAAACTGAGTCAAAGGTTGGACAGGATGTTGAAGTCAAAGATGAAATTAGTGGACCAAAGTTTGATATTCCAAACCCACCCAAGACCGAGAAGGCTTGGGTTTCACTGTTTAAATAACTTCTTAATTACATGTGCAGGGGCTCCCGAGGTCAATCATTTCTAAGTGGATAATGGACAAGGAGCTTCTCGAACATCATAGGAATGCTATCCTTGCTTTACGATGTAAAATCAATACGTGGAGGCTATGTAGGGTTTGCGGGTACTCAAGGAGGACGAATAATTGGAGAAGGAGTACTCACGAATGGTGTGGTATCTTTCGAAAAAGTCAACTACATCGCTGAGTTAGAGAATAACTTGCTAAGCATTTCACAGATTTGCGATAAGAAGTTTACAACTCACTTTACGGATAAAGAATGCCTTATTCTGAAGCCGGGATTCAAAACCCCGAGAAGTGGATCCTCATGCGCGCTCCTCGAGTATATGATCTTTATGTTCTTGACATGAGCGTCACATCCACTACTACAAAATCGGCCCAATGTTTTGTATCAAAGGCTTCAGAAAAGCAATTGATTTCATTGCATCGAAAGATGAGGCATATCCATTTACGAAAGATGAATTATCTGGTGCACAACAATCTGGTAGAGGGTGTGAATCTTAAGAGTTTCCACTTGAGTGATGATTGTATTAGCTGTAAAAAGGGCAAGTAGCACAAGAAATCTCACCCAGGAAAACTCCAGAACTCTATAAAGCTGCCACTAGAGAGGTTACATATGGATTTGTTTGGGCCAGTTAATGTGAAACGTATATCTGGTGATCTTATTGTCTTGTTGTCACTGACGACTACTCAAGATTTTCATGGGTTCTATTTCTGGAAAGCAAAGACGAGACGTTTGAAAATTTGATGATTCTTTTTTCAGAAAGTTGGATATTTGTACCATCTACCGATAAGATGAATTCGCAGTGACAATAGTACTGAGTTCAAAAATAAAAGAATGGAAGAGTTTTGCAACGGCAAAGGAATACTTCATGAATTTAGCGCGCCCTATACTCCGCAACAGAATGGAGTCGCTGAATGAAAGAACCGAACTCTTATTGAAACAGCACGCACAATGCTCGCAGATTCTAAATTACCTGTCAATTTTTGGAGCGAAGCAGTTGCCTCTGCTTGTTACACGCTTAATCGAGTTTTAACACTCAAGGCTCATAAGAAGACATGCTTTGAGTTGCTTATTCAGCGAAAACCAAATTTGGAGTTTTTAGAACCATTTGGATCTCCGTGCATAGTGATTGACCTAGATGGTAAATTCAGAGATAAGTCTCTCGAGGGGTTTTTCGTGGGGTATGCTTACCTAGCATAAGCTGGCTTATTCTAGCTCAACCTGTTGACTGCCAGAGATACACGTCGCCTACACAGAAGCCTAGTGATCCTTGGTTGTATATCTATGGGACTTTGTGGAATTCTTTCGAACTACTAGAAGAACCTAATGAAGAAGAGCTTGTATTGATATATCAACAACACAATCGTCTGCTCAAGAACAAATTCCAAGACAAAAGTAATTTCACAATCACAAGTTGCCACAAATGATTCTGAAGCAGGACCAAGCAATACTCAACAAGAACCCGTAGTCGAACCAATGTGAACATTACAGCACCCAATTTTGATCAATACGATGATTTTGATTCTAATAGCGAGCCAACATATGATAATGGAGGATCTAGTTCTGATGAAGGCTCAGAGTAGATCACAAGTTCACTTAATCAATTTGTGGGTCCTAGCAATCAAAATTTAGCTTCAACGAGTAATCAGGTTGAATAGAACATTACAAATCTGGAGAATGAAGTGAGTGTCTTTAATGGGTGATGCCGAGGATGTTGTCATATCACCCTTCATACAACATTATTGGAGAGTTGCAAGCTAGAGTAAAAACGAGAAATTAGATCAACAAGGATCTAAGTAGTTTTTATACTAAAATTGCACCATTCAATAAAAATTCTTATATAGTTGTTTTATATCACAGGTTGAGCCTAAAACATACAAAGAAGCGCTTACTGAAGAAAGCTGGGTAAATGCAATTCAGGAAGAGTTACGACAATTTGAGAAACTTGGAGTCTGAAAGCTTGTAGATCTACCATAATCACAAGTCAATTAGTACTAGGTGGGTCTTCAAGTGTAAGAGAGATAAAAGAGGAGTTATTGTACGCAGTAAAGTTTTGACTGGTTGTCCAAGGTTTTCATTAGAAGGAAGGTATTGATTACACCGAGATTTACGCTCCTGTCGCTTGACTAGAAGCCATCCGCATATTCTTGGCTTTTGCGTCATGGAAAGGTTTTAAGGTGTACTAGCTTAATGTTATGTCCGCTTTCCTATATGTTAAGGTGAAATAGGAAGTGTATATCGGCCAACCACTTGGGTTTGTCAATCCAGTGCATAAAGAAAAGGCCTACTTACTAGATAAGGTGTTGTATGGTCTGCACCAAGCCCCGAGAGCTTGGTGTGAGACACTCTCTCAACATCTATTGAGCAACAGTTTTATCAGAGGCATTGTTGATAGCTCTCTTCTCACGCGGGAAATGAACAGACACTTACTGATCATACAAATCTATGTGGATGACATCATATTTGGTTCTACGAATGACAAGCTTTGCAAACAATTTAAAGAGGTCATGAAAAGAAATTTGAAATGAGTTCAATTGGAGAAATGAAGTTCTTCTTGGGACTTCAGGTCGATCAGCTGATGGTATCTTCATCCATCAAACGAAGTACGTCCACAATGTTTTGGAGAGAATTCAACATGTCGAGATCGTCACCATTATCTACTCCCTTGGCACTTAGTCATGGCATAGAACCAGATATTCATGGAGTGAAGATTGATGAGACCTTGTATAGATTGATGATTGGGTCAATAATGTACCTCATAGCATCAAGGCCGGATATCATGTATCCAACATGCCTTTGCGTCCGATATCAATAAAATCTACGAGTGTCACACTTGAGATGCCAAGCGGATTTTCAGATACTTGAAGGGTTGCCCAAGCACCGACTTGTGGTATCCACGAAACGATGATTTCAACCTCGCTGCATATTCTGACTCTGATTTTGGATGCTGCAAATTAAATGCTAAATATGCAATGGCCATTACTAGTTCTTCGGAACACGATTTGTAACGTGGCAATGCAAGAAGCAAATCACGGTCGCTCTCTCTACTTGCGAAGCAGAATACATTTTAGCTTCAAGTTGTTCCCAAATTGTGTGGATACAACAACAGATGAGAGACTATGGGTTGCAGTTTCCTGATATACCTATATATGTAGATAATAAGGCTGCCATTGATATAACTAAAACCTGGTTCAACACTCTAAAATGAAACATATTGAAATTCGACACCACTTTATCCGTGATTGCCATCGAGAAAAAGTTGGTTATAATTGGAAAGATCCACACTGATGAACAAAACGCAGATTTTTACAACAAGGCTTTTAATAAAGCTGCATTCAGATATCTTTTGAAACTTAATAAGTTGAAAAATCTGACATCAGGGGATTCTAAAGGATGTTGAATTCGAGGGGGACGAGTTGCTGTGATCCTCATCGGTTTGTCATGTTTAACTGTTTTAGAATTTCTTTCTTTGAAAACAAAAAAATCCAAAAATATATTTTTGATTTTAGTGAGAGAAATGTTGTGGAAAATAAAAAAACATATAAAAATTTAAAAATGTACGAAAACATAAAAAAGACAAAAAGAGTTTTCGTGTGAAAAGAGGAAATGAAAGTACATCAGTGGACTATTACAGTATTCTAAAGAAATGTAGAGTCAATATGTTTAAACATGTCTCACTAATAATGTGCAAGTAGGCTTCGCGCATTCAGTAGATTGCTTCTGAGATATAAACATAAAGAAAAACTTCTTAATTAGTGGTTTAACATCTCTCGATATATGGTCTTAGTACAGCGAAATTTCGTTTGAATGATTGCCAGATTCTGAGATTATACAAGTTCTTCACCGAAATTTATCTATGGTCTTATAGATAAATTGATATCTAGAGGTATTATACAAGTTTTTTGATTTTGCTTCAGCAATGGCCTAGAACTTGTAAAATACTTTTGCTTTTAAACCTGAAAACTGTAAACATATTATAAGTATCGAAAGATCCAACAATTGAGTCAAAAGATTTTAAAATGAAACATTATTTTTAAGTCGAGATTTCATCTCTTTGTCTGTACGATGGTACTAACCTGAGCTCTCAAGGTTTCGCATAACCCAGATATAGTATCAATTAGAATATTTACCTGTAAGATGAAATCCAGGGAATCTTGATACGGGAGTATATTCTGATTGGGAACATGGTTAAGTCAAGTTCCTAAAATTACCTAACATACCCTTGGAGCAATTGAGAAATGTGTAGAGTTTTAAGCAAACATATATACTAACAATCTAAGTGAATCTGTTTAGAACTTAAAGTCTTATAGAGGTCAACGGTACTTGTGATATGTCTCAAAAACTGTTATGATCTTCTAACACAAACTCACAAAAATATGTCTGTAAATATGTTTGTACATAGCTTTCATTTCATTTTTAGAAAAATCCAAAAAGATTTTCAGTGTGTTATAGCATAAACTTTTGTAAAAATCAAAAAGATTTTATTTCTATCTTAGTTTCGACTTCCGATGATGGAAAGCGGATCTTCAAAGTCTAGAGATGCTGTATGTTGAAAAAATTTGAAGGACACGGGTTGGAGCTTATCTAAAATGAGAAAATGTTTTGAAACGGTCAAAAAATTCCTTAATTTGAAACTTAACATTGCCTGAAAACATCAGTTTATTCATAAAGTGTTCAACCAAGGTCATTAATTGGACTTGGTAGAGAAATTAGGTAACCAGGGTCATTACTTGGACTTGGTCAACTGAGTGGGTCATTAAAACTGTTAAAATGTTCGAAAAAGTTAGAATTTGAAAATTTTCATTCACTTCGCACGAACTGGATGCTACTTCGCACGAGAGTTAGGTATCACTTCGTACGAAGTGAACCAGTGTTCTATAAATTGAACACAGATCGCACGAAGTGAACACAACTGTTTCGTACGATCTGAGTGCACCTTTGAGCGATTTGGAGTTTTGTTTAATTTGTACAAAGTGCTTCCCAAATTAACATCGGGGAGGTTGATTTATACATCTCTTAAAATGGTGAAGGTAATAGACCACAAATTGATCGTAAAATTAATGATTTCAGCTTCTTGAACCTTTGAACTCAGATCTAGAATAAATTAACGACCAAATTTAAAATTGGACAAAGATTTAGGGTTATCAGCACTAGTAGAACAAGTTTGGACCTTTAATTTGATAAAACAACATGTTTCATGTTTGGTGTTCTTAACAATTGATTGGTACGAAGTGGCACTTCGTATGAAGTGACAATGTCACTTTGCACGAAATGAAAGTTTGTTAATAGTCAAAAACCATTTCGCACGAAGTGGTTATGTTCAAAATTGTTTATTTTTTTTGCTCACTTCGTACGAAGTGGAAAATACCACTTCGCACTTATGGTACTTCGACGAAGTGTTAGGTTATTTTTTTCTATAAAATTTTTTCTAAGTGTTGGAATTTAAGTGTTTGTTGATTGTTTTTCCCATGAAAACAAATCGCTCTTCAAGAAGACGCGCAATACATGTGTGTACTTGATGAAACGATTCCAGAGATAGCTTCATTTAAAGAAATACTTGAATTTATGGACGTCTTTCGGTAACAAAGGCTCTAAGCATCAACACAAGGTCTGCCGATCTCATATAAAATGTTTATGGAATTCTGCAGAGTTTGTTGCTGAACCAAGAGCTATACATTAATAGTGAAGATTGGTAATGAAGAATTCGAAGTTAAAATAATAGAGGAATTGATTCCAAGAGTGTTGGATTTAAAAGATAAAGAGGATGATCCTACATGATACCCAGAAATAATGGTTAAGGGTTGCTTCTAGAGAATGGGGTATAAGGGCCACGTTATTTCTCCTAATTTCAAGAAAGCAAATCTTGGCAGGCCGTACAAGTTCTTTGTGCATTCTATCATTCATGCTTTCAGTCATAGAAAGGGCGGTTACGATGATATTCTTGACTACCAGATGTGTATGGTTGCTGCACTTACACTGAATCTGCTATATAGCTTCACGAAGTTAATCTTTGATCAGATGGCGTCGAACACTACAAGACAGAAGTTTCTACAGTATCCAAGGTTCTTGCAAATGATGTTAGATGATCTATTTCCTAACTTGGAGAAAAAGAGGATGATGAGCTTAAGTTGACTCATATGGATAAAGAAACAATGATTAGTTTGAATATGTATTTGAAACAAGATTCAGAGCCGGTTGCAAAGCCAGTGTTTGGAGTGATAAAAGATAAAAACTATGTGGCACCTCCAAAAGGCAAGTGGAGAAAAGATAATAGTGGATCTGAAAAGGATGAAACAGAGTGTCTTGATTATCTTATTCCAAAGCGTAGCAGTTAGTATGAGAAGGAAGAGAAGGAAAGGAAAAAAGGCGACTCCAAAGAAGAAACCTACACAAGCTTCCAACGTGCAACAGTACAGACTATGTTAAGAGATGAACAATCTGATGTAGAGACACCTGTTAATGATCCACTGTTTGTGAATGTGAATGAGCATGAAGAGGTCTTTTCGGCTACATCAGATAATGATTGTGAGGAGAATGTTGTGAAAACAGCTGCTGAAGTTGAGAAAGAGGTTATTGAAGGTGATAATGAGGAAAGCTCTAAAGATAGTATTAATTTGGAGATAGCAGCAGCTTAAAACGTGTAGAAAACAATTACAACAGCGTAAACGTAAAGAGTTGGAGATGATGATGTATCATATGTTCCTTCAGAGACTGTAGAAGTGATTGAAAGGTCAGTTAGGAAAACAAGACGTGCTAAAAACAAAGCGACTGAAGTTCAAAAATAAGATAACAGGGTCTCCTGCGGCAAGAAAAGCACGATCAAAGTATAAGAAGGCTAGGAAGACATCTAAGGTGATAGCTATTGCTGAATACGTTGAGACAGTTATTCCACCATCACCACCACAACAACCTCCTCCAACACAACAACAACCACCAATTACACCACCATTTCTCACATCACCACAACAGCCACCAACATCACCACAACATATCACACCATCACAATCAACACCAAAATAGCCAATGCTACTAGTCTAACAAAGAACTCCTCAATCTACACAAAGACGCCAATCTTTCCCAATAGATATATTTGGTGTTATTCCTGATACTCAGTATGAAGGAGGGTTAGACGGTGAATTCTTCAACGATACTAAAATTGTAGAGTTAGAAAGCAAGATCAAGTACCTGGAAGATGATCTAAAGAATCTAGAAGCAGTGTTATCAAGTTTTCTTTCGGAAAATGAACGATTGAGAAGGTTGATTGCTAATTATGAAGCCGAATGAATTCGAAGTGATAAAAAGATGGATATGTTTCAGAAGATCTTATTCAAAAAGTTGGGCATAGACTTTGAAGCTGAATCTGAGCTAATCGAAATTGCGGAAGCAAAAGCCAAAGCTGCTCAAAGAGCGCGAAAAGCTGAAGAAGTGGCTTCAGCGTTGGGAAAGGGAAAGAACAAAATTGATGATGTTCCTGTTATTGTGCCAACTAAGCCCGAAAAGTAGTGGTCGAGACTGAAGCTGAAGTGGTTATATCGACAAAACTAAGAAAGAAGCAGAAATTGTAGCTAAAAGTATTGAATGTGACAGTCGCCGAGGTTGAAACAGAAGTGGAAGTCAGGCAGTTGATTAACTATATGTTTCTGGGTGAGCCTGTTGATGTAATTGTAATTTCTGCAAGGCACCAACAATATTTAGAGAAAAAGAAAAGAAATGTAGAAATTGATGTTGAAGTTGATGCGTTTGATGAAAATGAAGATGATGTTGATGGTGAGGGTGATAAAGATGATAAAGATAAGAAAGACGATGATGACAAGGGTGACGATGATGACAACACCCATGGTGGAACAGGTGTGAAAATAGTGGATGCTAAAGTGAATGAATCGTTTAATTATGATGCTGTTAGGCCCTATTAGGTTTATGCATTAGTCACTTTTAGTGTTTTGGGGCTAACTTGTGTAGATGGGCTTGGAAAGGCCTTTGGGCCTAAGGTTTTAGGTTAATGGTGCTCTAACCACTACTATAAATAGTAAATGATGTATTAGGGTTAATGGCTTTTTGGTGGTTTCTCTACAACTCGTATTAGACAAATTTCTACATTTGTATGCAAGTTAAATCTTCTACTTCATCTTATTTCTTCTATCTTGATTCATAGCTTGTTTGTGTGATTCCGCCACCAATCAAGCTATGTGTGATATTTTTCAGGACTCCCAATTGGTATTAGAGCCTGTTTGAACCTGTTTTCCAGGCTCAGATATGATATCACACAATTTCGGATAGCTACTGGTTTGATTTGCTGCTGTTTCACAGAATTTTGAAGTTTCGGTTGGGTTTCGGATCATCAATTTGAAGACTCGAGTCATTTCGGGTCATCTGCTTGAAGTTTCAAACTCATCTCGGATAAATACATCACATCTCGGTTAATCTTCAAGTCATCTCGGATAATTTTAAAACCATTTCGGATCATAGGCTTGCATTTGGATCATTCCTATTTGACGATTGCTTGCATTTCAGATCATCTTCAAGGCATCTCGGATAAGTCACTCTTTCGAGTCACTATTCTGAGTTGGATCACTGTTTCGAGTTCAGATTACTATTCCGAGTTGACTTCTCATTTTAGATAGGACTGTTTCAAGTTGAGTTTTCCTATTGACTGTTTTGAATTGGACTTTTCGGACCTGTCACCTTTATTTAAAAGATACTTAATTCCTATTCTATAAAACTAAAAATGATGAACCCGAACGGTGTTTTGAGTGCTGCGGATCTCGCCAACGCTACCTTAGCGGCTATTTAGTCACAGACTCTAGCGTTGTATCAGGAATTGGATCAGATTTCGGCACGTCTACCAAACTTCCAAGGTTGCTGTATGGAGATGATTATTTTGAGTGGACCTTGCGTTTTGAGCAGTACTACAAGGCTAAGGAACCCGGAGTCTAGAGGGGTATTCGTGATGGTCCTCGTACCATTATGTACGCAACCAAGATGATCCTCTTACTCTGATTTCAAAGCATGAGAATCTGTGGACGGACGATGATGGTGAATCAAAGACGAAGACGATAAGGTAATGGCAAATCTTACTATGGCTCTTGGTCCGAATATCTCGATTGTTTTCAGAAATTGCACAAATGCGAAAGAGGTCTGGGATGTGCTAAAGAATTTGTATGAAGGAAACACCGACGTGAAGGCTAGCAGGGTAAACATGTTGAACCAGCAATTCAGCTTGTTCAATCACATTTATGGGGAGACTGTGGAAAACAAAATCAGGAGGTTCGTCAAACTAGTCTCATAAATGATCAGTGATGGCATCTCTATTACCAACATTGGAATGAATCGCCAACTTTTGAACTCACTACCTAAAAATTGGGATGCTGATGTCTTGACGATTAAACGTACAACAAACCTGAATGAGGTTACACTCACCAACTGATTGCTACCATCAAATCATGTGAAATTGACAACCAGCAGAGAGTGTTGAGCCATAAGAACTCCGTGATTGCTGTAGGGATAACCAATTCTAACGCTGCCTTGTTGTCTCAGAGTCAACCTAACGTTTTTTGCATCCCCATGACGAACAGTAATCCTAATGTTGTTTTTAGTTCGATAACTCAGGCTCAGCTACAAGCTTAGAAGACAAACTATGTTTATGGCATGTCTCTCCCAAAAACTCAACTAAACATGCTACTGCTCAGCAATACCCTCAGCACTCAAACATGGTTTACAGTCCAGCAAACTCCACACCATTTCAGAATGCTCAATCCACCCCTTTGTAGCTAACCTTGCCTTTCTGACTAAGCACAATGAAGAAAAATTGGTTGTCGCGGCGTCTATACTTAACACTCTGAACGCTCCTCGCAGGTGATCTCTTGCCTTCATCATTCTTGCTACAGAGATAAATCAGGTTGTTGAAGAACTAGATGCATCTTGAAATTTGGTTATGGCAGCATTCCGAGCAGAGAAGTCTTTAGAAGAGATACAGTCGTCGTCCCATGTCAAACATTCATACTAGATCTGTAAAAGACAAGTTGAGGTGCTACAAATGCAATGAACCGGGACACTTTGCTAGAGATTGCAAGAAGACACCAGTGGTTATGAAGCAACTCAAGCTGCTGCTGCTAAGAACTCAGAGAGATCCATGGTTCCTGTTACTCCAGCTCACACGTCAACTTCAACTTCATCAAGCCAAGGAGGCTCTGGAGCAGGAAAGGCGCTGATGGTACAAGAGCAACATGGATTTAGTTGGGTTGATGCTGTAACTCAAGTGGAATCCCTGAAGATCTCAGAAGTTGCTGAAACACACCACCAATGCTTCATTGCGCAGACCGAGGAACCCAAAACTCTCTCCGAAACAGTAAACTCTCTTTTGTGTTCCGAACAATGTAGAAATAAGATTGTACAGATGAGAGCGCATAATTTCACTCCAATCAGTGATTACAGCAGTGCCATGTCTAAGTGCCTCGGTCTTTGAGAGAACAATAAAATTCTATATGAAAAGATTGACGCGCTAAAAAAGGACATAACTCAGCTCCACTTGGATGTCAATCAACAGAAATGTTGGGTCCATGATTTCAAAAACAGACTAAATTTAAAAACGATGGAGTGCGACTCCGTGAGAGCTGAGCTGGAACTTCTCACTGGAAAGTATCAACAAAATGAGTTAAACATTAAGAAATTTTGATACTTCTAGTGACATTGTTCATAATCTATGCAATGTACAGCTAGCATTCAAAGAAAACAAGGCAAAGGGTTGGGTTATACACAAGTTCCTCCGCCATATAATCATAATTGCTCAAGAATGCCATTACTAAGCAAACCAAGGGATTACATTCCTTGGGAACCTTTCAAACCAAAGACCACTAGACCCACGATTTTCAAAAGTCCATGAGTTTTGTTAAAGATATTAATCAAGAATGCTCAAATGGATCATTTGAAAATTTGAAACATGAAAAGGAGTCGATAAAAATTCCATCCGAGGAACCACAAGAAAAGGCATCAACATCTGATTCTGTAGATAATGTTAACTGTTTTAGTGTATGTGCAGAGTTAGTGATAGTCGAGGAGCGGTCGAAAGTTGATGATGAACCACATCCAATTGATGCTAATGATCCAAATGTTTCTTTGTGTGATAAACATGATAATTATGTTTGGAACTTTGTTCAGTCCATGGTTTTTGAGACTCATGGCTTTTCTGAAGTTGTTACAACTGAAACTTTGAATGATGTGGTTTTTGATTCTGATTGTAGTTTAATTGTTTTATCAGAGGAGTCTGAGGCATCTATTTCGAATGATTCAGAAAACTATTCTAGTTTCCCTAAAACCTCAACTGATACTTCAGATCTTTCTAAAAATTGTGAAGATGAAAATATTATTGTGTTGGATTGTGTAAATGAAATTGTTGAAGAACATGAGTTATCTAATAAATCTGGGGATCAGACTGAAGATTTTGACTCATCAGAAAATGAGCAAAGTGTTTGTGATGTCAAATTATTGACGAAAATTGCTCATAATCTAGTAATCGAGAATCCGTTGATCCTAAAAGCTTTGTATCTAATGAAACGGTTTACAAAGAAACTGATACAATGATCGCCAAAAGCTCATTTCTAAAGAAATGGTTTCAAATCAGACTAAGTCTACATGATCCACTCCTGCAAAGAAAAGGCGATCTCGAAAAACCAGAAAATAGCATAAAATGAAAACTCAAGAGGAAATCTCCTCAGATGCTGTTAATCAAAATCAAAAGAAAAACCCATCTCAAAAGCTACTGAACCAAGGTGAAGGGAAAAGTTATTCGATACTTACTATTGTGCTGATGATTATGAGCGGGTTTCATCAAAGAGTAAATATGCATACAAGAAATCAGCACCTAGTGGAAAGAAGAGACCAAATCAGCTCCATAGAATAACACAAGCAGAACTAAGAGTCTTTTTCTCGATAAGACAAACTTGTTTCAATTGTGGAATTGCGGGGCACATAGCTAGAAATTGTGTTCACCATCCCCTCGTGTCTTACCAATCCAGGAACGTCTATCATCAGACAACTTCAAACAATCGACGTCATGAACATCAATTCACTCGAGCAAAGTGACGGGTGGTCTATTGGACAACCCGAAAGTGCATTTAAATGATCATTATTTCATGTTTAGATGGGTTAATTGTTACGATTTGATGTCTTTGGTGTGTATGGCTTTGCAGGTACCGAAGAGCATAACGAGGGAGTTTAAACGTGCTTTGTCGGAGACTTGCAAGTGGCTAATTGAAGATGAGGACCCAAGAGATTGAACGAAGGGCAAAGGGGAAATTATGCTGACCACCGTAAGCTACGGTGGGCACCATAGCTTACGGTGGAGTCCACCTTCAAGAACACCGTAAGACAGTCTTTAAGCACCGCAAGGAGATTCCTGCCCAACGTAAGCTACGGTGGGCACCGTAGCTTACGGTGGCGAGCTACGGGAAAGTTGTAACTGCCCATTTTAACTCGAATTGAAGGGGTCTTTTCATATCTCAATCATTGGAAACGTTTGGCAGGGCTTTAGGGGTGATTTTTGAGTGATCTTTGTGTTCAAAACAATTCCAAAACATAAGTTTGGGTTTTGTTGATTTGTATGATCAAAACAATTGAAGTATGTTGGATTGCAAGAACATGAGTGGCTAGAACTCTTTGTGATCATCTTGAGTGGAAGTTTTGTTTGAACAATTGTGTTTTAAATTCTCATTTCTAAAATAATAACTTGCTATATTTGTAGTTGTTACGGTGTTTGGATTCTTGTTAGTAAATTGTTGATTGATGTTTGATTCATTGCCTTAAACGTACGTTCTTGGTGTCATTGATAATCGAGATATCACGGGGAGGTTTACGGGTTGGATATTAGTCAATGGTTATCGGGTAACAACCTCGCATTGTAATAATCCGAGTACTTAGTCCCTTTACCACAAACAAGTAATCAAACACGAGTCATGTCTATGTGACTTTTTCTAGTTGAATTTGAAACACATGCGTTAATTTAAACCGGAAACTTGAGATGGTCACTCTCTCTTTTAATCTGTTAAACAACCAACTTCGCTTTGATATTAGTTAAAATCTAAAACCACAAGCCGAAAACGCTGATATAATTTCTTGCAATTTAGGTAAATTAGTCAAAGTATTACAAACTCTAGATAACGCAATTTCCACAACTCCCTATGTTCGATACCCACTTACCGCTATATTTTAGTAGATTTGGAATAAATTTACGTGAGACTACGACATCAGTCACAAAGCCCTTTGATGGAGACTGAAATCTAGCAAAGAAAATCAATCAAAGATTTCCCAAACACAAATGCTTTCCAAAATCAGTCCATGAAATTAATCGAAACATCAACCAAAGTTATGACAAAAAACACTAATTCAATAATCTTGAAACCCAAAACTCTCGCTAGATCTCAGTCTCAGTGTTCTCAATCGTCAAACTCTACAACCTATTCTTCTCAAACCTCACATCTATTAAAAGTCATATAATTTTTCGTGAGATCTCGTGAATGAAGAGTAATGATCAACTCAGATCGAATATGGTCTGGGTTCCTGTTTCTCATTGATCCCGTGATGTGTGCAGGAAGGCTGTTGTTAGACTTTGGTTTATCGACAGTGACAGTGGTCGTTCCACACACATGACAAGGGACATCTCCTAGTTGAACGACATCAAAATCTTTGACGGCGGATTTGTCACCTTTGCAGGAGGAGTAACTTGAAGAATTACTATAAAAGGCATGGTAAAAGCCGCGGTCCTCAGCTTTTCTGATGTCACTTATGTTCCTGAACTTAAACACAGTCTTCTTAGTGTATCCCAAATGTGTGAGAATGGATTTGAAGTTCTCTTCACCAAAGGCGATGCGTGGGTTTAAAACCCGGAATTGTCATACCCGAAGATTGGTACTTGATTAAAGCTGAGCACTGGGGAAATGCTTACGTGATTGATATAAATAAAGCCCCCACTAATCAAGTCACTTATTTGTTTTCTGAAATTGCGGAACATGATGCGATGTTGTGGCATGTCGGCTTGGTCATCTGAAGACTCTTAATCGACTGGCAAAAAGAAGGTCTAGTTAGAAACTTACCAATAAAAGATTTTATGTAGATCGAGAAATGTGAATCATGTGCTCGTGGGAAGCAACATCGTAAGCCTAACAAGCCCAAGCTCGTGCACAAGACATCTAAAGTTCTGGAACTGCTTCACTTGGATCTTTTTGATCCTGTAAATATGCTAAGTATTGGAGGAAAGGCTTATTGCTTGGTCATTACTTATAATTTTTTTCACTTCACTTGGGTATTTTTCTTGGAACAAAAGAGTGTCACTCTCATGGAGAACCAAGCAAACGAGCGAGTGAAAATTATTCGTTGCGACAATGGGACAGAGTTCAAGAATGCTGAGCTGAAAAATTTCTGTGCTTTAAAAGGTATTGATCAACTATATAGTTCTGCTAGAACTCCTCAACAAAATGGAGTTGCTAAAAGACGCAATTGAACTCTCATTGAAGCTGCTCGTACGATGCTGATAGATTCTAATCCTTCCACTGATATTTTGGGCAGAAGAAGTGAACACCGCCTGCTATGTTCAAAATCCTGCGCTAATTAACATAGGTCACATGAAGACACCGTATGAGATAGTTGAAGGACAGAAACCCTTTATACAACATTTCCACACTTTTGGTTGTCCTTATGTTCTCCTAACTATGGATGCCAAAGGTAAATTGAAGCAAGAGGTGATCCATGCTATTTCATCGGTTATGCTAAAACACCACATATCCAGTATACAACAAAATCAAGAAGCAGATCATGGTCACATACTACATGGATTGGCTAGAAGAAAATCCCCAAGATGCATGAATTTGACCTGATTGGCTATATGATTATTCCTCCTTGTTTAAGTCATTTAATATTATGCCTGGTGTGATTGTTACCTCAGATGTCTCAAGTACATTAATACATATCCCTATCATAGCTAAAGATGATGTTGTACCTCTTCAAGATACTTTCAAGAAGCTTACTGTGGATCCACCAGGATTTCATGAAGCCACTACTAAACCGCATCTTTCTTCACCAGTTTAGGAGCTGGTTCTTGAACCAACAACGACAGCTACTCCTGATGATGCAGTTCACAACAATGAATCCTCCACATAGCAAACTGCTGCTGATCCTCCAAGTACAAATGTCCAAAGAGCTTCATTGTTTCCGGAGCCGATTCAGTCAGATTACACTGTAGATCCACCGCTGATCAACACTGCTACTACACTAAATGAGGGGAACAATCTAGGGATAGTGTCCAGATGTTTTTCTAATCTACAATCAAACTTACAGGCACCTGCTGTAGCAATCCCACAGCGTGTTCAGAGAAGCCATCCTATTACGAACGTTATTAGCCCTATAACTGCTAGTGTTCAGACCCGCAGTAGATTAGGAACCATTAACACATGTTTATATTCATGCTTCATTTCACAGATTGAGCCTAAAAGAATTGATGTTGCTTTGAAGAAACCTGGATGGGTTGATGCAATGCATGAAGAGCTCATTCAATTTGAAAAGATGAGAGTATGGAAGTTAGTGAAACTGCCAGAAGGAAAGCGTGCTCTTGGAACAAGCTGGGTGTATAGAAACAAACAAGATGATACTAGCGTGATTGTGAACCAAAGCCCGGTTAGTGGTCTAGGGATTCAAGCAGATTGAAGGCCTTGATTATGATGAGGTGTACGCACCAGTAGCTCGTCTGGAAGCCATATGCATCTTCTTCCCATATGCATCCTATATGGGCTTTACTAGTTTATCAGATGGATGTCAAGACGGTGTTTCTGTATGGAAAGGTCAAGGAGGAAATTTATGTCGCTCAACCCCCTGGGTTTGTTGATACAAAGAAGCAAGGCTATGCCTACAAGTTAGATAAAGCTTTGTATGGACTGCACCAAGCACCTTGTGCATGGTATGCAACCTTAACAGAGCAGTTGCTTGCACACGGATATACCGGGGTATGATAGATCAAACGTTACTCATTAAACGCGTAGACAAGGATATCATCCTTGTTCTGATCTATGTTGACGATATCAATTTTGGGTCAACTAATGAAGATCTATGCAAGGAGTTCGAGGAGGTGATGAAGAAGAAGTTTGAAATGAGCTCACTGGGAGAAATGACTATGTTCCTAGGCTTGCAAGTTCGTAAGAGTAGTGAAGGGATCTTGATTCATCAAGGCAAATACGTTCAGGACGTTCTTGCAAAATTCGACATGACAGATTCTAAGCCTATGGACTCCCCCATTGCAGAATGGCACTTGCTGAACGAGGATGCTGAAGGAATCCTGGTCAATCAGACAATGTACTGATCTATGATTGTTTCATTAATGTACTTAACTGTGAGCCGGTCTAACATTATGTTTGCCATCTGCCAATGTGCTCGATATCAGGCTAATCCTAAACTTTCTCATCTCATTGCCGTTAAACGAATCTTTAGATACCTTAAAGGAGCTCCAAATTGGGACTTTGGTATCCTAAAGATTCAAACTTTGATTTGTTTGCTTTTCTAATAGTAACCTTGGAGGGCGGACAGGGATATGAAGGCTACATCAGCTGGATGTCAATACTTGGGAGACAGACTCATCTCATGGCAGTGCAAGAAGCAACAAACAGTGTCACTATCAACTGTAGAAGCAAATATGTTGCAGTATCCGCTTGATTCTCCCAGGTTATTTGGATGCAACATCAGCTCGAGGATTACAATTTCTAAACACTACTATCTATTGATAATGATGCCGCTATCCAAATCATCAAAAACCTTTTGTTTCACTCCAAAACCAAGCACATTGATATCAAAGTGCATTTCATTCGAGATTGCTATGACAGAGGATTGATTAAACTTGAATAGATCCATACTGATGCTAATACAGAGGATCCTTTACAAAACATGTCAACAACATGAGATTCAAGGTGCTTGTGGATCTTTTGAAAATGATGTGGTATATCTACTAAGCAACTATAAAAAAACATGAATATGAATAAATAATTATCAACAACTAAATAACTAAATTGAGCATAAAGTATTCTACTTTTGCACAAATTTAGGGGGAGAAATATTTGCTATTCTGGGAAAATAGGGAAAATAAAATTAAGATTTTCGAGCTAATAAATTTGATTAACACATGTAAGGTATTGATGCTGAAAAGGCGAGGATCCACTATGATATGTTGATAGGCTTATCGCTCAAAGGGCAAAAAGATATAAAGTGACAAAATTCTACTAGCTATACATTACGTGGGTAACATATCATTGGCGTATGATTTCATGGTCTTAAATTCTGCGTTGATAGATAGCTAACGTCTAAGTTCTGGGTTGGTATACTAATGAATCATCCGGGATATCGGGCTGCTCTTCTATTGCATCCGGATATATGCAGACCTAGGCACAGTCAGGATATCCTCAAAAGAGCCAAAAACTGAAGGCCAAAACCTTAAAAGAAAGGAAATCTCATCACAAGAAACCACGCGTTTGAAAAAGTCAAAAGTACCGTATAAGGTATAAAGCCTAACCCTCGTCAGATGTTGATTAGTTACTTTGTGGTACGATGTACTAACTTGCTCACCAACAAGTCTGACGTTGTAAAACGAAAGGATGATCTAAGTATACTCAGTGTTACGATGAACTATTGTCTTACCTTGATCGCGGGGGTATGTCTTGATATGGGAACACATGGATGTTATAGCAAACTCTATCTAGTTAAGTCACAAGGTTGAAAATTGAAGACTGACGTGATAAGTTTAAGTGGACAAATATATCGACAATCGCGTGGACTAGTCTGACTAAGCTCGTGCTGAAAAGTGTTCCTTAATCGCTTAAAAAACGGTTTGATTCTATGGCAATTCTCCTCCTTTATTATTATTTTATTATTATTATATTATTATTTATTATTAATTATTATTATTATTATTATTATATATAGTATATTTTTTAGATGCAAAAAGGTTGCCCGGTTGGTTGGATCGCGGATTTTGAAATAAGTGTTACTGTTCAGAACTGTGAAACAAATTGGCCCACAACATTTCAAATAAAATCACTATTTCAGATGGGCCCCACCTATCTCGGTTGGGCCCACCTATTTGGATGGGCCCACATGCCTCAAACTGGTTTGAATTGGGCCCACCATTTCAGACAGACCCATCATCTAGATAGTTTATTGTTCAGAAATGGGCCAGGCGGGCCACTGTTCTGAAATGGGCATGGCCCAACATTTCGGATAGGCCATTTCGAGTCTATAAAATGCCCTTTTGAATCATTTTGATTCATTTCGAACCCCTAACTCATTTCGGATCTCTCTCGGACGAACCATCTAGAACTCTTAGGTTTGATATTCCCTTGCATCTCTGATGGAACTCAGATGGATTTAATAGCATCTTGGATGGATCTCGGATGACTTGTTACATTTCGAATGCATCTCGGATCATATATAAGCAGTTCAGATTAATCATCCGAAATCTGACATATTCATCTGAAATGTCAGGTCATCTTGGTTGACTGAGAAGGGTTCATTAGAATTACCTTTGAACCCTTGTCAATTCGAAACACTTTTGACCTATCATTCGAATCAGGTTGACCATTTAATATGTTTTGAACCTTTTCACTGTTTGGCCGCTTCAAAACTATTTTGAACCTTTTTTGAATTGTTGGCATGTATGGTTGACCCTTGATCGTCCTTATTTGAACTATGTAACTTTTTGACTCTTTGACCCGTTTGATTTTGGTTGAATGGTCAAAAGGGTCAACTAAGTTGATTTTGTGATAAAACCTGACGTTTTTGTTCAAAGTGAATAAAATGTCACAAAAGATTATGGAAAAACGTAAGCTCGATGTTGAACCTTTTCATTATCAGGTATGCTTTTTGTCAGATCCTCCGGCCAATTACTAAGAAGTGTTCCATTCAATGAATGTCGGTCTAAAAACTGTCACATTACTCACGCTTTAAAGATAAATCCGATTATTTGTGAAGACATGATTCAGGATTTAAGGATAAATGCTAAAGTGAAGTGGGGTGGAGCAAATGGCAAAGGAATGATTGAATCTTTACCAAGAAAAATATATTGTTATTTTAGAGGCAGTTGTACGAGAGGTTTTGAAGTTCAAAGATTCAGATCGTCCCCAACATCCTTTGATAGAGACAGTTTTATGAAGGCCTTACGATGGATAGTTACAAGAGCATTTTCCCAACGGTTTTAAAGAAAATGTTTCCGCCATATTGGAGATTTCTTGCGCATATCTTCCTTCAATGCATTTAAAAAATTAAGGCAGCCCAGATCAGCTAAATCAAACACAAACGGTTGCACTAGTTGCTCTGGCAAACGATTGGGACTACAACTTCTCCGCATTCATTTTTGACAATATGAAGAACATGCTGGAGAACACCAAGAAGAAGGTTTTTCTGTTATACCCAAGATTTATGCAAATGATTCTCGATGAGAAGTATCCAGAGCTAGTGAAGAGCACCAACTTTCTAAATCTGAAGCCAATGGGTCCCAGTTGCTTTGAAGCGGCCTGCAAACAACGAGATACGACAAAGATTAAGTTCACTAGCGAATATGCTCTGGAGAAGCATGGCAAGTTCGGACCAGTGTTATCTGCACCTAAACTAGTGAACGCCACAGTTGTTGAGGAACATGATATACAAATCATTGGTGCTAAACAGAAGCCTGTGCCTGATGTTGAAGATTTAGTAACTAACGAAGAAGAGGATGAAGATGAGTTAGTACATGTTGAATCTGAGAAAGCTGAGGAAACCGTTAGAGATCTTAACCTGATATCTGCAGAGAATCTTGCAGCATTTCTTGCATCGCTACAGGGAGATTGTGGGATCCCTCCTCCCAAAATCGTTCCTACTAAAGAAGTACAAATTGAAGAAACTCACGATAAAGCTAAGGAAGAAGCTCGAAGGAGCAGGGAACTGAAACAGAAACCCCCATTAACCCCAAACCCACAAGCTTAAGTACCTTTCATGAACCATTTATTCAAGATACCCGGATTGCTGCATGCCAGAAAGTTCTAGTGGCGCTCAATTCGGAGGTGGAAGCTCAAGTGGTGGATTTACTGAACATGATGAAGCTGCAATGAGAATGGTTGTGGAAAAGAAAAAGTTCATTGAACAATCTGATAGTGATGATGATGAAGTAGTGGATGTTGGTAAACTAAAACAAGAGTGGTGCTGTTGGAACAAGATGATGAGTTAAAGAACGCTCAAATATCATCTCTACAAGCTCAAGTGACTATTAGAGATCAAGCAATAGACAGCTTCATGGTGATGTGAGCTTATTAATGGTAGAGATTTATGAAACGAAAGCAAAACCCAAAAGAAGTTTGGCAGTGAATTTGAATTTGCTGATAAAGATGATGATCCTCAAACGTTGCACATCACGAACAAACTGCTAAAGAAAAGGCTGCAACTGATACAAACGTGAAGCTGGCCTGAATGCCTATCTAGCTGCTGAACAAACAAAGAAAAGGAAGCAGCCTCAGAAGAAACCAAGCAACAAACAGATGCTCGTCATGAAAAACCAAGACCTGAATCCTCTCGATGAAAACTTTCAACCAATGGATCCAACAAAAGTGTCAGATCGAATGTGATGGAAATAGGATCAAGCCTTTATGTAAAGGTCGGCAACAAATCTGAAGTCAAATGCTGGAGATATGATCACAATAGGAAATTATGGTTGGTGACAAGAGAAAGTGGACACAGGGAATATAATGCCAAACAATCACAATTTGAATCATGGACTAAGATAGATCTGAAAAGTTTGATACGAGCTGAAATAACGCACCACTTCCCAACCATGAAGACTGCTGACTCTTATCTCAAGAAAGCCATTGCATTTGAGATCCTTACACTAATCGAATAGTTCAGAATGTATTTGGCCACCTATCGACAAAGAGAAAGTGATTCCTGTTGCTCGCAAATTTCCTAAGGGTGTGCTGAAAAACTTTAGTTACTGGGCATATGATCCACGAATGGCAGAGGCTGTGGTTGTGATTAAAGAGAAGGAATTTCGATTAGCGACACGTTGGAACTAATCAGCTTTCATGAGGAGGATATTAAAGTCTTAGGTCAACATCAAATCCACACAAATGACAAGTATGAAGCCTGTGCAAATCTTGGACGAGCGTTGTGGCCAATTTGATCAACAACAAGCTATATATGGATCCAAGTCCACCAGAGGAGCGATGGCAGATCGTGAAAAAGAAGGTAGCACTAATGCGGTAAACCAGGGGAGATTGTTAAGCCCTATTAGGTTTATGCATTAGTCACTTTTAGTGTTTTGGGGCTAACTTGTATAGATGGGCTTGGGAAGGCCTTTGGGCCTAGGGTTTTAGGTTAATGGTGCTCTAACCACTACTATAAATAGTAAATGATGTATTAGCGTTAGTATTTTTTGGTGGTTTCTCTAAAACTTGTATTAGACAAATTTCTACATTTGTATGCAAGTTGAATCTTTCTACTTCGTCTTATTTCTTCTATCTTGATTCATAGCTTGTTTGTGTGATTCCCCACCAATCAAGTACGTGTGATATCGTGAGATTTGGTTTTTCGGGACTCACAAATGCTTATTTGATGGATAATGTGAATGAAGAGAGGGAAGCTGATAGGCAGGGTGAGACAAAGGACCTTGTGAATGATGCTGAGCAATCTGGAATCCTCATAGTTGCACCATTAATAGTTGTTCCAGATATCCCAAAACCGAATATTTTTTACTTAGAACATGATGTTGAGGAGGGAGAATTCGTACATAACTACACCAAGGAAGAGATTGCCAAAATGTTAGGTGTAGACGAAGAATCCTTTGAGTTTGACTTTGAAGATGAATTAAACAACATTAGCGCTTCAAAACCTCGAAGTTATGTGTATAAATATGTAGCTGAAGCTGATAACTATAAGGTTGTCGTGGAGAAAGATTCTGATGGGCGAAACAGAGAAATATACTGGTGAAGGTACAAATGACTTCCCAACCTTCCAAGAGAAGTTTAATGAAGCTACAGATGATTTGTTGAAGCATAGAGTGGAAGAGACAGTGAAAGAAGGTTGTGTGCCTAAGAGGTTTCAAAAGAAGAGATTGCTAAAGCTAAGAAGACTTGGTTTAAAGAATTTCCCAAAGAAAGGAAGTTCAGACGCCCACTAGCTTTCTTTCACATGACCAAGATAAATCGCTGGGGGATATTATCAGTTGGGGATGGATTGAAGAATTGTAGTATGTGCAATCAAGAGAGAGTTTGGTACAATATTTTTGATACTTGCCTGATATCAAGACGTTACCATATTGGGATATAGAAGAATTGGTGCAAACTAAGATGATAAACTTTGAGATGAAGCTACGTGATCAACGATTTGGAAACTAATCAAGTATGAAGCAGCTCATGGTTTTAATTACTAGAAACCTCATATACCGAAAAGAAAATCAAGATTGATCCAGTTACAAAAGAGAAGGATGTGTCATTGATAGTAAAACGTCCTCGTCTATGAAAAATATGCCATTGAGAAAATTGAACAAGATTTCTATGAATTATTCAAGTGGTGGCAATGTCACGAAGAAACAGGTGAGGCGGTGATAGTGTTGAAGAATGAAGGTATATGGGAACGATACGCATACTAGACTCGATGTGGCAAGTGAACTGTTCTGAAAAAGATATAGAGTGTTTTTTCTTCAACAAGATATGTTACAAAGTTAGAGAGAAACTTAAGTGATGCAGTACCAGGGAGTGATCAATGTTTGTTATGCTCATGGGATTAACTTCGAAAGATGTGGCAATCGAAATGGAGAGAGCTTGAATGTAAATAATTTATGAAAGAAATCAGAAAAGAAGAACGGATTGCTGAAATGATGAAGAAAGTTGCAATTAGAATATTTCAATTTATCAAGTGGGCACCTGCTACTAATCAGACATCGATACCATCTGAAGAACGAAGAAAGCCGAGGAAGAATTTCGTAGGACGATGAATGATAAAGTTATGGAGTTTTGAAGACTAACCAATACTGCGACAATATCCAAGGGGGAGTTTATTGATGACGAATGTCTATAGCCTACGTCTTAGGGTCATGTCGTGTCAATGTAATACGGCTTCGATGTTAGATGTTGTGTTTATATGTATGTAATAGATCCACTTTGTATGAAGTGATGTCCACCTCGTATGAAGTGAAGCTCACTTCGTATGAAGTGACCAACTCGTACGAAGTGGCAAAGGCCAACTCGCACGAAGTGCTCATGTCTATAAATAGGCGAGTTGTGGTCTTGGTTAGCTAGCTGTTTTGTGAACTGTGAAGGCGAAGCCCTGTCCAGTTAGTTTCAGAATTGTAAACATTGAACGATATTAATGAAACTGGCTTTTAAACAGTAACAATCATACTGTCATTAGTTAACCATAAATTCCTCATATATTGACTAGATTTCAAGTTAGGTCCTATGCTTATTTGGATGAGACGATCCTACATTATTGACTATTACAAACGAATACTTTGATAATTCTGTGGTGAGAGGGTAATGGAGTTTTGTTGTATGTATTAAATGCTTGGTTTAACTCATTATCCTTCAATGGATACTTCTCTATTTATAGAGAGTCTTCAGCATGAATAAACATTTGTTTATTCATGCACTTGTCCTACATAAGTAGGTTTTTGGCATATTCGTTGAATCTATCAGAGTCAACTTGCTACTTTACGAAATATGGCAGATCCTTATATTCAAGACAAGTTTCCTTACAAGAATTCTGATGATCAGAGTTTACCAAATTCTGATGATATTCATTAGAAATATCATCAGTTTAGTCATTTCTGATTGCTTCATTCATTTGTGATTTGTTTCTGATGAATGTTAAAGATGTAGTTTCTTTTCTTCTTTTATCCTGATTGTCTTATGTCTTCTTTTTGTTTGACCTTCATGATTTTATCTTCAACATATGATCAATTGATCACATTTTTCTTCAGTACTTACAAAAAGTTTCCTAGTAGTTTCCCCTAAGTATTGTAAGAAAAATGACAACTTATAACAAAGAACATATTTGAACTTCAAAACATCATAATTCAATTTGTAGACATAAACATTGTTTCAATAATATCAAAGTAAAAGGAATAAATTGTTTTTAAGTAATCTTCAGGATACTTTTGTAGAGATCACCTCCCTTTAGCAGTTTCTTAGGGTCAATCATCTTGTAGCACACTTTGAGCATGTCTTTATACCATCCTCTAGCGATGATCCATTCATTTATGATTCTTCAATTTTTTTACTCATCTTCTCCTTGATTTGTCCCTTAGCCTTGAGTTGCTCCTGCTTCTTGTTCATGCAGTATTTGATATAATTGAGAGTCTAGTTTAAATATCTGCATATTTCATTAACTCTGAATAAAGCCTTTTTCTCGATAAGATCCCTGAAAACAACAGATAATTCAGGTTCCTCAAAGATAACCCCTGTTCTGGCTTCTTGTTCAAGCTCGGCTTGGATGGAATGTATCAGGAGGAGGTATTTGCACTTTCTTGTCTGTCACATAATCATGTTAATACAAAGGTCAATGTCTGCTAGGGCTGCCTTTGTGAACAGTTCTTCTCCTACATGTGTTAGGCTGTGAAGAGCCCTTCTGATGACTTTTGTGTTCCCATTGTCTTGATCATAAATCTGTTTTAGCTTCATTTTGTCCAAAGGGTGATGCTCATATGCCAAGTCAGCATCCACAACTATTGTGTCGCTGCCATCCAATCTGACTAGAGTATACTTGTTCTGCTCATGAACTCCCACTATTTTGTCTGCAGTAGTCTAGGTGTCCACCTTGAGCACTCTTTTTATCCTTTCTTCTCTCCATCTATTGCTCACCTTTCTTCTCTCCATCTTTTGCTAAGAGGGTTGAGAGGTCTATCCAGTTTGTCTTCTTCAGTCTAGTAGAAGTCTGAGATGGTATTCTGGAAACATCATACTATTTTGATTAATTTCTTGTACCAGATATTCTTCTCCTTTCCTTCAGAATCCTTTCTAATCATAGCTTTTGGCCTTTTAGAAGAGGTGGCACAGTCAAGCCATTCCTTTTCTCTTATTGGTTCAGGTCTTTACTGAAAGTTGTTTCTCTAGATGTGGTTCTCTTTTGTTGTTCCTGTTGTTTACCTCTTGGAGAAACACTGCTTAGATTGGAGATTACAACAGGAGTGGCTTCAAGTCTTCTAATCATTTAAGACTTTGGCACTGCTAGTGGGGGCCCCATTAGTGTAGGCGTTGATTGAGTTAGTGGTGTTGTTGCTTTCTACTGTGTTGGTCTGATGATCTTTGGTACTTCTAGATGTAAAGCTTCTTCTAGAATGGATTTTCTCAGCTCATGGATGTCTAATTTGCTAGTCTGGCAATATTATAGTGCATCCTTTTCATGAGTGTTTGAACATCACTCACCAGCTGAGCCTTTTTCTTTTCTTCTTCATGCACCTTCTGAAATTCACTTCTATTTAGTTTTTATGTCCTGCCCATTCCTTAACAACCTATTCAAGAGCATCTGTTAAACTATTGTTGCTTGCTCTCAAATTGATGATCTCTTCCAGAATTTTACCAGAGTTTGTTGACTCTCTTGTTTCAACAACCTGCTTCACCTGAGACTTGATGTTTTCCATCTCTTCAAACAATCTCTTGAAGTTTCCTGTGAATCTTCTATTTTCTGGTGCTTTATATGATGGCTGATGCATGGTTTTCAAGGCTTGAGTGTTCTTTTCTGTTGATTTCTGATGGCCTTTACTGATTCTAGCAAGACTTTCATGTCAGATTTCTGACTCCTTATTTCCTCTAGCAGCATATCCAACTTTGCTTCAACAGGGGACTTTGTTGTATCTACACAGACTTTGATGACATTGTCTAGCACTTTGTCTAATTGTTCTTTTGAAATAACAGGTTTTTTCAGTGGGTGAGGGTGGAACAACAGATGTTCCTTCTTTCAAACCAGCGGAAGACACACTTGCTGCTATTGTTAAAGGGTTAGGTTGATCAAAAGACCAATCTTGTGCACCTTCACCAGATTTGTGAAACCTATTCACATCTGGAATTTCCTCACTTCCTTGAACCATTCCAGAGAATGATCTTCTGTGTGTTGTTGAGAAAAGTTTGTTTTTCTCACCCAGGTTTCCTTGATCAGCAAGCAGATCTCCACCTGTTGCTATCTCAACCTCCTCCTCATTAATTGATTTGGAGACTGGATTTGTGGAACTTATGTCATCTTCATTTACTGTTTTTGTTTTTCTAAACATCATTATATAACTTCATCTAACAATTCTTCTGAGTTAGAATCTGTTGAGTTTCTGACAGTAAATAAAGAAGGATGAGTTCCTTATTCTGCCACATGTAAATTAGTAGAATGATGTTCTTCTGTTTTCAGGTTCTACTGCACTTGAATATTAACCTCCATTGGTTCTGGTGAGATTCTTATGTCTTGGTGTTGAACCTCCTCTGCTTCATCAACTTGTGGTGCAACGGATCCTTGATCATCATTTTTTGGTGAAGATCTGCTATCATATACTTTAGTGTGTTCCATTCTTCTATTAGAATTTTTTTCATGCAATAACCGGTATGGTGAATTTTCTGCTATCAGGCTCATCATGTTTACTTGTAAGATGGGCACATCTCTGTTGGATTTCCAGCCTTATGTTGCATACTAGGGCTTCATGACAGGTGATTTCCAGATGTTTTCTAATGTAGGAAGTTCAACATTCCTTTCTTGAAACGTTTCAGTAATGATGATTGACCAGAATCTGGGGTAGGGTAAAATGAGAAGCAATTATACCAGATTTGGTCAACATGGATCTCTTCATTAGATTGAAGATCTATGTTCCATAGTCAATGTTGAACCCAGTGATGAGTCCACACATGATTGTGAGAAAATTTAGGTTTATCTGATCAGTGCCTCCTATCATTGAAGTTAGACACTTGCTGAGGGTATCCATCATTACTTGCAAGAAGGCAGGTAGCTCCTTTCTCTTGATTTCTCCAATCTTCATGATTCTTTTCTGGTATATCAAATCCTCTTTCTTTGATGCTTCAATATAGTTACCATTGATTGGAAGTTCTAGACACTCCCTGATTTTTCGTGGGGTAATGGTAACCAAGATGCTTCTCCAAAGATGAGTTGTGACTTCGTCTACACCAGTTTCTTCAAGTGTATTGACAAGCTGTTGCAAAATGCTCTCTGTACCTCTTTAGTTTTGGTCATAGCTTGAGCAATTGGGCATTTTAGTAGGAATTCGACTAATTTGACAATTTCCCATCGTATTCTTCGTGGTTGGGGTTCATCAACAGGTTGTTTTCTTTTATCGGTAGAAATTCATTATCCCTGATGAATGGGACTGAGTGTTCAATGTCTAGAATGTTTAGGTTGACAAGGTTTGGTGCAGCCATGGTGAATTCAAAGATGACTTTTGCTTTTCAAAAACAGAAAGGGTTTTTAGGGCTTTGTGGGATTGGAGGTTGCAAGTGAAGTTCTTGTTCTTTTGAGCTGGGTAATTATAGGATTTGTAGGACAAAGATTGTGGGTTAGATCATGGGTGGTTAGTATTTAAGATGGTTACTGACAATTAATGATGTTTTAACTTTATCCGAACCGTTTTTAAACCTTTTGATATATCCCTAATTTTTTATGTATCTCCAATTTCTTTTGATATATCTTTTTGAAATTTTGAAAACATGAGTTTTGATTGATCAATACTAATGGTCATATTGTACCTTTTTCTTGTAGTGGGACCCTTGTGCAGCGGGAAGGTCCAGTAATATTCTATTCTAGAGTCTGACTTTCTTCCCCCTTTTTAAATTAAAATTCATGCCGATGACATCATCAGAAAATATGCCAATTTTCAGATGTAGAAAAACTTGAAGTTCTGCTTATATTATTCATCAGAAAGTCATAAGAAATGAGAGTTCCCCCTGGATAGAGTGCCTTCCTCTTCTTTTTTTTTTTTTTTTTTTGAAATGAGAGGGAATGAGTAGAGCGTAAGATAAGATACTTACAACTTGTGATCTTGTAGAGCTCATTGCTTTTCTATAAAGTATTTTGATTTGTTTTTAAATAAGAAGGTTTTCACTCTGTTTAACATTGTAAGAAAGGTTCATAGTTTTTGACTTTATCGAAATAAAAACCTATCAAAGTTTTGTGTTGAATCAGATCTAAAGTTTATAAGTTTATTTCTGAATTTCAGTTAAGATGTGCTCATTAGAAATTCAAAACTTCTTACCAGAAAATCATCAGAAATGACACATTCTTACCAGATTATTTTATGGTGATGGTCCTTGGTTCCTTAACAACATTTGCTCCTATTGATTTACCCATCCATGTGTTTCCAATCTTGTTTTCCTCTCCCTTTTCTTTGATAATAAACATATAAGATATATAGAATATTTACATACTTAAAAAGAAAGGAAAACTTACGGAAAAGAAAAAAAAACTAATCTACATTAAAGTTAAGTTCAACAAAAATCAACAAAATGTCACAAATCTGGAGTGGTTAGAAGTTGGCATGAGGCTAGCATTATGAATGTTTTCTTGAAGAGTAACCTCAGCTCTAGGGTACCAGTTGGGAACTCCTCTGAAGTCTAGTTGATGAGTGATTACCCTCATTAGAAAACAAGGATAGATCATAAATGGTCTATGAGATTGCAAGTTGGTCACAAAATCATTCATCAGATACTGAGAGAAGTTGTATAGGACCTCTTGCACTACTGCATGTACAATCTCCATCAACCTATATGAAACTTCATGAAACTTTGCGTACTTTCTAGAAAAACATACTCCAAGCTGGGTGACCAAGAAGTGCCATGGTTGGATGAATTAGGATTTGCATATTCCTCTTGCATGGTTCTCTATGCATATCTCCTCTCGCTTAGGGTGTTGTCCAGTACTTCGCGAGTGAAGCTAGTGACATTGTTGTCATCATTAAGGTGTAGAACCTCTCTAATGATTTCCTCGCTTAGGACAATATCCCTTCCCATCACTTGACTCTTAATCCTGATACTTCTTCCATGGAATGTGGAGCGAGCATTCAACCAAAACTCTTGCTATATATCTGGGTGGATCAAGATATCTGCTGACAAAGCATATGCTAGAAGACTGTTTAGCAGCATGGTAAGAATGATGCCACAACCTTCCCATGCTGGTCCATCAAGGTTCCTCCGGATCCTCATGTTGTGAGTTTGATGGAGTTGAAGTGGGAAAAGTGAGATATCAAGTGAGCCATTGTTAGGGTTTGGAATGCAAAAAGGTTTTTAGGATTTCTGACCAAAAGGAAGATGATGACAAAGACAGATAGATGAAGTTGATCTCCAGTTGGTAGTTATATATAAGTGAAAGTGATAGTTTCGCCATAAATGGCATTTACTAACTTAGATTTTTATCCCTATTATTCTTTATTGCTTAAGATCCTTCGTCAGAGGCCTAAAGAATATTGTGAGAAAGAAATTTTCTACATTTATTATCTAGGCGGTTATTTTCTGAGAAATTACCATCATTATCTGTCCAAGTGTCTCTTCTTTTCTCTCTAGGTATGGATGACTAAGCATTGAAGGTTATGAGAGAGTGTGGTTATGCACTGAATTTTTTGTTCAGAAATATTACTTTGTGACGCAGTCATCCCTAAGTCTAAGAGACTTTATTGGATCTTTTATTTTTGTAGTGAATGAAAAATAATAAAACCGGAAAAAAATTACGATTAAAAAAATGTACTAATGTTGTGCTGTTGGTGTGCATGTATGGAGCAAGTTAGAAAGACAGAGCATTAATAATGAACCATATCAGATTTTCTAATGATTGTGAGAAATCTAATAAATCACCAGAATGTCTAATGGATTTATGCTGTTCTGATGGAGCATCAGAATTTTTGTCAAAGTTTTGATCACCTTCTAATGATTCACAATTTTCTTCTTTTTGTGATAGGGTGTAGTCTGTATTTTCTTCATTTCTCATATTGACCATCCCTAGTTTACTAACCAGAAAATTATGTCTCTTTTCATCAAGAGGTTTTGTAAAAACGTCAGCAATTTGATTTTCTGTTGGAACAAAATACATTTCAATATTACATTTTTCCACATGGTCTTTGATGAAGTGATTTCTGACGTCAATGTGTTTAGTTCTTGAGTGATGCACTAGATTTTCTATTATGAAAATTGCACTCTTTGAATCATATAGGATGGGAATCTTTGTTAGATTTACTCCATAATCTCTCAGCTAAGTTTGCATCCATAGCACTTATGAGCAACAACTTGTTGCTGCATCATATTCTGATGCAGCTGTAGATGTGGATACACAGTTCTATTTCTTGCTTGCCCAACAGACCAATTATATCGCAACAGTTGATAGGCACCAGCTGTGCTTTTTCTATCAATCTTGCATCCTGCATGATTTGCATCTGTGTATGCTATTAGTTCTAAATTTGTATCTTTAGGATACCACAAACTAAGATCTGATGTGACTTTTAGATATTTAAAGACCCTTTTTACAACTTTTAAGTGAGACTCTTTAGGTTTACACTGTTATCTTGCTAGAAAACATGTTCAAGACATTATGTTCGGTCTACTGGTTGTTAAGTACAACAATGATCCTATCATTCCCCTATAGGTTTTTATATCAACACTTTTTCCATCTGGATCAGAATCTAGTTGTTAGGATCTGAGTTTGATATTGATGTGATTGTTTAAATGAAATCAATGTAAGATGATAAACAACAATGAAACAATGCAGCAGAATTTGGTAAACTTTGAAATCACAACTATAAAAAGATTGTTTTCAAGAACATGCTTTTGTAATTATAACATGTATGCATGCAATTTACAAACTCCCCCTCAGCCTAAGATCACTCTCTTTGTTCATACAGAATGTTTAGAAGAAAAGTGATAGATAGAACAGTACAGACACTGCTCTATTTATAGTACATTTCAAACCAGTGAGCATCTTAGGCTAACGTCACAATGAAAGTTGTAGGTCTCCCTATCCAGTGGATGGTAACGAGATTAACAATCAATCAAGGGTGCGGAATCCACTTGATAGATCAACGAACAAAGAAACAAGAATATAAGATGAAGAATACGAACAAATACTTTAAACTGATCTTCTAAGATTATTAAACTGAAACATTTTACAATCACTCAAGATCACACGAACTCACAGCCACTCTCAGTGTTTTCTCTCATAAACTCTCTCAAATTGTCTAACCATAAACCCTAATACATAAACTGTTTATATAACCACAGCTATGCAAACTGGGCTAGGCCCACATACACAATAACACATATTCGAACTAGACTAATACAAAGACACAAAATCAGACTTGATTTGATTATATCATAAACACGGAATCTCTTGAAGTCTTCGCATCCAAGTCTTATTCAATATCCAAAGACCAAGTCAAAGCTGCTGTCACATAACATGCACCAACAAACTCCCCCTTGACAATAGCTTGCAAAGGTAAACTTTAGTCTTTAGAATCTCGTAGTCTTTGGTCTTTGGATAGCATCAGCTTCAACACTAATTCTGTCACAACAGACTCCCCCTAAGCTGATGCATCCAATCACCAAATCTTCCATGTTTTAAGTCAGCAATCCAAGTATGTCTTCATATCTTCCATTCTGCATCGTAAAAGGAGGAATCTCACCATGCATCCAAACAAACTCCTCTACATAAATCTTCTCATCAACTAATCACTTCACTCAGCTTTATATGAACAAATTAAACTATCTGTATACAATACAAACAGCTCGAGAAACCACAAGAATTTTTCAACAAAGTTAAACAAAGTATTATTAATCAAGAGATGTAACAGATTAAGCAATTTTCCATTCAACACCAACACTCAAAAACTTTTCTCCAACACTAGTAGAACCTGTAAGGTTAAAACATTTTGAACTCATCTTCTAACAGCAGCTCCCCTATCGGTAACAACTCCTCAATGAACAACCATTTTCCTTATAATAAGAATTTTAAAGAAAAAGGAAAATCTTTTTGGATTTTTATATTTTCTAAACACTAATAACAAAAGCAATTAAACACTCTATGTTTGTGAGAATCACTGGTTCAGAAGATCATATCAGCCAAATCAAATTGTTTCACACGTTGGCTTATTCTTTCTTTTAATTTTCGTAAACAAACAGTTCAAGACGATTACCAGTATTGTTTATCCACTTAAACAAAACACATGAACATTTCAAGTACCTTTACCTGGTGATATGATTAAGGTAATTTTATACTAATGTACTAGTGTGTCCCACTTCAGGACATACCCCAGTGATCAAGGTATACACAAAGATTCCTCTTACCAAGAATTATCCTTCAAAGCCATATGATAATACTTTGGCTCTATCTGACAGATAAAACATTCGTGTAGACTAAGATTGTATATCTCTTCCTGCTTGATTTCAGAAAACAAGCACTGCATATCTGAAATACTCTTTGCGTTTGCACTCCTGCATTCAGATTCCCAATAATATTATCAACAGGATGATAAATATTTGTTCTTGAAACTAGGATTGCTAGAGCTTGAAGATTGTTTCCCAAATAAGATTGAATCTCCCCCTTAACACTTGCATTACTACTAGCTTCAGAATTACTAGGACTATCTTCATTGGGGAAGTACACAACAACATCATCTACTAACAAAGTCTCAGCGACAGGACCTCCTAATGTAACATTAGGGGTCACGTTTGAAGGAATAATTGCTCTCCAGCTAGCATCCACTTCATCTTTATCTACCGGATGCGTGTAGACAACCTCCGAATCTTCTTCTGAAACATCAGGAACATCAAATGAATCAAAAATTTCTCATAATCGTACCCATTTTTAGGACCAAATTCGGACAGTGGAGGATCGTAACTCAAAGGATGATACACGACCTCCATAGTTCGCTTTTTATAGTTATAAACACGCTTGTTTGGAGTTCCATTAGCATAACCAAGAAAGAAACCTATCTCTCCAAGTTCGCCCATCTTAGGAGTATCCTTGGTGCGTTTAATAACACACTTGATCCCAAAGGTTTGAACCTGATAATTGTTTCTTGTTTTCAAGTAATTCATAGCAAGTTTTATCTTCTCTTTTGACCATAAGCACATGGTTAAGAACATAGCATGAAGTGTTTACCGCCTCGCCTAGAAGAAAATTGGTAATTTAGATTCAGAAAGCATAGTTCGGGCCGCCTCAATCAGGGTACGGGTCTTCCGTTCTGCAACTCCATCCTATTGAGGAACATAAGGAGCATTGAACAGATGAACTATTCCCATTTCCTGACATAACTCGTCCATATTTTGATTTTTAAATTCAGTCCCGTTGTCACTTCGATTTTCTTAATCGGAAGTGAATAATTTTTCTTAAGTTGTTTAAATAAATCTCTTAAGATCCTAAAAGTTTGGTCCTTAGTTTTTAAGAAAAACACCCACGAGTATCGTGAGAAATCGTTAGTGACAACAAGACAAAAGGACATTCATCCAATGCTAGCAACATGGATAGGGCCGAAATTAACCATGTGAAGCAATTCAAGTGGTTTTTGGATCAAGTTAATAGATTTCGTTTGTGAGGCTTTCATTTAATTTTTCCTTTTTCAAATGATTCACATTGTGCATGTTAAAACTACATAAAGGAACCCCCAACACTTAGTTGTTTTTCACTAAGTGGTTCATTTTTTACAGGTGCACATGGCCCATTCTCCTACGCCAAAGGTAAGATTGATCTTCAGTCACCTTTGAGAGCAAACTTGTCACTAGAGCAGATGAGTTAACCAAACGGATGCATATCCATGACATATGACCCCGAGGAGCCCTCATTATGATCCAATCCTTAGGAAAAACAAATCCTGGACTGCAAAACAAAGCAAGCTTTATCAGTGAACAACATCGTGTACTTGTTATCGTAGATTTGAGATACGACATCAAGTTATGCTTCAGCTCTTCAACGTAGTTCACTTTATGCAGTGTTATCTTTCCATTTGTCATCGATCCTTCACTGGTGATATAACCACCTTTCTCACCGGCAAAATTTACATAACCACCATGAATTTGTTTTAAATTATTCAACAAACTCCTTATTCCATTTCATGTGTCTGGAACAGCCACCATCGATATACCAAATATAGATAGCCCTATTCGCTACTCCTACACTCACCAACAAGGAAATCAGTTAGAATGTGGGACCCAAGCCATGATGGTCTTAGGTCGTCACATTTCTTCTACATAAGAAAACTCCTTGAGATAATCGTCACTACCACTTTTCCTACATTTCCATTTCGGAAGTTGTTGGAATGGTTCCCAGCAAATCGAGGATTATACAGGGTTGATGAACAGTTGTTATACCCAGAGTTTCCAAATTTTTGGCTTCTATGGTTTTGACATCCGTAGTTTTGACTTCTTGGACTCTTCAAATTTCTACCAAAACTAGAAGCATCATTGTGTCTCGAGAATGATCTTGTTTGGTAATTTGAATGCGGTCATTGATTGTAAATGGCGGGTGATGCATTTCGGTCATTACAAACCGGTTCTGAGCATGAGGTCTAACATAACGTGATTAGATCCTCCAAACATTGAACATTCTCGTGTGATTGGAAAGTAACATGATTTTGGCTTCGGCGAGGTGTTTTCTCACAAGCATCATGTTTTTGTGGTGAACTTTCCAATCCATGGCTAGAACAAATATCAAATGGTTCATCCCTTTGATCCTGATGTTGTTGAGTTTAACGTTTGATTTAAGAACTGGTTTAGTTTCTCGCTTAATCACTTTATTCTTGTCAACCTTTTAATTTTAAGTTTCTTTTCAACATTTGTTGTTTCATTTTGTGATTTTTCAACAAAAGGTTTGCTTTGATCAAGATCAGCAAGAGATTTACCCGTGTCATCGGGACAGTTTGGCTGCCAAATGTCCCTTTCCACGACTTTTGTAACATTTGCGAATTTTCGCAGCATTCTTTCGACGTTCCTCTTGACTGGTCGAAGACGATGATGCTTGAGTGGAATTTTTCAAAATTTGAGTGACAAATTGTGAATTTCACCCATTTTAAATTTTCTCTACCTCTTGATTAAAATCTTCCCCTTTTACAAATTTAGTTTTAGGAACATTTTTCAAATTCTTTTGAGGTTTTCCAAATTTGGTTTTCACATTAGTATTTTGAACTTGATTAAAGATTTCCAAAATTTTATTGTTCATCAAATTCTCAATGTTTTCAAGGTTTAAGTCACTTTTCTTAGTAGCTTCACTTGTCTTCGACTGTCCTAATTCGATGCAGCTTCGAACTCATAATCTGACCCACTTGGCGGATCTGACAGTCAGAGGAGCCGTTGGCACAAAATTGCCGATTCGAGATTAATGCTTGCCATCGATGTATAGTTGTGATTAAACGGTGGAGGTACTTTACTATAACCGATACCAAACATTTCTTCCTTGATTTCTTTAATACATTGGATGTTAATGCAGAAATTTATCACTTCAGATGAATTTCCAAACTTTTCAATTTTTCTTTGTAAATCTAAAATTAGGTTATCCTTTTTCCAAAATGATTTTTTCTTTTCCAAAACACAATTTTGGTTCAATTCAAGTTCAGATTTTAGTTCATGATTTTTAAGGGTTGCTTGAGCTACAGGTCTTTCAAATTCATAGATTTCATTGCTTTTATCTTAATTTGGTGTTCCTTGCCCAAACAAGAGAAAACTGTAATGGGTTCTCTTGATTTTTCCAGATCAGCAATCAAGTTTGTGTTATGAAGTGCGTATCTATCGATCTTAGTAACAAACTCTACGCATCTAGCACAATGCTTATCTTTGGGAGTCGATTTTACCTCAATCCCAACCATGAATGCACAAGCCTCCTTTTCCATGGAACTTTCTACCAACTTTTGAGCTTCAGCATCAGCAAATTCCTGCATTTCAGGCGTTGAAAACTTAAACTCGAAACTTTCAATCTTTCCTTCATTCTCTGAGCTTTTTGGTCTTTCTGTTTCTTCATCATTCAAGTTTTCTTCATTTTCAACAACTTTACTCACTTCCAATTCTTCACCCATAACCTCAGCTACAACAGCAAGTTCCTCCATACTAGTTTCTTCTATAATCTCTTCACACACTCTTCTTCGATAATTTCAGCCATAAAGGCTTGTGAAACAATAGCCCCGAGATGTTTTCCAAGGCACATCCCCAATCATATGGCTCGGTAACTTCTTGTAGAGGCTGAGCTACAAAGGCATTGTTTGCTGAAGGAGTAAGATTATCTGAGCATTGATCATATTTGAAGTGAAGCATTAGCAGAATTTATGTGAGCTCTCGAGTTATTTCTACTTTGGAATTGCTTTCTCTGTTGGACCTTTCCATCTTAATGCTTTTAACAATCCCGTGCACAGTGCCCATAGATGTTGCAATTGTAGCACTTTACTTTTGTCACATCTATACCCATTCGAGTCTTGGTTTGACCACCAATAAATTTCTTACCCGTTTTCATAAGAAACGTCTTTGCTCTTCGAATCAATAACGCCATATTAAGTTGAAGATCAAGTTCTTCCATTTCATCTTGGTCTATTTGGTCAAAATCTTCGTCGAGACTTGATTGTTCTACATGCTTCCCAAGACAAAAGTTTTCGTAAGCCGTCATGAAAGATGCCAAAAGGCTCATGTTTTCTTCCATCAATTTTAAGCAGCTAGGATCCGAATTTGGAATGTTAAAACTACTTGCTTGAGATATCTGACTTCCACCAGATGAGTACATTCCCTTATTTGAATTAGTATCAGCTCGAACCATTTACGTTGTTGCTTATAAAAGCATGATGACTTGTAGGATCTTCATTTTCTGAATATAAAGCAACACTGGCTCCGCCATTGCTGCCCTTTTCAATCGTTTTTGAAGCTTTATATAGCTAAGGATCTTGAATCTTTTCAAAGTCAGAGGCTTAGCATAACCCTTCAACTTCTGCACAACATCTTCTAATGAAAGCTCATCATAGAGAACGCCTTCTCTAATTAATACAGTGTACATGTTCCATTCTCTAGGAAGGCAGTTCAAGAACTTCTCAACCTTCTCAAACTCTGTGTAAAGATCCTCTTCACTTCGATCAAGCTCGCTTAGCAGGCAGTTATACCTATTCACAGTGTCATCAAATGACTCATTCTTTAAGGCTTTAAACACAACAAATTGAGTCTTCAGTCGTTCTAAGCGTCTCTTCTTATATATTGCATTTCCTTCATAGCGTCCAATCATGCTATCCCATAACTCCTTTGAAATATTTCTTTTGCAAAAGGTATGGAGTATGGATTGTGTAAGTGCCATTGTAATCATGGACATGGCTTTTTCTTCACATTCATAGAACTTTTTCTGCTCATCCGTCAGTGCCAGGTAGGTGTCGATTGTTAACGTTTTAATCAGTGTAGCACCACATCCTTTTGCAATACACAACCAGATCTTGATATCCTTCGCTCTCACATATCTCTTGAAACGTTCCTTCCATTCAGGAAAGTCCAATTCATTAATGAACAGAGGAGGTTTATCATTACTACCAACTTCAGCATTGTGTTGAGGTTTTGAACCATTGTGGTTAGATAGCTTGCCATTTTGAAAGATTTTGAAAGAAACAAAAGTTCACAATGGGTTTAAACAGTAGGTTTTGTAAAAAAAAGGATCTAAGTCCGGGAAATCCGGAGACAAAAGTCAACTTGAAAACACGGGTGAAATGTCGGGAGAACATTAGAGTGGTAAACCCGGATCAACACCTGATTTTAAATAGAAACTCGGACAAACCAAACTCGGATACTTAGTAGGACTCATGAACTCTGAGATGGTAAACTCGGATAAGCTAAACTTGGACCTATCGAGTGTAAACTCAGATTTAACACCCGGACAAATAAACCAAGGAACATAAACTCGGATTCAATAA
The DNA here is from genome assembly GCA_947069175.1 of Scalesia atractyloides. Classification (NCBI taxonomy): domain Eukaryota; kingdom Viridiplantae; phylum Streptophyta; class Magnoliopsida; order Asterales; family Asteraceae; genus Scalesia; species Scalesia atractyloides. The sequence continues at coordinate 78,061,899 of CAMTDV010000023.1, forward strand.
AAAAAAACCTTAAACTCAGACAACCTAAACCCCAAATCTTGACAAACATCAAATCTGGAATTACTACTGACTAGTAATTCGGACAGATTAACCCAGAGATGGCAGCTTCCGGATATCTCCTTAGTGTGACTTCACACTAGATCACCAATAGTCTGGAAACCAAACAGTAAAATAAACTCGGAAAATTTTTGAAAAGATCAAACGGAGAATCTTTTACCAACCATAAAAAAACCTAGCAAGATCTTCAAAAACCTCTGTAAAACCAGAAGATGATCTAATCCTAAAATTCTAACCTAATAAAAAATCATCAAAACTCAATGAAATTAAGAATAAATGATGAAAACTCACTAAAACTCAGCAAACAAACACTAAAACCCAATCAAAATGAAACTTTCTTACTCTAAACCTTCAAACCAAGAACAGCTACAGTAGTATGAGCACACTACTCTGATACCACTTGTAAGGTCACCTAAACCTAGGATCTCACTCAAGAACACAGTCACTAGGTGTGCGGAATCCACCTAGTAATCACCACTGTAGATATAAATGATCAAGAACAAGTAGCATGTGAAAGATATGAGAATACACAGAGTATTCTTAGATGAAGATGATGAATGATGTCACACACACAATAATCGCTAGACAAAACACAAATGATTAGGGTTTTCTTGGCACACAAACTTTACACAAAAGAAAATTGCTCTCTTGTCATTTCCACTAAAGATTTATATACAAGACATATCCGGACACATATGTCTGGATACAAAGTAAATGCCCAAAGCCCAATAATCCATAAATTGGGAAAGAACAGAACAAGTGTCATTAAACTCGGATTAGGTATAGCACTCTAATCTGGACAGAACTATAACACATACCAAGAGACAAGTTCGGACAAGCATTCAAACTATTATATATTACATAAAAGACCCATGTACTTGATGAGAGCCTGCACTTATCACCTAAAGTGCATTTACAGACCATTGCTAGAAATTATAGCATGACACAACAGAGAAGAAACTAGGATGATACAAGGGAAATCTTCCCCAGTGTTGCAAATGTGGATTTCATCATGTAGGTAGTTGTCGTATTTGTAATAGATGTCGTAAACCCGGTCACTTTGCAATGGGATTACAAAGTACCCATAGGATGTCACACCCCGACCCGCAGCGGAATAAGAGTCGGGGCATAATTGGGTTATCACCAAAGCTCATGATATTTACTAATATATTTCATATTTATTAAAGTCAAAATTACATTCTCAATAATCCAAACATGTCCATACAAATACAAGGAAAAATAACCAACTAAACAATCCAAGCTCAAAACCAGTTTATTCTTCTAGACCAATCCTATGTGTTTCTTGCTGCAGCACCTGTATCATGTGTAAAAATGGGGGTTTTTGGGTCAACATAAGTTGGCGAGTGAACCTTGTTAGATAAACATTTATTATTGATTTTCTTGTTATTTTATCAAGGAAAAATTGTGCAATAATCATAAGTGAGCAAATGTACATAATCAAACAGTAGCAATAACAATCACAAACTATAACATACAATAACAAACCAACAGCATACAATAACATATCAACTTGCATAAATAGATAACATGAATGAAACTGTGCGATCAAGGCTCAATCAAACGGAGCCGATCGTATTGCATGTACTGAAAAATGATAAATGTCTGTGCGATCAAGGCGCAATCAAACGGAGCCGATCGTATGTTGGCACGCCAGGTTCACGCTCATAATGTAATGGGGAACATGCTCAACGCTCATAATGTAATGGGGAGCGGCGGCCTATGAAATTGCATGTACTGAAATAAATAAATTAAATCTGAACAATAACCACACAACAGTTGAAACAAGCTGAATACACATTTGTTCATGATATGATGCATGCACAATGATTTAAATATAATAAATGGTAAGACACATGATACACCCAAAAAACGTGATTAAAACGGGGAATTTGTAAAGATTCACTCACATTGGGTGCGTTTGGTTGGAGATGATGAGATGCGCACGAGTTGGAAGGATTGAACAACGAGATTTAACTAACCTAAATAATAACGGAAAATATAGTAAATGAGTGGATTTTATTAATAAGTTTAATAAGATTTTTAGATATATTTTTGTGAGTTTAAGGCTATTTCCTATCTTTAAAAACATTATTTTTAAGTATTTTTAATTGATTTTTAAATTAAATTAAATAAATAAAAATATAAAAATATGTTGACTTTTGCGACCGTTGACCGTTTTATTGTGTAATTGTATGCGCCAGGTGAGGCTCGAACCCGAGACCTCCCGTTCGCGTGCACGCAGCTCTACCAACTGAGCTACGTGTCTAACCTGAAATAATTCTGTTTTTAATTATACTTATATACTAACTCAGTTTATTCAAAATTCTTTTATTTTCAAAAACATTTTAAATCATCGAACCGGTGTCACCAACAGGTCTCGAACCCGGGACCTGTGCTTTAACGTTACACACAGTCCACCGCTGGACTGTGTGACTAACTTGGTTAATATACAGATTTTTATTATACTTAACAACTAACGTAAGTTAATCCGGTTCAGTTAGAAAAATAAAACATCTTTATTACAGAGAGGGTGTGTGTATCAGGGATCGAACTCACGGCGTTTGCGTATTGTTTGCACACAGTCCACCGCTGGACTGTGTGTCTAACCCATTTAAAATACCGATTTTAATTATCCTTATAATGTTAACACAATTCATCTTCTTCGCTAATTTTTACAGACAGCAATTTACCCAACTGTTTCTTGTTTTAAAACGATTAACAACATTCATAAGACTAAAATGAAATGACAGAGACGGTGTTGGAAGCAAACATACCGGAGGAATGATTTGTCTCAGAATTCCGGCAAGGTGTCGGCTCTGTTTTTATGAACTTCAACTGAGCGAGCAATTTAACAGTTTTGATTAGCTAATTGTGGAATTGAAGTGCTAAACAAGAGTTAACAGAAGGTTTGAATGTCCATACTGTTTTACAGCGGAAGATAAGAACTTTCAGAGGTTTTCCGGCGAGCAGGAATTATCTGATAACGACGTCTGAATTTGATTCCGATTGAAAGGTTTGGGTTAGCAATAGCTTAAAAATTGATTGACCACGAAAGAATTGAAAGACTTACTGTTTTGATGGAGAATACGGTTTTCCGGCGAAAGTCCGGCGAGTCCAATTAGATTCTCCGGCGAACTGAAAATTGTGTGGAAATGTAACTGAGAGCTTTCCGAGTGTGTTTGAGTCGTGAGAGAGAACAAAGATTGAAGTATTTCTGGAATTGAAAGTTTTCGGTTATAGAAACCGATTCACTTCTAGAATTCAAGTTCATTCAATGCAACCTTGATTGAGAACGTCGGTGTAGCGGTTATAATCGGTAAACCGCGTATTATCAAACGTTTTTGGACGTTTGGTGACCTGTAACCGGATTAATTTGTGATAGATAATAAAATTTAATTGTTTCCTAATGTTTACAGAAAACAACAAGTGGCGGAGTGGTGATGTGTGTGTGTGATAAGTCGTTGGGCTTAAGCCCGGCTTACCCGGGTTCGAGTCCCGTCAGCCTCATTTTATTTTTAATTATTTTATTTTTACCTTTTATCAATTATAACTTTTATAGTTTAGTTTGTTTATTAATTATGTATCATTAAAAATCAAAATAGACATAAATACAAAATGAAACATTTATAACTTGATATTTGATTACAAACGGAGCGGGTTTGGAAAACCCGTTTTTGACAAATGTTACTGTATCCCCTACTTTTAGAAATTTCGTCCCGAAATTTAAGTTGTAGTGATAACAGGAAAAAGATGCGAGTATTTTTCGCGCATTGAGTCTTCACGTTCCCAAGTAAACTCAGGTCCTCTTTTCGACTCCCAGCGTACCCTAACCAATTGGAATACGACTCTGTCTTAAACGTTTTCTCCGAAGTCCATGATCACTACTGGTCTTTCAATAAAATGCATAGATTCATCAATCTGAATATCTTTCAGAGGAATATGGAGGTTTTTCACCGGCGAGGCACTTCTTTAAGTTTGACACGTGGAACGTAGGGTGAATTCTGTTGAGTTTTTCTGGTAGGTCAAGCTTGTATGCTACAGGTCCTACTCTTTCGAGTATCTTGAAAGATCCTACGTAGCGTGGTGCTAGCTTGCCCTTCTAGCCAAAACGAGCTATTCCCTTCCACGGTGATACTTTTAAAAAAATACATGATCACCAATATTAAACTCCTAAGGCTTTCGTCGTTTATCTGCATAACTCTTTTGACGACTTTGAGCCGCTAGAAGATTGTTTCGAATTTGATGGATCTTGTCTGTGGTTTCTTGAATCAATTCTGGACCAGTGATTTGAGCTTCCCCAATTTCGTGCCAACATACTGGAGATCGGCACTTACGACCATATAAAGCTTCAAAAGGTGCCATGCCGATGCTTGAATGATAGCTGTTGCTGTACGAAAATTCAACTGATGGTAGACGAGCGTCCCAATTTCCCTTGAAGTCTATGACACATGCTCGAAGCATATCTTCAAAAGTTTGTATGGTGCGTTCAGACTGCCCATCAGTTTGAGGATGATAAGCGGTACTGAGGTTTAATCGTGTACCCAAAGCGGCTTGTATGGCTTGCCATGTTCGTGAAGTAAAACGACCACCACGATCGGAAATAATGCTTAACGGTACGCCAAGACGGCTTACGATTTCACTGATGTAGATACGAGCTAACTTCTCGTTCTTGAAATCTTCGCGGATCGGAATAAAGTGAGCTGATTTTGTAATTCGGTCAATAATTACCCATATAGTGTCATACCCACCAGAAGTGCGAGGTAACTCGGTAATGAAATCCATGGTTATGTTTTCCCACTTCCATACAGGTATTTCAGGTTGGACTAGAAGTCCTGAGGGTCTTTGGTGTTCAGCTTTCACCTTGGAACACGTAAGGCACTTGGAAACAAAAACAGCAATATCTTTTTTCATTCCAGGCCACCAGTAGGTGTATCGAAGGTCTTGATACATCTTGTCGGCTCCTGGGTGTATAAAATATCGTGTTTTGTCGCCACATTCATAAGAGAATCACGAAGGTTATTGTGGTCAGGAATCCATATGCGATCTAGACAGTATAGAATATCGTCGGATTTAGTTTCAATTTTTTTTTTAGTTTAGCTCCACAAGACGGCTCCTTGCGTACGTCTCTTTTCTGTTACTGAAACATGCTGTGCTTCTCGGATTTGATCTTTGATGTCGCTTACGATTTTATGCATAATAGTTTTGAGGGAACTGATACGTTTGTAATGATAAGGTATGTATCATAAAACAAAAACTTCAACCATAACGATATTTAAACCTACACGGAACTTTTCATAACCTCCTGGTAATGCTTTTGATCCTTTGCCAAGAATACTTATATATAGGAAGTACCAGCGGCGTATCCACCATATTCTTGCCAAATTTTCGTTGGCTTTATCAGTAAATCATGATCAGTTCTGTGTGACTCTAAAACATAAACAACACAACGAACAAAACTTGAGTCTCAATTCTGAAATGATACATGACTAAATGATGACAGTACCTCTCTCGTTGGTTATGATGAAGGGGTCAGTCTATGTAAAAGTGTGACACAACCCAACTTCTTTAAATGATGAGATTGAGATACGTCGAGATGTATGATGATATGAATGTTAAATCAATGAGTATAGAGCAAAACTGTAATATCAAATCGCATTAAAATTCTTGGATACATAATTTCCAAATTTTACAACTGGGATACGGAAAGATTGAGATAACATAAAGAAAACATTAAAACTAGACGATTGGAGTTGAGTCTTGATTCTTGGCGAGGAAAAACTAGTTGGGTGATTCGTTTGGGCCGTTATTATTTTCAACAGTATTGGCATTGATGTTATAAGCTCTTCCTCTTGCAGGTGGTGGAGCTTGGTTAGCTTGATTCACCGGATTTGCTTGAGCTTGGGCATGAATGAGGTTCACCAAACGTGGACAAGTGTTTCTAAAGTGGTTTGGGTCTCCACAGTTGTAACAAGCCCGCATAGGTTGTACCATGGGATAGTTGGGTTGGTAGTATGTTTCGGCTAAATGTTGGGTAGGTGGTAATAGTAGGGGTTGTTGGGCTTGGCCCATTATTTGTTGGTGGGTTTGGGTTGAAGGCTGGTGGCGGTTCGTTCGCTGAGGTATGCGACAGGTTTGAACAGTATGACCTGCGCGACCACAGCCGGTGAATGTTGGCAGGGATGATCAGGAAAATGATGATATTGGCAACGGTTGCATTTTGGTAATGGGCCGGAGTATGGCTTTTTATATGGTGCAGGTGAAGGGGCAACTTGAGTGATGGGTGCAGCAGGGATAGGGAAATTTGCTTGTGTGACAGCAAAGTTTCTTGTGCTTCAATTTCTTTTACCAGTAAACTTCGAAGAGGAACCAGAATGGTTTGAAGTTTGAGCCTCAATGGGGGCTTTCTTTTTCTCCTCTTTGAATTTACCGTTTCGAATGCGATTTTCGGTGAGTTCGGTAGCTAGTTCCATCGCGGCTTCAAGTGTCGCAGGCGAAGTGCTTAGAACTGAGTCTTGAATTTTTTAGGGGAGACCTCGAATATAGTGTTCAACCAAGCGGTACACTGGGGTGAACAAGTTGGGGATCATTTGGTTCAACTCTAGAAACCTTTTGTTGTAGGAAGTATGATCTCCTTCCTTTTGTTTTAACGAGTGGAATTCATCTTCCAACTTCTTGATTTCGCTTCTTGGATAGAAGCGCCTTGTCATTATTTCCCTTAACTCTTCCCATGTAAAGGCCATAGCATCTTCGACTCCTCTCTTACGCTTCTCTGTATTCCACCAGGTAAGAGCTACCCCAAATAGTCTCCCGGTTGCGTATCGTACCTTGCGATCCTCGGGACAATCGCAGTTGAGGAAGGTGTTTTCCATTTCCTCAAACCAGTGAAGAAGGGCAGTGACACCTTCGGTCCTTTCAAATTTAGGAGGATCGCAAGACTTAAAATGTTTATATGAGCACTTGCTGGTAGGAGGGTTGCCAATGTTCTGGTCATCTTGCTGGGGAGGATTAGTGGGATTTGTGGCGAGAGCTTGTTGTACTTGAACCACAATGTCAGGAAGCACCGCGGCCATTTGTTTCGCGATTTGTGTGGCCAAGCGTTCGTGAGACCTTCCTGATCTTTTACCTCCTCGTTGTTGTCTAGCCGACATCTACAGGAACATACATAGGAAGATTGTGAGTTTATGGAGTCTTTTTAGGTGTCATGTGTCTTAAAGAAAATGAAAATAACATAAATATCAATAATGCAGCGACATCCATAGGATGTCTTGGGTTTGCTCATGTTGGGCCTCAAATGTCCCCCATACCTTCACCTATATAGTCATGTGGGCCCCCATGACTATTGGCTTGGTAGGATTCACATTAGTATTGGCGATTTAACACTCGCATCACCCGAATGCAAACCACAAAATATGTTTACGAGATGTATGGTCGGAATGTGTCCAGGTGTAGACACAGTGACAACTCAAAGTGGGGTTAGCTCCCACGACGTTTGGTATAGCATGCTTTGGCCTAATAGGTACTTCGTACTCTCATCGTTAGTCCCCAGGTAGGCAAACTGGTCCTTTATTTTGGATTTATACGAATGCCAGCCTAGACAGGACGTTCCGACTACCGGTACTTGTACCCTTCCAGTTACTACATGCCCGTCATGAGAACTCACTTTGATGAGATTTGAAAATACAAAAATCATTGTAAAAACAATCATGAAAAATGATGTGATGTGTGCTTTCATGGATACGATATGTTATGATAATATGATTCATGATAGGCATTATATGATAATATGTACTTATGAACATGCTTGCATAATTTTGAATGTAACATTAAACATAAAACATATAAACATCATGATATTTGGCATGTAACACACAAAAATCTTAAAAATTTCTAATCAACTATAGTATAGGCTCTAAAGGTCTAATAACCTATCCTATATCCCTATAGTCATGGCTCTGATACCAATCTGTCACACCCCGACCCGCAGCGGAATAAGAGTCGGGGCATAATTGGGTTATCACCAAAGCTCATGATATTTACTAATATATTTCATATTTATTAAAGTCAAAATTACATTCTCAATAATCCAAACATGTCCATACAAATACAAGGAAAAATAACCAACTAAACAATCCAAGCTCTAAACCAGTTTATTCTTCTAGACCAATCCTATGTGTTTCTTGCTGCAGCACCTGTATCATGTGTAAAAATGGGGGGTTTTGGGTCAACATAAGTTGGCGAGTGAACCTTGTTAGATAAACATTTATTATTGATTTTCTTGTTATTTTATCAAGGAAAAATTGTGCAATAATCATAAGTGAGCAAATGTACATAATCAAACAGTAGCAATAACAATCACAAACTATAACATACAATAACAAACCAACAGCATACAATAACATATCAACTTGCATAAATAGATAACATGAATGAAACTGTGCGATCAAGGCTCAATCAAACGGAGCCGATCGTATTGCATGTACTGAAAAATGATAAATGTCTGTGCGATCAAGGCTCAATCAAACGGAGCCGATCGTATGTTGGCACGCCAGGTTCACGCTCATAATGTAATGGGGAACATGCTCAACGCTCATAATGTAATGGGGAGCGGCGGCCTATGAAATTGCATGTACTGAAATAAATAAATTAAATCTGAACAATAACCACACAACAGTTGAAACAAGCTGAATACACATTTGTTCATGATATGATGCATGCACAATGATTTAAATATAATAAATGGTAAGACACATGATACACCCCAAAAACGTGATTAAAACGGGGAATTTGTAAAGATTCACTCACATTGGGTGCGTTTGGTTGGAGATGATGAGATGCACACGAGTTGGAAGGATTGAACAACGAGATTTAACTAACCTAAATAATAACGGAAAATATAGTAAATGAGTGGATTTTATTAATAAGTTTAATAAGATTTTTAGATATATTTTTGTGAGTTTAAGGCTATTTCCTATCTTTAAAAACATTATTTTTAAGTATTTTTAATTGATTTTTAAATTAAATTAAATAAATAAAAATATAAAAATATGTTGACTTTTGCGACCGTTGACCGTTTGACTTGTTGACCGTTTTATTGTGTAATTGTATGCGACAGGTGAGGCTCGAACCCGAGACCTCCCGTTCGCGTGCACGCAGCTCTACCAACTGAGCTACGTGTCTAACCTGAAATAATTCTGTTTTTAATTATACTTATATACTAACTCAGTTTATTCAAAATTCTTTTATTTTCAAAAACATTTTAAATCATCGAACCGGTGTCACCAACAGGTCTCGAACCCGGGACCTGTGCTTTAACGTTACACACAGTCCACCGCTGGACTGTGTGTCTAACTTGGTTAATATACAGATTTTTATTATACTTAACAACTAACGTAAGTTAATCCGGTTCAGTTAGAAAAATAAAACATCTTTATTACAGAGAGGGTGTGTGTATCAGGGATCGAACTCGCGGCGTGTGCGTATTGTTTGCACACAGTACACCGCTGGACTGTGTGTCTAACCCGTTTAAACTACCGATTTTAATTATCCTTATAATGTTAACACAGTTCATCTTCTTCGCTAATTTTTACAGACAACAATTTACCCAACTGTTTCTTGTTTTAAAAACGATTAACAACATTCATAAGACTAAAATGAAATGACAGAGACGGTGTTGGAAGCAAACATACCGGAGGAATGATTTGTCTCAGAATTCCGGCAAGGCGTCGGCTCTGTTTTTATGAACTTCAACTGAGCGAGCAATTTAACAGTTTTGATTAGCTAATTGTGGAATTGAATTGCTAAACAAGAGTTAACAGAAGGTTTGAATGTCCATACCGTTTTACAGCGGAAGATAAGAACTTTCAGAGGTTTTCCGGCGAGCAGGAATTATCTGATAACGACGTCTGAATTTGATTCCGATTGAAAGGTTTGGGTTAGCAATAGATTAAAAATTGATTGACCACGAAAGAATTGAAAGACTTACTGTTTTGATGGAGAATACGATTTTCCGGCGAAAGTCCGGTGAGTCCAATTAGATTCTCCGGCGAACTGAAAATTGTGCGGAAATGTAATTGAGAGCTTTCCGAGTGTGTTTGAGTCGTGAGAAAGAACAAAGATTGAAGTAATTCTGGAATTGAAAGTTTTCGGTTATAGAAACCGATTCACTTCTAGAATTCAAGTTCATTCAATGCAACCTTGATTGAGAACGTCGGTGTAGCGGTTATAATCGGTAAACCGCGTATTATCAAACGTTTTTGGACGTTTGGTGACCGATTTCGGTTACAGTTGGCGTAACCGGATTAATTTGTGATAGATAATAAAATTTAATTGTTTCCTAATGTTTACAGAAAACAACAAGTGGCGGAGTGGTGATGTGTGTGTGTGATAAGTCGTTGGGCTTAAGCCCGGCTGTCCCGGGTTCGAGTCCCGGCAGCCTCATTTTATTTTTAATTATTTTATTTTTACCTTTTATCAATTATAACTTTTATAGTTTAGTTTGTTTATTAATTATGTATCATTAAAAATCAAAATAGACATAAATACGAAATGAAACATTTATAACTTGATATTTGATTACAAACGGAGCGGGTTTGGAAAACCCGTTTTTGACAAATGTTACATAGGAAACCAGCCTAGACAACCAAGAACCCGTTCACAAACACAAAAACAACCCCAACCCTTACAACAACGTCCCCAACAGCAACAATAATTAGTGCCACTCCGAGCATGTTACGGATGTGGTAGTACCGAACACTTGAGGAACACATGTCCATAGATTTACGGTGGAACGGGTGGCAGGCAGGCCCACGGCAGACATCCAATGCGACCAGGCTAGAGGACGTGCATTCATTATGAGAGCTGATGATGCACAACAGGACCCTAACATCGTCAAAGGCATTTTCTTAGTTTCCAAATGTTACGCCTCAGTATTATTTGATACCGGTGCCAATAGAAGCTTTATCTCTCTTAAGTTTCAATCTCTTCTTGAAATGTTGCCCAGTGATTTAGGAAGCCTTATTTTATAGAATTGACCGATGGTAACTTTATAACTACTAACAAAATAATTCGAAACTGCACTCTAACTCTTAACGATCGACAATATTCTATTGTCCTTTTACTTGTAGAATTGGGAAGTTTTGATGTAATATAGGAATGGACTGGTTATTAAAGTTTAAGGCAGATATCATATGCTTAGAAATGATCGTTAGGATTCCATTAACGAGTGAAGAAGTGTTGGTAGTTCAAGGAAAGAAACCCGGCAAAATATTACCATTAGTATCGCATACTAAGATGCAAAAGTACCATCGTAAAGGTTGTATGGCATACATGGTAAATATGGAAACCAAAGATCCTAATGAGAAACGAATTGAAATATACCCGTAGTTTGTGAATATGTTGATTTATTCCTTGATGAATTACCCAGATTGCCATTACCTCGATAAGTTGAATTCCGTATTGATTTGATCCCTGGAGTGGCCCCTATTGCTAGAGCACCTTATAGGTTAGCACCTACTGAGCTACAAGAATTGTCTAGTCAATTATAGGAATTACTTGATAAATGTTTTATATGACCTAGTTTTTCACCATGGGTAGCCTAGGTATTGTTTGTGAAGAAAAAGGATAGAAGTTTCGGTATGTGTATTGATTACTGGGAATTAAACAAGGTTACTATTAAGAATAGATACCCCTTGCCTCGCATAGAGGATCTATTTGACCAACTATTGGGAGCCAGTTGTTTCTCCAAAATCGATCTAAGATCGGGATATCACCAAGTTAAGATTCAAGAAGACGATATTCCGAAAACTGCTTTCTGAACTCGTTTTGGATATTACGAGTTCTTAGTTATGCCTTTCGGGCTAACTAATGAGCATGCAGTATTTATGGACCTTATGAATCGAGTCTGTAAACCATTGTTAGATAAGTTTGTGATAGTATTCATAGATGACATGTTAATCTACTCTAAGAATAAAGAAGAGCACGACAACATTTGTGACTAGATTTAGAGCTACTTAGACACGAGAAGTTGTACACGAAACTTTCAAAATGTGAATTATGGTTGAAGGAAGTCCAATTCTTAGGTCATGTAAATGAATCACCAAGGAATTCAAGTTGACCCTAGTAAGATTGAGGCTATTAAGAATTGGCAAGCACTAAGGTCGCCTACAGAAATCGTCAATTCCTAGGCTTAGCCGGTTACTACGACGCTTCATTGAAAATTTTTCAAGCATTTCGCAGTCTCTAACACACCTAACTCAAAAGGATAAGAAGTTTGAGTGGGAGAAGAACAAGAGATACCTTTTCAATTATTAAAATAGAAGTTATGCAATGCTCTGATTCTTACATTGCTAGAGGGAAATGAGAATTTTTGTAGTTATTGCGACGCATCTCACAAAGGTTTAGGCTGTGTGTTGATGCAAAGGAATAAAGTGATTCCTTATGCTTCTAGAAGCTTAAGATACATGAGAAGAATCATACGACGCATGACTTAGAGCTTGGAGCTGTGATTTTTGCACTTAAGATATGGCGACATTACTTGTATGGGACTAAGTGCACTATCTACACGGACCATAAGAATTTATAGCACATCTTTGACAAGAAAATTTAAACATGAGGCAGAGAAGGTGGGTAGAGTTATTGAATGGTTATGATTGTGAAATCAAGTATCACCCAGGTAAGGCCATTGTAGTGGCAAACGCATGAAGTAGAAGGACGTATAAAACCATTTTGAGTACGAACTTTAGGAATGATTGTGCAAACGAGTCTCAAGGAAAGATTCGTAACGGCCCAACGTGAAGTTTTGGGTGAAGCTCAGTTGTTAAACGAGGAACTACATGGGAATGAGAAGGACTTTGAGGTTAAGACTGACCAAGTGTGTTATTTCAAAGACCGAGTGTGGATCCCAAACTGTCACAATTTACGGGGATTGGTTATGGATGAAGCACATAAGTCTAAGTATTCGATTCATCCAGGTACTGACAAGATGTGCCATGACCTAAAGGAGTTTAATTGGTGGCCTGGTATGAAGAAGGATGTGGCGATATATATTAGTAAGTGCTTGACTTGTGCTTGAGTCAAGGCAGAATACCAAAAACCATCCGGAATGTTACAACAACCTGAGATTCCCCAATGGAAGTGGGAACAAATCACAATGGATTTTGTAACCCATTTATCAAAAAACAACACAAGGTCATAATGCTATTTGGGTAGTAATGGATAGGCTAACCAAATTTGCGCACTTCATACCCATTAATACCAACTACAAAATGGAAAATTGGCGGAACTTTACACAAATGAAATTGTAGCTAGACATGGTGTACCAGTTGCTATTATTTCTGACCATGATAGTCGCTTCAATGTCTCACTTCTGGGAGGAATTACAGGAAGCTTTAGGAACTTAGATAGATATAAGTACAACTTATCATCCTCAGACCGATGGACAGTCTGAAAGACCATTCAAACATTGGAGGATTTACTTAGAGCATGTGTCTTAGACTTCGAAGCAAGTTGGGATAGATACTTACCTCTTATTGAATCCTCCTAAATAATAGTTACCATACTATCATTCAAACAGCACCATTTGAAGCATTGTATGGTCGGAAGTCACACCCCGGCTTTCCACAGCCAATCCAGACACCAATGGGCCCGGGCGGGAAATATCGGGACGTAATTTGATAATATCATAGACAATTAAACACAACACAAAGGAAGTATTGGAGTAAAATTACTATTACAAACCAAAGGTTCAAAGTACCAAAATAATATACAGACGGCCCGTAATAGAAGATCCACAGCAGATCATAAATTGTATAAAAGAAAGAATGTAAACATATTGGTAGATCCAGGATTTGCAAAATCTTCTTATCACTACCGAGCACTTCCAGCCTATTTTCGTATTATACCTACAAGATTAGTATTTTGAAAATACGTCAGCTTTCGTTGGTAAATACACCTAACTACTCATTTTGAAAACATTTAAAATATGTTTTAAGTGCGTATCAGCACAAAATCTTTTATAACTTGGGAAAGTTAATCATCCAACCTTGTTAACAATTCACATGTTTGTCCATACATACAGGGCCCGGTACGGAATCGAGACATGATTAACGTACACACCACTATGAACTCACGAAAAAAATATTTCTTCCCAACCTTGTGGGTAATGCATTTTGAGCGTCTATCGAGTGTATGCCTACACCAGCGCTAAGGTCGTGGCCATTTTCTATTGTAATGAGCCGAGGATATCCAGGACACGGTATTAACCCCCGATGTTTAAGTTATCAAAAACTAATTAAACGGAATATGCGGATTTACTAGCCACAATCCGGCATTCGATTGATTCCATTTCCGACCAAGAGGTAATATTTTACTGTAACCCAAGCCCGTATAGGGGAAATAAGTCGAGAGTATTTACCTGAGCTAGTCTTCGTTTAAACGCGAGATTTTAATAACGCAGCCGTACACAAAAGTACTAAGTGCAGATAGCATTTACCGGCAAGTCTCTAGTCTAGATTATGGCAAAAGCTAACCAATTCAATACTAACGGTCTTGTTTAAGTCATAGACCTAGACCGACTAGCGTATTTGATCAAAACGTATAATGCTAGATTAAACGATGTTCAGATAGAATGTAGTTTAATCCCAACAAGTACCTTGACTTGTGTAATATGGACAAACTATAAGCATTCTGGATTTTGAGACTTAAATGACAAGGTTAGACCCGTTTCGGTTGATTTTCGTAAACTGGTCACATATACTTAACCGTACGCATATCAGCGATATCGGGTAACCGGATAAGTCATGGACAATCTCTATATGCCATTACACTTTAAATAAGTTGTAATATCAGTAAGATACCAAATTATATGCCCGTTAAGGTTTTAAAATGAAACTATGCCTCATAAGGGCATTTTGGTAATTATATACCGTATAAAAGGAACTTGAATATAATTTAAGGTTATGATCATAAGTATAGAAAAATAACTTATTTATGATATAATATCAATAGGATATTAATTATTTGTGTAATTTATTTTTTTTATGACCAAACTATGCACTGAAGGGGTATTTTGGTCATTTTACGCATAGTTTATAAATTATTTGGGATTCTGAGTTTATATCAGTAGGTAACAATATTTAAAATCAGTAGGTAACAAATCTTGGTTGGTAAATATGGTTTAAAACCATACTATGCGCCGAAACGACGCTTATGTCGTTAAATGACGAGTTGTGTGATGTTTAATGAAAACTCATGTTAAGATCAAGTTAACACGTCTTAAGTATGTTATTTAATATAACATATCAGTAGGTAAAAGACTTACTTTGAAAAGGTGTGATTAAAACCATTTTATAAGCCACAAGAGCTTTATCGTCATTTACCGACATAATACAAGGACTTGTTCATAAACTCAGTTTTTATCTTGATTTGATATCCCAAGTATCCTACTTATAATACTACATCAGTAGAAACTCATTTTCAAGTTCGTTATCATTTAAACCTCATTTTATGCAAAAAGGACATTTTAGTCAAAATGGCATAATTACGGAACTTGTGCATAAACTCAGATTCTGATTATAATCATGTAATATAACCTCAGAGGGTTATGCTACATTATATTGCGATCATAATGCAACTTTAGATCAGTAGCTAACTAATCTAAATCGGGTCAGAATCAAAAGTTAAAGCAGAAGTCAAACTTCGCGACTTTCGGTTGCGAACCGACCCTGAACTGAAATTGACGAGCCGAACATGTTCTTACATGTTCTAAATGCTATTACCAACTTGTTTAAGTGTCAAACATGTTTCATGACATATATAAGATCAAATTATAATTTTCAAAAAATGACCTGTTTGACTTTTTAATATCATTACTTTGACTCGTCAATTGGTCTAGCAAACGTGATCTTCAGAAGGTGCCCTTTATAGGGACTAACACCTACCTTATTACGATCACTTAGCCATGTTCGTTACGAGCAATGGCTGGACCATAATGGTCCTAACCAAAGTTAAGGCGCTTTCCGTAAAACGCTTGACTTTTGGCTATAAAAGCCTATAAACGAAAACACAAGAGGAAGGAACACTTACAAGTGGTTCCTAGGATGCAATAGAACTAAGTTGGATGCTCCTTTTAGTTAGGAACTTCAGAGGAGGGAGATAGAGTTGTGAATGAGAAAGGTGCAAGTTCAAATGGTGAACCTCGGCACCTATTTATAGTTGGAGAACTTGAAGGATGTGATGCCAGGTGCTAAGGGGTGTAAGAGGAGCTTACAAGTGTCCTAAAACATGGCATAGCAGTTTGGAAAGCCATGGTTTCGAATCAAATGGTTTTTGGCAATTTGTGTGGAGGCCAAGCAAATTTTCTGCAGGCACAGACCTCTCGCCCCCGCGAGAGGCCAAGGCCTTGCTTCTCGCGCCTCGTAGTCAGTTTCAAAGTTTGACACTTTTAGCCCCTTAACTTATAAAACCTTCTAAAACACCTTTTTAGCATATTTAGCCCTCCGTAACCAATATTTGGCATACCTGGGAGTATGCGCGGACATTGTTGAGCTCTCGGTTCATTAAAAGGTCACTCAGAGATATATATTAACATGTTGACACTTTTAAGCTCTCCATCATCCAACTTTCACATAATTACAGATTTAATCGCTCTCGTCCAATAAATGGGACATATGAGAGTTAGGACTTCGTAAAGGATCACTCAGAGGCCCACTATAAGCATGTTGACTCCGATGTCACTCAGAGGTTGGGCATGTTGAAATATCAGTCACTCAAAGGCCAAGTTTAAGCATGTTGACATATTAGTCACTCAAAGGCTCATGATTAAGCATGTTGACATATCAGTCACTCAGAGGCTATTGTTTATGCATGTTGACATCAGACAGTCCATCAGAGGCTCAGTTTGAGCATGTTGACACCTTTAGTCCCTATTAGTCTTTAATAGACTTAAATAAAAAATTACAACACGTGTCACTATACTATTGGACACGATTTTACGAGGTATTACATCCTAACCCCTTAAAAAAATCTCGTCCTCGAGATTTTATTCAAAAAGATGGGGTTACTTTTGTCGCATAGTGGACTCAACCTCCCATGTATATTTGGGACCTCTAAAGGCGTCCCACTTAACCTTTACTATAGGTATTAATTTTCTTCGGAGCTTTTTAACCTGTCGATCCTCGATCGAAATTGGTTTCTCAACGAACTCAGGTTTTCATCTATTTGCACATCTTGGTGTGACATTGTTAGCGACTCATCGGCTAGACATTTCTTATGGTTAGATATGTGGAATACATCATGAATTCCACTAAGCTCCTCTGGTAGCTTAAGCTTATAAGTTGCAGTGCCGACACATTCGATTATCTCGAATGGTCTTATATATCTTGGGCTTAATTAGCCCTTATTTCCAAATCTCATTACACCTTTCCAAGGTGATATTTCAGCATGACTTTGTCCCCTACTTGGAATTTAAGAGGTTTACGACTCTTGTCAGCATAACTCTTCTGCCTAGCACGGGTAGCTTTGAGACGATCACGGATTTGCACAATCTTGTCCGTGGTCTCTAGGACAATCTCAGGTCCTGATAGTTGGGCTTCCACTACTTCTGCCCAGCACACAGGCATTCGACACTTCCTCCCATACAAGGCCTCATAAGGAGCAGCCTTGATGCTCGTATGATAACTATTATTGTAGGAGAATTCTATTAGGGGTAAGTGGTCATCCCAACTTCCAGCTAAATCAATTACACATGCTCTAAGCATGTCTTCCAAGGTTTGAATAGTACGCTCACTTTGACCATCCGTTTACGGGTGGTAAGCCGTACTAAAGTTTAATCTTGTGCCTAAAGATTGTTGGAAAATTTTCCAAAGTGAGAGGTATATCTAGTATCTCTATCAGATACAATAGATACCGGCACACCATGTAGGGACACAATCTTATCCACATACAACTTAGCCAATTTGTCTGAATTATACGTTTCTTTAATTGGCAAGAAATGTGCTGACTTAGTCAGCCTATCTACAATGACCCAAATCGTGTCATTACCACGTTTGGTCTTAGGTAACTTGGTAATAAAGTCCATTGTCACCATTTCCATTTCCAGTGGGAATTTCTAATTGTTGTAGAAGTCCTGGCGGCTTCTGATGTTCGGCCATAACTTGCGAACATGTCAGACACTTAGCTACATAAGTGGCTATGGATTTCTTCAAACCCATCCACCAATAATTCTTCTTCAAGTCCTGATACATCTTGTCACCACCCGGGTGAACAGAGTATCTTGTATTATGTGCTTCTTGGAGGATTAGATCTCTAAGTTCCCAGGAACCCAGATTCTTCCATTAAATCTAAGGATTCCATCCTTTCCAAGCGCTAACTAATCAATAGTTCCACCTAATCCCTCATTAGGAATATTAGCTTCTAATAGGGCTTGTATCTGCGCATCTAATAGCTTTTCATTCAAGTTATTTTGAGCTCAATGCTCTTTGCATTAATCCTAATGGGTTTAATCCTTTCCTTGTAACTTAACACATCAGCAACTACATTTGCCTTGCCGGGATGATAGCGAATCTCGCAATCATAATCATTAAGTGTTTCCATACAACGGCGTTGTCGCATGTTCAATTCCTTCTGATTGAACAAATGCTGGAGACTCTTATGGTCAGTGTTTATAATACACTTTGTGCCATATAAGTAATTTCTCCACAATTTAAGTGCAAATACAACGGCACCCAATTCCAAATCATGGGTGGTATAATTTCTTTCATGCACCTTTAATTTCGTGATGCATAAGCAATTACTTTGCCTTTTTTGCATTAGCACACAGCCCATGCCAGTGTGCGAAGCATCACAATAAACTACAAAATCCTCACTACCCTCCAGTAGGGATAAAACAGGAGCATTGCTTAACTTTGTTTTAGAATCTCAAATGATTCTTGTATTTTGGACCCCAATTAAACTTAACATTTTTACGGGTCAAGGTAGTTAAAGGAGTGGCTATCCTTGAAAGTTCTCAATGAACCTCCTATAGTAACCAGCCAATCCAAGAAACTACGAATCTCCGATGGAGTTTTGGGCACTTCCCAATTCATTATGGCTTCTATTTTGGCGGGATCCACTTGGATACCACGCTCGCTTACTATATGTCAAAGAAATTGGACTTCTCTAAGCCAAAATTCGCACTTAGAGAATTTAGCATAAAGCTTCTCCTGCCTTAGCAATTCTAGAATGCACCGAAGGTGTTTCTCGTGATCAACTTGATTACGACAATAGATAAGTATGTCGTCTATGAAGACAATGACAAACTTATCCAAATATGGTTTGCAGACCTATTCGTGAGATCCTTGAATGCTGCAGTGCATTTGTGAGCCCAAAAGGCATCACTAGAAATTCGAAACGACCATATCGGGTCTTGAAGGCGGTCTTAGGAACATCTTCGTTCTTAACCTTCAGCTGATGATATCCTGATCTTAAATCGATCTTAGAGAAGTAGCTAGCACCTTGAAGTTGATCGAACAAGTCGTCGATCCTGGCAGAGGATACCGGTTCTTAATCGTTATCTTGTTCAACTCTCAGAATGCACATCCGCATTGAACCATCTTTCTTTTTAACAAAAAGAATAGGAGCTCCCCAAGGTGAGGAACTAGGTTGAATAAATCCTTTTTCTAAAAGTTCATCTAATTGAACTCTTAACTCCTTAATTTCCGTCGGTGCTAACCGATATGGAGCTCTGGCTACAGGTGTTTATCCAGGTAGGATATCAATTCTAAACTCTACTTCCCTATCTGGAGGTAGGACTGGTAATTCTTTGGGGAAAACATCGGAATACTCCAAGATAACTGGAAGGTATTCAATATTTGGCTTGGGCTCGTTGATAGTTACTTGTGCCATATAAATGACACAACCTCTCCCCAAACACTTGGATGCCTTAAATAACGACACCTTGTCTGGTAATGTGTAGTGTAAATCTCCAGGGATGGTGATCGTTTCACCAGATGGGGTTTTGATCTCAATAGTTTCTTAACGCAGGCAATACGGGCTTGGTTATGAGATAGCCAATCCATGCCTAAAACTACATTGAACCCTGCCAATTTCATTGGCAAGAGAGAGATGGGGATAGAATGATTCTTAATGGATATAGAACATCCATCAGAATGGAAGATGTTTTTTCTAACGTTCCATCAGCGAGTTCTACCTCATAAGTTATATCTGGAGTTCTTATGGGCAAGTTTAATAGTTTACTAAACTTATGATCAACAAAAGATTTATCTGCACCCGAATCGAAAAGAAGTCTAGCATATACATCATTGATGAGGAATGTACCTGTTATGACATTGTTATCATTAATGGCCTCCCTAGCATTCATTTGAAAGGCCTGAGCATTCCCTTTCTTAACCTCTCCAGGCTTTGCATCATTACTTTTGGGGTTCTTGGGGCAATTGAACGTAATGTGCCCTTTTTCATTACAGTCATAACAGACATCATTCTTAAGATCCTTACATTCTAGGGTCTTATGCCCCTTTCTCTTACAGATACCATAGGGTTTAGTCTATGGATTAACACTACACTGTCCCCAATGTATGTAGTTACAGTTCTTGCACAGAGGCTTGTCATTAGACGTGTGTTGGTTCTTCTTCTTGAACCCGAAACTTCCTTTCTTTTTGAACCTTTAGGAGTTATCCTCCTCCCGTTTCCTCTTTCCGTCAGTTTCAGTCCAACTGACCTTTGCTTCACTAAATCTAAGGTGAGGGAGAGAGATAGGTCTACAGCGGACCTATAGGTACTAGGCTGAGCAGCCTTTACCATGCCCTTTATCTTGGGCGCTAACCCATTAATGAAACGCGCAATGCATTTGGATTCAGGGGTGATTAAATATGAAACTAACCTAGTTAGGGAATTGAAGTCAGAAACATATTTCCCACAATCTAGGTTCTTTATTGAAAGAGTCAGAAAGTCTGTCTCTAATTTCTCTACCTCATGAGATGGACAGTAAGTCTCTTTGACTAGATCGACAAACTTAGACCATCCTAAGTTGTACAGGTGTACTTTACCTGTAGATTGGACCATTGCCTTCCACCAAATGAGGGTATCGCCCTTGAAGGACTGTGACACATACTTTACCACATCCTTATCAGCACATTCGCTGATATCCACTATTGTCTCCATCTCATTAAGCCATTTCAAGGTTTCTACTGCTCCTTTTTCCCATTGAAATCTCGGGGTTTGCAGGAGACGAAATATTTATAGGTACATCCATCCTTAAAAGAACAGGACCTATCAGCAAATTCTATTTTCTTTGGTTCACTCTTTGCATTTGAAGAGTGAACTAAGCTCTCCTTATGAGCTGAGGATGGTGGGATCGATAATGGTCTGGAGCGAGTAGCACTCGACTCCCTAAGCTTCTCTATGGCCTTTTCCATGGCCTTTCCATAGCTGTATCTATGCGAGCTTGGAAATCATCATTGTTAACGGCTATATTTTCAGCCTTGTTAGAGCTAATCTCTCGGTAGCTACTCTTTGCCTCGTCCGAGTTTACCATTTTGAAGCTTTGGCTCGAAATATCAAACAAAATTTCTCTTAGCCATGGTATAACAACCATATTGGCTTAATTATTGGATATAACAATCCATCGCCTATTTAAGCTAGTGTGAATAACATCACAACTCTTAGGCTTATCATATCTATATTTGGCCTAGGTCTTAATAGGACCATCAAAGGCAAATTACAATTTGGACATAGTCCATGTATTATTAGAAAGTGGATCGTAATGTCACAACTGTCATTGTCATAATTGACAATTATATACAGCTCATAGGCTTGTCACTAATGGACATAATAATATAGCACGTTGGCCTGTCATGTTGGACAAAAATTGGGCACATTGATCTGTCACATTGGACATAAAATTGGGCACATTGGTCTGTCACATTGGACATAAATTGGGCACATTGGCCTGTCACCTTGGACATAAAATTGGGCACATTGGCCTGTCACCTTGGACATAAAATTGGGCACATTGGCCTGTCACATTGGATATAAAATTGGGCACATTGGCCTGTCTGTTGTCATCGCATTGATGACATTAGCCGGGATCACATTGATCACATAGGCTATATAGTAGGTCTTAGGACGTAGTCCTTTTTACCTAGACGGCTAGTGTGGTTCCTCAAGTAACACTACCAGGAGTATGAACATTCCTTAATGTTAACATAAGAGTACTTTAATGATTGATTAATGGTCCCGGTCACATTGGACCTTAACGATCTTGGAGGCTTGAACCTAGTCCACCACCTCTGAATAGAAGGATAACTTCCCTTAACTATCCTGAAAGAAGACTCCTAGTCCTTAACTATCATTTCTTGGCCAATGTGTGGTCTATGCCACTTGGCATAATCAAATCCATTTAGGTCTTTGGAATTATATAGCAGTGCACAAATTTCGAGTAAAATCGAGACGCTCTCTTGAAGAAGATGAATACATATGTATATAATTCCAAAAATACTTCATTAAATTCCAATAGAAATTACAATACTAGAAATAAATAAAATAAAATGTCTATGCAAGGACTAAAGAAATGAAAATGTCCACACAGGGACTAAAGAAATAACAATGTCCTCGCAGGGACTAACATATATTATTAGAAAAGACTTCACTCGTCCTTCTTTCCCTTAACCAACTTGGAGAGTTTCTTGAAGAACTTGTTTGTCTTCTTCTCCGTTTTCTCCTCTTGTTGTTGCATCTCCTTCATTCGTTCTAAGGCCTCATTGATGGCCTCAAGTGGCGGCGGAGGTTGTGATTGTGGTTGTGGCATAACAGGATACTGGTATCCATAACTTAGATATCCAGTAGGTGGATAAACAGGTGGGAAAGGAGAAGGGTAAAGTGCGTAATGCGTGACCGCTTGCATATAAAGGTCATGTGATAATGCTTGGTAATCAACAGGTGTAGTTAGGTTAAAAGGGTCATATCCAGGCATATCTGGATATGTTGGGATAGGGTTATTATAACCCGATGGTGGTGGTTGAATTGCAGGTGATGGCGTTGGTTCCACCACAGGTGAAGCATTGGAGGGTCCACCCATTTGTGGGTCCTCGTGAATTGTAGCATAGGTTTTGGGTAAAGGTGGCAGTGATCCCGACCGCTGACCGCAAGTACTGACATACACGCTCCGTGTTTCCTCCTTGGCGGCTCAGGTTGCAGCTGAGGTTGTTCCACCGGTTCCATGTGGATATCTTTTTGCACAGGAGGTGGTTGGGAGTGATGGGAAGGAGTGTTAGCAAAGGTAAATTGGTTCCAATATTGGTCCCACTCATTAGGACCTTGGTATGGCGATCCGGCGTAAGAGTTCGAATCGCTCGAAATTTCGATGGAGTGGGTGTGTGATCTTGATGGCGGCATCTCCTGGTCGGAGTCCTCGTCCATGGGATTGGGTTGATCTAATTGGTTTTGGTCGGATGGGGGTGTATTAAAATATTGGTTGGGGTTAAATTCATCATGATAAGAATGATGGGAATGATGAGAGTGGTGTGAATGATGTGAATGGTATGAGTGATAACAGTTTTGGGTATGAGAAGGTGAATGTTGTGATAATGGCCATGAATCCCCCAAATCCTCATTGGGGTTCTGGTGATGGGAATGTGAAGGGATGTGTCCCGAAGGTCCTCCCCTCATTGGTCCTTTGCCTCTTCCTCGTACTCTTGGCGGCATTTTCCTGTTAAAATCAATTCAAAAACAATACTAATAACTTAATAATGAAATGAGTAATTCTAGGTCAAAGCCTAGGCTCGGAGGTCTAAGGAATGTGCTTATGTAAGTTTAAGATTAAACACAAAAGGCTATTGTTTAATTCTCTCAAACGTTGGCTCTGATACCAACCTGTCACACCCCGACTTTCCACAGCCAATCCAGACACCGTAAGTTGATAATATCAGAGACATTTAAACACAGCACAGCGGAAGTCTTGGAGTAAAATTACTATTACAAACCAAATGTTCAAACTACCAAAATAATACAGACAGCTCGTAATAGAAGATCCACAGGCGGATCATCAATTGTATAAAAGAAAGAATGTAAAATAGACTTTGCGCAGATCTAGGATTTACAAAATCCGCTTATCACTACCGAGCACTTCCAGCCTATTTTCGTATTATACCTACAAGCTTAGTATTTTGAAAATACGTCAGCTTTCGCTGGTAAATACACCTAACTGACTCATTTGAAAACATTTAAAATATGTTTTAAGTGCGTATCAGCACAAAATCTTTTATAACTTGGGAAAGTTGACCGTCCAACCTTGTTAACACATTCACGTGTTTGTCCATACATACAGGGCCCGGTACGGAGATCGAGACATGATTAACGTACACACCACTATGAACTCACGAAAAAGATATTTCTTCCCAACCTTGTGGGTAATGCATTTTGAGCGTCTATCGGGTGTATGCCTACACCCGCGCTAAGGTCGTGGCCAAAAACTGACTAAAACAAAATATGCGGATTTACTAGCCACAATCCGGCATTCGATTGATTCCATTTCCGACCAAGAGGTAATATTTTATCGTAACCCAAGCCCGTATAGGGGAAATAAGTCGAGAGTATTTACCTGAGCTAGTCTTCGTTTAAACGCAGGATTTTAATAACTCAGCCGTACACAAAAGTACTAAGTGCAGATAGCATTTACCGGCAAGTCTCTAGTCTGGATTATGGCAAAAGCTAACCAATTGAATACTAACGGTCTTGTTTAAGTCATAGACTTAGACCGACTAGCGTATTTGATCAAAATGTATAACACTAGATTAAACGATGTTCAGATAGAATGTAGTTTAATCCCAACAAGTACCTTGACTTGTGTCACATGGACAAACTATAAACATTTTGGATTTTGAGACTTAAATGACAAGGTTAGACCCGTTTCGGTTAATTTTCCTAAACTGGTCACATATACTTAACCGTGCGCATATCAGCGATATCGGGTAACCGGATAAGTCATGGACAATCTCTATATGCCATTGCACTTTAAATAAGTTGTAATATCAGTAAGATACCAACTTATATGCCCGTTAAGGTTTTAAAATGAAACTATGCCTCATAAGGGCATTTTGGTAATAATATACCGTATAAAAGGAACTTGAATATAATTTAAGGTCATGATCATAAGTGTTCTGGAAAAATAACTTATTTACGATATAATATCAGTAGGATATTAATTATTTGTGTAATTTATTTTTTTTATGACCAAACTATGCACCGAAGGGGCATTTTGGTCATTTTATGCATAGTTTATAAATTATTTGGGATTCTGAGTTTATATCAGTAAGTAACAATATTTAAAATCGGTAGGTAACAAATCTTGGTTGGTAAATATGGTTTAAAACCATACTATGCGCCGAAACGACGCTTATGTCGTAAAATGACGAGTTGTGTGATGTTTAATGAAAACTCGTGTTAAGGTCAGGGTAACATGTCTTAAATATGTTATTTAATATAACGTATCAGTAGGTAAAAGACTTACTTTGAAAAAATGTGATTAAATCCATTTTATAAGCCACGAGAGCTTTATCGTCATTTACCGACATAATACAAGGACTTGTTCGTAAACTCACTTTTTATCTTGATTTGACGTCCTAAGTAATCCTACTTATAATATTACATCTGTAGAAAACTCATTTTCAAGTTCGTTATCATTTAAACCTCATTTTATGCAAAAAGGACATTTTAGTCAAAATGGCATAATTACGGAACTTGTGCATAAACTCAGATTCTGATTATGATCATGTAATATAACCTCAGAGGGTTATGCTACATTATATTGCGATCATAATGCAACTTTAGATCAGTAGCTAACTAATCTAAATCGGGTCAGAATCAAAAGTTAAAGCAGAAGTCAAACTTCGCGACTTTCGGTTGCGAACCGACCCTGAACTGAAATTGACGAGCCGAACATGTTCTTACATGTTCTAAATACTATTACCAACTTGTTTAAGTGTCAAACATGTTTCATAACATATATAAGATCAAATTATAATTTTTCCGAAAAATGACTTGTTTGACTTTTTAATATCATTACTTTGACCCGTCAATTGGTCTAGCAAACGTGATCTTCAAAAGGTGCCATTTATAGGGACTAACACCCACTTTATTATGATCACTTAGGCATGTTCGTTACGAGCAATGGCTGGACCATAATGGTCCTAACCAAAAGTCAAGGCGCTTTACGTAAAACGTTTGACTTTTGGCTATAAAAGCCTATAAACGAAAACACAAGAGGAAGGAACACTTACAAGTGGTTCCTAGGATGCAATAGAACTAAGTTGGATGCTCCTTTTAGTTAGGAACTTCAAGAGCAGGGAGATAGAGTTGTGAATGAGAAAGGTGCAAGTTCAAATGGTGAACCTCGGCACCTATTCATAGTTGGAGAACTTGAAGGATGTGATGCCAGGTGCTAAGGGGTGTAAGAGGGAGCTTACAAGTGTCCTAAAACATGACATAGCAGTTTGGAAAGCCATGGTTTCGAATCAAATGGTTTTTGGCAATTTGTGTGGAGGCCAAGCAAATTTTCTGCAGACACAGGCGTCTCGCGGCCCGCGAGAGGCCAAGGTCTTGCCTCTCGCGTCTCGTAGTCAGTTTCAAAGTATGACACTTTTAGCCCCTTAACTTATAAAACCTTCTAAAACACCTTTTTAGCATATTTAGCCCTCCGTAACCAATATTTGGCATACTCGGGAGTATGCCCGGACATTGTTGAGCTCTCGGTTCGTTAAAAGGTCACTCGGAGGTATATATTAACATGTTGACACTTTTAAGCCCTCCATCATCCAACTTTCACATAATTACAGATTTAATCCCTCTCGTCCAATAAATGGGACATATGAGAGTTAGGACTTCGTAAAGGATCACTCAGAGGCCCACTATAAGCTTGTTGACTCCGATGTCACTCAGAGGTTGGGCATGTTGACATATCAGTCACTCAAAGGCCAAGTTTAAGCATGTTGACATATCAGTCACTCAGAGGCTCATGATTAAGCATGTTGACATATCAGTCACTAAGAGGCTATTGTTTATGCATGTTGACATCAGACAGTCATTCAGAGGCTCAGTTTAAGCATGTTGACACCTTTAGTCCCTATTAGTCTTTAATAGACTTAAATAAAAATTACAACACGTGTCACTATACTATTGGACACGATTTTACGAGGTATTACATCCTAACCCCTTAAAAGAAATCTCGTCCTCGAGATTTTATTCAAAAAGATGGGGTTACTTTTGTCGCATAGTGGACTCAACCTCCCATGTATATTTGGGACCTCTAAAGGCGTCCCACTT
Organism: Scalesia atractyloides; assembly: GCA_947069175.1. Taxonomy (NCBI): domain Eukaryota; kingdom Viridiplantae; phylum Streptophyta; class Magnoliopsida; order Asterales; family Asteraceae; genus Scalesia; species Scalesia atractyloides. Next base: position 78,089,286 of record CAMTDV010000023.1, read on the forward strand.
AACCTTTACTATAGGTATTATTTTTCTTCGGAGCTTTTTAACCTGTCGATCCTCGATCGAAATTGGTTTCTCAATGAACCTCAGGTTTTCATCTATTTGCACATCTTGGTGTGACATTGCTAGCGACTCATCGGCTAGACATTTCTTATGGTTAGATATGTGGAATACATCATGAATTCCACTAAGCTCCTCTGGTAGCTTAAGCTTATAAGCTGCAGTACCGACACATTCGACTATCTCGAATGGTCTTATATATCTTGGGCTTAATTAGCCCTTCTTTCCAAATCTCATTACACCTTTCCAAGGTGATACTTTCAGTATGACTTTATCCCCTACTTGGAATTTAAGAGGTTTACGACTCTTGTCAGCATAACTCTTCTGCCTATCACGGGTAGCTTTGAGACGATCACGGATTTGCACAATCTTGTCCGTGATCTCCAGGACAATCTCAGGTCCTGATATAGGGTCATGCGATAATGCTTGGTAATCAACAGGTGTAGTTGGGTTAAAAGGGTCATATCAAGACATATTCGGATATGTTGGGATAGGGTTATTATAATCCGATGGTGGTAGTTGAATTCCAGGTGATGGCGTTGGTTCCACCACAGGTGAAGCATTGGAGGGTCCACCCATTTGTGGGTCCTCGTGAATTGTAGCATAGGTTTTGGGTAAAGGTGGCAGTGATCCCGACCGCTGACACGCATGTACTGACATACGCGCTTCGTGTTTCCTCCTTGGCGGCTCAGGTGGCAGCTTAGGTTGTTCCACCGGTTCCATGTGGATATCTTCTTGCACATGAGGTGGTTGGGAGTGATGGGAAGGAGTGTTAGCAAAGGTAAATTGGTTCCAATATTGGTCCCACTCATTAGGACCTTGGTATGGCGATCCGGCGTAAGAGTTCGAATCGCTCGAAATTTCGATGGGGTGGGTGTGTGATCCTGATGGCGGCATCTCCTGGTCGGAGTCCTCGTCCATGGGATTGGGTTGATCTAATTGGTTTTGGTCGGATGGGGTGTATTAAAATATTGGTTGGGGTTAAATTCATCATGATAAGAATGAAGGGAATGATGAGAGTGGTGTGAATGATGTGAATGGTATGAGTGATAAGAGTTTTGGGTATGAGAAGGTGAATATTGTGATAATGGCCATGAATCTCCCAAATCCTCATAGGGGTTCGGGTGATGGGAATGTGAAGGGATGTGTCCCGAAGGTCCTCCCCTCATTGGTCCTTTGCCTCTTCCTCGTACTCTTGGCGGCATTTTCCTGTTAAAATCAATTCAAAAACAATACTAATAACTTAATAATGAAATGAGTAATTCTAGGTCAAAGCCTAGACTCGGAAGTCTAAGGAATGTGCTTATGTAAGTTTAAGATTAAACACAAAAGGCTATTGTTTAATTCTCTCAAACGTTGGCTCTGATACCAACCTGTCACACCCCGACTTTCCACAGCCAATCCAGACACCGGTGGCCCCGGGTGGGGAATATCGTGACGTAAATTGATAATATCAGAGACAATTAAACACCGCACAGCGGAAGTCTTGGAGTAAAATTACTATTACAAACCAAATGTTAAAATTACCAAAATAATATACAGACGGCTCGTAATAGAAGATCCACAGGCGGATCGTCAATTGTATAAAAGAAAGAATATAAAATAGACTTTGGGCAGATCTAGGATTTGCAAGATCCTCTTATCACTACCGAGCACTTCCAGCCTATATTCGTATTATACCTACAAGCTTAGTATTTTGAAAATACTTCACCTTTCTCTGGTAAATACACCTAGCTGACTCATTTTGAAAACATTTAAAATATATTTTAAGTGCGTATCAGCACAAAATCTTTTACAACTTGGGAAAGTTGACCGTCCAACCTTGTTAACACATTCACATGTTTGTCTATACATACAGGGCCCGGTACGGAGATCGAGACATGATTAACGTACACACCACTATGAACTCACAAAAAAATATATTTCTTCCCAACCTTGTGGGTAATGCATTTTGAGCGTCTATCGGGTGTATGCCTACACCCGCGCTAAGGTCGTGGCCATTTTCTATTGTAATGAGCCGAGGATATCCAGGACACGATAGTTAACCCCCGATGTTTAAGTTATCAAAAACTGATTAAAACGGAATATGCGGATTTACTAGCCACAATCCGGCATTCGATTGATTCCATTTCCGACCAAGAGGTAATATTTTACCGTATCCCAAGCCCGTATAGGGGAAATAAGTCGAGAGTATTTACCTGAGCTTGTCTTCGTTTAAACACGAGATTTTAATAACTCAACCGTACACAAAAGTAATAAGTGCAGATAGCATTTACGGCAAGTCTCTAGTCTGGATTATGGCAAAAGCTAACTAATTAAATACTAACAGTCTTGTTTAAGTCATAGACTTAGACCGACTAGCGTATTTGATCAAAATGTATAACGCTAGGTTAAATGATGTTCAGATAGAATGTAGTTTAATCCCACCAAGTACCTTGACTTGTGTAATATGGATAAACTATAAACATTATGGATTTTGAGACTTATATGACAAGGTTAGACCCGTTTCGGATAATTTTCATAAACTTGTCACATATACTTAATCGTACGCATATCAGCGATATTGGGTAACCGGATAAGTAATGGACAAGCTCTATATGCCATTACACTTTAAATAAGTTGTAATATCAGTAAGATACCAACTTACATGCCCGTTAAGGTTTTAAAATGAAACTATGCCTCATAAGGGCATTTTGGTAATTATATACCGTATAAAAGGAACTTGAATATAATTTAAGGTTAAGGTCATAAGTATTCTGGAAAAATAACTTATTTATGATATAGTATCAGTAGGATATTAATTATTTGTGTAATTTATTTTTTATGACCAAACTATGCACCGAATGGGCATTTTGGTCATTTTACGCATAGTTTATAAATTATTTGGGATTCTGAGTTTATATCAGTAGGTAACAATATTTAAAATCAGTAGGTAACAAATCTTGGTTGGTAAATATGGTTTAAAACCATACTATGCGCCGAAACGACGTTTATGTCGTAAAATGACGAGTTGTGTGATGTTAAATGAAAGCTCATGTTAAGATCAGGTTAACATGTCTTAAGTATGTTATTTAATATAACATATTAGTAGTTAAAGATTTACTTTGAAAAAATATGATTAAAACTATTTTATAAGCCACAAGGGCTTTATCATCATTTACCGACATAATACAAGGACTTGTTCATAAACTCAGTTTATATCTTGATTTGACGTCCTAAGTAATCCTACTTATAATATTACATCTGTAGAAAACTCATTTTCAAGTTCGTTATCATTTAAACCTCATTTTATGCAAAAAGCGCATTTTAGTCAAAATGGCATAATTATGGAACTTGTGCATAAACTCAGATCTGATTATGATCATGTAATATTACCTTAGAGGGTTATGCTACATTAATTACGATCATAATGCAACTTTTGATCAGTACCTAACTAATCTAAATCGGGTCAGAATCGAAAGTTAAAGCAGAAGTCAAACTTCACGACTTTCTGTTGCGAACCGACCCTAGAACTGAAATTGACGAGCAGAACATGTTCTTACATGTTCTAAATATTATTACCAACTTGTTTAAGTGTCAAATAGGTTTCATAACATATATAAAATCAAATTATAATTTTTCTGAAAAATGGTCTGTTTGACTTTTTAATATCATTACTTTAACCCGTCAATTGGTCAAGCAAACGTGATCTTCAGGAGGTGCCCTTTATAGGGACTAACACCCACGATCACTTAGCCATGTTCGTTACGCTCAATGGATGGACCATAATGGTCTTAACCGAAAGTCAAGGCGCTTTTCGTAAAACGCTTGACTTTTGGCTATAAAAGCCTATAAACGAAAATGTAAGAGGAAGGAACACTTGCAAGTGGTTCCTAGGATGCAATAGAACTAAGTTGGATGCTCCTTTTAGTTAGGAACTTCCAGAGGAGGGAGATAGAGTTGTGAATGAGAAAGATGCAAGTTCAAATGGTGAACCTTGGCACCTATTTATAATTGGAGAACTTGAAGGAGGTGATGCCAGGTGCCAAGGGGTGTAAGAGGGAGCTTACCAGTGTCCTAAAACGTGGCATAGCAGATTGGAAAGCCATGGTATCGAATCAAATGGTTTTTAGCAATTTATGTGGAGGCCAAGCAAATTTTTGCAAACACGGGCCTTTCGTACCCCGCGAGAAGCCAAGGCCTTGTCTCTCGCGCCTCGCGAGCGTCCCGTAGTCAGGTTCAAAGTTTGACACTTTTAACCCCTTAACTTATAAAACCTTCTAAAACACCTTTTTAGCATATTTAGCCCTCCGTAACCAATATTTGGCATACCCGGGAGTATGTCCGGACATTGTCGAGCTCTCGGTTCGTTAAAAGGTCACTCAGAGGTATATATTAACATGTTGACACTTTTAACCCCTCCATCATCCAACTTTCACATAATTATGAATTTAATCCCTCTCGTCCAATAAATAGGACATATGAGAGTTAGGACTTCATAAAGGATCACTCAGAGGCTCACTATAAGCATGTTGACTCCGATGTCACTCAGAGGTTGGGCATGTTGACATATCAGTCACTCAGAGGCTAATGATTAAGCATGTTGACATATCGGTCACTCAGAGGCTTGTTTATGCATGTTGACATCAGATAGTCACTCAGAGGCTCAGTTTGAGCATGTTGACATATCAGTCACTCAGAGGCTATTGTTTATGAATGTTGACATCAGACAGCCACTCAGAGGCTCAGTTTGAGCATGTTGACACCTTTAGTCCCTATTAGTCTTTAATAGACTTAAATAAAATTACAAAATGTGTCACTATACTATTGGACACGATTTACGAGGTGTTAAACCCCCCCCCCCCACACCCAAAAACCTAATCCTAATCCTAATCCTAAACCACCCAAAAACCTAACCCGAAAAGCTAAACTAAACTTAAAAACTAACTTTAAGCATATAATGCACATGTGCAGTACACGTTTTTTTTTTTTTGAAAAAAAAATTTTGTATACATAAAAAGTAGCGAACATTTATAAAAAAAGTTGTAAAAAATTGGCATTTTTTAGGCTTTTTTAGTTAGTTTTTAGTTTTCTCATTTATATGTAGTTTTTTCATGATCCTCTTCCCATATATATATATATATATATATATATATATATATATATAATAGCTGCTTTGGGCCATTGAATTCAGAAAATTGTCGTAAGCAAACCTAGGAGTTAAGAAATTCTCAGACATGATCCGTAGACTATAACATAGGATCACTGATGCTTTATTGGGTAGAAAACGCATTAAACAAAACATTTTCGCTATTAGCATAACACCTTCAAATTTTACGCACACTATACAATTCATACATGTGTTGTATCATCAGTTAAGCCCAAAAAGACTTATCTAATATAAATATAAGGTGTTTTAATTAGTATTGTCCAAGTGTTTGAGTTTTTGTATCGGTTGGGTTCGTTTTAATTTTCTGTGCAAAAACGCCTATAAAAACTCCTCGTTTTATGAATTTCTACCGTACTCGGGGAGCGTTTAAGACCCGATAACGAACCCGTACCTAAATATCAGCTTAATCTTATCAACCAACATTGAAATGAGGGTTTGACTAGTCAAAGGAGGACAAAAGTCCTCCCTTGTGTGATGTTCAACCACAAACCAAACCAAACACACACCCACCTCCATCATCATGTATACATATCTGAACAACCTACAATTATAAAACAAACAAGCTCAAGACACTATATTGTGTAAGCTTTTCTTTTCTTTTTTTTTTACTTTATTTTGCCATAACTATGTTTATTTTGATCCACACAAGGCCAAGCTCATGGCGATGCAATCTGTTTTCAAGTGAGTTTTATATAACAAAAAGTTTTTCAAGAGGTTTGGTTAAAAAAGATCGAGTCTTGGATCAAAAACGGCAATTATACGACATAAAAATTGACTACCAAAAACAATAGAAAAAGAACACTAAGTGGGCTTGATTGATGATTTCAATTGCATGGTTGTGTTGTACGTGTTATATAGGTACTATACCTAGAAACTTGGTGCAAACGGATCTCGGAATCTAGGCCTAACGATTGATACGCGGAAAGCTATAATATTTATGCAAAAAACTAAAAATATAGAAATTATTTTGCCTACAAATTTTATCGTGGAAATTAGTTGTTCATAAAATATTAGGACATGGTTTAGGACAGTAGAAACATGGTCTTGCCAAAAATTATATTTGAAGAATTTATATGCTTTAATACAATTAAATCAGGAATAATAGTTAATTATTTTAATAAATTCTGATTTTTTTCAGAATCTCATATATATTATGGGTAAGTTTCGCACAAAAATTTGGGCTCAATGGATAACCCGAATTACGGTTTTAAAATCTCACGTTTTACGAGGTTTTTGGTATTTTAAAACCGGGTTTAGAAAATTCGGATGGACTTCAAATTTTTACTGGGAGTTTATGTACATATTAAGAGTATTCAGTTGGAATTTTTAGAGATCGGATGATCGGTTCGCCAATTAAACGGTTTTTATACAATATAAAACATATTCATATCACAAATAATTTCTACAAATTTTTTTGGAATTTTATTAATTACGGGTTTATTTTTATAAAATTACGCGTTTAATTATTGTTTTTAAATAATAATCGACAAATTTTAACGCGTAACGAACCCGCTAAAGTTTTTATACCACTCATGTGTTATTTGACAATAATTGGAAGGTCAAGAGTAAATCTTGACCCTTTCAGACTAAATTGGGTTAAAACAGGTATATTACACACTTATCTAGTAATTACCCGACCATAAATACTGAAATGCTTATTTGGGCGACCTAGACCTTCCAAAAGCCCGAACTCCCTTAATATAAAACTAATCATTTCTCATATACTATAAAATGGCACACTTTGTTTAAACATATTATTTCCCGAACACCTCGAACAAACAACTTTGTCTGGTATGGTAAATGGTGTTCGGCGTCTAAACCTGATTTCAAAAAGCCGACCATGTCCAACTCCATGTTCTAATGACCCTAGTATGTTCTTAGACATTTAAACATAGTCCAACCTAGTCTGCAGACATTAATCGTATAATACTAGTATTAGGTGTAATTTAGCCAATTACTGTATGATTAATTGTTGTGCAATTGTGAGTTCTGCTATCCCTCTCTCTTTAATACATGTTTTACAGTTTTTATAGAGGGTACAATTGATTAATATACATGCACATTCAAACTGTTTGATGTTATTTATTTGAGTGGACCCCTAACATGCTTAAATCCCCACAAGCAAGTTGTGCAATGCCGGTGAATACTGTGGATAGTACTATTTGGCCTGACAAGCATAGACCACACTGAATACATGGTTGTATGCCTACTGAACGAACACGCGGTCGCACATATTCATAATTAGCTATGAAGGTGTTAGGTATGGCTACTTGGGGTACTTGGTTATTGGTTGTGGTTGGTGTTAGGCACGGTGATTGGATACTAGTCTTGGCTTAACTTGTAACTCGGAGCAATTTCATCACATGTGCAACAAAACATTTTCAAATATATTTTGAAAACAAACAAACTTGTGGAGCTCGCCAACCTTATGCTGACTTTTTCTTTTAAAAATAACTTTTCAAGTAATCAGGATACTGTGTGACGACCCAGCTGTGCTAGTTGCTTGTGAAGATACTGTATAATACTATGTGGATAGAGGCATGTTGCTTAATTAAATAAGACGTATCACATAAATCAACATCAAACTTGTTTAAATTGTATAACAATGACATGTGATAATTTATGTGTAAAACAACAATGTATAATATTGTTTAATTAATGTATAGTAGAGTATATTTATAACAATGAGCTCGAACCAAGAAGTGTTTGTTGCATCCATTTTTATTGCTTCCGCTGCTAGTCGGGGTGTGACACTTTACCTATCGGTTTGGGAAGTATGTGATCCAGAACATAAGATGTTGCAGAGTAACTTATAAACTTTTTATCAACCCTTTATGTTTCTATCCTAGCGGTTTATAGCTCTTGTTTTAATTTCCAGTTGTGTCGATATGATTATTAATTGCTATCTGTTTATCCATAATAGTGTGTTCGAGCATAGAAATCGTTGCATCATTTTCATTATTTGCGACTCGAAACTGGTGGATTGATTGTTAAGTTTATCATAGGCATCTTCCGTACTCTTTAAGTCACTTGTCATATTATTTGTGTGCTTTTTCAACACTTTATAGTTCTCATCTTTTTCGATGCAAGATTTGCATGGTTTTATGCATTTTGTGCATTGAAACGGTGTTTACGATTGTTTTAACACTTTTAACCTCTTCCCCAACTGACTCAACCACGACTCTCTGTTCATCCTCAGAAGTTTTTACTACCTCTTTTAACTAAGCCATCATGGCTTTTAGCGATCTCGGTCGGGTTTTCAACTTTCATTTCCTTCTTTACATCAATAATCTCTTCTACAGGTTCTTTCTTTTCTACATCAAAGTGTAGGTCAATGTAGTTTTCTTCTTCACTGAAGAAACCTGCAAAAAAATTAAAAACATCAAGAGGTATAATAGATTTTAATACATTATTAATAACCTCTTTTGTTGGAATATTGAACTTTGTAGGATCCAACTATGATGCTTCAGAATCATAATAATCATCTTCTGGATTTTATCAAATGTAGCATCAACACAAACTCTATTCAGGTTCACCCATTTCAAAAATTTCAGCCATTAGTGCAAGGCTATTTGTTTTGGGAATAAGATTATTCCAATTGAACCCTTCATCTTCTTGAGTTACAACCAATGCCTTATCTTTGGATTGCGATGAGCCATCCTCGAAAGGAATCGGTCTTGACATATTCGGTGGATGTTGAGAGTTCTTCTGATAAATTGCCCTTTTGTAATAGTCACCACCAAAAGGATTACTATTGTCATTCATCTCTCTTTTATGCATTCACGCTTGAAGTGGCCTTTTTCTTTGCATTTAAAGCATGTCACTTTAGATTTATCAAACCCTAACTTTGAATCTAACCCTCCAATACTATTCCTCCCTGTAATCTCCATGAAACGTTGTGCTCTACAAACCACACGTGCATACACCATTTGATGTTGAACAGTTCCATCTCTTCAGGATCTAGGATCTACTTGATCATAACCTTCTTTGCCCATGTTTGAATTTCCACTCCTTCCTGCTATTAGATTCTCATATGATTCCAGGATTGAAGCAAGAAACGTCATGTGCTCCTTTGATGTTGTTTCATTTAAGCCATGAGTTTTTTGCAGATTAACAACAATGTTGCACTGGATAACGTGTCGATTAGAATTATTCTAGCTTGAGTAGTTGTTTGAGCTTTGTGAGGCTTGAGGACTTTGCATCAAAGTGTTCGGCTCAAAACTTGGTAACAAGAAAACCACCACTGCTTGAATTGCTAGATGAATTTCAAGATGATGTGTCTGCGCTAAAAGCTATTTGGATCTTTGGGCTTTGAATATTCGCCGAACCACTGCCCTTGTAATATAGATCAACATCTTGCTGAACGTTTGATCTTTTCATTTTGGCCATTTTACGTAACTCGAGTTCATGCCCTTCTAACTTCTCAATGCACTTTCCCAAAGTTAAGCTGTCATATTCTTTAGAATTGCTCTTCAGAATTATCAAATACGTTTACCATTCTCCTTATGGTAGGGCATCTGCCAACTTATCCACCCATTCTTCATCTTCCTTTTCAATTTTCAATCTTTTAATTTTAGCAACAAGGACAATATTTTCAATAAGTTACATCAATGACTCTCTTTTCAAAGCTATAAAGATATCAAATTATTTCTTTAACAAAGCCTTCTTGCTCTTCTGCATAGACACACTACCTTGATACTTCAATTTTAAAGCAATCCTGATGGATTGAGCAGTTCCCTGATGTTGAAGTAACGTGAATATGTCTTCCTTGATTGCTTGTTGAAGAAGATTCAACATCTTTTTCTCTTTCATGAACTTTTCTTTTTTAGCTTGAGTAATCTAGGTTAAGCTAATCTTTTGACCATTCTCCCTAGTGGGCATGGTGTATTCTTCTTCTATCGCCATCCAACAATCCAGATAGTTAGCTTGTACCAAGTTTACAAACCTCTCATGCCATCCTTTGTATTCATCCATACACATAAGCTTCGGTGGCTTAGTCATGGTTCCCATTTCGTTGTCCAAATTGAGGTTTTGAACCACCATCATAGGGGGAGTGGCAAACGCGTTGTATAAATCATTTTCCATTGTGAAAGTACGGATGTAAGAACTTTGGTGCGAAATAGTAGTTCGTGCGGATGTATAAGAAACTGATTGAAAAAGATCCCTTTGGTGCGGATGTACCTTGTTCGTGCAAACTAAAACAAAAACAACCAAAAATCAGTTACGTTCATGCGAAGGTAGAATTTTCAAACAAACAATGTTTACTTCCATACGGACGTAGTAGGTCCGAGTGGACGTATTTCCTTCGTGCGAACGTGAAACATCAAATTTCTTGTTTTTTGACATTTTTAGCATGATTCTAATTGAATTTTCAGAGGCTTCGTTAAAAATGTGTTTTTTATAACCCTCGAAAAAATCAGTCCATTTTAACGGTTAACTGTGTAAGAAATGAAGAAAATGAGTAAAAATGAGTAGAAAGAAGTCTTCAATGTCTAGATCTTGTAGAATGTCTCAGATATCAGCCTACAAGCTCTAATACCACTTGTAAGGACCGTTTTCCATAGACGTTAGCTCAGGTAATATCTATAACCTTGTCAAAGTGTGAGTAATCCATTACAATTACGCGATAATACAAGATTAGTTAATTTTTCACCGATTTCATTAATATATCAACGATTACAGTCAAGAAATCAATCTGACAGAGCTTCGCCTTCAGTTTAGCAAAATTTCCCGAACACTAAGTCCTTATGGCTATTTATACTACTTGAAACACCTTCGTGCGGACCTAGTCTACCTCCGTACGGATGTGACACGTCCAGGCGGACTGACCTACATCCATACAGATGTAATACATACAATCAAACAGGAAATCTAACATTACGATCCTATTACATACTTGTCAGACTCGATGACGTAGGCAGAAGACATTGTGCATCAAAACTTCTTGACAATAATAATACAATTTAGCACAAAAGAGGTTGTATTCACTGCCTTTGCCCAAAAGAAAATAGGTAATTTGATTCTGCTAGCACTGTTCGGGCTGCCTTAATTAAGGTCCTATTCTTCCTTTCAGCAACTCCATTCTGCTATAGAACGTACGGAGCACTGAATTGATGAACAATTCCCATTTCATGACATAACTCACCCACCTTTTGATTTTGAATTATGTCCCATTATCACTTCGAATTTTCTTAATTGGCAAAGAGTAATTTTCTCCAACTGTTTAAACATATCTCTTAAAATTCCAAATATTTGATCTTTAGATTTTTAAGAAAAATACCCATAAAAAATCGTGAGAAATCATTCGTTACGACTAGTCAATAGAACATACCATCGATGCTAGTCACATGGATCAGACCAAAAAGATCCATATGAAGCAATTCAAATGGTTTCTTGATAGAGTTAATCATTTTGGGCTCATAAGGTTTTCTTTTAATTTCCTTTTTTTCACATAATTCACATTTGTTGTGCATTTTAAATTTTTTTAAAGGAACCCCTGAAACTAAGTCATTTTTGTGACATTTGTGTCTTTTCAATCATTATACAGTAACAAACAATTTCGTATTCAATGAAACCCTGTGTTTTATTACCGAAATTTGTATAATTATCCAAGACATTTGCACAATTTCAATTTCTTGCAAGGTTCGAATCCTCAAAAAATTTTTGTGGAAGTAATTCGTTAACTAACACTCAAACGCAATCAGTTTAACGTGATGTACACTCCAAAACAAGGACATAAGCTACAGATACCCTAAATACCCTTTACATAACTTAGGATATAAGTTTTGAAGGGTTAGATATGACAAAACCACGCTTATACAAGTCCAGGGACTATTTTCGTCAAACTGTGAAAGTCTGTTGGTCCGTATTCAAGATACAAACCATGTATATCAATCCAAATATTTTTGTATTCAATAAAATCTTGTATTTTATTGATGAGAATGCAAAAAATGTCAATCGTTGAACATTTTCGATCTTTTTTGTGTTCGTTAAAGCATTTTACGCATTTTTGTGAAACGCGTAACCGTACAACCGAACGAACCGATATCTATGACATTTTCGGCATAATCCAAGTTACACATATCTTAACACCTTTATATAACCTAAATATTAGGTTAAAGGGGTTAAAAATGGCAAACAAGTGAAAATACAAGTCCAAGGGCCAAAAATGTCAAAAATAATAAATATTTTTGCTTCTTCACCAAGTTTGCCACCTATCTCCAATTTTTGACACCTAGCACTCATTTTGCCACACTTAATTTGGTGTTGACACATGTTAGAGCACTAATCCACACTTGAGGACACTTGTCATCACCTCCTTGATCCTAAAATACCATAAATACCCCATGATTCTTCCATTTTTTTCACACCACTTCAAAACACTTCAAAGCAAAGTGTGAAGTTCTTCTTTCTATCCTTCTTGAAGCTTGTTTCCAGCCTTTGGAAGCCTCCTATATTGAGTTCCAAAAGTGTTCTTCAACACGAGTAAGTACTCTTCTTAATTCTTTCATTATTTTAGCTATTTTGAGCTAAAAGTCGAACAGTTTGGCTTCCTGATTGACTTTTGGTTCTGACCATATTTGGTCTAGTCAAAGTTCAATTGTACTTTGCAACGTGATCATAATCACGAAGGCTATAATCCCTAGCGATTTCACCTTCAGATTACCACTTTTACTAGTCGAAGTGACGAGTCAAAGTTTCGGTCAAAAAATGTGCATGATGTGAATTTTACGATGAAACTATTTTTGGATATCGAAAGACCAAGTTTTGATACCAAATCAGTTTATTTAGACATATCTTGACATGTCTAACTCGTCACTTCTAGTTTAGTGCTTATTTAGGGTCGTAAGTCGAGCGATGTTGACCACCGCTTTGACTTTCGAATCCGACCCGTTTGGTCGATCTTAGGATCCAACCAAATACATATTTGTGACCAAAGTTGTATAGATAATAACCTACTGAGGTTGTACCTTATGGTCACATCGTTTGGTTAATGTTATGATAAGTTACTTCTATTTTCTTAAAAGAATGACCAAAATGCCCTTTTGCGCATAAATCCATTTTAAGTACATGTAACCAAATTTTTGACATATAAACTGATGTTAACCATGTTTGGACATTTAAAACTTATCATAGGACAAGTTTAACCATCTGATCACGCGTTTATGCTAATGACCCGTTAAAGTAGCGTAAACTACCTTAACGAGTCAGAATGGGTCAAAAGCACATAGGATCCTTTCCAAATCAGAATGTTAAGTTTGTTAAACCATATCACATGAGTTCCAACACTCGTTTGGTTTATAAGACTTCACATGAGTTCCCCTCTTTTACCTTTTGCAAATGTTATGGGGTGACTCATATGTGCTAAATCATTTTCAAGTTTTCAAAAACAATGTCTATGGTTTATATATAAAACAATATGATTTCAATAATGTGAACAACTTGTGGATGCGTTATCCATAACACAAATGAAATTCATTAGCTTTGACCAAGCCGACCAGTAGTATGTTATGGTACCAAAGGACTGACATGGTACCATAGGACTGACAATCCCATTATCGGACTATTCACTGGTTTGGTGGAAGTTTGGGTAATGACAGAAACTGATCTGATTAGCAAATCATTTGTTGATTTGTTAGTCTAGTTAAAGAGACCTTTTGGTGGTCTATTAAAGATACCCTTTGGTGGTATAGTCAACACAGGTTTGAATGTGTTCATTAAAGAACGATCAAATGTTTTCACAATTAAAAACACGGACAATTTGTTTATGACATGGACAATTGGTTTATGACACGGACGATTGATTTATAACACGGACAAAGGGTTTATAACACGGACAAATGGTTTTGAACAATGTCACGCAATGATTTTCACTTAAAGATATAAACCATACGAAGTTTTCTATGAATCAGTCTATTACAAGTTTTTTTTTACAAAAGATACGTTTTGTTCAAGATTCATGGCTATAAGGTTTTCACAACTCTAACCAACTTGTTTTAGTTGGTTAATTGTATTTCAATATCAAACACTTTTGATACGAGGTTGTCACTTAACGACTCTTGTAGTCGGACGAGGTGTTGCAATATGTATACAAAGCCACGAATTTGACACACTCACAAAACCTATGTACTCGCCGGCATTTTTATGCTGACTCTCTTTTCACATATGTTTCAGGAGTCAATGCTTGATAATATGATGCAGTCTTCACGTAGGAATGAACGAAGGCCTTAGTAACTTAAAACATGAAAGACAATCTATTTATGTGTCGTTTCTGTTTATCCCAAGACAATGTAAACATTTAACTTAATAAAACAAAATTTTAAATTTCATAAGCTGTGAAACAATAGTTCTGTGACATGACTCCCCGACGTTTCCGTCGCGGTTCGTTGTTTTACGCAATCGGGGTGTTACAACTTTTTATCAATTGTTCATCTTTCTCAAGTGCACATGGTCCATCCTTCGATGCCATAGAAATGACTATCTTTTGTTTCCTTCAAAAACAAACATGTCGCAGCTCCTGATGAACTCACTAACGGACGCATGTTCATTACATTGGTGTTGTTTACCCTTGGAGCTCTCATTACCACCCATTCACCAGGAATAACAAATCTCGACTTTACAACAAAACAAGCTTTAATAGTAAAATGGATTCTATACTGATTGTCGCACACTTGTATACTGAGTCCCCGTAATGTGCCTAGAACAACCACCATAGATATACAAATATAGATAACCCTTTTCAGTTGTTCTTGAATTCACAAACAGGAAATCAATTACAGCTAGGGACCCAAGTCGTAATGGTATTGGATCGTCCATTTTCATCGACAAAGGAAAATTCTTTGAAATAACCATCTCCGCCATTAATTCGAACATTTCCATTTCTGGAATTGTTGGAGTAATTTCCCGTAAATCGAGAATTATACGGTGTGGAAGATCGGTTATTATACCCAGAATTTCCAAAACTATGACTTCCAAGGTTTTGATTCCTAAAATTTTAACCAAGTTGTGGTCTAAAACTTCTATCAAATCTTAGAACTTTGTTTTCTTTTAAAAATTTCTCTGTTGATTAACAAATGCAATCTTTGATTTTGAAATCAAAAGGTGATGCATTTCGGTTATCAACAAATCGATTCTGAACATGAGGTCTCACAATGTTGTTATAAGAACCTCCATATCAATTATCATTTTCATTTGACCGAAGATTTTCTTGATTTGGACGTCTAAAAGGAGTTTTCTAACAAGCCTCACATTTTGCTGCAACACCTTCTGTACCAAAACCACTGCAAATGTCAAGTGGTTCGTCTTTTGGAATTTAAGGTTGTTGATTTTGCTTTTTCGGTTTAAGAAACTAGTTTTACTTCTTGTTTCACTTTGTTAGGTTTTATCACATTTTGAACTTTTTCATTTTTCTTTTCAACATTTTTATCTCGTTTTGTGATTTTGAAACATAAGTTTTGCTCCATCAACAACTTCTTTCCCTCTTGACTTTGGACAAGTTGTAGCAAAATGTCCTTTCTCATGACATGAATAGAATCGCTGTTTGGTCTTTTTTTTTGCTTTCAACTTACTCGGTAATTGTTCATCTTGTTTACTCAAAGATGATGATGCTACAACAGTGTTCTTTGGATTCTTTAAAATTTTCTTAACAAATGTCACATTTGACCCTTTTTCGATTTTCTTAACCTCCTGATCAAAATTTTGTCCTTTGACAAACTCAATTGTTGAATTAGAGTTTGTATCCTTTTTAGAGTGTGCATTTGATATAGTTTGATTTTTCTCATTTTGAATATGATTTAGAATTTCTAAAACCTTTTTATCAATCAAACTTTCAATATTTTGAACATCAATTTGTTTCTTTTGACTTTTTTTACTGCTTTTTGACCACTCAGAATCCGAATCGGATTTGGATTCAGTTTCACTTTCTGAAACATCTAAAGGATGAACTAACGATGTGGTTGGCACAAAAATTACATATTCGTGGCCATTTTCTAGCATTGGGACATAATCATGGTTAAAAGGTGGAGATACCTTTTGGTATCCAATTCCAACCATTTCATCTTTTAATTTCTTTCTATGTTGGCTATTGATAAAATGATCTAAAACTTGTATTGAAATTTAAAAACTAGCAAGTTTACGTTGAAGATCCAAAATAGTTTCTTGTTGTTTAAGCATAATGTGCTTTTTTTTTTTCTAAAACTTCATTTTGAGATTTTTCAATATCTTTTATCAACTCAAGATTTTTACTGTTGATTGAGCCAACTTTCATGAAAATAATGTTATATCCTTTTTCAAAGCCACAACTTTAACCCTATGTTCTTTATCTAAAACAGATAGAACTTCATACATAAATCTCAGTTTCTCCATACTAATAATCAAATTACTGTTGTGGAGAGCATAACGGTCAATTTTCTCTAAAAATTCAACACACCGAGGACATCTTTTATCTATAAGTTTAGAATTTAACTCAATATCTGCCATGAGTGTCTCATGTTGAGCTTCACTTTGATCTTCATTCTTTGATATCTTGTTATCTGTGAATCTCTGCATCTCCTGTTTGAGATCTTGAATTCAAATTTCTCTAATCTATGAGCATGTTTTCAACTTCTTTCTTTGTCTCCACAACCTCAACATAAATATTCATTACCTCGCTCTTCAACCACGTCATCAGCTTCTTTCTATTCCAAATCTAAACTCTCCTTCAATATCTCAGACACAACTGTTAACTCATCTAATGCTTCAGATGACAACTCCAGCCCAAACCTTCTTCCTCGGTTATCCCTGCCATAAAAGCTTGAGAAACTATCGCACTGGACATTTCTTCCATAGCAAGTCCTAAATCATACATTTCAGACAAAGATTGTAACGGTTGCACTACTAAGGCTTAACGGGATGATGGAGTTAAATTTTGAGTTGTACTAGCATTGACAAGAGGAATTTTGGTTTCCTTGATTCGGTCTTGTAGATGTACCACTCTGATTTTCTTGATTAGATATAGTTAGAGAAACATTCTGATCTCAATTTTGACGTTCCATCTTGGTCTCTTAGGATATCTTACAAAATGACCATATATTTCACAATTATAAAACTTGACTTTGGTCATGTCTACACCCATCCTAGTCTTTGTGTTTCCACCAATGAATCTCTTTCTCGTCTTTTGCAAAAACTTCTTAGCTCTTCAAACCAACAAAGCCATATTCAGTTGAATATCAAGTTCTTTCATTTCATCTTGATCTATTTGGTCAAAATCTTCATCAAGAATTGAACTCTCAACTAATTTTCCCAGAGCAAGATTCTCGTAAGCTATCATGAAAGAGGCTAGTAATCCCATGTTTTCTTCAATCAATTTCAGACAATGAGGATCTAAGCTTAGAATATTTAAACTTTGAGCAACAACATTTTGATTTCCACTGGTTGACACACTACCTTGACTCACATTTGAAGAACCTCCACTTGAACTTAGATAATAATTTAGATTCGAAGCTTCTCAGGTTTCATTGTTACCAGAAAATAAAGCCACTCCTGTTCCAACGTTTGAATCACTTTGTTTTGCTTTATACAATGCAGGATCTTGTATCTTTTCATAAGCTTCTACTTGATCTTCATAGCTCCAAGAGTATCCTTTTAATTTTTGCACTGCTTGTTCATAGGTAAGATCTTCATAAAACGGACTTTCCTTGATCAAAGTGGTACACATATTCCATTCTTTTTCTCAACCTTTTCAAAATTTGTGTAAATTCCCAACTCACCTCTATTCAACTCACATAGTAAATGATAATATTTGTTTACTAAGTTATCAAATGTTTCACCTTTCATTGCTTTAAACACTACAAACTGTGTCTTCAATCGTTCTAGCCTTCTTTTCTTGTATAATTCATTTCCCACGTACCTTTATATCATACTATCCCACATATCCTTTGAGGTATCGTTCTTTCGAAACATGTATAAATGGATCGCGGTAATGCCATCGTAGTCATAGACATTGCCTTCTCTTCGGCCTCATAAAACTTTCTTGTGTCTTCGGTCAAGGCCAAATAGGTTGAGATAGTAAGTTTTCACGACAAAACTCCATATCCTTGAGTTATGCAAAACCACATTACATCTTTGGATTTAATATATCTTTCAAATCGATATTTCCACTTCGGTAATCTATCTCGTGTTGGAGAATTGGTGGTTTATGGTTATTTCCAACCTCTGTGTTGTGTTTGATATTTTGTACGATAGTGGTTGAACTGTTTGCCATTTTTGAAAATATGAGACAATAGGTTTTTATTTTAACACTTGAAAATTTTCTAACACCTATTAACTCGGAATACAATGATACTATTGAACAACACTTCAGTAATACGAAAACAAATTCAGAGAACTTATCTGAGTTTGTAACCCGAACAAGATAACCTACATTCAAAACTCAGAACAATAATAAAACCCTCAATTACTCGGAAGAGTTATAAACTGGAACACTTGAAACTCGGAGCAAACTAACCCGAAACACAAATACAGAATGTTGATATTCAAAATTTGGAGTACTAAAAATTCAGA
Organism: Scalesia atractyloides; assembly: GCA_947069175.1. Classification (NCBI taxonomy): domain Eukaryota; kingdom Viridiplantae; phylum Streptophyta; class Magnoliopsida; order Asterales; family Asteraceae; genus Scalesia; species Scalesia atractyloides. Next base: position 78,108,028 of record CAMTDV010000023.1, read on the forward strand.
ACAGTAACTTGGAATAATAATGCGGAGTGTATAAATTCGGACAAGATCTGTACCTTCGGAACACAATACCTCGACTAATATTTGTCCATATTATCAAACCTCTTCCGGGTATCTACCAAACTGGGAATAAACAAAGAAACTCGGAGAAGATGATTACTAGACCTAGTAGCTCGGAAGCAGAAGAAACCTAGCAAATGACACCATCTTCTTCAGATTTAAATCAAATTTAATCCAGTTTTCTGCAAATCTCAGATCTAGTTAGAACCAACACGGAATCCTAATCAAAATCCATCTTCAAAACTACGGAAATCTGATAAAAACTTATACAAAACACTAAAACAAAGCTGAAAAACACCAAAACTGCAGATATGTCACCAAAAACACAAACTTTACTACATTCTAATTTCTAAACCTCAAAATCAAAACTTACAGCAATATGAGCACTCTCTATACAGAGTCTGGTCTGATACCAGTTGTAAGGTCACCTAAGCCTCTCCAACAGGATCTAAACATGAAGAACACACTCGCGTAGTATGTGGAAACTACCACATTATCACTTCGCGTAAATTCACAAGAAGAAGGTGTAGAAAACAGATCACAATCAATCTGAGAATCCACAAAGTACTCTCAGATTTTATGGTAAACACATAGTAAGCACGCACATAGTGATATTAGGGTTTTTTCTCAAAAGTTTTCTTGCATAACAATATTTCCCCAAAAAGAATATGCTAGAAACTGTAGAAAATAGTTTATATACAGACTATAATACGGAACAGCATGTTCCGAAGTATACTACAAAATTCGAACAACAATAGTGTCTAACAATGTTCCGAATTACTGTGCCGAATTACATATTAGTAATTCGGAACCATTACATCGGAATGAACAAAATACGTAACATAAACAAAGTTACATAAAACACCCTTGTACTCTTCGATGTTTTCGAATCCAGCACTTCATCACACTTCGTGCACTTACAAGATAGGATGGTGGATTATGATGATACAAATATATAATTTGAATGTACATACGTATTTTAATGTTGCTAACTATATTGTTATGAGAATGGAAATGAAAGTGTAGGTTTCTTGATGTTGGATTCATGAAGAATCTGACACCGGAATGTAATGATTGAGTTCAGAAAGATATCCGAATAGATGAGTATATATAGAAGGAATGCGATGTGTATGTTAATTTATATATATATTGATTTATGTACAATGTCACCAGTTAGTAATGATGTGTGTATATGTGGTGACTGTAGGTTACACGGATCATCATAATCATCATTATCATGGGGTGCAAGGTAGTTGAAGATCGAGTTAGAATACGGATTGTACGAGAACGAGGTCACATAGTTTTGTAACGTATGTTAAATTTTATGTATAAAAATAGAATAAAGGATGCAATTCTTACAAAAGAGTCATTTAAAAATGGTTTCAAAGTATGACATAACATTTATAAGGTAAAGAATTTTTTGGGTTCACATTTTCACTGTGCGTTTCCAGTTAAATTTATTTAGGCTCTTACAACTTTAAGCATATTTTCTTCTCTTTTATAACTTTCCAAGGACAATGTTTTATAATATTTGACTATGCGACTGCCATATGTTTATTTTTATCTACTCATTGAAATAAATTTTACTCAAAACCAAGTTGTGAATAATAACGTGCACATGATCGAAACACAAGCGTACAAGTTCTCAAAGCTGCTTCACATATTCGTTTTTATATAAAAAAATTAAATAACAACGTTCACCCTTACGTTTTTTAAGAATATAGTGCAACGTACTTAATTTTTATCTGTGTTTCAATAACTTTGTTCCCACTCTATTTAACAAGGGTAGGGGAAAGAAAAGTGATGAAAATATGAAAAAAACCATGTTCCCGAGATGAAAAAACCACGTTCACCCTTCGTCAAAATCTTTTTACCGGCTATTATATAGTTGCAGAACTTAATGGAGTGTAGTGATAGGTAGAAGAAGATAATAGGTAGATGTAGACTCTAGGGGTCTTTTTTAAGTCCACCCACTAAAAAGCCCTGTAAAGTTTCTTTTCATATCACTTCATTTAAACTTTTTTTCTAAATTAAAAACATAAAAAGTAATATAATAATAAAAGAGAAACTTTCAAAGTCAATTTAAATTATAGTACTGAATTCTTACTTATTATGTTTTACCTCTGTTAATTTATTTAGTTTAATCCTTTTTTGTTCAGTTTTGTTTTATTTTGTTGCCTCTACTATTTGAGTCGATCATAATTTTGTTTATTTTGGTTTCTTTGATTATTATTATAGTAAAATAATTGTATTAAATTTAGTGTTATAATTTTTTTTAAGTATCATATGTGATAATGTGAACCGGGAAGCGTAATAGAAAAAAAAGGAAAGGAGAGGTTTGAATCAATTTTTGTAATAACTATTCTCTCAAGACATCTTATAGATCTTATAGGCTCATGTATTAAGATTTATGTGTTTGTCTTTTTCATTGTGTTATGATATGTACTTTTAAGATTTATGTGTTTGTCTTTTTCATTATGTTAAAGAGATGACTCTTTTTTTTTCTTTTTTAAAGTGTATTTTGGCCCTTCGCTATGGATGATCAGATACTCCGTATAATTCATGTTGTGCGAGCTAGACAATTGCAAGCAGCTGGAATAATTTGCTTATTTCTAGCTTTCATTACACAACATAGATTGTCTACCAAAAAACATGCTAATATACCTACTAGAGATGTAATTTTACAATGACTATATGTACGAGAAGAGATGTTACGTGAGCTTTCAAACATTGGTAAATGTCATGAACTTATTCGTATGAGTGAGAGAGCTTATATGACATTGTGCAATATCTCAAAGCATGATGGTGGTCTTCAAGCTACTCAATGAATGTCTATTGAAGAGCAAGTTGCAAGATTTTTGCATATTGTAGGTAATGACATGAGAAATAGGTTAGCCTCTTGGATATACCTTTGTTCTAGATCAACAACTAGTCGGTGCTTCCATAGAGTTCTTCGAACGATTTTATCGTTAGAAAGTCATTATATACAACAACCTAAAGGTGATATTGTCCCAAAAGAAATTCAAGAGAAAAAGAGATTTTATCCTTCTTTCAAGGATTGCATAGGGAAATTGATGGAACACATGTTCCTGTCAAAGTACCAAACAAAGATGCCGCTAGATATCGTGGTCGTAAAGGATACCCGGCAATAAATGTATTCACAACTTGTACATTTCTAACTGGTTGAGAGGGGACTACACCAGACTCAAGAATAATAAAGAATGCATTTAGTAGAAGTGATAAACTAGTAATTCTAACGGGTAATTTTTCAAACCAGTTTTAATTAATTGTTATATTATTTTAGAATATTACTAATTACAATTTAATTAAAGGTAGAGAATGTTCATTAAACTCGGGAACATGAAAATCACATCTGTTCCTTCCTTTTCTCTCTTAATTCATTTTTCTTCCCCTCCCCTATTAAATGAGACTTGGAAACACAGTGTAAAAGTTTCATTAAAAAGCAAACGAAAAACATATAGGTAGGTAATGTTCATTAAACTCGGGAACCTACGAAAAAATCACATCTTTTCCTTCCTTTTCTTTCTTAATTCATTTTCCTCCCCCTCCCTATTAAATGAGACTCGTAAACACAGTGTAAAAATTTCATTAAATAGCAAACAATTTAAATATAATTTATTATTAGGGGCCTAATAATAATAAATGGTAGAAACTTATTTCATATGGTGTGTACGGGCCATATAACGCTATACGGCCCGTATAGAATAAAATAAACTAATAAAGGTTGTTGGCACAACTTTGTCATTTATTTTATTCTATACGGCTGTATAACCTTATACGGCCGTATACACAATGTGAAAATAAGTTACTTGGTCGTATACAATGTATACGATACTTTTCTACGGGTCGTATAAAGTTATACGGCCCGTATACTTTCGGATTTTTTTTTGAGTTAATATTCACAAACTAGGGTTTCGATTTCGTACTTTTTAATATTCACGTACATGCATTTATTACCAAGCATCATTACAAAAAGTAAGAAATGAAATTTTGAACTTTTTAAGATTCACTGTTTGTTTGTTCCATGTTTTGATAATTAGTAATGCTATATTGATATGATTGAATTAAATGCATGTATGGACTCAAGATAAAGCAATTGGTATGTGTTCCGAGCGAATATGACCATACATGCATTTAATTCACTCACATCATTTACAAATTGTTAGAACATGAAATATATGGTGTTGGACTCAATTTCTTACTTTTTATAATGATGCTTGGGAATTAAATGCATGTACGCGAATCTTAAAAAGTACGAAATCGAAACCCTAATTTGTGAATATTAACTCCAAAAAAATATGGTGACTAAACTCTTAAATATATTACTAAACACTTAAAACTCACTAGCAGAAGAACCTGACATGTCTTTTTGTTTCTTATTAAGCAAAGCAGATGCGGCCTAAAAAACATGAAGCCCGGTGAATAACCAACAATGTTAATCTTTGTTATATATTAACGACTAAACCCTTGAATTCCAATGTCGTACAACTACAATCCTACATTATTGAAAATCACTGTATCACCAACATTTATCTTCTTCCATACGTCTTCCTCCTTTTATTTTTATTATGATTGTAATAAAATGGAACATAATCCCAGATTATCTAAAGAAGTACCTTTTTCATGTGTCATATGTTGGACGGAATATAGTTCAATTAGAGGGGATGGGTAAAGAAAAGTTAACTAGAGGACAAGCTATCAACGCGGGGTGGGTATGGAAAAAGGAAAAAATGAGATTTGTTTCAAAGTAAAAAGATTGCTGACATCGGTATGTCAAAGTTAACTTTCAAATTCAATAATAAAAATGGGATTTTAACACGCTGTTGTTTTGGGGGATTTCGGTTTCACTACTATATTGATAATGACTTTATCACCACCATTTATCTTCTGCAACACGTCTTTCTTCTTTCAAAATTCAATCAAACTCACCGATCACATAATCCTACTATCGGAACCCTATTTTCATAAACTGCTTCACCATTGTTAAACCCAATAGACTTCACTTTCCGAACAATTTATAAGCAGCACCACCACCACCACTTTTCCAACCACCCCATTATTGTATGCGATTACTAACTTTACTTTCTTATCACAAGCACCTGAATTCTTACATGACTGACGTCAACAATGTTTTTACTAACAAATCCCATTTTTTCGTTTTACAAACACATGAAACCCCCCCCCCCCAAAACGACACCGTGTAAAGATTTTGGGAGAAGCGTTGGGATTCAAGGGTTTAGACGCCATGGTTTGAGTAGTTATGGAAACGGTGGCATTGCGGTTTCTATTGAAGATGTCATTGAGTTCATTACGAACAATTTCCTGAATTTGAGTTCGTTAAGAAGTAATGACTGCTGACTAATTGCAAGATTGTTTGTCGAGCTTCCAATGCTCACACAGGGTGATAAACAATACATGTATGGAAATATTCGCTCGGAACACATACCAACTGCTTTATCTTAAGTCCATATATGCATTTAATTCAATCATATCAATACATCATTAAGCACCTTCAAACTCCGATTCCAATACTCGTCGGCTCCAGTTCCTCCGTAAGTATCTCATTTCGTATTTTCTCCTTTTCTAGTTCTCGAAAAATCTCGTTCCACATTCTTTGTTTCTCTAAATCGTCTGCAAAATAATAAAAAGAAGTTGGTGAAATTGATAATGTGATCAGTGAGTTTGATTTGAAATTTGAGGGAAGTAAGACGTATTGCAGAAGATACACGGTGGTGATACCGTGATTTTCAATAATGTAGAATTGTAGTTGTAGGACATTGGAATTTATGAGAATAGGGTTCCGTAACCAACGTTCCCATAGCCACCGTCTCCATAGTTTCCGTAACCACCGCCCATAGCCACTGTTTCACCGTATTTACCTTTTTTTCTATAAATATACTACTATAAGTTAATTTAAAAAGGAAGAATGTTAGAAGCCCGACGAGTGAATTCATTACTTCTCAAAGAAACGAAACAGTTAAAGAACATAAACTACTGAACATAAAGCTTGGAGGTTTCATGTGTCTATAAAAGGAAAAAATGGGATTTGTTTCAAAGTAAAAAAGATTACCACTTCTAGTTACTATACGAACAACCAAAATACCAAGCTTGGAGGTTTTATTGTCACGTACATGCGTTTAATTCCCCACATCATTACAGATTGTCAAAACATGAAACACAATTTATAATAAAACTTCAAGCATTCTGAACCCTAGCTACAAACAACCCAACTAACCCCGGATACAGAAATATCAGCAATCATACTCTCTGAACTCTCACAACCCACCATCGTCGATTTTGGTTTAACACATGTTATAATAAAACTTCAAGCATTCTGAACCCTAGTTGCAATTAGTCAGAATTCATTACTTCTCTGACAAGTGAACCCACATAACCTGTGGTTTCACTACTTTAGAAGCAGCTTGGAGGTTTCATGTGTCTGTAAAAGGAAAAAATGGATTTGTTTCAAAGTAATACTAATTGTCAGTATCAGGAAGCAGATTCTATATGAAAGTTGCAATTTATACTAACACAAAATTGAGTAGTAATAAGGGTTTTGTCCACCATTCTTCCTTTTTAAATTAAATTATAGTAGTGTATCCCCCTGGTAGTTTCTGTACCCATCCCCGCATTGATAGCTTCCATAACCACCGTTTCCATAGACATTCCTTGGTGATCCTGTACCCAACCCCAAGCAACATTCAATTTCTCTCAGTATTTACCTTTTTTTTCTATAAATATATTACTGCTCAAACAATGGAGACTAAACCCTTGAATCCCAACGCTTCTCCTTACAATCATTTGTGCAAGAAATTTATTCTCTCTTAGACTCATAAAACCCACTAGCAGAAGAATCCGACATATTTTTTTGTTTCTTCACAAAGCAACACTGTCTTGTCAATATTAGAGAAATTATTCCACTTAATCCGGATGAACATTCAACTTCTATGATGATTCGAAACATTCCGAATAATAATAAGTCTAACTCTAGAACCTGAATATACTTTGCTATATAAGGAACTAGTTAATTAATTTCAACTCGTATGTTAAAGTTAACTTTCAAATTCAGATTCAGGAAGCAGATTCTATATCGAAAATAGCATGGAGAATAATAAGTACTTAAACTCCTATCCGGAAATTATCTAAGAAAATCATCAGGCCCAAGTGCGCAACATCTACTATTGTCACGTACATGCGTTTAATTCCCCACATCATAATTGTAATGTTGTGAGTGAATTAAATGCATGTATGGACATATCTGCTCTGAACACATAGCGACTGCAATGTTACTGGTTAATCTTAAATTGCTACAACCTTACTTTTCCTTCAATTTCCAGAACATTCTCCCCAACCGAACTACCTCCTTTGTAAGAACTCTTATTCGATTTCGGTTTAACAGGTTTATAATAAAACTTCAAGCATTCTTAACCATAGCTGCAAACAACCCAACAAACTTCGGATACTGAAACTGAACTCTCACAAAAACTTCAGCAATCAAATACTTTATCAGCATTTCACTGTTTAATATGACTTTATCAATCAAATAATTTCACAAACCTCTAAACTGTAAAAAAATATACGTATACGGGTCGTATAACCTTATACGATCCGTATACATCTTTTAAAACCCAAAAACCTGAGTAAACCTCACAAAATATATCCACTTGGTCGTATAAGGTTATATTACTCATATACCATTGCATACGAGTCATATAAGGTTATACGGCTTGTATACACGAGAACAAAAAAACATTCCACTGCAAACACATCTATGCAACAACATTCCATACAAGACGTATAACCTTATACAACGTTCATATACAATAGGAAATATGAAAATAAGATATAGAGGTGTGTGAATAGAATTGCCGACGCGTCCGAACACGACATAGGGGTTTTTGACATTCCAACCGGTGTTGTGAATAATTGCATTGGCTCTGGAATCGAGAATGCTGTTCTGGTATCGGTTCCGTAACGAATCAACATCGTGTCAAGTCCAGGGATCTCAAACCCTCTTCACAATCTTTTCTCTCTGCTTCAACATTCAAACCCTCCAAACCCTTATCGCACCCCTCTCTGTTCTTCGTTCCAGCTTCACTTAAACTCAGTCTCAATTGTCTTCAAGGTAATCAATCTATGATATACTTGCGTCTTTTATATTGTACTTGATTCTTTATGTTTCACCATTGTTCTGGTTGGCAATATTTGTGTTTACATTCTCAATTTCGGTGAAATTATAAGGCCCGTTTTTTATTAGTTCTATGTAGATGCTATTTTGTTATTATAATTCTCAGTTGATGGTTGAATGTCTAATTCTTTCCAATATTATTTGGGAGATAGAGATTGAGACTTATAGCTTTTTAATCCCGATATAAGAGCGGTACCGAAACCGAAAACCAGTGAGAGTATAAACTGGTTTTGTCGATTCGGTATCAGTAATTCAGTATCATTGAAAATACCGAGACTGAAAACATGAAAACGGACACCGGTACCAGTACCTCTGTATCGGTTAGGTACTGTACTGGAAAATACAGAAACGACTGAGAGTATAAACATAGAATACCTTACCGATTTTGTCGTTTCGGAACCAGTAACGTTTAAAATACCGAACTGAAAACAGGTAAAATGAATTCTGGTACCCGTTCCACTTTGTTTGTTTGGTATCAGCTTAGTATGGTAAATTACTTGGCAAAAATGCTAATCCATATTCCCTACTTTGTACTATTATCTTTGATTTTAGTTTGTGTGCTTTTGGTGCATATTTAATGCCTTACTAAAGATGGTTTTCACATGCTGATACGAAGTAGGGATAGATGTAAACAAATGTTGTGTTGTTTGTAAAGCATTATTGCCTGTAAATACGTATACTTGGTTATTGATTTCTTTCATACGTTTTTCTCATATATAATACATGTTCTCCGACTTTAGGCGTCTGCAGTTGAAGTCCATCCGGTTAAGCCGTTGCGTTTAGCATGGAAAGTGGTTTTAGTTTCAGTGATATGAACCAAGCCACGAGGAAGAAGAGGAGTGACCGACGTCCTCGAAACGATACTCAACATGATAATGACAACATATCGTTGTCTTCTCCACCTTCAAACAATGACACTGCGATTGTGAAAATACTCAACTTGAACCAGTGCAATTCAAGGGCTTCATACACTAACCTTGCTGATGCTGAGATGGCGCCATATGTTAGTTCCGAGTTTCAAAATCAAGAAAACAGCGATAATAAGGACACTAGTGAAGAATCTGAATCTAACTATAGGGACACAAAATATGATTCTGGGTCATTGGAAGTATATTCGGATGCAAAGGGAGTTGATAATGTAGTGAAGAAAGTAAAACTTAAAGTCGGGGGTGTGACACGGACTATACATGCTAAGCCGCGAACGCACTCCACTAGCATTCACTTAAAGAAAAAACTGATTTCTCAGGTAAGTTGGTTTTGTATCTATTCTTGTGTCAATATTGTATGCTTATCATATATTCTTGTTTGTGGTTTCATGTGGTGGGCAGTGAGCTTTATTTTTTGTAACTATTAACAATCAGATTTGTAACTCTCGGTTCTTAATCGTGTCAGCATTAGTTTATTTAGTTCAGTGTTTATTGGGGAATCTGAGGTTTGGACAGTTTGTTGAGAATACTATATTTTGAATGGAAGTTCCTACTATGAATTTAATGCATCACCATTGGTGAGCTATGCAGTTAGTGTCGGTGATATATCCGTTATAGGTCCTCATGTAAAATATCGAAGTCAAATATTGGTCAGAATATAGGTACCGATATTATCGGCGATATTTGACCGATATATCACTGATTTTCCCGATATCAGGACCTTTCTTCTTAGTTCTAGCATTCGTCTTTCTTCTTATTGCTGCCACTAGTGTTTTAACTTTTAAGGGTATGTTTGGCATGGAGCTTTTAGAAGCTTTTAGGAGCTTTAAGCTTTAAGCTTTTAAGAAAAAGCTCTAACTTAATAAAAAGCCTTGTTTGGTTGAAGGAGCTTGAAGCTTTTAGGTTAGGAGCTTGAAGCTTTTGGTTAAACGCTCCTACAAGTAGCGTTTAGAAGGATCTACAAGCTTTTAGGAAAAAAAATGACTATTTTAACCTCTAAAAATAATGAAAATTTTAATGTACCAACTTTTAGTGTCCATTTTGGTCATTTTATACATTTTATTAAAAGCTCCAGCTACTCTGCCAAACACCTAAATATTTCTAAAAAGCTACAACTACAGCTACCAGCTTCCAGCCTCCAGTCACCAGCTTCTAGCCTCCAGCCACAGCTTTCTTGTTAATTGTTAGTGTTAAATGTTGGTGTTTTAAGTCTTAATCAGTTCCTACTTGCTACAATTGTTAGTGTTTTGCAAGTTGCAAAAAGTTAATTCGCTAATGGTAGGAGAGTATACTGAGGGCATGTTTGGATGAGCTTTTCTATTTCTCCTTATTGACTTTTTAACCTCCGTGTCTCCTTTTTGGAAAAGTCACAACCAAGTGACTTTTCATTTCTCCTTTTCAATGCCTAAAAAGCTCCTTTTCACCTTATTAACAAAACACCATTTGGCAAAAACTCCTTTTCCAAGAAGTCAATAAGTTATAAGAAGGTAAAATAAGCTCATCCAAACATGGCCTGAGCTGTTAGTGTTAAATTGCTATTTATACATTTTGTATGATATTAAAATTACCGATATCCCACCGCGATGACCTACATCTCAAATATCGGTTCTTGACCGATGTCCGATATAGTTGGTGAGTTATATCATACTTATGAGAAAAATGCATTCTTAAAATTTCCATCATATGCGATATCTCTTAAAATAATTTTAAAACATAATACTTTCTAATATCTGTTTGGGACTATAATCTTCTTGGGTATTGAGCAGGAGAATTCTGATCAATATTATTCCAATTCTCAAGACACTGGGAGTGGCTTGCACGGGATCCCATGGAAGGATTTTTCTAGAACCGGTTTTCGTGTTGGGAAAGTTGGTTCTTCAAGATGCAACATGACTGAAGAAAGCATACACACAAAAAATTCAGAAACATCAGTTCATAGGACTAAGCGCGTGCCTAAAACACGCTTATTAGATGATGATGATGATGATGTTGATGTTGATGATGATGGTGATAATGATGAAGATGATGCCGAGCTACGTTACCTCGCAAAGATGAAAACAAGATCTGCCAAAATTGAGGATGTAGATGAAGGTGGAAGCAGGAAGCAGCGAAAGATTTCAAGTGTTATGAAAATGGAGAGTAAGAAAAAGCCGAAAACCATGGGAGAATCTAAAGATGTTGATTATTACACAGGTGAAGAACAGACGTCTGTTGATTCTTTTGGGGAAGATTCGGGTAGAGAAATGACGGTCACCACACGTCGTCAAGCGCTTCTGTCTGGTAGAGATATCTCTGGCACTACAATTAGTGTCGTTGAGTTCCCACATGGGTTACCTCCGGCAACATCTAGAAGTAAGCATACGTTCTTTTTGCTTTGCATGCTTGCTAGACCATTTCTATTTGCCCCACCCCCCTAAAAATATAGGTGGCAAATTTATAGGTTAATTTGTTTTATAGGTAGTACTTATTATCTAACAAGCAAATTAAACAAAATAAAAAAAATTGGAAACGTGTCTGACACGTCAAATGGGTTGGAAGTCACTTATCAAAATGCATTACATCTTCTAATATGCTTTGTTGAACAGAAATTATGTTATTTTTCACGTGTAACTCTTGGTTTTAAAATGTGCACATAATGCGTGATGCACTGATGAGACTGCATCGCCATGTCTGATGCATTGCGTTTACGTGATGCGAGAATATTGTGCCGATTTCTCGTAATGTGCTCGACGCATAATCATAGTTGTCAATAGCGATCGCTATAGCGAATAGCGTGGTGTATAGGTCCATGCTCGCTATACGGTCTGTAGCGACAAATAGCGATAGATAGCAACATTTATTTATTATTATTATTTTTAATATAAATAGCAATTAAGTATAACTATAAAATAGCTGGATTTTAGGTTTTTGTTAAATATACATGTTAAATAGCATATATACCTAGGTATTTTGATATAATATACGTATAAAAAATTTTAATTTTTTTCTAGGGTATCGCTATTTATAAAATAGCGGCCGCTATTTATCTCTATTCGCTATGTAGTATATAGGTACCTTTTCGCTATTTGTCGCTATTCGCCATTAACAACTATGCGCATAATGCGCTTTGTTGCACGCAACATTGTTTCTTATTTTTTTTACCAGATTTTATGAAATGGGTTGGACAATTTGGCCATATAAAATGACCGAATTGCCCTTCTCGTTAACAGAGATAATGGATGAAGTTAACCAACCACAGGCGAAAAATGAAACCTTTGGACTAAAGTGGTAAAATGGCCCAAACCACAGGAGCTAAAATGGCATTTAACTCATTCAATAATTAATATCTTTGTATGCTTGCTTTGGAGTCTGGACCATTATGGTTCCTAAACACTTTTTGTGGTTCTAGAAACATTTTAATATGCTTGATTTGAACCAAAAAGCACAGCTCTTATCTTCTTATTACGTCGTTTGTTTTACTTTAAGTACATTTTTATAAGTTGTTATGTATAATAAGGTTTTAGTATTTTTTATAAAGATGCGCTTGCATCACGCATCACTCATCAGATTTTTGGACCAGTCGCATCCCGGAGCGCATCACACAATTTAAAACCAAGGTGTAAACTACAAAAAATATCTATGCGGTATCCGAAAGTTTGGTCACACTGGTTGTCCCTACTTTTGATTTTCGTTTACGGGTTTGCATGGAAGCCGTCAACACCCACATTGCTAGCTCTAACTAAAACAAACAACACTAAAGAAGCTTTAATTACATGATATTTGGTTAACTTGTATGGTTTTTGTTATGGTTATACTTTGTAGAGCAAAAAGATAAACTATCTGAAGTAGAATGTCAACTTAAAAGGGCCGAGGCTGCTCAACGGCGAAAAATCCAGGCTGCAAAGGCAGCACGAGATTCTGAGGTCCGTCATTAGTTTATATTATTAATTTCATCGTAATTTGTTCATTCACTTATTTTTTTTCCAGCCTGTATCTTCTAAGGGATAATGAGGAATTTTCATCATTTTTATTATCTTTGATTCTTTATAGGCTGAAGCTATTAGGAAAATATTGGGTCAGGATTCTAGCAGAAAGAAGCGAGAAAATAAAATGAAGCAGAGGCAAGAGGAGGTGGCCCAGGTTGCCTGCCGTTACCATCTCATATTTTTGTATATATGTTATTGTTAATGCATATACGTCTTTATAATAATTATTTCTGTTTCCTTTTTGCTGAAAATCTTTTAATGGTGTAGGAGAGGAATTTAAATGCTGTCACGCTTGCATCGAATACAGTTAGATGGGTGATTCGTCCCACTGGAACGGTTGTTACGTTTTCTAATGATTATGGCTTGCCAAACATTTTTGAATCCGGGCCTTGCAGGTATTGCAGTCTTTTCTCGTTAAGAAGAATTGAAATGTATTAGTTTGGTATAAAACCTTTGGGATAAAATAATAAAATATTAATTACCTGTTTTGATATTGGTTCAGTAAAGTCACTCGGTACCTTTTTCCAACTATAAAAACCACTCGAGTTCCACTATTGTATTCTTTTTATAATTGTTTACATTAAATGACCTGAATAGAACAATTTTAAAACTTGGGTAATATTTAGTGTCGTTTTTTTCTTCATAATTACATCCTACATGGCTACATTAAGTTAAATGACAAGTTCCATTTATGTTCCATTTTGGTTACATGATTTAAAAAAATTATTAACAGTTTCACAATAATAGAATTTAAAATATAGGGGTCTTAGTAACTAGAAAAAAAAAAGCATGAGTGACTTTAGTGGAACATCGAAGAGAAGAAACTTGGTTCCTATTAGGACTGCTTTATTCTCGTCTTCTATGGTTGTACCTATTAAGTATGAACCCTACTCGTCTAATTTCACATGGATTTTGGCAGTTACCCACCTCCACGTGAGATATGTGTGGGCCCATCTTGTTCGAAACCGTTCAAGTACAGAGATTCGCAGTCCAAGCTACCGTTGTGCAGCCTCCAGTGCTACAAAGCAGTACAAGAAAGAAGGCAGGCTGTTTATTGACAGTTGGTAGAACAATACTGATCTAATACCCACTTCATTAGCTTATTTGTAAACTATTATAGAAGGGATTTTCTTTGTTCATTCGGACTTGTAATAAATAGTGACCTTTAGGCGTTAGTAATCCAACTTTTCTGTATTAATTACCATCTTAGGAAGATCAACACGCGTTGAATTGTGGAGATTTCTTCAAAATATTGGTGTTATCCGTGTTATATCCTTTTATATAGATTGTGGATAAGCGTTAGGTAGGTCTCGTGCTTCTAATATTGGACACGCTTGTTTAGTGATCATGTACTGAAGTTGTGACAGGAGGCTTGCGCTGGTTCCGTAAAATGCCGCCCATGGCGAGGGTCAAGAATGACATTGTTATGTTTATGATACGATTATGATCGAGCTTGTTTGGCGTAGCTTCACTTTTTTTTGAATGCCTTGATGAAGAAAAGTTAAAGCTTTTCGTTTTGAACGCGTTGAGATGGGTATGGTTTTGTAGCTTCAAATTTATCCAGGTGTTATGACTAATAAGATCAGTTTTTTATGTTCGATTTTTTTGAATTAATTTAATAAAATCCTGTTATTAAGTAGAGGAAATATTTGTTTGACAAAGGAACATAGAATAAACAATTAGATAATTTATACTTTTATAGATCCTAAGGTCTAAAAGTATATTAAGACAAGTTATGAGATAAGTTATGCTTGAAAACATGATTTTTCTTTTCTTGTAGAAGTATGGTTGTATGCATTGCAAAGAAACATGTGTATGCATACAAGTCTAGATATTTTCTTTAATTGTTGTTTATAACCAGACTCGGTAATAAATAGTGACAGTTACATGTTGGTAATCCAATTCTGCTGCATTAATTATCTTCCTGGGAAGATCAACACGCCCCACCCGTTAAATGGTTTGAGATTTCTTCAAAATATTCGCACTATCCGCACGATATTCTTGATATATATTGTAGGTTGGTGTAAGGTAGGCCTCATGCTCCTGATATCGGTCATGCGTGTTTAGTGATTCATGTTGTCATGACTCGCCTAAGTTTAAATCAAAATCTTTGGCTTATTGAGTTTTGAGAATAATCCTGCCGGAAGACTCAGAAACAACCCCTAAATACTAGAAAGCTTGGTCACGCATAGAAGGTTCAACATCCTCGCCTAGTTTTAAATCATAAGTCTTGGGTTATTGAGTTTTCGGTGAAAGTTCCAGATCCGATGGGTTTAGACGGAAGTTTGGATAGGATAGAACTAATTCGGTAGAAATCTCGTCATAATAGTCATAAGTAGAAGGTTCCATTTCATGCTGAAAGATTATACATCATTTACAAGCTGGAAAGAGCATCAACACGTCTCTCAAGCATTTCCCCTCTAAAGTCCAAAAACTATTCTAACACATGACTCCCTATAGACTTGAGTTTGGGACGAATGAACATCTGGAGCGGATGACTCATTCATGAGCCTCATCCGTACGAGTTAGTGTTCGTCCTCACCAAAGTTTCATGTGTTCGAATCTCTCACTCAATTATACAATATTCAATACACACTCTATCTAGCCTATTCGGGAATAATCCAGACACTTTTAGGGTTGCCGGAAGATTTAGAAACAACCCTTAAATTCTAGAAAGCTTGGTCACATATAGAAGGTTCAACGTCAACCCTGGAACGTCCTAAAATAGCTGCATAATTCAGCTCATAAGAATGTTTCCTAGAGCCCAGATCAACCCCAAAGTCCTTAGAAAAGACTACACAGATCAACTCCAAAGACCCAGTTCAAGAGCTTTCTAGCACAACCCATAAACACAAAATCCCACCTTGAATTTCTCCTGATGTTACCTAATAGAATTTTATATAGAAGCTACTAAACTTAGATTAGTTTAAAATATAATCAAACTCTACAAATAGGGATAAATAACATCACCTGTAATCACCCAAGCATTGTTACTCCAAGTCTTTACGTGTAAACTTGTGTTCAAGTTCTACAATTCCTTGGGGTTTTCAATATCCGACGTTCCTTTCAAAAGCTTCCGTACTAGAAGCCTTATTTAGATTGAGATCTAAGGCCGCACAAGAGTTGGGAAATTACTCCGTGACAATGTGTTGTAGTTGTGATAGGAGGCTTGTCCCGGTTCTGTAAATTGCCACACATGGCTAGGGTCAAGAATTAATTGTGATGCTTACGGTAGGGTCATGATCGAGCTTGACTGGTTTAACCTCACTTTATTTAGTGGTCTTTATAAAAAAGAGCTTAAAATCTTTTTCTTTCGAACTCCTTGAGACACATCCGGTGTTTTAACTACCGCTTTTAAACTTTTATAGGTGATTTTTCTAGTGGTATGACAAACAAAATCCGGTTTATATGCCATAAGACTTTATTTTAAATCCTTTTTTTAACTAATCTAATTAAATCCTATTGTTACGGTGATGAGATTCTTGTTTGACAAAGGAACCTGGAATAAGTAATTAGATAATCTATACTTAGTATAGATTTTAAGGTTTCAAAATATATGAAGGAAAAGTTATGCTTGAAAATTAATTTTTTCTTTGCTTTTAAAACTAAAACTATATGAAGTGTATGTATACAAGTCTTATAGGCACATGTTGTCGGGTTACACTATCACAGAAGGCACATGTACACCTTCTATTGATCACCTTTTAGTTATCTAAGCTTTATCTTTAACCTTAATTAATTAGTTACAATCTTTATATCAGTTAACAAGTGGAAAGTTCTGATAAAAGGATAATTTCATTGTATAAATATTTGCTTAGTTCTTTATTGCCTCCACTAAAATTTGTATTCATTATGTTGCAGCAGCTCCTAATTAGATCTTGTGACTACATAACTCTGGCCATGGGGGATGGTGAGAATGATGTATGAGTGATCCAAGAAGCTAATATTGTTGTTGGCATTAAGTGGGTTGACTTCTGAACAGCCGACTAACCCGAAATTTATGTCTCCCACCCTGACCTGAACGATGATAAACCAAAAATTCTAATGTTTGATTGTGAGAAATTTGACTATCGAAAAAATGTGACCTTATAGAAAAAAAATCATGGGTTCTGTCCCGCCACTGATAGCATTCATGTTGATCAGTATAAAAATGTTTGCTTAACAAAAGAATTGTTCTTCAGTAGTAAACTTTGTAATGAGTATCAACTTTAAATTTCGGTAGCAACTTCACTTCAATTAGACGATTGGTTGTTTTGGTGTGTAGCAAACTTGATAAAAGTTCATTTGTGTTTGTATTTTACATAAAAGTTCATGGGGTTTTTTTAGAAGTGAGAAAAAGAGGGCAGAGACTCTCATATTAAGTCTCAGTTGAGAATGAACAAAAGAAGGTTTGGCAGGCATGTTTCATCTAATACGCATATTCCCCCGCGTTAACTCAGAAGCAGATTAGACATTTTACCTATTTATTTTGTTTTTAATATTTTTCATTCTCTTTCTACATTAAAATAAAATAAATAATAAAATTATTTATAAAACTCTTTTACCCATCCCAACCCCATCACTCCCCTCTCTCTCACTAACGTACACACACTCTCTCTCTCTCTCTAACCTCTTCTTGCGTCTCCATTCATGTCCACTCCTACCCACGAAGTTAGCTAATTGGATAAAACTGGAAACAAAACACAAACATAAAGAGTCTAGTTGAAAAAAACCCTTTTTAAATGAAGGTGTTAAATTTATCCAAACCGATTTTAATTTTCACTCAATAATTAAAGGAAACATACTCCTCATGGAATTCTTGATTGTAAATAAAAAGAGAGAGCAAGTCTCTATTATACAGTTAGTTTATTCTTGTACTTGTATGATACAACCTATCACATGCTTGTTGCACGATACATATATCAAACAATGAAAGAAAAGAGTTGGTATATTTTCTTACAATTATAATTCAAAAATTCTAAATTTTAAATTCGATTTAGTCTCCAAACATACTGAAATGCCTCTAGTGGTAGCACAAAGTGTTTTTTTTACATGTACAACGTTGATACTCGTATCAATACGTGCGAATGTGTATATATTTTTAAAGGACTTTTTTACACCAACCTTTGTTTTAAATTTATAAAAATAATTTGTACCATAATTATACATCATTAGGTATAAAGTTTTAGATTTTTTCATAATTAAACATGTTAAATAAATAATATTTTGATAATTTGATGGGTTATTGGATTTTAATAATCCAAAATTTCACCAGTTGGTCGATAATAATTCCAACTTCAAAAATTTCTTGTGACAATCCCAACTTCTAAGATTTTGGCCCTCATCGATCATTTTGTAACTGGGTTAAGTTAGTTTTTGTTGATGTGGATACTGACGTGTAAAAAAGACCACGTGGACGATGACATTTTCATTGTCTCCATTCCCTAACCCTAAAACCCCATAGCCACCACCCATCGCCGCTTACAACCCCCGAGAACCATCCATCGTTGCATACAACCCCCGACCACCATCGCCTAAACCCCATCCCACTCGCATCTTCTTCTTTGTCTCACCCACCCACCACACCTCACCACCAATAGCTCACCAAAAAAATGTGTGTGGCAGGCAAGGGCGGGGTAGCCTCCGCTACCCCTTGGCGCTCTGACGGTAAGGTAAATTTTAGAAAATTTTGACGTTTTTTTCGATTTCGTTACCCTTTTTCTATAAAACGTTACCCCTACGAAAATTTTCTAGATCCGCCACTGGTGGCAGGGCATATGTTGAAAATGATGTTGGCCATCAACTATGACGGTGATAGATGGGGTTGCATCTCTCTTCCAGATCTTAGGCATGGGTTCCATCTCTCTTCCAATTTGAACTAATGGTGAAAAGTGATAATGATTTCGAATCTCCGACCACCACTATTGGTGCTATTGACGCAACTGCTCACAGATATTGCCTGCATATCCCTAATTTGATCTTGCAGAAGCCTAAGAATCAACGCAAATCGATAAAAGGAGATCCATCATTAGCTTATCGTTTTGAATGATTAACGCAGGGTCCATTTTGTTATCAAGTTTATTGTCTGTAGTTGAATGAATCGCATCAATTTGTAATCAGAAGTTGGAGCAATTGTGGTGTGGGAGGGGGGGGGGGTTAAGGTTTTTCAAAGTGTGGTGGGATGGTGGTGAGGTGGAGGTGAGATGGTGATGAGAATACCACATCAGCAAATAATACAGTTGTGTGCCACATTATCACCCATATTAGCAAAACCTAGTTGGGTTATAACCCAGTTACAAAAGGATCGATCAGGGCCAAAATATTACAAGTTGGGATTGTCACAGTGAATTTTTAAAGTTTTGATTATTACCGACCAACTAGTGAAACTTTAGATTATTAAAATACAATAATCCTAATTTGATATATTGTTAAAACATATAATTTTGTTAATGAGAAAAGCTTTAACAGTATAAAGTTAATAAAAAATTATTCAAAATAATAATGTCATAAAAAGATTATTAGAGGAATTGGGTGGTACCAAAACTGGACGACATGAAATTAACCAATGGAGGACTTGGGTTGAAACGGAGTTGGTTTAAGATCAAGAAAGGAGTTGGGTGGAACCGAAACTGGCATGAAACATAGTTGGTTTAAGACAAAGAAAGGATTTGGTTTAAGACCAACAGAGGAGTTGGGTGTTAATGGTGTGGACTATGGATACAGAAGTTGTGAACACTTCAGTGAAGATCGGCCATGAAAAGGTGGTAGTGCCATGCTCCCCAATATCCAAATAACAGGGATACATATATCAAACAATGAAAGAAAAGACTCGGTATATTTTCTTACAGTTATAATTTAAAAAGTCTAACTTTTAAAATCGATTTAGTCTCCAAACATATTAAAATGCCTCTAGTATTAGCATTGTGTTGTGTATTTTACTTTAAGTGTACAAGTTTGATAAAAATAATTTGTGTATATACTTTTATAGAAATTTTGTTACACTTTTAAGTTTATAAAAATAATTTGTACCATAACCAATATTGTAAGAATCGCTAGGCGCTAGTCGATAAGTGAGGTACTGATTAGCGAGTAATCGGGATTAATAAGTATTAATCAGAATTAATAAGGATTAACCGGATTTAGATTTTTATATAAAATTTCAAGTTTATATATATATATATATATATATATATATATACACACACAAACACATTTTTATATGTGGTTTTTTTATAGCAGACATATTTTAACCCCTAGTTAACCTATTTCTCAAGTAACTGGCAAGAATTTATATGGTTTCTTCGAAAATTGGCCAAGATCAGTCCAAAATTTGACCAGAATAGAACCGTTATTGATCGCCTAGCAATTAATCGAGTGAACCTCCGTTTAGTGATTATAATCGGAGACTTAGAAAGGAGTTGAGTGGAACCGAAACTAGCATGAAACCAACAAAGGAGTTGAGTGTTAATGGTGTGGACTGTGGGAGGCAGGTGTTGTGAACGCTTCATCGACCATGAAAAGGTGGTAATGCCATGCTCCCCAATATCTAAATAATCGAGGCCTATTGTTTCAGAGTGTGGTGGATACCATAAGTGACGTCGGTTCCAGGTTAAAACTCATGACACTCAAAAAAAGGAGAAAACACGGATGCTCGTTTTAAGAAATAGATGGCGCTAGTGAAGAAACAAGACACGTGTGTATTGTTGAATCTAGTGTTTCCATAGGTAAGACTTCTGAATATCAAAGAACAACGTGATTCACCGAATGATTCTGCAAATCAATAAACATCGTTAGTCTCTTTAACGAAAAATCCTTAAACGTCAGAATTAGTATACGATCAACTAGAGTAAGAATAGACAGAAAGAATGAAAAATACAAGTGAATGATCTCATCTCTATTTAAAATTTAAATAGATGTGATTGTTATCATCAAGCCTTGGTGGTCAAGTCGGTTGTAACCAACCCATAATGTCACGCCCATTCCTACTGGTGGACACAACTTCATTTGAGAATTGATGTAGTGCCACGTGGCTCATAGTGTACCATCCAAGTTTAACCATAATATTTGGGCTGTTCTAAATGGATCCGGGTCCATATCTCTTCCTTATCTAATTAAGATATCCAGTTTCATAAAGCGACAAAAAAATTCTTATTAATATTTTTATATCTAAAAAAGGTTACGTATAAGTTAGATTTAGGTATCCAAATAACGTCTCATGTAGAACCATGTTGCGCTTTTTACCTTGGTAGGTATACAATTTAGATATTTCTATAGTTCTTAGATTCTTAATTTGATATTTTTAAAGTGTCAATAGACTAACAGATGTGAATAATGTCAATTTATAGTATCTACATCAAGAACCGAATGTTTATTTTTGCCTCTCATGCATTTCCATATTCGAACGCACCTGCTTTTATACATATGGATATTTACACCTTTGCAAATTTAACACGCGTTCTACACACGAAAGTAGTCCACATATTCTAATTGGTTTAGCTAATATGTATTTTCATGACGTCAATGATGTTCACAAGTGTAGAATTAATTGTGAATTTCCTATTTATATTTGCATGAATAATGAGATGGATCTCTGGATGTCAAACATGAACAACTTTTATGATCTCTATGTTTGTAACATCCTATATATAAATGGAACCGTATATATCTTTTTTCTTTTTTTTTTACACATAGAGGTGGACACAACTTTTCAGATTTCACTAGATCTTGAATAAAAATACCCGAAATTTACAAGGTTTTACACATAGTGCGTATTCATGTTAATTTGCATATCATATGTATATATTATATGTATGTGTGCATGTGGGTATGTATATCTTATGTGTATGTGTGTGGGATAGATGATAAACTAGTTCTAGGTCCAAAAGGGATTAAGAGCTTTGTTCTTGATGTTATGAATCTCTACCTTCTGACTAACTTTTTAGTAAATCTATTTGGCGTTAAGAAAATATTTTTCATATGGTGTTAGTATCAGTTCTTGAATAGTCTATGGGAAATTGAGTGAGGTTGTTTTCCATATAAATTAAAATTTCAGTGAAACAGAAAGGAAAAAGTTACCCTAACCTATAAAGAAACCAAGGCTCACCAATCACTAATTGTCTTTACCAATGTGGGACCCACTATAATGCCCATAAATAGGCCACACTCTCTATGTAAACGCCACAAAAACCTAATTCTCTCTCTCTCTCTCTTTTCTCTCTTGACTTCTTAGCCTTTGTCAACTTCACCAGAATCTTTTCTTTTGCTCATAACCTCATTGTGTCGACATGGGTTCACTCCACCATGAAGAAGTGGATCTGGTCACGAAAGTGTGCGAAATTTACGACAAAATTTCCAAACTCGAAACTCTCAAATCATCAACAGATGTTAACACTCTCTTCCCGAGCTTGTAACCACATGCATCCCACCATCTTCCATCAACATAACCACTCTTCCACAAACTATCCAAGAAACAAGGTCTAAACTCATTAGACTTTGTGGTGAGGCTGAGGGCCATTTAGAGGCTCATTTCTCGAATCTTTTAGCCTCCTACCCTAATCCTCTTAACCATCTAGGCGTCTTCCCTTACTACTCCAACTACCTCAAACTTAGCCAACTCGAATTTGACATCCTTATTCGACACTACTCGACTCATGATCAACCAGATGGCGTCGTCCCCAAACGCATAGCGTTTGTGGGCTCCGGTCCATTACCTCTCACTTCCATTGTCTTGGCTTCTTACCATCTAAAGCAAGCATCTTTCCATAACTATGACATAGACCATTCGGCTAACACGATGGCTTCACGCCTCATTTCGTCCGATGATGACTTGTCCAAGAGGATGTTCTTCCACACAATGGACATCATGGAGGTGACTGATGGTTTGAAAGAGTATGATGTTGTTTTCTTGGCTGCACTTGTTGGGATGGATATTGATGAGAAGGTTAAAGTGATCAAACATCTGGCTAAGTACATGGAACCGGGTGCGGTCTTGATGCTAAGGAGTGCTCATGGTGCTCGGGCTTTTCTGTACCCGGTTGTCAACCCAGAAGATCTTCAAGGGTTTGAGGTTTTGTCAATCTTCCATCCCCAAGATGAGGTTATTAACTCGGTTGTGATCGCACGTAAGGGCCCGGTTGCTGTGGATACCGATCATAATCATCATCATCAGCTTGGGGTTGGATCGATTGTGCCTTCATGTTGCAAGTATGGTGATTTTCAAGCTTCTTATAATCCACTAAACCATATGAATATTATTGAGGAACTGGCAATGGAGGAGTAAATCAACTCTATTTATATCTCTAGAAACAATCCCCGTTTATGTTATTTCCCTATCAAATTGGTATTGTTATGATCAGCAACAAGTATATGCTTGCAGTTGTAACTTTTTGATTTGTGTCGGTTTTCTAAGAACTCAAAAATTGGAGGAATGAACAACCTTTAATTGTGTTTTAAGAATGGCTTTAAATTGAGCTTGTTCTGCTAAAGCAGCAATTTTATTTTATGGGATAGAGCAAATGTTTTTCCTCGTCTAAATAATGAGATATTACTGATTACATTTTATTAATTTTGTTGTAATTGAGTTTTTAGTGTCAATATTTGTTTGCATTATTCCAAAATGCACCTTTTTGAGTAAAGATAGAATAAACTCCTACTAAGAAATGCATTAAAAAGGATGTTTCTTTAAATAAGCCAATGGACATTCTATAGAATAAACTTGCTATTATGGCATATGATTCCTTAGTATAAATGTGGTTACATTTTGTTTGATGGTTAATTATGGGAATATTTCACGTCGCATATATAACCATGCACGTTTCTTCAGTGTTTTTTAGCCACTCACTTTTTTTAACTACAAAACTACTCAAGTTCTAATATTCATTTATTGTTGGTGAAATTTTTGTAAATGTTAATTTTTTTTTCTAAAACACTAGAATAAAAATAATATGAAACTAGCGGTTTCGGCTCACATCATGCAGCGGGAACTCAGTTGATATTTGTTCGTTTCGATACCAACACTCGCTACAACAACTGAAAGATAAAACTACAAAAATAAAGTTATGATTTGCTCTAAAAGATATCAATATGTACGTGTTTTATATCAATAAAAAACCATTAAAGTATACAGGTTACGATTAACAATACCGGTACAAATGTTAGGTTGAAATCAGTTTGGTTCGTCATGTGTTGCGATACTCATATAGTTTACGGTTAAAAAATGTGTTTTAATAATTTTTATCGACACGAGTATAGTTTACGATAAAAATATATAAATTACTATTCATTTTCGTTTTCGATTTGATTTGATACGATAGTAACCCCATATCCTTTTCAATAAAATCAAATTAGAAAAAATATATCAAAATAAATATAATATACTTTAGATTTACTATTCATCAAGAAATAGATTAAATACGTATATTATATAAAACTAGGTTAAAACCGTATGTATTACACGGGCTGAATATATATAATTTTATATACTAAATAATAAAAAAAGTTATATCTCTAAGAACCCTATGTATTGTATTGGTTGAATAAATGTAATTTTATACACCAAATAATAAAAAAATATTTCTTTTTAAAAACCCTATGTATTACACGGGTTGAATAAATGTAATTTTGTATACTAAATATAAAAAGTTATATCTGTAAAAAAACATATATTTACGGGTTGAATACTTGAATAAATCAAATTTTATATACCAAATTATAATAAAGTTTTATCTTTTAAAACTATGTGTATTACACGGGTTGAATAAATATAATATATATAGTACATAATAAAAAAAGTTATATCTCTAAAAATCTCCGTGTATACACGGATTGAATAAATCTATTTTTATAATATCAAATAAAAAAAAACTTATATCTCTAAAATAACTAACGGATATACTCGATATGTGATGGATCAGGTGATTGCGGAGATGGTTCTTGAAAAGAAAATACATTATTCAAGAAGCAAATCAGCAGTTGTTTGAGTGAGAAAATATGGTACCGATTCCGACAATTTGATTTATAAATTATTTAAGAAGCAAATTAGCAGATAATTTGATATAATATTTTTTTTTAAATGGAAATAAAAATAAATAAATAATATATTAATAGTTTGGTGTTTGAACACATAGGACTCCTTTTTCACCTAATTGTTGCGTCGAGTATCTCTTTTAGGATTTAATGACTTAATATGTTTTAGTTTTTTTTTTTTAGTTTTGTACATGGATAAGATGACTTTAAAGGTACCGGTGAATAAAAATTAATTTGTTTTATTTAGAAATATCTCAATAACTTGCTGTATTGGGGTATAATACATTATATAAATTATAAATGAGAAAAAAGAAGGGTAGGGGCCTAAATTTGCACTTTTGTTAACATAAATGTGGGTGTTACGGTTACGTTGAGCACCAAGAGACCTACATAGATATTATGTGGCAACATGGGTGCCATTGCTCAAGCGAAAAAACAAGGTCACTACATCAAGAATAATCTTAGAAAGTTTCACTAAGTACGAGAGATATTGGAATGATGAGACGTATATTTGTGTATTTCATTTAGATTCGTTCTATGAAGCCAATATTTGAGACTAAACATATATATGAGATGAGTACTAGTTCCATAGGACTTCGCTTTGTTACTGATTAGATGTGATTAGTATTTTACTACTTGGATATCTCTATACATTATAAAAGTCTCATTTTATCTAATTTGATATATTGGTATTGTGTCTTAGATTGATTATTAACTTGTTTTATGTTAGTTAATTTACATCAATGATTATTCTTGAGGATAAAATTGGATTGATATAATCACTTAAGTTTATAATGAATATTTAGGATCTTGAATGTGCAATAAGTTAATCAAAATGTTGGGGGTGAGATGTTTAAATTCCCAAGAGTAAAGAGAATCAGAAAATGGACAGAAAGCCGATCCACGATTAAGCAGTTCATCGACTGTCATCCACTGCTAACTCTAAAAAAATTACCAGTTTTGAATGGTCTATGTTAATCAATAAACATATAAAGAGGAAAATAGCTATGGTTTATTACATTAGAAAACATGAAGGAACAAATAAAAGAGAAATACAAATTATATATTATGACTAATTAACTAATGAACCAAGCCCACACTAACATCAAGCCATGTGTGGACGAAAGAGAATCATCCATGATGAAAATAATTGAAACCCCATCAAAATAGCGGCATAAATGCGAGCAACCAAATAGAAAAAAATATAAACAAGAAAATCCGAACAAACAAGAATAAATAACATACAAACCTAAATCGCCAACTCTGACTTGTGTTGAAATAATTCTTCACACGTCCAATCGATCCATTCTGAAATTAGTATTATTTGAGGTCATACAATTAGGGTGATCGGGGTGTATTCGGGAAGAGAGGTGTTTGAGTTAGTTCATCGCGCGAGAACACCGCCGCCACCCCCTTCCCACGGCTCGGTGAGTTACCACTTCGGCTACTAGTCACCGATCACTTAAACGTTTATTTGACCGTTTATTCGACCGTTGAGTGTGTTGATTGTTTTGACCGTATACCCCAATTTTATTACATATATATATATATTCACACACCACTTTTTATTTACATATACAATTTTTCACACAATACTTTATACTACATCCGACAATATGGATAAACAAAACAAAGGTGATCCCAAGAAAAAAGGTTGCGCTAGTCGAGGCTCGGGTTCAAACTCAAGTGGACGTGTGTTGCAAACAAGACGTGGCGGTTCTAGCTGTCCGAGTGCCCTGGTTCAAACCCCATACTCTCAACCTCAATATTTTTATCCTCACGCTTCACAACCAACTTTTTATAACACCCAACACCAACTTAATTTTATGCCACAAGTATTTTCACACCCACATGGTCTAACGATGGTCGCTCCCGGCATGTACGAATACTCCATGGAAGCGCAAAACTCATTCGATCCATTTGCATTTAGGACCCCGCAATTCAATCACCAATAGAGAATGCCGATCGCACACTTCCGATCTACGATGACAATGATGACGAAGATGTAGAGGTTGTCCCCGAAACGCAAGAAAATATTGCCGATGAAGAAGAATATGTTGTTGAGGCCGAAGATAGCGGTGAAGCTAGTGAGCCGAAAGAAAAGGCAGGCAAGGCGGAGTGTCAAAGTTAGATGAAAAAACAAGAAGAGGCCTTAGCCAAGGTATGGGTTCATTGTTCGGTAAACAAGAAAAAAGGCAACCAACAAAAATCGGATAGTTTTTGGAAGAAAGTTCTCGAGCATTATAACGCTACGGTCGGCGAAAGTACACGAACCATCCATCAAGTACGTTAAAAATGGCTCCCTATAATATAAACTACTTCAACGGCCTTTGGCAACAAGCGGTAATTTTTTTTAACATTTTAAAATATTTTTTTGTAACATTGTTTTTACTTGTAACATTTAACTTCATATTTGTTATATATAGGATCGTATTCGTGGTAGTGGGTGTGGCGACCTCGATGTCATGAAAAGGGCTTTAAAAGATTACCAATCAAAATATCTGGGTGGTTTTCAACATATTGAGGCGTAGGAGATTGTTAGTAAACATGACAAATGGGCCCAGGTACCATTGTTGGTGAAGAAAATGGTAGTACGATCAGGATTTGGAGACGTTTTTCACCTGAGATGTTGCCGATTATTCTAGCGCGGAAACGAGATATCGTAAAAAAATATAATTGGGCCTTCTTCTAAATTTTAGGTTGTATGATTTTAATTTGTTTAATATATGTTTTATTAACTTTTAAGTGTTTAATATATGTTTTATATTTTTAATGCATGTATAAAATATGTTTCTAGAAAAATATATTAAAAAAAATCAAACACCCTAAGTGTTTGAGTTTCCCTAGTGATTGAATGCAAAATAAGGAGTGTAGTGGTGATTTAACATGACATGATGTTATTAGATAAAAAAAGTTTACCACTTCCTATCCACTCCCTATTTAAGGAGTGCCTCCTCCACCCTTATAGATGGATTACACGGTCCATTACAACTCATCGTACCTCTAACAATCTTAATGGAACCGAATCTCAAAGCAAATTACCAACTGAGTTTTGACTTTTAGTCAATAAAACACACACGGAAAACAAAGAATACCAATAATTCTCTCAGCAGATTTTAATTCTTCCTGTGATGCACAAAAAGCCTACAACCAAAATCAATTATACTTTTATGGCACCATAAGGGTGGAAGGGGTATTCCCAAATGGGAAGTGATAAATATTTTTTTAACCAATAACATTATGTCATGTCAACTTATTACTCTACTTCCTAATTTGCACTTAAATACTAGTGGTGCCTTAAACACATAGAAAGTGGTAAACATTTCTTTAAAAAAAGCAAGAAAAATTTGTGATTGGTTAAAAGAGGGTAGGGCCCACCATTAACTCCCTCTCTCTTCTCTTCTCACATCAGTGAGTATAACTCGATTTCCATTCAATCACCCACTCAAACAAGTGGTGGCGGTGTTTATACCCGATCGGCAAACCCCTTCCCCGCATCAACTCCCCGAGAGTGCCCCTACCACCCTAAGTCTTCAATAAAAGTATTTCACAAATCTCGATGCATCAAAATTCAAGAAAGAGTAAAAGAGAACTAACACATTTGAGAAGAACAAAGCGTTGGCGGTCAAACCTATTTAGCCCCGATGATAAATTTTGATGACATAAATCAAACAAACTCGCCGCAAAACTGGTGTTTGCTACAGTTCTTTTTCACAATCAAGTCAATAAACATGGATCGAATAGTGCTCTTATACCATGTTAATCAATAAACATGTATAGAGAAAAGCGGTTAGGGTTTATTGTATTAGAAAACATGTATTACACCAAATTCTAGGAGTCTTGATAATCTTCTAGTTGTAGAAGTTTTTTTTATATTAAGTACCATCTGACTTTGATCTTAATGCTTGTTCATAATTTAATCCACCGTCCAACCATGGATTGATCGTGCCGTGTTAGTGGATCATTTGATCATTTTAATGCTTGATCTTTCACTTCCTTATCTATGACTTCATCTTAGCAAGTGAGGGATATTTGTCTATACTAATAAAAGAAAACATTTTGGGACACGTGTCACTCCCTCATGCAGTCTCACCTTATTTGGTTGACGAAACTCGTGGGATCCGAACCTTAATGGATTGACCCGGTTTAAAATTTTGGATCCTTAATAAATGCTTTCATATACCGAGTTGTAAATTCTATCTTTATTCCATATAAAGAAACGCTAATCATCATGCCATCCTTTCACGTTTCTTCACTAGATTGCATCAAGATTAAATATATACTTCATTCGATCATCTTCATCTGTTGATTAAGTTGACGCATCAAGGTAATCTTTATTCTTATATTTCATTCATCTCTCTTAATGTAACTTTGATTTTATCATGTTTTTTTGCTAAATCCAGTCGATTCGTCTATGTGATAGATGATGTAACATTTATGCATATTATTTAGAATTTTAACGAAGCCCTAATTGTTTTAGGGATTGTAACATTTAATCGGTTGGATCTGTAAGCGTATCTGTTTTAGATCATTCATGGAAAATTTATGCATATTATTTAGGATTTTTGGAAATCCCTATTTTTAGGGTTTGTGATATTTGTTTGATATTATTGTTATTATTGTTTAGAGCATTTGTTAGTGTTATTGTTAAATCAAGTCAAATGTAATTAAGATATTTCTTATCGTGTTTTTAAAAAAATATAAAATTCGGTGTTTTTACAGAAATATAAAATTCCACTCGATTTGAATGTTATCACTATAAAGGTTTTAATATTCATGCTTAATAGTAGTTTTTTTGTTTTTTTTTAAGAAACCCTCAATTTTATGTTCAAAACGGTTAATATTTTGTCTGTGTTTTTTATATAGAGTTTGATCTCAAATTATAATCCATCAAAGTTATGTTCGTTAGTTTTACAAAAAATGTGAAATGGATTAAGTTTAGTTGTTTATAAACCCTAATTTGATTTATATCTTTTTTATAAATATATTTGTGATTTTTGGATTTTATTAATTGTTTGATGTTAAATATTCAGAAATAAAATATAAATATTTGATTGCCATGTGGTACGTAATAGTTATTTTTTAATTGCCTTGATGTAATATAAAATGTTTTACATTGACTTTCTTTGTTGTTGAAACACTTTTTGCCATCACAATTTATAAGGGATCACATTTCTCCAAAATGCTATAATGGTGTTTAAAATGTTTTGATTGATTAAGGTTATTCAGACAAAATTAAGATTGGAAGGTTTGGGGATCAATTTTTATTTTGTCGAGACTGGGTTAAGGTTCTTCAATAAATGCAGATCAAGTTTGCTACCTTTCGTCTGTTCAATAGTTGGGACAGAGAAACTTTAAATTGACTATTTTCAATCCTCACGGCACTCAGCTCATTGATCCAATCGTTGCTCTTGATCCGGTAACAACATTATTTGGTTATTATATATTATTATTTATTGTTAGTGTAATGAGCAAAAATGCACATGTTTTCATATCAAATTTTACCCATTTCTAATACGTTTTGATAATGAAATGTTAAAAATAGGCTTAAATTGGTTTATATTGAATTTTTAGGACAAAAATAACCCAAGATTAACAAACGAAGCAAAATCGGGCGAAAGACGGAGAAAATAACAAAAGTTATCTAGACACGCCCCATGCCTCGAAGGATACGTCCCATGCGCGAGGATCAGGCGAAGAAACTCGGGCACAACCTGTGCCATGAAGGCACGCCCCATGCCTCGACAGTACAAGAGAAAAGAAGAGCTTCTAGAAGATTTGGAAGATCCCCTGGTGCAGACAAAGTTGACCACGGCTTGTGCCTACGAGACACAGCCCATTCCTTGGTTACCAGGTATTGCCAGTCAATTACCCAGGCATGGGGCGTGCCTCGACCCCCAACAACCTATAAATAGAGGCAATTTCCACCATTTTTGCTTGCTAATTCTTTCCCCTCTTCTTCATTACACACTTCTCTTTACCCAAACCTCTTTAATCATTGTAATTATACAGTAGAAACTCAAAAATCATTAGTGTAATCAAGCTTTTAATAATTTATATATTTTTTTCAAGTTTGATCTATGTTCTTCCATGACCAATCTTTGCTAGATTCTTGAGGTGTTTAGAAGACATTATAGTAAAACTCATAAAGTTCTAAGGTATTTTAAGTGTGTTCAATATCTAAAGACTAGAATATGAAATTTTACCTAAATGATTACAGAATACACTTCACCCAACAGTGATACTAGATTTCAACATCAAATTTTATCAAGTCATGAATGTTAAGATGAAAGGAGCATGCCACCCCTTATATGGAACTAAAAGGTAAAATAGAATGCAACTAAAAACAACAATACCAAAAGTATTTCATTTGATTTTGAGTATATTTTTGGTCTTTATTAGTTCATATATATAAACTTAATGCCACAAAGGAAGTGATTTTGCCTCCCAAGAAAAAAGGTAGCTTTTGTATGAATTGGATGGTTGGCCTTTATATCCAAAGATTGTGTCGTCATTTTCTTCTCATCAATGAGTGCTGTTGATTGATCAATTATTCTTTGTCTTTTGACCTTCAACTTTCAACGGTGCAAGGGAGAACACCACTCAATTCAATCTTTATTTTTGCATCTTCATAATAGGACATTATCCTTTGACTTTCACTTTTTTAATTGACCTTTTGGCTTCTTTGTAAGGTTATCTTGATCCTTCTCCAAGCTACTAATACTATCAACACACTTACAATCTAACTATTTCAAAAAAGATACGTAAAACTATTTCGTATAGGTAAAGTTATTTCATATTTGAAAGCCTTAGTAAATTAAAAAAAGTCACTATTTCATGTACATAAAACATTTTTATATACGTTAAGTTATTTCAAGTTTGTAAGTGTTACTAAACAACAAAACCTCACTATTTCACGTACGTAAAACTATTTCAAGTGCCTAAAGTTATATATCAAGTTTGTAAGTATCACTTTCAATCGTGTTATTATTATTATAAGGAAAACATAGATTATAAATGTCTATAATACAAAATATAAAGATTAGATACTTGCTAAATCATTTATCTGACATTTAATGTGCTAAAATACAAGCTGATCAAATACAAAATCCTAAAGTAGTGGTAAGGCATGTGAAATATCATTTTTCGTCACACAATTGTCTACATCACCTAAGTCATTTCCATAGGAAAAATGGTGTGTTGTTTCACCCCTCCTCTTAGTTATGTAACGTTACAAAATGGTTTTATTATTTTTTTTATTATTTTAATTAATGTTTCAGCAATTAATAAAAACATAAAATTAATTAACTTAAATAAAAAACTACACAGAAAACCCCTCATCCAACACTTTTTTATTGTTAGACAATGTAACAATAATTAAAAAAACTACATACAAAATGGAATTAACCGAAAATCAGTTATAGGTTTTTTTACCATCAGCTAACCGAAATTAAACGAACCGAACCAAATTATTTATATCTTCACATATTTCTAGCTTTTTATACCTCCATTTCATATGTTTCATGTTTTATACTTCCACCCATGTATTTATACATTTATTTCATTAATTTATACTTCCAATTCATGTATATATACACCTGTTTCATGTATTTATACCTCCATTACATGTATTTCTAAACAAAAAAAGTAGCCCTTGGTTGGTTTGGTTATTAATCAAACCAAACCAAACCGAACCGAACCGAAACTGAAAAATTAACCAAATAAACTGAACAGATTAATCGATAACTTCGGTTACAACATCGGTTAATGCTAATAACCAAACCGAACCGTGCACACCCCTATATTTAATTCACATCTCAAGAGACACACATGTTATCACAACATATACGTACACTATCTTTAACTTCTCATTTCTTTTAAAATATAACCTGCAACTATAATTAGGTAATGGGGGGTGCCAAATCAAAAAAAAAGGAAAGAAAAACTGCAATTAAGCCCCTCATTCCTTGATACCCTTTCACAAGGTGGGTTGGTGGGGGGCGGTTGTGGAGCTCGTGGTTGAGCGTACCATGAGTTCGCTACAGATGGTCCTAGGTATAGACTGTCGACATGGTTCTTTGTATTTTTAAATGTAAATATTTAGATTTAGTTTGCTATGGCACCCTTCTTCACACAATCACACATGTTAATTCTGCATGTCTAAGTGTATAGATCAACTAAAAAATATGTATAATTAAGCTATTTTCTCACTAAGCAAAGTTATTTACAGTTTTCTATCTTTTCAAAACACATATGTAGTTAACCATGAAGTGGTTGCTAACTTAATATCGTGGTAAATATCTAATTCCCTTCTAGAGGAGATTTGACGTTTGAATCTTGTTTTCACGAATGGGATATAATAACCTTATGAAGGTGAGTTGCCTAGCACCTACGGTTTATTTGATTGTGTTGGTTAACGAGGTCGAGCTTTCTGATAACGGATTCACAAGATTATGAAAAAGAAAACAAAACAAACCATAGCTGTGTTCTAAAGGCATAATTTATAAGATTTTTATCTAGTATCAAGATGATTTTAGCAAATTCCAAGTTGAGATTATAGGTAAGGAATAGCGTATGATGAAAATCATATTGTTATTCCCATGCATAGCGTAATCGTTCAACATCTCAATCAAACTCCACAACTTCAAAAAGAAACTCTTAAATATCTCGTATTTTACGATTACTATTTATTATATTCACACACTAAAATTAAGAAACCAACCTATTTTTTTAGAATAGAAATTATATATTTCTCACCTTCCCACATCAAATATGATTTAGGATATAGGGTAAAATTATTGTATACATGAATTTAACAAACTAAATGTGATAAGGAAAAGAAGATTTTTTTTCTGTGAAACATATATTTTATTCTTGAAATCTTATATATATATATATAGAGAGGGGGGGGGGGGGTTCAATATTATGGGAAAACCCTTCGAGTTGTGAGAACTTAGAGAACTCGGCTATGTGCGAGTTTTGCTCCTATTTGTTTCACACCCCTAAATTAAAATGTTAGAAAACACTGCCGTAAAAAAAGTTTTAAAATTTTCTTCTAAGTAGTATTTTTCGGCCCCTTACAACAGCTGTAAAAAACTGATAACATAAGGAGGACATCACTTTTTACAGCATTTACCTCAAATGGAAAAAAACTAGTTTTTTTATTATTTTTTCAATTTTTTTGAAAAAAACCTTTCGTAA
This sequence comes from Scalesia atractyloides, assembly GCA_947069175.1. Lineage (NCBI taxonomy): Eukaryota > Viridiplantae > Streptophyta > Magnoliopsida > Asterales > Asteraceae > Scalesia > Scalesia atractyloides. The sequence continues at coordinate 78,142,389 of CAMTDV010000023.1, forward strand.
GAACGAGTTCTCTAAGTTCTCACAACTCGTATAAGTTTTCATTTTACCCTAACCATATATATATAAATATATATATATATATATATATATGTGTGTGTGTGTGTGTGTGGCTCGGTTCAAATGATAACCACCACGAGTTGCGAGAACCGTGAGAACACATCTGTAAAAAGAAAAAGTAAAAAAATTGTCGAGTCGGTAGTTTTGACTGATGCAAAATTGTTTTACGCGCCGACGCAAATTTTGAATGAGGATAAATATTTTTTTTTACGTCTCATGTAATGTAAATGTGGGTAACCGACATTAAATTTTTTTTTTTTGCTAAAACAAGTGACCTTTTTATGACTTTTAAGAAAGAAAAAAATTAGGAAAAACCTTGTGGATGGCCTAATTCTCACAACTCAAGGTGCTTCTCATTTTAACATATCCCTATATACATAGGGAGAGGATAATGAGAAAAACTTCATATATATGACAACTAAAAAACTAACTCAAAAGACATAAAAACATGCTAATTTTTAACAATTTTTTTATAAAAATTCGCTACTTATAATCTATAAAAAATTCAAAAAAAAAAAACTTATACTGCACATTTGCATTATATGTATATGCTGCATATGTGCATTATACGCTTAAAGTTAGTATTTGATTTTAGTTTAGTTTTTATGGTTAGTTTTTTTTTTTGAAAATTAAGGATTAGAATTAGGTTTTTGGGTGTGTGTGTCTGTAGGGGGGGGGGGGGAGACGGGGTTTAGGTTTTTTTTTTTTTTGGTTAGGTTTTTTAGGGGTTTATGTTTACAGTTTAGTTTTAGGTTTTTTTTAAGGGGTGGGCGGTTTAGGTTTTTTTTTGGGAAGGGGGTGAATTAGGTTGTTTAGGCTTTTCCGTATTATTACACATGTGCAATACAACTTTTTTAATATATATATATACATATACATATATATATATATATATAGTGGAAGGATTGTGATAATTACATGTGATACTTCTTGTAAGTATGTATAAATGTCATTTTGGTACTAAAACATTTTGGTCCTTATAAGTAAGAGTGTAAAAATGACATGTGGCACCCTTTTTGTTTTCTAAAAAATACAAAAAAAAAATCTAGTATAAAAAATTTATCACAAAAAATATAGCACAAAATATCCAGTACAAAAAAATATAACACAAAAAAATCTAGCACAAAAAATTCAAAAAAAAAAATTTAAGACAAAAATTCCACACAAAAAATTATATCACAAAAACATAGTACAAAAATCTAGCACAAAAGTGTTATACAACATTAAAATACAACACATTTTTGTGGGTTTTTTAGTCGTCATATTTTATATAGTAATACGGTACTCAAATTAAAGATAAAAAGACGCTCGAGTTTATGGTGAAATTTTATGAAAAAAAATTTGTCATATAAAAATGTTATGAACTTTTAAAAAATGGGGGTGAAATATGCATGTGCTGTCACACTCCGACCCGCAGCGGAAAAGGTGATCGGGGCATGATTGGGTTATCATCAAAGCTCATGACATTTATTATGCGTTTCATATTCATTAAATACAATTTAATGGAACTTTACAATAAATATTACAACATGTTCTAACTATCAATCTAAGCTTCTTTGTTCTCTTCTAAGGCATTTCCTATGTTTTCCTTGCTTCAACCTGTTCACCTGTATCATGTGTAAAAGGGTTTTTGGATCAACATAAAGTTGGCGAGTGAATCCTATGGAAAACATTTGAACAAGTTTATTTAAATTGATTATGAAATATGTGCACAACCAAACATGAGTAAAAATAGATGTAAACTTATTCAACAATCATTAGATATTAAATAAAGCACACATGAACAATAATGGAACATTTAGAGGCACGCGTTGCTCAACTCGTCTCTCACGAGGAACTGATGGGCCTAATGAATGAATTTGCATAAACATGATAATATGAATGACTCAACTACAAATAATGTAAACTCATTGATACACACATGAACAATAATGAATTTGATTTGTGGTACGCGTTGTTCAACTCGTCTCCCACGAGGAACTGATGGGCTTAATGAATGAGTTTCATATAATTTGACAAAATGAAATAAGTAATCACAACAATATAAACAATCTATGTTTAGATCATGACATGGTATGGCACAAGTTTAAATAAATGAGTTAATTATTTTGTGACACATGACACACCCCAAAACGTGTAATTAAAAGGGGGAGTTGTAAGATTCACTCACAGTGGGTGCGTTCGGTTGATGATGTTGAATGCACGCGAAGTGGTTTTAACCACGAGTGAAATTAACCTAGATAAATATCATTATGGTTCGGTAAGTAAACGGATTTTATTAATCTATTTTAGTAGGATTGTTGGGTGTATTTTTGTGAGTTTATGGCTATTTTCTAACCTTAAAAATGTTATTTTTAAGTATATTTAATTGATTTTTAATTAAAATAAATAAATAAAAATAATAATAAAAAATTTGATTTTTTTGCTACAGTTGACCGTTGACTTTGACCGTTGACTGTTGACTTTGACCGGTTCGAATCGTGTAATTGTGCGCTGAGTGAGGCTCAAACTCGGGACCTCTCGTATACGTGCACGCAGCTCTACCAACTGAGCTACGTGTCTAACCCGTCATATATCTGTTTTTAATTATATTTATATATTAATTAATTTTAACAGAAAATCCTTTTATTTAAAAACGATTTAATTTGAATCGGACCGGTGCGCTCCACAGGTCTCGAACCCGGGACCTGTGGGTTGCGTAACACACAGTCCACCGCTAGACTGTGTGTTTAACATGTTATATAATCCAATTTTTATTATACTTAAATACAAACTATTTGTTTTCATTTCTGACTTATTTAAAAAGGTAAAATAATTGTCCGGGTCGATGCAGAAGACCGGACTCGAACTCGTGTGCTTTGATTAAACATACACACAGTGCACCACTGGACTGTGTGTCTAACTTGGTTATTATACCGATTATTAATATACTTAACATATATATAAAATGAATCCGGTTCAGTTAACAAAAAGGCATTTTTATTAAGGCAGCGTGTGTGGAACAAGATTCGAACTCGAGACCTTTGTGTGTTTAATGTGCACACAGTCCACCGCTGGACTGTGTGTCTAACCCGAGTAATAAATTGATTTTAATTATACTTATGTGTTACCGATAGTTCGTCTTCTTCGTTGAGTTTTATCCAGAATTGATAACTGACTGGTTCAATGATTAAATCACTTTCTTAAGCGTTTTTTAGTTAATTACAGATGAGATTAAGTAAAAAGAATGAAGAAATTAGGCGTGAGGTATACTGACTAGCTTCCTCTGTTTTCCGGCAGAACTCCGGCGACAGCAACAGGCTCCGGCGTCGGGTGTCTTGCAGCAGCGAGTCTTCAGAAAGCTTACAAATGACGTGGGTGACTTCGGTATAAGCTCAGGGGGTTTAGTAAAACTTAGAGGTGAAGAACCCGGTTTTCCGGCGCTTTGCAGGTGATTTCCGGCGAGTGAGTTTTCGCCGAGAAAGGGTGCGGTTTTGAGCAAAAAGGTTTGCAGAGGTTCGAGGTGGTTTTTATAGGGCAAGTCGTCGATGTATTTGGTCCGATTTCCAACTTGATTCGTTGGTTTGAATTTCTCCGGCGGTTATAACTTTGGTCGCGGACTCAGACATCGGTTATAACCGATATAGGTTTAAATTTTACGTTATAACGGAAGGATTCGTTAAAAACTCGCGAGATTGCCGGGATTTCCGACGACTGAACTTTGGGCGCCGGTTTTGAATTCGGAAAGACACTTTATGAATTAAATGATCTTAATAATTAACAGATAATACAAGTGGCGCAGTGGTTTGTGTGTTGAGTGCTAAGTTGTTTGATACTGACCCGGGTTCGAAACCCGGCAGAAACAAAGTATTTTTATTTTCATATTTTTGACAGTTTTTCAAAAACTAATTATATATTCCCGTATAATAATTGATTATGTATCTTTTAAAATTATTTTGGGCATTAAATTCGCAACGAAAATTTTAACTGATTGATCGGTTGATAAACGGAGCGGGTGTGGTAAATCCGTTTTTGACGGATGTTACAGTGCTTTGCATGTGGGGAGAGAAAATCAATAAATTAAAATTTTCCCAAGATACCCTTACAGTCTTTTTTTTTCCTGTATTTTCATTTTAACAACTGATTTGATAAATGAATGGTTAAGATTTCTTTTCATCCTACTTAGGCACAATAAACTTTTTATTTGATCTTACCGCTATATATATATATATATATTTTATATATATATGGAAGTTCATTTGAGAAGAAATTTAATGTGAGAAGAAAAAGAAGAAATGACATAATGGTAAAATATTAAATAGTTTATAGCTCTTTTAATTAATTATGTTATCTTTCATTAATAAAGCAAACATATTTTATCCTATACATTCTAAAATTTATCCTACATATGTCTTACATTTACCGAATTTACCCTACACACATGTAAATTTACCCTACACATTTCAAAATTTATCATACACATATTAAAATTTATCCTACGCATGTCAAAAATTGTCCCACACCATAAATTATTTTATCTTAAAAGAGTATATGAAAAAATGAGTTACAAGTTTAATTAATTAGCTAACTAATGACAATTATAGATTTACCTATATGCCCTTTTTAATAATATTAAATACACACATAAAATGAAGTAAATGGAGAATTTCTATTGGTTTAAAAGTTGTTCTTTTTATTCTTACAAAATTTTTCTTCTCATTTGAACTCTCCAATATATATATATATATATGGTGAGGTTCTAGAGTGAACACTAGTGTATTTGTGAACTGAGTGCATAAATCCTGACCATTAATTTACACTTGCGTATTGATAATCAAGGGTTAAGAATAGTTCACATAGTTCACTATCAAGAGGGTTGTTCACAAATGAACCTAATCAATATATATATATATATATATATATATACATATATATATATACACACACTCATAATTATTCTAGCAAAGTAATAATGATAAAATCACTCTGGAGTGATTGCATATAATTACTATACAGGCTAAAATCAAATAAAAAGTTTATTTTGCATAAGTAGGATGAGAAAAATCTTAACTTTTCATTTTACAAATCAATGATTAAGATGAAAATGTAGAAAAAGAGAGTGTAAGGGTATATTTAGAAAATCCTATTTATTGACTTTCTCTCTACACATGCATATTTATGGGTGAGCAGAAAACCGAAATAACCGAACTGTAACCGAAAAATCCGGACCGAAAAAACCGAACCGAAACAAAACCAACGATTCGGTTTTCGGATTTTTAATAACCGAAAATTTCGGTTCAGTTTTCAAATAATCATTTTTAACACTTGAAAATAACCGAACCGGTAAGTTATAATAGAATGCCAAATCCATATATTTTTTGTTTAAGTTTAGGTTGATTAAGTGTTTAACCAATGCTACTAAGAATTATTAATTTTATTCTTGTTTGTTAACTATTTATAATAAGAACAATAACATGTTTATTTATCATTAAAATAATTTATCCATTGTTTAAAAGAAATAACAAAATTTAACATAAAAATTAAATGGTTTTCAAAGTATTATGAAAGAAAACGTCTTAACAAAAACTTTGGAGAAACATTAAAATATATTAGAAGGTTAGGTTAATATGAAAAATATTAATTAAAAAGACTTAATATATTAACTTAAATGTAAGCATTTAAAAAAGATTTTTAAACTTTGAATTAAATTTTTAATTTTTGAATCTTACGTAATCTGTTTCAAAAACCGAACCGAACCGTTGCTAAAATCAAAATAACCGAAATCGAAAAAACCGAAACTAAACGGTTTTCAAAAATTCAAAACCGAACCAGACCGGTCCGTGCTCACCCCTATTCATATTCTACCATCATTTTTTAAACGTTTATAATTTTTTATACGAAATTATTTTTTTAATAAAAATTTCACCATAAGATCGAGTGTTTTTTTATATTTAATTTAAGTACCATATTGCTATATAGATTATGACAACTAAAAAAACTCATAAAAATGTGTTGTATTTCTATGTTGTATAACATTTTTTGTGCTGGATTTTTATACTACATTTTTGTGTTAATTTTTTTGTACTGAAATTTTTTATGTTAGCTTTTTTGTACTAGATTTTTTTGTACTGATTTTTTTGTACTGGATATTTTTCTGTTATATTTTTTACTGGATTTAATGTGTTAGATTTTTTTGTACTTGATTTTCGTTGTATTTTTAGAAAACAAAGGGGGTGCACATGTCATTTTCACACTCCTATTTATAAGGAACAAAATTTTTAGTACCAAAATACCATTTTTTCTACTTATAAGAAGTGTCACATTTTAGTGAACCCTTCCCCATTACTATACTAGAGTAACTAAACAAAAAAAAATATTTATTTTTTGTTTCAACTAAAAATCATGATTAAGTAGATGGAAAAAAAAAATCTTCCTTTACTTCTCACATTTAGTAAGTTAAAACTCATTTATATTTGATATTTGATACTGCCCTTAATTTGTAAATACCTTTTTTTAACGGCCAACAAAACTTCTCATACACATACACGGCTAACCGAAAGTTGGTACAAGATTACAATCACCAAAACATAATCTAAATAGAACAACAAACCATACATTAAATCCCTATACAATATAAGTTAAAATTACTCAAATGCTCCCATGTAAGCTAATGCGCCTTCGCTCTGTTCCGTAGAAAAAAAAAGCCAAAACTTTAATTTCCTCTATGATACAATTCACGCGATGTTTCCCATTTGTTCGTTTCGAGCCTTCCAAATGCATCAAATTGCAGTTTACGAACCCTAATTTGTAAATACCTATTTTTACTTTTTAGATGGTGATCATAATTGATATAATACAAGGATAGTTTACTGGGCTGGGCAGGGCAGGGCAATGCAACAGAAACTCCCTTTTCTCTCACAAATGTTTTATGCATACATCTAGCTATTACATCCACTATACTATCTATATATACATGCATATAACACATGCATGCTTACAATAGTATACCTCTATCCAGGTGTATATCGTAATTGATATTAAACCAAGTCTTTTATACTTAAATGTTTATAAATTAAAACTGGGACTTTGGATATTTACATTACAAATTAGTGGTTCTATAAAACTTACAAAGTATATAGAAATACCATTTCTTTTATGGTGTAGTACTTTCCGATATGAATGTATCTGGACACTCGATTGTGTCTAAATGCATAAGTCCTCATTTTGTTACAAACTTAACCCGCATGAATCAAGACAACAACTATATACTTATGTCTAACTTACCCAATGTGTTTATGAAAACAAAGTTTGTAAAATAAATTGGATTTATAAGTAAAAGTTATACTATTAAAAGAATATGATGTATCCTTTTATAATTCTGAAACTGAGACATCATAATTTCAAATAAGGCTTGGACTTTTGGACAATGACATAAAAGCCTAACATATCCAAAGACCTTAAATGAGTCAAATATGAACTTTTTTTTTTCCATTAAGAAGTACTTCAAATCAAATTAATTCAAGATAAGTGAGATTATATCAGGTAGGAAGCAATCCATTTAAATAAAAAGGAACAAAACTAAATTCTCTGTTGTAAGCAAACATACATAAAAAACAAGCTTTGATCTCTCTCATTATTAAGGTTAAGCCACTTAATTACCAATGATTTTCTTGATGTTTAAATCTTGATCAAAATCTTAAAATTAGTTTTGGACTTATCCTAGTGCATTTGGTTCTTAGAGAAAAAAAATTGGATCAGTAGATAAGATTTATGGTAGGTGCACGGTTTGACCAACGCATCGACCGTTCAGGTTCTGAATCAGTTTTCACTCCCCCAAACTGTAATATCCCGACCGCGTATAAAAACAACCCGCGGCGGAATTATCGAGGAATCACGTTACAAATGGCTCACAACACATGGTACTAAAATGTTTCATCATGTTAACATTGTTTTTCGATACAAATACTACAAGTAATTGTTTTTTTCTAAATTAAAGAAGACTAAGGCCCGAGTCCATTCCTACGTATTAACATCTGAAACATATGTGAAAATAACATCAACATTGAATGCTGGTAAGTAACATAGGTTTTGTGGTCAAGTTCATGGCTACAAGTCTTGTGTTGAAAAAAGGGTTAACCAACCACACGAGTTGTTTTTTTTATAAGTAAATCTTTGTAGCCTTGAACCTTGACAAAAATGTTTGTTTTGTAAAATTGTGCAAGTAATCGGAAAACTTTATATGGTTTACATATCTTTAACTTGAAAACATTATCTTATCGTGTATAAAACCAAATTGTCTTTTCGAGTACAAAACCAAATTGTCTTGTCAAGTATAAAACAAATTGTCTTGTCAAGTCTAGTATAAAACTAAAATATAGTTTGTTGGCAAGTACATTCAAACCTGTGTGGACTCACGGATAATCCCTAGAAAGGGTATATAAATTTGGATTTCTCGGATTCGGTCATTCCCAAAGAAACTTTCAAACATACCTAGGAAGTGGGAATGTGATTGGCAATTCTATAGCGCTATAACCCACTACCGATGGGCCTGATCAAAGTTAATATATGTACCATTGTCGAGTTTAACGCACCATCAAGTTTCATACAAAGTGAAAATCGTTTTTGTTGTATATATATGTATATATATATAACATATATTTATATTTATTTTTTTGAACCTTGAAATTAATTATATGCACATATGAATCACCCCAAAATATTTGAAAAACGTATAAGAGGGGAACTATGTACTTACAGGTTTGTGTAGATGTCTTGTTAAAATATGTATGCAAAGCTCAAGTGATTCGTGTGTTTCCTAATTTGGTCGGATAATTTAGGTTAGTGTGTATCGAAACTTAAATGGGGGATTGGATAGAATGTGGTTTATTAAGCAAACGAGCGAAGGATCTCGTATAATATGGTTTATTAACCTTACATTCTGATTTGGAAAGGGTTTCTAAGTGTTTTGACCCGTTACGACTTGTTAAAGTGCTTTATGCCTCTTTAACGGGTCGTATGCGTAAATACGGGTTCGGATGGTTGAATGAGTCATATGACGAGTCCAACATGTCAAAATATATTTAATAATGTTGTATGATCAGTTTAGATGTTAAAAATAAAGATCTTATATGTTTAAAACTATTTCATGTGAAAAAAGGGTATTTTGTCCAATTAAAAGTATCTAAGGTTGACTCGTCATTTGACTAACCAACAACATGACCATAAGGTATAACCTCAGAGGGTTATTCCCTATATTAATGTGGTCATATAAATGGGCTTAATCGAATCCTAAGAATGACCAAACGAGTCAGATTGAAAAATCAAAGCAGAAGTCAAACCGCTCGACTTTCGACTAAGGAATATGCGCTAAACTAGAAATGACGAGTTAGACATGTTAGAACATGTCTAATAATGTTATTAAACTAATTTGGTGTCGAAACTTTAAGTTTTAATACTCGAAAACACTTTCGCAGTAATAATACAAATTTTAAGTACTTTTAACTTTTATTCCGTAAAAGTTTGACACATCATTTTGCTTAATAAACGTGATGATCAAAGGGTGTAATCGCAAGTAATTAATACCTTCATGATTATGATCACATTGCAAAGTTCAATTTGAACTTTGACTAGACCAAAATGGTCAGAACCGAAAGTCAAACAGAAAGTTAACTGCTTGACTTTTGGCTCATAACTAGCGAAACTAATGAAATAGACTAAGGAAGAACACTTATTTGTGTTCTAGGAATTATTAGAACTTCGGTAGGAGGCCTCTTTATGATTAGAAGTAAGCTCCAATAGAATATTAGAAAGAAAGAATGAAGGTGCAAGTTGAAATGAGGTGAATGCAACTCTATTTATACTTGCAAAATGATAACAAGATCATGCTAAGTGTTGGCAATGATCTTTAGATGTTAACACATGTCTAATGAGGTGTTTGAACGAGAGAAAAGGTGGCAATTTCGGTGCTAGGTGGCAAACAATGAGGATAGATGGAAGAATTTGGAGGCCAAGCAAAAATTTTGCAACTGGGGGTCACTTATGAACCGTATGGAGGTGGGTCTTACGGTCTGTAAGGCCCTCGAGGGGGCAGAACTTTCACTTTTGACAATTTTGGCCCCTTGACTTCTATTATCGCATTTTTGTCATTTCTAACCCCTCTAACCTAATATTTAAGTTATATGAAGGGTATTAAGGTATATGAAACTTGGATCTTGTTCTGAATATGGCATGAATATCGTTTCGCTCAATCATACGATTACGTATTTTGTAAATAAAATATAACATTTTATTTAATACGAAAATGATCGAAATTGTATAATGTTCAAAAATAGTAAATTTCTCACATACACACACAAATCTCTTCCAATTATTCATACAACATTCATTATCTTAAAAGTTAGACATTAAAAACTAAATATCATAAGTTTTTATTTCTTCAAATAAGCTTTAAACTAGTGAATGAAAGGGTCAAGATCAGGATCAAGACTAAGAGGTTTAATAAGATTAGTTGGTATTTTCTTCTAATGAGCCTGATTTTGTAAATCAATGAGATATTTAACAAACTTTGTTATTTGGGGGATTTACTAGGTATGGTCGTTATTGTTTTTGTTGGTGTGATCATTCATTGCAACATCTAATACTAACTTCATTTGTCTAAGCTTTAAATGTCATCATTATCCAACTAATGGGATGTGTAAAGGCGATCACTACCTGGATTAGTGAAATGAAGAGATGGGCATTATCTTATTATTATTATTAGCGAGGCACTGAAAGGTGATCTCTATCTGATTAGTGAGACGCGAAAGCGGTGATCACTACCCGATTAGTGAGATGATTATAAAGGTGATAACTACTTTCTTAGTGAGACATTAAAATTATGATCATGAAAAAGACTAGTGAGATGTGAAGAGGTTATCATTACCTTCTTAGCGAGTTGTTGTAATGGTGAGTGATGTGAGGGGGTGCATATAAAAAGTGGTATCTTTTTAGCCGTTTTATATACTGGTTCCAAGTTTTAATATTTCTAAAAAAAATCATAAAATACTATCATTACACTTCACATTGGTGAGTGCACCCATCGTTAGCATAGTAATATAATGATGGTAAGATCCCAAAATCGTCCAAAGATACAACTTTTAGTACGAAGTCTTCGCCAACTTCTAATCAAACCAAAAGTTTAAAAAGTTCAACTAGATCATAAAATAAAATAAAGAGATAAAAATAGTTTGTAATCAATGATAACAAAAAGGGTATTGGGATATTTTTACCTCTTAATACGTGTTAATTAAAACTTACCATGGATCACAAAAACTCGATCGTCAGATGAGAAGTTGTATTCTATTAATGCATAAATTGTGAAGTTCTTTTCTAGGGACCCTCACACACTCGACCATATTGGTTTGAATTAGCAAGGAAACACCCTGCAAGGTTGGATCATGCCACAACGATATTGCCAAATCAGCAGGGAAACTATACACCGTAGTGGTTTAGTATTACGTTACAAAATATCTTAAGGGGTTTATACTACTTATTACTATGAATCCCTTGGTTAAGCATCAATTCCCCATGGGTAGTGATTTTTATATAAACAAAGTCCTCAATGATTTGTTGTTATCTCCACGATTTGGAAATAGCATACCAACCTAAAGTCCCATACCAAAGCCTTGAACCCTCTTTTGAGGCATCAACATATTTTGACTCTATATAGACATAGAAAACATGAATATTCCGCGCTAAAAACAACACAAGATTGTTGGTTAGTTTTTAATGATTAAGAAGAAAGAATTCATGCCCCGCGCTAGAAGCAACACGAACATTTCAGTCACTTTCAATAATATATCTGACATAAAGTCATTAACACAGACACACGCACACCCCTCTTGTTAATCCATAGCTTGTTTTAGTTAACTCCCCACATATATATATATACACACATATATATATAGGGTTAGGTTCATTTGTGAACCTTCCTATAATTTTTGTACTAAATGAACTTTTCTTAGCCTTTAATTTATATTTAAAATTATAAGGGTATGATTGTCATTAACCATATAAACTTCTTTTTAATTGTAAACAAATTTCAAAATAGATTAATCAAAATCAGTTACCATGTTTGGTAACTGTTTCCTAATTTTGTGTGATTTTTAATTTATTGATCCAATATTATCTAAGATTACAAAACTCTATATTCAAACAAAAAATATCTTTGCATCAGTTTATTCATCGTGATTATGGTTTTTCTGAATATCTGGAGTTTTCTACACATTCATATATTATTCTTTTTTTATTCACGCAATACACAAATGTATTATTAAGTAGTACATATACGTATAAGAGGGTTCTAATGTACGGATGTGTTGTTCCATGATACACATACACATGCTCCAACTCAGTTAAAGAGAGTGGTTAAAAAGTTGTTTGTATTTTGACTAAATAATTATTACACTACTGTATTTTGCAAAACACTATGTCTTTTTAGCAATACATAAATGTATACGTATGAGTTTTTTCTACACCTCACATAAACACATTGATTTTTATAACAATACACAAACGTATAATGATACGGTACAAATATGTATAACTTAGGTTCTACTAAAGGAGAAACGTATAAACTCTGATCGCTAATGTCCAATTAATACTCAACGCTAACTTTATTAGCATAGATGGGCGATGATGACTGGGAATATGATTTGATTGCTTTGAATTATATAAAAATAATGATATATATCTGATTTAAATTTGGATTGGGGATGAGAGTTTTATTGGTTTTAAATAAATGATTGGGAAACTGCCAAATTTACCCTTAATGATCATATTTTACTTAAGTCTATTGTTATTTATAGAAATGTCATTAATACAACTTCTAAATATCTATAAAATTAATGGTTAGAATTGGTTCATTTTGTTTAAAAAACACTTAGGTTCACTCATGAACCCCACCCTATATATATGTGTGTTTGTGTTATAAAATAATATAAAGAATAAAAGATTTGGCCGCCAATTTTGACTTTTCCTAACATTTTCGTATCTCCGGAAACGGCACCAAAAACTTGACGTAAAGAGGGGTGTATATAAAAAAAGTGGTATATTTTTTGTAATTTTATACACTAGTTCAATTTTTAATATTTATGAAAACACGATAAGATACTATCACTACATTTCGCGTTGGGCAAGTACACTCATCGTTGGCATAATATGGTGATGGCAAAATACTGAGATCGTACAAGGATACAACAGCTTTTAGTACCAAGTCTTCATTAACGTCTAGCCAAACCAAAAGTAAAAGGTTAAAATGGTTCATAAAATAAAATAAAGAGATAAAAAATTAGCTTGTAATTAATAATAAGAAACGGGTGTTTGGTATATTTTTACCTCGTGATGCTTTGTTAATTAAAATTTCCAACGATCACAAAATGTAATATTCCGTAATTATTGTATTATTCGTTTTCGTGTTTTTCGTATTCAACCATTACAAGCCGAGACTTATGATTATAATGAAATTCAATTTTTTTCTCTCTTAATAATTGTTCAATCAAACATAGCTGTTATTCATATAATCATCAAGACACGTTTAAATCATTCAAAAACCGAGTTATGTTGTGTAAATTCGATATTCAAGACCCAATCAATCAACTATTGTGTCATACTATGATTATATGTTAGAAACTCAATTTTATGCAAATAATAAAAGAGAAATGCATAAAACAAACAACCCATAACATAAGGCCCAAAAACAAAAATATATATATATATATTAATGGGCTAATTTTTAACTTTTCATATTTTTTCACCACCCTTAACCCTAATCTCTCCCCCATAAATACCCACTTCATCCCATCACTTTTTCTTTGCCATTTCTCAAAGAATTTTTCCATTTTGAAAATGAGTTCCATCTCCTTTCACCTTCTTTTTTTCTTCTTGTTTTTCTTTGCTTTCATACTTCCCCATCTTGGAATCCTTATTGAATATCAATAAATTTTTGCCATGCTAAACAGAGATGGTGCATCACCAAAATAAGGACCAATCTTACGTTTTCTTTTACATGTTTTTTTAACCTTTAATTATGTCATTTCTATCTTACAGTACTAACCAAATCAATAATTATAATGCCTAACTTAACATTGTCTAACTCTTTATTATATGTCTAAATTACTAACCATGCTAACTTCTTTAACCATGCTAATGATCACTAACATTTTATTCATGCTACTAACAACTAACCCTTTAATTTTGTTTCTAACTCATTTAGTCTTATAATTTAATTTTGGTAAATTCATTCATTTATTCTTGCAATTAATTATTATTATTACCAAAATCATTATGGACTCTATATATATATATATATATATATATAGGGTAGGGTAGGGTTCTAGAGTGAACACTAGGTTGAGAGTGAACTATGTGAACTAATCTGAGCCATTGGATTATATCATCTAAAGATTTTTAAACAATGACAAGATTGTAATTATAATGTTGAAACTTCCCTTTAAATTAATTGACAGAAGGGTATTTGCGTCTTTTGTAAATTGCATTTTTTAAACAATATAATCAAAATTCCTAAAATCTTGCTAGTTTCCGTATATACAAGATACACAGTTGTTAGTGTATACACATGTGTACAGTCTCGATAGTATCAGTTTATACAAGATACACAGATGTTAGTTTATACACATGTGTACAGTCTCGCTAACTATCAGTTTATACAAGATACACAGTTGTTAGTTTATACATATGTCTACAGACTTTTGATACATCTGTGTATTTTGTATTCCAGGACCTAGTTCCGTTAGAAGTTTCATATACGGTTTGAATTCGGGAGGGACAGTTGGTGTCCAGTACCTACTTCTGTTAGGAGTTTCATATACGTTATTAGCAACTGATTCTACATGAGGTTAAAATAATGGAGAAGTAATTAAAAATGTGTGTGAGAGAGAGAGAGAAAATTAATAGATGGGAAAATTAAGGGATTTTAATAGAGAAAGAGAGAGAGAGAGAACTAATGTCAATCTTACCCATTTAATCTAAAAGTTAATCAATGGTCAAGATTAGTTCACTCAGTTCATTTTCAAAAAGTATTCACAAATGATCCTATATATATGGTTAGGTTCATTTGTGAACAACCCCCTTAATAGTTAACTATGTGAATTAATCATAGCCCTTGATTATCAATACACAAGTGTAAATCAATGGCCAATAGTCCAACTTTTTCTTTCTCCAAGTGCGTGTCGATTAGACGTTGATAATAATCCGGTTTTAAAAGCTCTTGTGTCCTTGGACGATATTGATATCTTACCATCACTATACTACGTCAACGATGAGTGCACTTGTCCTAACATGTTGTAGAGAGTGATAATTTTATATCGTGTTTTATAAATTTAAAGCTTCAATAACAAGTGAAAAGTACTAAAAATATACCCAGAAATTATGCTCACACTCCATCCACGTCAACAACGTGAGATAATATTTAAATAATTCAATCATTAAATGCGAGTGAATTAAACAATACACATGTAATGACAACCACATAACAATCAGAAAAATTTAACCAAAAACCCGTTATATAATATTTTATCATGGAAATTACATCGCTTGTTAGGAGTTCACTAAGGACCAACAAAATTTGGTGTGAATAAAGTCAAACACCATCAACAAGTTTCACTAAATTTCCTACTAAAATATCTAACTTGGCATGCAAGCCTGAATAGGGTTACCAAAAGAGACAAAACAAACAAAACAACTCTCTATCACTTTAAACCTAGAAACTCCAAAAGTTTCCTAACTAGCTCCTCGAGCTCCACAATCCTCCAATGCATCTCATCCATGATATCGTCATCTAACTCCTGAATCTCATCATACCAATCTATATGGCCTTCAAGATCTTTCATCTTGCCCTTGGTCATCGCTAAGTCTCTGCGTAAGGCAGTGATCTGAAGATCATAGCGAGAACATCGGTCAATCCAAACTCCTTTCTGCTTCTCCAAAGCAGACTCAGTCCCGGCTCTAGACGTCGATGCAATGTCTCCAGCGGGTCGAGTTTTCTTCCTACGAAAAGTGTAAACTAGTAAAGGAGTAGTAGAAACTCGTGACTCAGACTGTGGAACGGACGACTCGGATACGACTAGCAGAGGGATCTCAGACATAGTCTCAGTAGTGACAGCGGGTGGGACTACCAATGGCTCTAAAGGTCAAGCCGTGACAACAGTGGCGTCCACCACCGGTTCTACTCCAAAAGATCCTCCAATCATAGATATGCCTATATCTAGCTCATCGACATCAGCCATAGTCCCAGATGATTATCCAATCTCAAAAAACTGAGGGAGGAACAATCAAATCTTCATCGTCAATCCAACAGTTACTCGTATGGACGTAACGTGGGTTAACCTAACTTGCAAAAGCAATAGGGCCAACATAAAACGACGAGGTAAAACGGCCATGTCAACAAACTCTGGTAAGACTGAGGTCGGGGCGGTCTCGAATTCATGCTTGCTCTTGGAGTCGTAAATCTTGATAATTTCGTGTGAGTGCAACATCTGTGACACAATGTAACTGTTCTAAATAAGTGTGTGTTCAAATGAAAAATAACACATAAGGCATAAATAAACAGATTAACACGTATGCACATAAACTCTCCATAGTTTTCATACATGATCTAAATCCATGTTTATTTTAAATTATTGGCTTCATGAATTTTTGGATTAATTCTCAAAATTCTTCGGTTGAAGTCTAGAGTTTTCAAAGAAAACTTCTAGTTCTCTAACAACCATTGGCTCTGATACCAACTTCTGTCACACCCCAAAAACGTCGCAGCAGAAATATAAATGTGGCGGTGAAGGAGGTTGGTACCCAAAAATACTTAGTGGATGATGCAATATAAATTTTGGACATACAACTTAATAAACATAAGTTTAAAAAATAGAATTTTAAACACAAACCACAACCATGACAAAGTTGTTTGATCCTTATGGATCTTAGTACACTTGGTCCCAAAAGTAGTTTTAAAAGTTGTCCAAAACATTATTTATTATGACCTGCATCAACTACCACAAGATATGCCAAAATGCCGAAGTCGAACTCAAGTGCCTGAAAAACACGTAGAAATCAAGTCTCAACACAAAGGCCGCTGAGTTCATATAATTGTAAACAGTTTGTTTAAGGAAAACTTTCTTATTATGAATTTTATATCAAAACATCCATATATATTTAAGAAAGTCAAATTAATTTCCTTATTAAAAATCCAAGGGTCAGTTCTCTGATCACAAGTGTTTTCTCTAAAAACTTTAGACACAACTCATCTTCCCAAGATTTATTTATATATTAAATTTCCATAATCAAATTTTCAGATTCAAAGGTTTGCAAGGCATAGGAGCTATATATTAACAACAAAGTATATATTCAACTCTAGACAATCACAGAATATCAATTCGTCGTTTGACCTGACACGGAGCTATGGTCACGACGGGGTGGTCAACCCAATAGATCTATCAACAATTCTACGCATACCGATATTAATGATTAAACAACAAGATTCGTGCAAAGTGCCACATATAGAGTCACTTATGGTGCCTGCCTCATGAACAATATATATATCCAACTAAAATGATAAATTTAATATTTTGTAGTAAACGAATTCCCCAAAGTCCCCATCGAGACGTAAGCCTATTCCGATACTTACTCTCTTGAGATAACGCAAATTCGTCACAACTTTATATTTAAACATTTTTAAATCTATTAAATTGTTTTACCCCAAACACCGCAATCCTCCCCGTTTCCCCCCGAAACATATTTATATCAATCAATCTCGTTTCTCCCCGAAACATACTTATATCAATCAATCTCGTTTCTCCCCTAAATATATTTGTTAATTCAACCACACTTTCAAAACAATATTTTCCTCGAAAACATATTTATATCATTCCAAACCGTATTTTTCATGAAAATATATTAATAATTTATTCAATGCATGTTTTATACAAAAACATATATTTATCTTTTTTAAGACATATTCTTCCCCAAAATGCTATATAAAACAGTAAAAAGAGGGGTTAGCGACACTCACATTTCTACAAATCCCTAAGTTTCTCCAATACTTAGAATTTTCATACAACTTTGAGATTTTCTAGAAAGTCTTTATTTTGTTTATGTTGGCATTTTTATATATATGCATATATATATTAAGATTTTTGCGACTTGAATGATTTTATTGGTGACCCTCATTATGTTATATCTGTTATCACACCCTTTATGTACAATATATCTACAATTTGCACTTCATAATATATTTACACAAACATGAACATATCATCGAATATCGTAATACACGTATCCCGTCAACTTATATGTTTTATCATTTTTATAGCATTTATACACAAAATAACTCATCAAGTTAACCTTTGTATTATTTTCATGCTCGACAAATAAGTTGCATATTAACGTGACACTTAACGAAATTGTCGTTTTAACCGTACATGCATAGTCTTAACTCCTACTATCATGTCAACACTTAACATATCACTTAAACATACTAATATCCACATATCATATTATAACACACAAAGTTCACCCTTGAACAACCTGTTTCCGTGTACGTTGAAATATGCGTATTTTAACGTTTCGTTAACGTTTTCGGACGTCGGAAGTCATGTATGACTAGCCAAACACCATGGATACTTAATATAAGTTAAAATACTTATGCTTATCATAAAAATATCACTTTATAACCTAATATAAAACAGTTTTGCAAAAATCATTTTAAAAGCCGATTTTTACCGTTTTTAACGCATAGTCTTGTACCGAACTTTACTATAATCATCCCAAGTTGTCACGACTTCATATTTTAACATAACACATGTTACTTACAAAATAAAATGGTACTAATATCCTTGTTAGTGCAGATATCATGTAAGTCATATAAATCATGCAATTTCACCTATTTTACCACTTTTTAAGCTCCATGTACAACATGCAAAGCTACAAAACTTATGACATAACTTCATATCATCATAACACATTATTTAGCATCATTTTAGCATGCTTAAAATCTAATGTAATCCGTCTTTATCATACCATTTCAAGTTCATCAACTTATGATCATTTAATCATCATACATACTTACGTACAAGTACCTAATGCATAATTATCATATCATCATCATCCAAGGTTTTAAATGCATCTACCATACATTTATTATAACTTTCAAATAAATCCAAGACATCATCTTCATCTAATCATCATCAAATCATTCATAAAATGCATGTAACATTCTCATGCTTTTTATGAACTAACAAACAAAACTCATGTGCATGCATACATATATACATATACACGACACACATACATACATATATATATATACACTTTCAATAACCCACTTTTTATTTGTTAATCATCAATCATATGAACTCTATCCAAAAACCCTTTTTGATCATTCATGCAACAATCTTCCAAAAATCACATCAATCAAGAATCAACTAAAATCAAAACACAATCTCTATCACAAACACCCACATACCTACGGCTCACACACACACACATGAATTTCCATTTTTTTCATTTTGATTAAAAACCATTTGTTGTTAGATTTCAAGTTTGCTAAGAATTCCAAGCTTTTGAGAAACTTTCCATCATCATCATCATCAAGAAACAAGAATATAAATTTTGAAAGTAAGTTTATACCTTACAAGAATTTACTTGGTTTTGATGAGATTTTGACAATATGGAGCTTATTCTTCTTGGAAATTACCTTGGAAACTCCCTTGGATCTTCAAACCAACTTGAAACTAGCTTGAAATGGACTTGATTCTTCAAGATGGAGTTCAAAATTTGAAAATGGAATGGTGGTGGTGGGTCTACGGTTTTGAGAGGGAAAAAGAGATGAAGATTTGTGAATGGGTCTTGAAAAATACTGAGATATGGAGTGTTGGAAGGTTTTAATGATTGCATGCATCCATAGTCCTTACACTTGGAAAAAAGGAAGAAGAAGGCAAAAAGGTGGGCACCCCATGTGCTGCCACCTATGTATTCACACACATTCTCCATGTGTAAATATATAATTATATATATATATATATATATTATATATATATATATATATATATCAGGCAATTAGGTATTTAACTGACTACCGGGTATTTTATCTCGCGTTTTAAGGCGTTTTAAATTATTTTTATCGTTCCATAAAAATTAACTCGCCAAAATATTGTTGAACAATATGATTTGCCTTGACTGGCTTCGTCATTTATATTTTGTAAGATACGCATTGTATCACGTCGTAAACGCTTAAATTCACGAAATAGTGTTTTTAAGCGTTTTACTTAATTTTTCCTCACAGATAGGAGTAAAAATAGCATTTAAATCATAAAGTAATATTTTTAACATTTTAACATTAATCGGGCAGTCACCGACGTTCGTTTCGCATTTTGTTCCTTACGCGATAAGCGTTTATCTTATTTTTGCCTACATAATTTTTAACAAAGTTTGGATTTACCAACACATTAAATACCATCAATTAACATCAAATTCAATATAATATTGCCTTTATTCATTGATAACATGTATTACACTAGTACGGTACAGACTCAAAATAGTTAGATGTCACAGACAACCCTTATGTGGTATTCTTAAGTATTAAATATAAGAGGGGGGATCGGCTCCTCCGATGAGCAACCGGTCTGACCTAACTCAGCTAACAGAGACGGAATTCATTGTTAGTGAGGATGACAAACGAACAAGTGTGATCTATTGTTTAACTGCTCTAAATTGATTGACGTGCAAAGTACAAGGAAAATAAACAAATCAGCAGGGCTTCGTCGTACCAACTGGACTAACACTCACTAGCTCTGACACAACACTCCTCTATTTATAGGTTGACATGACTCTATGTGGAACAGAGACTGTGACTCGTGCGAGAGGCTGCCTCGTACGAGTGACAGTGTAAGGCCTCGTTTTTCATACTTTCCTTAATTAGAAAGTATAGTTGTATTTCTATTTTTTTGGAAACTTGTATTCGTATTTCTTTTCCCCGTTGTGTAATCTGAGACTTGAATCGTAATAAAAATTCACAATTATTCTACTGATACTTGTTATACATGCTTGCATACATACAATCATTTTGATACTTGTTATACATGCTTACATACAATCAATACTTGTTTTACGTGCAAAAGACTCATACAATCGCATTCGATACTCAATCATACATATATGTTTAAAACGTGTGCAAAAGGACAAGTTAAACTAAGTCTAAGAACTAAAGGTGTCAAAAACAAAGAAACTTCTGGAATAAACCTTCTCGCCACCCGCAACCAAACTCTTAAACCTCCTCGCGCCCTGCCAGGCCCCCTCGCGGCCCGCGACCGAAACTTCTTCACTAAGCTCATGGATTGGTCAACTTTGTGTTTGTTGCATCTAATACCCTCAACTAACAACCTCCCAATCTCAACTATAAATACCCCACTCCTTCTCCTCTAAAATCACACCTGAATCATCTCTTCTCTTCTCTCCTCTCTAAAAGCTCTAAGAGCTCTCTTCCTCTGAAAGATCAAGGTTTCAAAAAGCGAGTTCTAACTCACCTCCCTCCTTTTGATCTTCTTCCTTCTTAACACTTGAATTACCTTTTGGAATGTCTCCATAATTCTTCCATGGAATACCAACTTGGAGCATCACCATGTATAAGGCCTCAAGTGTAAGAGCCTTTTTGTTTTAATAGGGTTTTAACCCACAAGTGTTGTATCATTCCAAGCTTGTTCTCGAAACAAGACTTGAGTTGGTAGAGTGTGATCACTTGGAAGCCTTGGCTATCCTACCTTCGATCCACCACCTCACTTGATGATTTCAATTACTTTTGTCTTTTACTTTTATGTTTAAACTTACTCATGACCATCCTTGTCGTCCTTGTGACGACTTGCGCATTGGTGAACTATATGAAAGAGGTTTTAAAAGAAAGGTTATCCTCCTACCTCCATGCATGACTTCTATGATTTTCCATGATCTACCTATTATGTATACTATATAATATATATATATATATATATACATATACACTAACCAAACTCTTGATGGTAATCAAATGATTATCCGTCATGGTACTAGGTTACATCACCTAAGTACTTAATCTCTCGTTACGATTCTAATGGGTATCCTAACCCATGAAAACACGTCAACCCGAATGGGTATTATAGTGTCAAGAACGAGTATTAAGTCTAGATGATTATTTTCTGTATACATACTTTAGTGTATTTAAATTTCCTAATCCTATGTTATCGTTCGAATACTTATCAACCTACCTTTTCCTCATGTAGGATAACTCGGTGCTCCATCCTCCAAACTCCCCCAACACCTTACGGAAATACCAAGTGGAAGCTTGCAAAACGTGAGTACACTCGAACACCCTTTTTACGCTTTACACTTTTGGGTGCAATATGTTAACTTATCAAAATACACGCAATCACACTTATACTTTTATGCAATCACACAAACAATCCATCATACATGCTATAGTTACATGCTACATGATTCGTATACTTGGAACATTCTTATGTGATACTATTCGTCATTAACTTTGGCTAAAGCCTCCCCCTTAACATGTATAGCGCTATAGGAGTAACGCACCGCCCGTATTCTTGAGATCATGTTAAGTTTTATTCTATTTTTGCGGTACACGCGAGGGTTGACTTATAGATTACATGCCATGTTTACATAAATCTTGTGTGCTAGCTTGACATGTAGATTCGTTTAAACCTTTTTGTACTTATGATATATCAAACTTGTGTACTCGCCAATACTTGTTGTATTGAACTATACTTTTAACATATTGCAGGTTAAAGATGTTGATCATGATGGAACTTAGTAGGGATGGCTTAGAACACACGTAGAACGTTAGGATTTATGTTGTTGAATGGATTGTATTTGAAATTTCATGTTGTACTTGACAATTTTGTTATGAAATGAAACGAATTTTGATTTAAATATCGTCGCAAATAGTGTTATGATGCCTTGAACAATCTATTTCGTCTCACTCTGATGTTTCCGCCATCGGTTTGGGTGTGACAAATTGGTATCAGAGCCATAACTATAGGGAATTAGGTAGAATTGGCATGTTCGACCTAGTCTATAGTTTAAGTGTCCAATTTGACCATTCTTGATTTATGATTAAAACATTAATTCTTCCTATTTGCTTCTATCTTTCCTTTTGGTCTTAATATATGCCAAATGTCTTTCCTAAGACATTTGCACAATATACACACTTGAAGACTTGAAGACACTCATACAAACGAGACGATCTCACTAAAATAGGGGTGAAACCCGCACTTTGGTAATCACTCTCAATCCGCATATTCGATTTTCCACGAAATTACGCCATCAAGTTAGGAGTGATATCCATACCTTGATGGAAAATTTCCATTTCATACTCTAGTGGACCCTTACCAACGAGTCAGAAATTCACTCCTCGTTTGGTAAGTATCAACCACATTTAGGGTACGATGTTGTCAAGTTAGGGGTGAAACCCGCACCTTGTCAACTAGTCCCATTCCTCGATTTTCAATCTCGCCAAAGTTTCGATTATTCGATCAATTAGATACATGTAGTTACTGGAAGGGTAAGGTGTCGTTAATCGTTTCTCGACGAGAGCACTTTGCCTATACGCCAAAGCACGTTCCTCTAATTTGAAAGGATTTTCGATTCACTTTGGAATAGTCAACGTTTCTCAACCCGAAACACTCTAATGTTTTACTAAGCCTATCTTTTATGTTATCTCAATTTCTATCTGGTTTTAATACTTGTTACCTCGTTCATTTCAAAACCGATGCACGATTCGCACATCTATAGAAATCAAAACAATAATAATCCTCGCAAACCAACTAAATTTATACTCCTTACGCAATTATACGTGTTTAAACTTTTGATACTTATTTCGATTATGTGAATTCATACATGTTACTTACTTAATGTGACTTTTACACCACCCTACGATCAAGTCTCATCCTTTCATCTATTGTCTGTCGCATAGATGTCTTCGCAAAACTCTGGTGCAAGGAGGAGGTCAAGGACCAACTCCAACTCAATGTCGAAGAAAGATTGTATGAAGTTTATGGCAAAACATATGGCTAAGATCATACCCGACATTGTTAGCAAAATCCAACCCACGCCAAACGCCGAATCACCTCATACCTCCGTCGATTCAAAGGTGGAATCACCTAAGATGACTTTTACCCATATGCAATTTTGCTCTTGTAACCCTCTACCCTTCACTGGCGAAGGAGATGCCACTCAGTTACTCCAATGGTTTGATGCCATTGAGATAACGTTCTTACAAAGTGGATGTCCTAACCACTTACGTACGCTTAACGCAACGAGCGTTTTCCGATCGAGAGCCCTCGATTGGTGGACCTCCGAGCGCAACGTTTGTGGAAACAACGCCGCACACGCCCTCCCTTGGGGCGACCTTCAAAAGATGATGAGGGACGGGTTTTTCCCTCCACACGAGCTTCGGAAACTAGAGAACGAGTTCTGGAATCTAAAGCAAGTGGGGAACGACAACGCCGGCCTCACCGCATGCTTCAAACAGCTAAGTGCACTTTTCCCTAGCCAAGTCGACACCTTCGACAAGGCTATCGCTAAGTACATTGAATGCCTACCTCCCTCCATCGCCGACCTAGTTGAAGCCGCCACACCCAAAACCCTCGAGGAAACCTACAAGGTAGCCTCCAAGTTCAACAACAACCACGTTCTTCGTGAAGCTTCCAAAGCTTCATCAAGGAACACGCACCAAGCCACCATCGACACCAGTAAACCTCCCACAAAGAACAACAAGGGCAAGAAGCAGAAGGCTTCAAGGCAAAACTACGTGGTAGTCACTCCGCTACCTCAACCCATCCAACAAGTTGCACCAACCAACCCTAATTTCGGCAAAAGGGCATACACTGGACCACATGCCAAGTGTAACCACTGCCCTTACCATCATCCCATCAATACCCCTTGTCGCCTGTTCACTAGTTGCAATAGGTATGGACATTTCGCCTCGCAATGTCGAAGTTTTTCACAAACACCTGCCATCCAAGTCCAAGCCATCACAGCACCCCAAACCCTGCCGTCAACTGAATCCAACCGCCAACAATCGCAGCCCACGCCTGTTAGGTGCGCAGATCCCAACCACTTCGCCAACTCCTGCCCCTAACGTAATGACAACCAGCAACAACAACAACAACAAATCACGCGGTCGAGCTTTCGTCATCACAGCAGCTCAGGCTCAGAGTGCCAATGACGTTATCAATATGTTTCTCATCAACAATGTCTATGCTTCATGTCTTTTTGATACCGGCGTAGATAAAAGTTTTGTATCTGTTGAATTCAAACCATTGCTTAAGTGAAAACGCTCTAAACTGCCAAAATCATTCGAAGTCGAAATCGCTTAGGGAAAATCCGTCACTGTCAATTCGGTCCTTTCTAATTGTTCCTTGAACCTCAACGATCATACGTTTTCTATTGACCTCAAACCGATGCAAATGGGGAGATTTGATATCATAGTAGGCATGGATTGGCTTAGGCGAGTTCATGTTGAAGTCGTTTGTTCGGAGAAATTTATCCGTCTTCCTCTTCCTAACGATGACTCCTTACACGTCTATGGCGAGAAACCTTCAAAAGGTCTCAAGCTTATGTCGTGTATCCAAGCGAACAAATACTTGCGCAAGGAATACTTCGCCTTTCTCGCCCACATTGTGGAAAAGAAGGACAAAGTCCAAGCATAAGTGACTTTCCTATCGTTTGCGAATTTCCTGACGTCTTTCCAGAGGATCTTCCTGATCCGCCTCCTCCTTGTTCAGTTGATTTCCGAATCGATCTCATTCCTGGCCGAACTCCTGTTGCGAAGTCCCCTTATCGTTTAGCACCCTCGGAAATGCAAGAGCTATCTAGCCAGCTTCAAGAACTTCTTGATAAAGGCTTTATACGCCCAACTACTTCTCCTTGGGGCACTCCCGTTATGTTTGTCGAAAAGAAAGATGGATCATTTCGGATGTGTATCGACTATCGTGAGCTCAATAAGCTTACAATCAAAAACCGGCATCCTCTTCCACGTATTGACGACCTCTTTGATCAACTTCAAGGCGCGACTTGCTTCTCAAAAATCGATCTTCGTTCTGGCTATCATTAACTTCGAGTCCTTGAAGAAGATGTACCTAAAACTGCATTCCGTACACGTTATGGACATTACGAGTTTGTAGTCATGCCATTTGGTTTGACCAACGCACCTGCCGTGGTCATGGATTTGATGAATCGCGTGTGCAAGCCGTATCTCGATCATTTCGTGATCGTCTTCATTGACGACATTCTTTTCTATTCTAAGACACAAGAAGAGCACGAGTGACACTTGCATCTTATCCTTCAGCTGTTGTATACTGAGCGTCTCTACGCCAAATTCTCCAAGTGCGAATTTTGGCTAAAAGAAGTTCAATTCCTAGGTCATGTCGTCAACGAACTTGGTATTCATGTTGACCCTGCAAAAATCAAAGCCGTGAAGAATTGGACTACTCCTAAGTCTCCATCCAAAATTCGTTCGTTTCTTGGTTTAGCTGGTTACTATTGTCGATTTATCTCAAATTTCTCCAAGATCGCCGTTCCTCTCAGTTCCTGGACTCAAAAGGATAAGCCTTTTGTTTGGGGTTCCGAACAAGAGGAGTCTTTCCAAATACTCAAGGGTATGCTTTGTAATGCTCCCATCTTAGCTCTTCCTGATGGTAATGATGACTTTGTCGTGTATTGCGATGCTTCAAAACAAGGTATCGGCTGCGTCCTCATGCAACGGGATAAAGTTATCGCTTACGCATCACGGCAACTCAAGATTCATGAGAAAAACTATACTACACACGACCTTGAACTTGGTGCAGTTGTTTTTGCATTGAAGATATGGCGACACTACCTTTATAGTACAAAGTGTACGGTCTTCACCGACCATAAGAGCCTCCAACACATCTTCAGTCTAAAGGAACTCAACATGCGTCAACGTCGTTAGGTGGAATTATTAAACGACTTCGATTGCGACATTCGCTACAACCCTGGTAAGGCAAATGTTGTAGTCAACGCGCTTAGTCGGAAAACTCATGTTAAGAGTATACATTGCTACCAAACTTTGGGAAAACTTCATGAGCTGATTCGCGAGGCACAATACTCGACCATTAATGAGGGTAACCTTGATAATGAGTTGAAGTGTGGTGTTGAAACTCAACTCGTAAGCAAGTCTAATGGAATCATCTACTATCTCGATCGTATTTGGATTCCGAACCGTGACAATCTTCATGACCTCTTAATGAATGAAGCGCATAAATCCTGGTATTCTATTCATCCGGGCACTGACAAGATGTACCATGATCTTCGTACATCTTATTGGTATCCTGGTATGAAGAAAGATATCACCCTCTACATTTTGAAATGCCTGACTTGTTCCAAAGTAAAGGCCGAGCATCAACGTCCCTTTGGCTTACTCAAACAATCCGAGATTCCTGTTTGGAAATGGGAGAGCATTGCCATGGATTTCATTTACCAAACTCCCTCGTACATCATCCAGTCACGATAGTATTTGGGTAATCATTGATCGCTTGACCAAATCCACTCATTTCCTACCCATACGTGAAGATTATAAAATCGAGAAATTGGCTCGTATCTACACGGATGAAATCATTTGTCGTCATGGTATCCCCATCGACATCATCTCGGACCGTGATGGTCGTTTCACCTCTCGTCTTTGGCAGACATTTGAAAAAGCTCTTGGTACTCATCTCAATCTTAGTACTGTTTTTCATCCTCAGTCTGATAGTCAAACCGAGCGTACCATCCAAAATCTAGAGGATATGCTTCGTTCCTGTTTAATCGACTTTG
Organism: Scalesia atractyloides; assembly: GCA_947069175.1. Classification (NCBI taxonomy): domain Eukaryota; kingdom Viridiplantae; phylum Streptophyta; class Magnoliopsida; order Asterales; family Asteraceae; genus Scalesia; species Scalesia atractyloides. The sequence continues at coordinate 78,170,295 of CAMTDV010000023.1, forward strand.
GTGGCAACTAAGATATACACTTGCCTTTGGTCGAATTCTCGTACAATAATAGTTATCACGCGAGTATTCAAATGGCACCTTTCGAAGCATTGTACGGTCGTAAGTGCCGATCGCCTATTTGTTGGCACGAGATTGAGGAAGCTCAAATCACCGGTACCGAGCTTATACAAGAGACGACAGACAAGATCTTACAAATTCGAGATAACTTACTCAAAGCCAGAAGCCGACAAAAGAGTTACGCGGATAGATGGCGCAAACCGTTGGAATTCAACGTGGGTGACTTTGTACTTCTCAAGGTATCCCCTTGGAAGGGTGTAGTTCGATTTGGTAAGAAAGGCAAACTCGCTCCTCGCTACGTTGGTCCTTTTAAAATCCTCGAAAGGATTGGCAAGGCAGCATATCCGACTAGACCTAGCTCAAGAACTCAACAACGTCCATCCTACGTTCATTTCTCAAACTTAAAGAAATGTCTAGCTGAAGAAGGACTTCAAATCCCACTCGAAGACCTTCAAGTCAACGAGACTCTACACTTCGTGGAGAAACCAGTCGAAATCATGGACCGAGGAATCAAGCAATTAAGGCGCAGTAGAATTCCCATAGTCAAGGTTCGATGGGAAGGTAAACGTGGCGCCGAATTTACTTGGGAACTCGAGAATGACATGAAGACTAAGTATCCGTATCTGTTCGTTACACCTTCCTCTGAACAAATTTCGGGACTAAATTCCCTAAAGGAGGGGAGACTGTAACGCCTCATTTTTCATACTTTCCTTAATTAGAAAGTATAGTTGTATTTCTATTTTTTTGCAAACTTGTATTTGTATTTCTTTTCCTCGTTGTGTAATCTGAGACTTGAATCGTAATAAAAATTCACAATTATTCTACTGATACTTGTTATACATGCTTGCATACATACAATCATTTTGATACTTGTTATACATGCTTACATACAATCAATACTTGTTTTACGTGCAAAAGACTCATACAATCGCATTCGATACTCAATCATACTTATATGTTTAAAACGTGTGCAAAATGACAAGTTAAACTAAGTCTAAGGACTAAAGGTGTTAAAAACAAAGAAACTTCTGGAATAAACCTTCTCGCCACCCGCAGCCGAACTCTTAAACCTCCTCGTGCCCTGCCAGGCCCCCTCGCAGTTGGCGAGAGGGGCATAATCCGGAAGAGTTGGTTTCAAGCTCATGGATTGGCCAACTTTGTGTTTGTTGCATCTAATACCCTCAACTAACAACCTCCCAATCTCAACTATAAATACCCCACTCCTTCTCCTCTCAAATCACACCTGAATCATCTCTTCTCTTCTCTCTAAAAGCTCTAAGAGCTCTCTTCCTCTGAAAGATCAAGGCTTCAAAAAGTGAGTTCTAACTCACCTCCCTCCTTTTGATCTTTCTTCCTTCTTAACACTTGAATTACCTATTGGAATGTCTCGATAAATCTTCCATGGAAGACCAACTTGGAGCATCACCATGTATAAGGCCTCAAGTGTAAGAGCCTTTTTGTTTTAATAGGGTTTTAACCCACAAGTGTTGTATCATTCCAAGCTTGTTCTCGAAACAAGACTTGAGTTGGTAGAGTGTGATCACTTGGAATCCTTGGCTATCCTACCTTCGATCCACCACCTCACTTGATGATTTCAATTACTTTTGTCTTTTACTTTTATGTTTAAACTTCCTCATGACCATCCTTGTCGTCCTTGTGACGACTTGCGCATTGGTGAACTATACGAAAGGGGTTTTAAAAGGAAGGTTATCCTCCTACCTCCATGCATGACTTCTATGATTTTCCATGATCTACCTATTATGTATACTATATATATGTATATATATATATATATATATATATACACTAATCAAACTCTTGATGGTAATCAAATGATTATCCGTCATGGTACTAGGTTACATCACCTAAGTACTTAATCTCTCGTTACGATTCTAATGGGTATCCTAACCCATGAAAACACGTCAACCCGAATGGGTATTATAGTGTCAAGAACGAGTATTAAGTCTAGATGATTATTTTCTCGTTTACATACTTTAGTGTATTTAAATTTTCTAATCCTCCGTTATCGTTCGAATACTTACCAACCTACGTTTTCCTCATGTAGGATAACTTGGTGCTCCATCCTTCAAACTCCGAAACACCTTACGGAAATACCAAGTGGAAGCTTGCAAACCGTGAGTACACTTGAACACCCTTTTTACGCTTTACACTTTTGGGTGCAATATGTTAACCTATCAAAATACACGCAATCACACTTATACTTTTATGCAATCACACAAACAATCCATACATGCTATAGTTACATACTACATGATTCGTATACTTGGAATATTCTTATGTGATAATATTCGTCATTAACTTTGGCTAAAGCCTCCCCTTTAACATGTATAGCCCTATAGGAGTAACGCACCGCTCGTATTCTTGAGGTCATGTTAAGTTTTATTCTATTTTTGCGGTACACGCGAGGGTTGACTTATAGATTACATGCCATGTTTACATAAATCTTGTATGCTAGCTGGACATGTGGATTCGTTTAATTCTTTTCGTACTTATACTATATCAAACTTGTGTACTCGCCAATACTTGTTGTATTGAACTATACTTTTAACATGTTGCAGGTTAAGGATGTTGATCATGATGGAACTTAGTAGGGATGGCTTAGAATACACGTAGAACGTTAGGATTTATGTTGTTGAATTGATTGTATTTGAAATTTCATGTTGTACTTGACAATTTTGTTATGAAATGAAACGAATTTTGATTTAAATATTGTCTCAAATAGTGTTATGATGCCTTGAATAATCTATTTCATCTCACTCCGATGTTTCCGCCATCGGTTGGGGTGTGACAGACAGAGTGTCACTCGTATGAGTCAAGTACTTCACTCGTACGAGCCATCTACAAAACATATAAAATAAACAATAACATTTATACTTTTGACGTTTAAGCCTATATACAATAGCGACATATCCTAGACGTAGGCAATAGACATTATGGACCAACAAACTCCCCCTTGGATGTTGCCACAGTCTAGATAGTCTTCAAAAAAAAATCTTCATTAGATCTGATGTTTAACGACCAAAAAACCGCTTTGGTGGCTTGCGACGCTCCTCAAAAGCAATAGGCGCTTAATTTGTTGGAGGAGGTCGGTTAACTGTATTGCCAAACCGAAAACTTCTCAGCGACGCTATGCGAGCTCGCTCTGCAATCCTAGCTTCCTTCTTTTCCTAAGCCATTCTCGATGTCTCGTAGATAGATTTGTCATGTCAATATCCACAGCCTTAGGCTTTCCTACTAGAACAAACTTATTCGACATTGTATACAACACGATATCTGTAATAACTGGCGCAGATTCAGCTTCTGGCATAGTTGTGATGTTCACGGGATCCTCAACCACTTTCGCTTTACCTTTGCCTTGTGCGTCTGATAGTTCTTTAGCAAGACGTTCTCTTTCAGCTACACGCTCTCTAGCCTCAGCTCGTTCAATCTCATCTATCTCCGCAGCAATATTTACTCCCAGGTTTTTCGTCAATATCTTTTCAAAAAGATTCATTCTTCTATCATTTCTGAGACGTTCTTCCCTGTATTCAGCCATTCGAATTCGTAAACGCTCATTCACTGACACAATGCTGGCGAGCATAGCTTCAAGCTGCTGTTTGTCTTCATTTAGCACATTGAGCTGCTCCTGTAGCTCCGCAATTTTGACAGTGTTTAACATGACCTATTTTTGTAATTCTTCAACGCGCGGGTCATCAAACATGTCTGTAGTAAAGTCTTTGCCCCCTGGATTATTCCCAAAATCAAAGTGAGGCTGGGACTGCGAAGTTTGCGGTGGCGGCTGCGGTGTCGGTTGTGGTGGCGGCTGCGGTGTAGTCTGTCGTGGTGGTGATGGTGGAATTTGTGTAGATGGTTCAACAACCTCTTCTTCGACCGTATGCCCTTGCACTGTCTCTTTGGATTTGATGTTGGAAGACTCAGTGCTTCTAGCTGCTTGGCGTTTGAGATGTCGAGTCTTTTTCTTTGCCGGCTTGCAAACATGAGGGTCAAAATCTGAACCCGAAGGCATATAAGTTGTGTCGTCCTCTCCTGCCGCTTTGTGCTTTTTCTCTTCAGCTTTGTGCTTTTTCTCTTTTTCTCTGCAAGTCGCTTTGCTTCTATCTTTTTAGCTCTCTTTCTTTCACCTACTCGTCTATCTTCTAAATGAGTGCTAGAAGACGATGCGTCTTCAGCCACTTTATCTCCACCAAACGCTTGCCTCTCAATGTCAGCAGCAATATATTCAATATTTTCTTCAATCTCTGGTTCATCTCTCAACCCAGAACTTTAGCTGCTTGCTTTTTCTTTTGCGGTTTAGAAGTAGAAGATGTAGTTGCAGCCTTTCTCTTTGTACCTTTTTCTCCATCTTTGACAAACCATGCACTACGCTTAACAACAAAACCGTCTAGCACAGTCAACTCCTCATTCTCGTCCCCACTCTCTTCCTTCCTCCACTTCTCGGTGCCATAGCAATATAATCTTTGTCAACAATAGCTCCAAACACTGGCTTGGCATTCGGAAAAGTCTTAAGATGCAAATTCATCTTCTTAAGAGTCGAGACATCTATGTGTTCTAGCTTTAACACGTCGTCTCTTCGGATGCAGGTGATCTAGCAGCATCTGTATAAAATGTGGGTACTGCAGAAACTTTTCCCTCTGTATATTTTGCACCATCTGCATGAATATAACCTTCGAAAAGTTATATGGAAGATTCAGAACTAGCGCAGTAATCATACACATTTGGTAGTCAACCAAATCATCAAACCCTCCTTTTCGGTGACTCAAAGCATGAATAACAATGTGAGCGATGTATCAAAACGGCGCACTTAGGTTACCCTTCTTGAAAGGAGTGACATTTCTGAATCCGGCGTAACCCATGTGGTAAAAGCAACCCTTCACCATATACTTTGAAAACCCTGTCGGATCGTCTTCATTGTCTTTAAAATCCAAAACCTTCCTGAATAAATCTTCCGTAATCTGAACCTGTATATCCTCATCACCAATCCTCACCGCTGAAACTATGGCATTTTCTTTAGAATCAAACTCTGCTACGTTCCAGAAATACTCTACATGAGATCTATATGTAGTATGGCGATCAGTGAGAGCTTTGGTAATCGGGATTCTGCTAAAAAAATCTAACACGTCACGGTAAGCAGCAATCTCTGGAATCGATTCATCAAGCAGACAACATATGATGTGGAACAGAGATAAAGACGTTTTCTTGACTTACACACATAGAGAGTTCAACCCGTTAGAAAAATTTTCAACTTACAAAGTACTCGTACGACTCAAACCTTCGTACGAATCAACACATAGACAAATATTCAAGTTTGATCAAATCATCACTCGTACGAGTCACTACTTCGTACGGGTGACTAAAGGCTTAGACATTTTTTCAACAATTCTACCAAACTTGCTTCGTACGAACATTGCTTCGAACGAATCAACAACACTTAATAAATTTTATCATTTAACTTTTAAGGATTCTACTCGTACAAATACTCATTCGTACGAGTGAAAAAGATATAACATTTTGAAATCTTGGCTCGTACGAGTGAATCATTCGTACGAGTTGTGAACCATTCCAAATAACACCAAGTTTAAACCGAACTCAAAACATGTTGATTTTAACAAATTGAAGGTTGATTTATAGGCTATTGGGGCCGATATTAACGTTTTTAAGTTCAATTTTAATTTTTACCGGTCCAATTTCCCTAAATCTATGTTTTTTGTTCATTTGGTCTAAATCCGACATTATAACGGCTACGAACAATTAATAATACCTTTCCCATCAAAAGAGGTGTGCGAATCGACCTCCCCAATGAATTGGTACACGGTATGTCAAGAAAAATCAAAGTATAGAACTGGTTCGCACAAAAGTTCTCTCTCAATCACACAGTGACATAAAGTTGGCTCGTGCGATTGACTGATGCTTTTATACTATTCACTTGTCGCTCGTACGAACCAATGGCTCGTGCGAATGAAAGCAAATGTCGCTCGTACGAATCAGTGACACTCGTACGAGTCAGTTCTGATACTTGTTAAACTTTTTGAACTTTTATGATTTTATGAAATTTTAATCTGATTAAAAACCACTCAGTTAACCAAGTCCAAGTTAATGACCCTGGTTATCTGATTTGCCTACCAAGTCCAAGTGAATGATCTTGGTTTACCATGTTTGACCAAAACATATTTATTTAAAATTGTAAAGTTTCAAATTAATGAACTTTGTTGATGTTCAGGTAATTTTTCTTTTCTAGATTAGCTCCCAACCCGTGGTCTTCAGATTTCCTTCATCAAGATGTCGCCATGACTTCAACTATCAGCGATTTCATCATCGGTAGACTAAAACTTAAACTAGAAAACTTAAGGAAATTGAAATTCTTTTTGGTTTTTTAGGATTTTTTTGAAAAGAAATAACACGAAAAGAAATATATACAAACATATTTTTTGTGAGCTTTGTGTTAAGAGAATCATATCAAGTATTTAACAAATCACCAGTACTGTTGATCTTGGTAGAATCATTAAGTTTTTAAACTGATTTACTTAGATTGCCAATATACTTGTCCATTTAAACCTCTTCTCGTTTCTCAACTGTTTCAAGATATGTTAGGTAATATTAGGAACATGAAATAACTATGTTTCCCATCTCAGAATATACTCCTGCATCGAGATTCCCAGAATTTCATTTCACAGGTGAATATATCCAATTGATATCTGTAAAGGGGTGAATTGTGAGACCTTGAGAGCTTAGGTTAGTACTACCGTACAGACAAGGAGATGAAGGCTCGTCTTTAGGTGGTGTTCCTTAAAAGGAATCTTTTAAACTGCAGATGTTACAAAGTTTATGACATAGTCATTTTTTATGCAGCTTTTGTAGGCGAATAATGCGTAAAGTATTATACAGGTTCTAGGCCATTGCTGATGCAAAATCAGAAGAACTCGGATAATACCCCAAATATCGATTAAATATAAAGACCTAGTATCGCAGAATCTGGCATTCTTTCAAAAGAAATTTCGAAGTACTAAGTCCATATATCCGAGAGATGTTAACCCACAAGTTATTCAGTTTTTCTTTTTAGGTTTATATCTTGAAAACAATTTACTAAACGAGTGAAGCCTATTAGCACATCCTCAGTAAGAGCTGTATAATGACTTGTTTATACATTCCAATTCTCTAGCATACTGTGGTTGTCATATTGATGTAATATGATTTCTCTTTGATCACAAAAACCTTTTTGAATTTTGTACTGTTTTTGTATTTTCCCAAACTTTCTCCCCCTAAAATCAAAAACATATTTTTTGTATTTTTAGAATTTTTTTAAGAAAGAATGTACAGAAACATGTCAAACCGATGAGAATTCACGTCAATTCGTCGTCATCCTCAAACTCAACCTCATGAACATCCCTGATGTCAAATTTTTTAAACCGTTTAATTTTAAAAGAATTTTGGTATAGTTTAATCTTGTACGATCAAATGCTTTGGTATAAAAATCTGCTTTTTGGTCATCAGTGTGGATTTTTTCAATTCTAACCAACTTTTTCTCGTAGCAGTCACGGATAAAGTGGTGTCGAATCTCAATATGTTTAGTACGTGAGTGTTGACATGGCTTTTTAGTGATAACTATCGCAGCCTGGTTATCTACATATATAGGCGTATCAAGAAATTGCAGTCTGAAGTCTCTCATTTGCTGTTGAATCTAGAGAATCTGGGAATAACAGCTGGATGCTGAAACGTATTCACCTTCATAGGTAGAGAGCGACCGTAGTCTGTTTCTTGCATTACCACGTTACCAAAAGGGTTCTGAAGAACTGACAACCAGCCGTCCTAGATTTGGCATTAAGTTTACAGCAACCGAAATCAGAATCCGAGTAACCCGCAAGTTTGAAGTCGTCGTGTCGAGGATACCACAAGCCGGTGCTTGGAAAACCCTTCAAATATCTCATGATACGTTTAACGACGATTAAGTGCGAATCTCTTGGATTAGCCTGATAACGGGCGCACAGGCATGTTGGATACATGATATCAGGTCGAGAAGCAGTTAGATACATCAAGGATCCGATCATGGAGGGGTATAATGTTTCGTCAACTTTGACTCCATTAAGATCGGGACAAATGCCGTGATTAGGAGCTAACGGGGTTGATGCTGGTTTCGCACTGTCATATCGAATTTCTCCAATATGTCATGAACATACTTTGTCTGATAGATAAAGATACCATCATGTGACATCCCGGGTTTTTCGGACAACTTAAACGCAATACTTGTCGAGTGAATTATATGCTATGTATTAAACATGTGCTATGTATTAAACATGTACGAGTTAATGAATACGTGATGTGTGATTACGTGAATTGTTTTAGTTACAAAATATATGTATATATAATAAATATGTACACGAACAGAACCGCGACACAAACACAAACCGAACTCCTTGTGATTCTAGGAAACCTTAAACCCAAGTCTTCGGCCGCGAGATTTAGACCTTAAACCTTAAGCCATTCTCGGCCAAGTGCAAACCAAACCAAACCAACCCAAACATATCTCGGCCGCAAGATCAAACCCAAACCGACCCACCCTAGTTCCTCGGCCACGAATTCAAATCCAAACCGTGACCTTGTTGTCTCCTTGCGCTATATATACACACACCCATGCATGCTCTTTCACAACTACAAAACCCTAAAAGAAAAACTGTCGTCGGCAGCCGATCCTTCATCCCTTTTGATCGCGAACAGTTCCTTCCTTCATCACCTCGATCTGATCAGCCTTGTTCACGTTCTCGGTCGCTAACAGCTTGTTGCTTTCAGTCTTGGTCGCAACAGCTTTTCCTTTTCTTTTCTTCCGGTCGCAGCAGCAGCCCTCGCCATCTTCATCCTCGGTCGCAAGCAATCTTTGATCACCGGTCCCTTATCTTACTCACGGTTCGTTTACCTTGTCATTAAAAGATTAAAATTTGTCATATGCTACAAGATAATATTCGGATACATGTATTTTGATTTTGTTGTTTTCGGATTTGTATGATTGAATGAAACGGTTGTGTTGTTTTCGGATTTTTAAGGCTAGGTTGCAAGTAATGTTTGCTTGAAATCTGATAAGTATAGGCTGAGTTTGTTTGTAAAAACTAGAAGTATGAACTAGGGTTTGCATGGATATGTTATTAGTATTGATCTATGATTAGAAATCGGTTCATGATCGCCTAGGTTAATAATAGGAACGGTTTATGGTAACAATATGCTGAAAACAGTTTGCTGAGTAATAGTTACAGCCGACTTCATCTGGCTGTAACTCGGTCATTAGTTGTCGAAAAATGGATTTTCTGATGTCTAGAACGTAGAGATTTGAATAACGAATCTAATGGCGCTGGATTCATAATTTTCTGAAGTCGTTTGATATTTTTAAAGGGCCAAATAAGTTCAGTAACTAAAGCTGTGAAAATCCTGAAATTTTGTTAGTTGTTTATCGAGTTGGATTTTAAAACCAGTAGGGAGTTGAGTCATGATTTTTGTACAGAAACTAGGTATGGAAATTTCCGGCAACTCCAACTGGAATTTTGTTAATTGGACGATCAGTGATTTTTAAATAAATTCTTCCGTGGACTGCAGTCAGAAAGCGATAAATCTGACTGCAGCCGAGTATATTGATATTTATGGTTAAATGGTAAAGATTTAGGACTTGGAAAATTTATATAAATTTCTACAGTATAAATGACACCTGCTGTAAAAATATTGGAATTTTTGGAACGTTGGAACTATTTTATAAAAATCCTAGAAAACAGCTGAATTATGAGCGTTAAGCTGAAATTTGATAACTTGTGATTGTGTGCACCAAATTGTGGCATGGATTGGTTTATGTTCATGATAAGTTGTTTTGATCACTAGGTTCACATGAGGATACTTGCATGCATGTTTGAGTGTTAGATATGTTGTTTGTGTGTATCACTTTGTGCGTAAATTACGTGTAGAATTTGTATTGGTGTGTTCACACACTAACTTGGAATTAATTGGTTTGTTAGGACGCAACTAGCGGTCCCATCTCTTATAACTTCTTTGCTACACTAACCGAGCAAATAAAGGTGAGTTCACGGCCCCTAACTTTATCCGGTTTTTAAACAACAGGGGGAGAAACATGTATACACTCTTCAAACTCAATCTCTTTACGTTATACGAATTTAACGTCACATAACTATTCGGTAACTAAGTTAATGTTAATGTAATGTTATGGTCACTAAGTAGCTATATCACTTAAGTCCTCGTCAATCTCTCGGATCGTTAGTATTGGGTTTAATAGCGGGGGAGTTATAAGTAGTACTACTGGGCCCGACAAGCCCCATCCGAGCTAGTCGCGCTAGCCGACCGGGTATGGTCAACGGGTGAATAATTCGGCCTAACTTCGCCATGGTCAGTGATAGGCCTGGCAACACGGAGGCACAACAGTCAGCTTCGATCGCGAACTCTTACGTGACATAACTTTAGGCTAGCTACCTATATATGTTAACATTGAACTTAATTACGAATCAACTATATTATTCCGGGTTTGGAATAATGGAAACAACAACTATATTATCCCGGGTTGAAGATAATGGAAACAACAACTTATTATTCCGGGTTTGGAATAATGGAACCAACATCATTATTATTCCGGGTTGGGAATAATGGACTAAATCGTTATCCCGGGTTAGGGATAACGGAGGAAACAAACTCATAACCGAACAAACGAATTATGAAAACCTGTGAACTCACTCATCTTTAATGTTGACACTTGTTTCTTTACATGTTTCTCGGGACGCTAGGAGCTCTAGGTGCACGCACATGCATTGAACAAGACATCTTTTATCGAGTCTTATTTATAAATATTGTTTTGGGGTTTTTCATTTGTTTTGGCGTTTGTGTTGGCGCCCGCTTCACTACTTATTTATGCTTCCGCTCAAACTTTAAAAACTGATGCTTCTGCTAAATATTGGTAACTAATCAAGACAATATAAAATCTACGACAAATGATTTTTGAAAACGTATTATCAAATCATATAGAGTCGTTCGACGTACTAGTGTTTCAGATTCTGGTTTGATCACACGCCTCGCGGTAAAACTCCGCAAGTGGAAATTGAGGGTGTGACAGATTGGTGTCAGAGCCACTAGCTATAGAGAACCAGGTTTGCATTAGAAGTAGACCTAAACTATAGCTGATTTCACGACACTAGACTTAGTTTGGCACCGAACTATTTTATCTTGTTATGCAATATACCACAACTGTGTTATGTAGATTATGCCTTCATAATAAGAAATGAAAACAACTCGTAACTAACTACACGACCTAACAGGCAATGTCATCATCCTCATCGTCATCATCATCCGACAGACCTACGCCACCAAGAGCGCCAGGAAAGGCACCTATGGTGGAACCCTTACCATCTTATGGCGTGGAGACACGCTCAGCTGCGAGGAAAAGGCTCGCTCTGGGGGAGGAGTCATCATCACGCCCAACCATTGCTGTGCCGGTTGAACCGGTTAACCCTGTAGAAGTAGGAATTGACCTACTTAGAATCATATTACATAAACAACAAGCACAGATAGAAAGAATGCAGGAAACCATCCTAGCACAAGGATGGATGATCCGACAACTGACTGGTAAAACCGACTCGCTCGAGGAAGAGCATCATACGAGTAAGATAGCTCGTAACACCATAGCCAGAGATCTGCGTGCTGAGCAGATAAGAGCCGACTGGCTTGAGGACAGAGTCCTGGAAAATAGTTGGAACATTCAGGAACTGCAAAATCAAGCACTTGCACCAGCACCGGCCCCTCCAGTGCCGGTGGAGGAGGATCCGGAGGAGGACCCAGCTGTAGAAGCTGGAAATGCCGCGCAGGATGACGGCAACGACAGTGACTTGGGGGACGGAGACGTAGACGACTGACACGTCTCGCTTATTTTATTTATTTTCCTTCAGTCTATTCATTTTCCCACTTGTGTTTAAACTTGAGACTTTATAGTGAATTCATAAGTTTGATTTGCACTTTTGTAAGACGTTGAAATTTCAGTTAATCAAGTATTTCTTTTGACTATTTAACATATTAAGTTGACATAACTTGATAATTATTAAAGTACGAAGTAGGATAACTATATTGGATATATAGACTTATCGGGGTGTGTTTGTGTTGTGTTTCGAAGATCTAAATGGCAACTGGATGACGTGGAAACCTTAACTTAACGCCCGAAGAGCTAGCTGCCATGATTCAAGAGCACGTGAACGCAGCTTTAGCGGGTGTTCAGAACCAACCGGCAGGTAACCATTATTAAATTTTCGTGTGAAAATCTAATAGTTGGGCTAGTAGGATTCCTCGCTGACTACCTATTCTCTGTCAGCAGGAGCAGGCTTTAACCCCTACAAGATGTTCCTCGACGCGAAACCAAGCAAATTCTCGGGGGCGGAAGGACCCATTGGACTGGTCCGCTGGATCGAAAAATCTGAATCCGTTTTTGAAATGTGCAACTGTCTAGAGGCCAACAAGGTCAAGTACGCAGCCTCAACACTGGAAGATGGGGCACTGACATGGTGGAATGCACAAGCCCAAACACGTGGACATATAGGTGCGAATGCAATGGCCTGGGCCGAGTTCAAGGCCCTAATCAAAGAGGAGTACTGCCCACGGGACAGAGTGCAACAGTTAGAGCAAGCCTTATGGAACCACAAGATGGTGGGATCGGAAATTGAAGCTTACACCGCAAAACATCATGACTTGGTATTTCTGTGTCTCGATTTGGCCAACACTGTGGAGAAAAGACTCGAGTCTATCTTGGGGGTCTGGTTCCGGAGATTCAGGGTATGGTAATGGCTAGTAACCCTGCAACTGAACATCAAGCAATCCGATTGGCTCACAAACTCACCAATAAGGCGATGGAACAAAAGAAGCTGCCAGCACGGGGTACAACTGAAGTTGCCCCGGATAACAAAAGAAAGTTTGAAGACTCGTCTGCTCGACAGTCTTCATCATCCCAGCCGCAGCAGGGGAACCAGAAACGGTTCAATCATTACAACAGCCACCGGGGTCACCAAAATCATCCTGCCAACAACAACAACAACCAGAACGCAAGCGGCTATGCAGGTCGAAAGCCGCAGTGCAACCGCTGTATCTCCATCATAACGGCCCTTGTGCCGGGAATCGCTGCCAACGATGTGGCAAGATGGGACATGCGGCAAAGGATTGTCGTGGGGAAATCATGTCCCGACAGAATCAAAATCAACCCCAGGGTCAGCAGCAGGGTATTAACCGGGGATGCTATCAGTGTGGTAGCACTGCTCACTTCAAAAGAGACTGCCCACAGCTGCGTAACAACAACAATAATGGTGGAAACAACCACAACCACAATAACCACAACAACAATAATAACAACAACAATAATGGGAACGGTGGCACAGGAGGTGCAAAAGGTCGCGCATTTACATTGGGCCGCGGAGAGGCCAGAAACGACTCGAACGTGGTCACCGGTAAGTTTCCCCTTAATGAACATTTTGCTTCTGTGCTTTTTGATACGGGTGCGGATAGGAGCTTTATATCCGAGTCTTTTAGGAAGAACCTAAATCTCACGCTTAAACCATTAGAGACCCCTTATGTTATAGAATTAGCCGATGGTAAATCTGTAGATGTGACCCATATAGTATCCGGCTGTCAAATCCAACTCGCGGGTCACACTTTTACCATTGATCTGATGACAACTACCTTGGGTAGTTTTGACGTGGTAGTCGGAATGGACTGGCTATCCGACGTCCGGGCTGAAGTTCTCTGCTTCGAAAAATCTATCCGTATTCCGCTCTCTAACGACGAAATCTTGACGGTACAAGGCGATAAGGCAAGCGCCGTCACCAACATCATCTCATACATGCAAGCGCAGAAGTATCTTCGGAGAAAGAACTCCTTCTCTTTACTCGCACTGATTACCGAACAACCTAAGGACGAGAAACGCATAGAAGATATCCCTGTCGTCCGTGAATTTTCCGATGTATTCCCAGAAGAACTACCTTGTCTTCCACCCCATCGACAATTGGAGTTTGAAATCGAATTGGCGAACAATGCAACTCCTATCGCCAAGGCTCCATACCGCCTAGCTCCAGCCGAGCTGCAGGAGCTGTCTACCCAACTTCAGGAACTATTAGAAAAAGGATTTATCCGACCAAGCGTTTCGCCATGGGGAGCTCCAGTCCTTTTTGTCAAGAAGAAGGACGGGACTTTCCGCATGTGCATCGACTATAGGGAACTCAACAAGGTTACTATCAAGAACCGATACCCGTTACCTTGCATCGACGATCTCTTCGACCAACTTCAAGGGTCAAGCTACTACTCCAAGATTGATTTACGGTCCGGTTACCACCAGCTACGCGTCAGGGAGGAGGATATCGCTAAGACGGCATTTCGCACTCGGTATGGCCATTATGAGTTCTTGGTCATGCCCTTCGGTCTCACCAACGCACCTGCGGTGTTCATGGACCTCATGAACCGCGTGTGTAAACCATATCTCGACAAATTTGTCATTGTGTTCATCGATGACATACTCATCTACTCCAAAAGTGAAGAAGAGCATGCTGAACATCTACGATTACTGTTAGGATTACTCCAACAGGAAAAGCTATATGCCAAGCTTTCGAAGTGTGATTTCTGGATTCGGGAAGTTCAGTTTCTCGGGCATATCGTGAATGAAAGGGGAATCCACGTGGACCCTGCCAAGATTGAAGCCATCAAAAACTGGGAAGCACCCAAGACACCGACGGAGATCCGCCAATTTTTGGGATTGGCTGGTTACTACAGACGTTTCATCGAGGGATTTTCAAAGATCGCACAACCGCTTACTACCCTCACCCAGAAAGGCATCAAGTATGCTTGGGGTGACAAGCAAGAAGCAGCATTTCAATTGCTGAAACAGAAACTTTGCAGTGCACCTATTCTGTCCTTGCCGGAAGGGACAGAAGACTTTGTAGTATATTGTGATGCTTCCATTCAGGGATTGGGATGCGTACTCATGCAACGCGATAAGGTCATCGCGTATGCGTCGCGACAACTGAAGGTTCACGAGAAAAACTACACGACGCATGACCTGGAATTGGGAGCAGTAGTGTTTGCACTTAAGATTTGGAGACACTACCTCTATGGAACGAAGTGCACAATCTTTACAGACCACAAGAGCCTCCAACACATCTTTGATCAGAAGGAGTTGAACATGCGACAGCGTCGCTGGGTCGAGCTCTTGAACGATTATAAGTGTGCCATTCGGTATCACCCGGGTAAAGCTAACGTGGTAGCTGACGCCCTCAGTAGGAAGGAACACTTGAAACCTCGCCGTGTACGAGCATTACAACTCACTATTCATTCGGGGCTACCCGAACAAATACGCGACGCCCAGTTAGAAGCAGTTAAGGAGGAAAACATCAAGGACGAATCGGTGGGAAAAATGGAACGCGATTGGGAAGTAAAGCCCAATGGAGCCCGGTATTTCATGAATCGCATATGGGTACCTCTCTACGGAAACCTCAGAGAGCTAGTCATGGATGAAGCTTACAAATCCCGATACTCTGTCCATCCGGGTTCAGATAAGATGTATCAAGACCTTAAAGCTGCGTATTGGTGGCCCAACATGAAAGCCGATATAGCCACCTACGTGAGTAAATGTTTGACTTGTGCAAAAGTCAAGGTGGAGTATCAAAAGCCATCGGGGCTACTCCAACAACCTGAGATCCCAGTGTGGAAATGGGATCAGATCTCGATGGATTTCATCACTAAAATCCCGCGAACTTTGGGTGGTTGCGATACCATCTGGGTAATTGTGGATCGTTTAACTAAGTCCGCACACTTCCTAGCTATTAAAGAAACAGATAAGATGGAGAAGTTGACTCGCATCTACATTAAGGAAGTAGTTTCTCGGCACGGAGTGCCAACATCCATCATCTCAGACAGAGATGCTCGCTTCACGTCCAACTTCTGGCAGTCACTCCAGAAAGCGTTGGGAACACGCTTGGATATGAGCACAGCCTATCACCCCAGACTGATGGTCAAAGTGAAAGGACCATACAAACCTTGGAAGACATGCTTAGGGCATGCGTCATAGACTTCGGAAATAGTTGGGAAATCCACCTGCCTCTAGTAGAATTCTCATATAACAACAGCTATCATACGAGTATTTCGGCAGCACCGTTTGAGGCATTATACGGTCGTAAATGTAGATCACCAGTCTGCTGGGCAGAAGTCGGTGACAGTCAACTCACAGGCCCTGAGTTAATACTTGAGGCTACCGAAAAGATTGTACAAATCAGAAACCGCATGGCGGCGGCACGAGATCGACAGAAAAGCTACGCTGATCAACGACGCAAACCGCTCGAATTTCAAGTAGGCGATCGCGTCCTACTAAAGGTGTCACCCTGGAAGGGTGTAATCCGCTTTGGAAAACGGGGCAAACTTAACCCACGGTACGTAGGCCCGTTTGTAATCTTGAAACGTATTGGACCCGTAGCTTATCAATTAGACCTTCCTGCCGAACTCAGTGGAGTTCACAACGTATTTCACGTGTCAAATCTGAAGAAGTGTCTATCAGATGAAACTCTAGTCATTCCATTGGATGAGATCCAAGTGGATGAACAACTGCACTTTGTGGAACAGCCTATCGAGATCATGGATCGTGAGATCAAGACTCGAAGGCACAGCAAGATTCCGATCGTTAAGGTTCGTTGGGACTCTAAGCGTGGACCGGAGTTCACGTGGGAAAGAGAGGATCAAATGAAAAGCAAATACCCACACCTCTTCGCAACTGAGCAGCAAACTAACGATACCAGTAAATAAATTTTCGGGACGAAAATTCTTTCAACATGGAGATGATGTGACAACCTGGAAATTTCTCATACTTTTGCGTACTATTGTTAACTAAGTCCTTGTGCATGGCACTTGGAAATCTTTGTGCATGGCACTTGGGAACTTCTTGTAACGTTGCGTACCATCATTAACGAACTAACTCTTTGTGCGTGGCATTCTAAACATGTACGCTACATTCTAAACCGCGTTTCCTCAATTTTCGGGACGAAAATTCTTTCAACATGGGGATAATGTGACATCCCGGGTTTTTCGGACAACTTAAACGCAATACTTGTCGAGTGAATTATATGCTATGTATTAAACGTGTACGAGTTAATGAATACGTGATGTGTGATTACGTGAATTGTTTTAGTTACAAAATATATGTATATATAGTACACGAACCGAACCGCGACACAAACACAAACCGAACTCCTTGTGATTCTAGGAAACCTTAAACCCAAGTCTTCGGCCGCGAGATTTAGACCTTAAACCTTAAGCCATTCTCGGCCAAGTGCAAACCAAACCAAACCAACCCAAACATATCTCGGCCGCAAGATCAAACCCAAACCGACCCACCCTAGTTCCTCGGCCACGAATTCAAATCCAAACCGTGACCTTTTTGTCTCCTTGCGCTATATATACACACACCCATGCATGCTCTTTCACAACTACAAAACCCTAAAAGAAAAACTATCGTCGCAGCCGATCCTTCATCCCTTTTGATCGCGAACAGCTTCCTTCCTTCATCACCTCGATCTGATCAGCCTTGTTCACGTTCTCGGTCGCTAACAGCTTGTTGCTTTCAGTCCTTGTCGCAACAGCTTTTCCTTTTCTTTTCTTCCGGTCGCAGCAGCAGCCCTTCGCCATCTTCATCCTCGGTCGCAAGCAATCTTTGATCACCGGTCCCTTATCTTACTCACGGTTCGTTTACCGTTGTCATTAAAAGATTAAAATTTTTCATATGCTACAAGATAATATTCGGATACATGTATTTTGATTTTGTTGTTTTCGGATTTGTATGATTGAATGAAACGGTTGTGTTGTTTTCGGATTTTTAAGGCTAGGTTGCAAGTAATGTTTGCTTGAAATCTGATAAGTATAGGCTGAGTTTGTTTGTAAAAACTAGAAGTATGAACTAGGGTTTGCATGGATATGTTATTAGTATTGATCTATGATTAGAAATCGGTTCATGATCGCCTAGGTTAATAATAGGAACGGTTTATGGTAACAATATGCTGAAAACAGTTTGCTGAGTAATAGTTACAGCCGACTTCATCTGGCTGTAACTCGGTCATTAGTTGTCGAAAAATGGATTTTCTGATGTCTAGAACGTAGAGATTTGAATAACGAATCTAATGGCGCTGGATTCATAATTTTCTGAAGTCGTTTGATATTTTTAAAGGGCCAAATAAGTTCAGTAACTAAAGCTGTGAAAATCCTGAAATTTTGTTAGTTGTTTATCGAGTTGGATTTTAAAACCAGTAGGGAGTTGAGTCATGATTTTTGTACAGAAACTAGGTATGGAAATTTCCGGCAACTCCAACTGGAATTTTGTTAATTGGACGATCAGTGATTTTTAAATAAATTCTTCCGTGGACTGCAGTCAGAAAGCGATAAATCTGACTGCAGCCGAGTATATTGATATTTATGGTTAAATGGTAAAGATTTAGGACTTGGAAAATTTATATAAATTTCTACAGTATAAATGACACCTGCTGTAAAAATATTGGAATTTTTGGAACGTTGGAACTATTTTATAAAAATCCTAGAAAACAGCTGAATTATGAGCGTTAAGCTGAAATTTGATAACTTGTGATTGTGTGCACCAAATTGTGGCATGGATTGGTTTATGTTCATGATAAGTTGTTTTGATCACTAGGTTCACATGAGGATACTTGCATGCATGTTTGAGTGTTAGATATGTTGTTTGTGTGTATCACTTTGTGCGTAAATTACGTGTAGAATTTGTATTGGTGTGTTCACACACTGACTTGGAATTAATTGGTTTGTTAGGACGCAACTAGCGGTCCCATCTCTTATAACTTCTTTGCTACACTAACCGAGCAAATAAAGGTGAGTTCACGGCCCCTAACTTTATCCGGTTTTTAAACAACAGGGGGAGAAACATGTATACACTCTTCAAACTCAATCTCTTTACGTTATACGAATTTAACGTCACATAACTATTCGGTAACTAAGTTAATGTTAATGTAATGTTATGGTCACTAAGTAGCTATATCACTTAAGTCCTCGTCAATCTCTCGGATCGTTAGTATTGGGTTTAATAGCGGGGGAGTTATAAGTAGTACTACTGGGCCCGACAAGCCCCATCCGAGCTAGTCGCGCTAGCCGACCGGGTATGGTCAACGGGTGAATAATTCGGCCTAACTTCGCCATGGTCAGTGATAGGCCTGGCAACACGGAGGCACAACAGTCAGCTTCGATCGCGAACTCTTACGTGACATAACTTTAGGCTAGCTACCTATATATGTTAACATTGAACTTAATTACGAATCAACTATATTATTCCGGGTTTGGAATAATGGAAACAACAACTATATTATCCCGGGTTGAAGATAATGGAAACAACAACTTATTATTCCGGGTTTGGAATAATGGAACCAACATCATTATTATTCCGGGTTGGGAATAATGGACTAAATCGTTATCCCGGGTTAGGGATAACGGAGGAAACAAACTCATAACCGAACAAACGAATTATGAAAACCTGTGAACTCACTCATCTTTAATGTTGACACTTGTTTCTTTACATGTTTCTCGGGACGCTAGGAGCTCTAGGTGCACGCACATGCATTGAACAAGACATCTTTTATCGAGTCTTATTTATAAATATTGTTTTGGGGTTTTTCATTTGTTTTGGCGTTTGTGTTGGCGCCCGCTTCACTACTTATTTATGCTTCCGCTCAAACTTTAAAAACTGATGCTTCTGCTAAATATTGGTAACTAATCAAGACAATATAAAATCTACGACAAATGATTTTTGAAAACGTATTATCAAATCATATAGAGTCGTTCGACGTACTAGTGTTTCAGATTCTGGTTTGATCACACGCCTCGCGGTAAAACTCCGCAAGTGGAAATTGAGGGTGTGACAGATTGGTGTCAGAGCCACTAGCTATAGAGAACCAGGTTTGCATTAGAAGTAGACCTAAACTATAGCTGATTTCACGACACTAGACTTAGTTTGGCACCGAACTATTTTATCTTGTTATGCAATATACCACAACTGTGTTATGTAGATTATGCCTTCATAATAAGAAATGAAAACAACTCGTAACTAACTACACGACCTAACAGGCAATGTCATCATCCTCATCGTCATCATCATCCGACAGACCTACGCCACCAAGAGCGCCAGGAAAGGCACCTATGGTGGAACCCTTACCATCTTATGGCGTGGAGACACGCTCAGCTGCGAGGAAAAGGCTCGCTCTGGGGGAGGAGTCATCATCACGCCCAACCATTGCTGTGCCGGTTGAACCGGTTAACCCTGTAGAAGTAGGAATTGACCTACTTAGAATCATATTACATAAACAACAAGCACAGATAGAAAGAATGCAGGAAACCATCCTAGCACAAGGATGGATGATCCGACAACTGACTGGTAAAACCGACTCGCTCGAGGAAGAGCATCATACGAGTAAGATAGCTCGTAACACCATAGCCAGAGATCTGCGTGCTGAGCAGATAAGAGCCGACTGGCTTGAGGACAGAGTCCTGGAAAATAGTTGGAACATTCAGGAACTGCAAAATCAAGCACTTGCACCAGCACCGGCCCCTCCAGTGCCGGTGGAGGAGGATCCGGAGGAGGACCCAGCTGTAGAAGCTGGAAATGCCGCGCAGGATGACGGCAACGACAGTGACTTGGGGGACGGAGACGTAGACGACTGACACGTCTCGCTTATTTTATTTATTTTCCTTCAGTCTATTCATTTTCCCACTTGTGTTTAAACTTGAGACTTTATAGTGAATTCATAAGTTTGATTTGCACTTTTGTAAGACGTTGAAATTTCAGTTAATCAAGTATTTCTTTTGACTATTTAACATATTAAGTTGACATAACTTGATAATTATTAAAGTACGAAGTAGGATAACTATATTGGATATATAGACTTATCGGGGTGTGTTTGTGTTGTGTTTCGAAGATCTAAATGGCAACTGGATGACGTGGAAACCTTAACTTAACGCCCGAAGAGCTAGCTGCCATGATTCAAGAGCACGTGAACGCAGCTTTAGCGGGTGTTCAGAACCAACCGGCAGGTAACCATTATTAAATTTTCGTGTGAAAATCTAATAGTTGGGCTAGTAGGATTCCTCGCTGACTACCTATTCTCTGTCAGCAGGAGCAGGCTTTAACCCCTACAAGATGTTCCTCGACGCGAAACCAAGCAAATTCTCGGGGGCGGAAGGACCCATTGGACTGGTCCGCTGGATCGAAAAATCTGAATCCGTTTTTGAAATGTGCAACTGTCTAGAGGCCAACAAGGTCAAGTACGCAGCCTCAACACTGGAAGATGGGGCACTGACATGGTGGAATGCACAAGCCCAAACACGTGGACATATAGGTGCGAATGCAATGGCCTGGGCCGAGTTCAAGGCCCTAATCAAAGAGGAGTACTGCCCACGGGACAGAGTGCAACAGTTAGAGCAAGCCTTATGGAACCACAAGATGGTGGGATCGGAAATTGAAGCTTACACCGCAAAACATCATGACTTGGTATTTCTGTGTCTCGATTTGGCCAACACTGTGGAGAAAAGACTCGAGTTCTATCTTGGGGGTCTGGTTCCGGAGATTCAGGGTATGGTAATGGCTAGTAACCCTGCAACTGAACATCAAGCAATCCGATTGGCTCACAAACTCACCAATAAGGCGATGGAACAAAAGAAGCTGCCAGCACGGGGTACAACTGAAGTTGCCCCAGATAACAAAAGAAAGTTTGAAGACTCGTCTGCTCGACAGTCTTCATCATCCCAGCCGCAGCAGGGGAACCAGAAACGGTTCAATCATTACAACAGCCACCGGGGTCACCAAAATCATCCTGCCAACAACAACAACAACCAGAACGCAAGCGGCTATGCAGGTCGAAAGCCGCAGTGCAACCGCTGTATCTCCATCATAACGGCCCTTGTGCCGGGAATCGCTGCCAACGATGTGGCAAGATGGGACATGCGGCAAAGGATTGTCGTGGGGAAATCATGTCCCGACAGAATCAAAATCCAACCCCAGGGTCAGCAGCAGGGTATTAACCGGGGATGCTATCAGTGTGGTAGCACTGCTCACTTCAAAAGAGACTGCCCACAGCTGCGTAACAACAACAATAATGGTGGAAACAACCACAACCACAATAACCACAACAACAATAATAACAACAACAATAATGGGAACGGTGGCACAGGAGGTACCACGAGTCGAGCTTTGTTGCGGATCACGATTCCTCTATCATCACGCTTGCACTTGAAGACCCATCGAGTGCTTATCTTTTTGTGATGATCTAGTAGGTCAACAAGCTTCCAGACTCCCAGCTTCTGGAATTGAAGCAATTTCTCTTGCATTGTGTCCACCCAGCTCTCTTCTTTTAACGTGTCTTTCTAGTTCCCGGGTTCCAAACAAAACAACTATTAGAAAGTCTGGTTCGTAGTGGAGCAATACGAGTATAAATACAATATAGATCCTTGTTGATCTGATTGCGAGTTTGCACTCCCATTTGTAAGCTGCCTATAATGTTCTCCGAAGGATGATAAGAAAGGCCCTCGGCATCCTTTGCTTGGAACATCTACATGAGATTGCAAATTTGTGAGAACTTCATCAACAACCGGTGTAGACGAAGAAGCTTCATTCCTGACGTTTGATTGATCGACTTGATTATTCAGGAAGCTTTCAATCTGCTCTGATCCTTGACCGGAACTGGATCCTCAATCATCAAAAGTCGGTTCCCGATCAGAGTCAACATTTGGCTGTTTCTAGGCAGAGGATTCAGCAGTGTTGACAATTGGCACAAGTACATATTCTTGACGAGTAGAGCTTGGACCGACATCAGACGTGTTTACAGGAAGTGACGTGGAAATCATCAACGGTCTAGAAACTTGTTCTTGATTGGATATTTGATGCTGTTGAAAGAGCATAACAACTTCTTCTTCTGATGGCACATCTGGCAGGTCGAAAGAATCCCACAAACCCTCGTAGTTAAACAGCCATGGATCCCCAGGTTTCTGCGTTGGCGTAGTATACCTTTGACAATCAACATGCTGTGCAAGAATAACCTGGTTCAGACTCGGCAAGAAAACACGTTTTTGAGGAATAGCATAACCGACAAAAAATCCTTCCAAGGATTTGACTCCAAATTTACCATCCGGGTCCAATACGGTACACGGTGATCTTCGGCTTCTGCTGATTAAGTAACTCGAAACAAGTCTTGTTGTGAGGCTTGACTGTTAACACACGATTTAAGGTGTAACACGTTGATGCGACTCCTTCGCTCAAGAAACTGATTGGCAATTTCGAATCGGCGAGCATGGTTCTGGCAGTCTCGATCAGAGTGTGATTCTTATGTTCAGCTACTCCATTTTGTTGAGGAGTATAAGGGGTGCTGAACTCGTGAAGAATCCCCTATTCATTGCAGAATTCGAGCATCCTCTTGTTCTTGAACTTTATACCGTTGTCACTGCGGATTCTCTTGATTGGCAAGTGATAGAGATTTTCGAGCTTTCTGAAGAGAATCATTAGAGTTTCAAACGTTTCATCTTTGCTCTCTAGAAAGAAAACCCATGAGAATCTTGAGAAATCGTCTGTAACGACCAGGCAATATAGATCACCAGATATGCTTTTAACATTCACAGGCCCGAATAGATCCATATGTAGCCTCTCTAGTGGTAGCTTGATAGAATTTAACAGCTTTCATGGGAGTGATTTCTTGTGTTGTTTCCCCTTTTTACAGCTCTGACAATCATCGGATAATTGAAAATTCTTCAAATTAACACCCTTCACTAGGTCGTTATGCACAAGATAATTAATCTTTTCGCAGATGAATGTGCCCCATCTTCTGATGCCATAGAATAGACTCGTTCTCGGTAGCTTTAGAAACAAAGCATTAAACTTTCTTTGATGTTGTAAAAGTGACACTCATGTCGAGAACATACAGATCATTCTCTCGCGGAGCACGCATAAGAATCCATTCCTCAAGAATTTTGAATCTCAGCTTTAAGATCAAGCATTCTTTATCATTGAAGTGCGTCGTAAATTTCTTGTCACAAATCTGCGAAATGCTGAGTAGATTGTTCTTAAGTTCCGCGATGTAGTTCACTTTATCAAAAGATACAACTCCATTCGTGAGAATTCCTTCACCGACAATTCTACCTCCTTGTGTTCCAGCAAAACTCACATACCCTCCTCGGATAGCCTTGACGTCGTGTAACAACGCAAGCATCCCTGTCATGTGTCTGGAAGCTCCACTATCCATTATCCATTTAGACATTATCGATCACGGGAGCCCCTGCACACATGAAGAAGAGACTATTTAAACAAAGAAACCCAAGCCTGCTTGGTCTTGGGTGGGTTCGAAATATCAAATTTTGGACCTACTTTGTTTTTATCATTCTTTTTAGGCTCGGTTTTGTGTGGAATGGAAGGTTCAACCTTGGATGGTTTGACTTTTACAACCCATATTTGCGTTTGCTATTTTGCCCTTTTAGCATAAAATTTTGAATCCATTTGATGAAATTTAGTTGATGTTTCACCAATTTCAAATTTAGAGTTACGTTGAATCGTTGGTTTAACATTTTTGTAGGGTTCGTTGTTTCTTTTCAAAATTTGCTTAGGTGCAATCGTAGGTGCCTTTTGTTTCTCATCCTTGGTGAACCTTTTAGAGTTAGAAACAGGTTTTGGATATTCTTGTGAGCAATATCGTGAAATATGCCCGACTTTCTTACATTTGTAGCATGTCCTACTGTCTTTACGAACATAGGAATCCAAAACTTGTCTCTTATTTTCTTTCTCATTCTAGAAATCATCATTTGATTGTGTCCCGATGATTTCTTTTTCCTTCTCTTGTTGTTGTCCCAAAAATAAAATTGATTTTCTTAGTAAAGTTTAGGTTTTGGGACCTGTTATTCATTCTTCGCTTTTGGAAACCCTAACCCGCTCTCCTATTCTCAGGATAATCTCTGTTTTTATTATGGTAGGGTTTGTTAACATATTATGATTTAGAATAGAATGATACATTGTGTTTTTCCAAATCAGAATGGCTTACCTCCACAAGCTTAAACAATTTATCGACACGATCCAGATTCACGTTCTGGATTGGAAAGTCCTCATCCAATTATAGTTTATCAGATCCATTCATTTTATAAACTATGACATTTGGATCATTGTTTAAACTATTTTCCGATGTTTCAACATCAGATTCAGACTTATCAGATTCATTTTTTAAAACATTTTCGACCATTGTTTTAACCACCTCAGAGTCCATTCATTTTCAGATTTTGTGTAAATTACGTCAATGTTCGTAGGCAGCTCGTTTGACCGTTCAGTTTTCAATTTTTGATTAAGCGCCTTTTCCACCCCTGATGATTTTTTACAAGCATAACTATTCCACATGGGTGGTGGAACACGATAGTAACTCACACTCTTGTTTTCCTCATTATTAGATTCTTCTTTGTTTTCAATCTTAGGTAGAATGTGATCAATGACGTAAGAGCTTGTGGAATAACTGATTAACAATGTGTTAACCCGTTCAGTTTCGATTCTTACCTTCTCAAGCTCACTTTTCAGCTCAACAATAGTGTTTAAGTGAATATTAATGGTCATTTGCTTGTCCATTACTGTCGCTTTGAGCATGGAAAGAGTTCCATCATTTTCTCTGAGTGCTTTTTCATACTGTTTAACTGATTTACTTAATTTGTCATATGCTACTTTTGTTGATTTGTAATCACTCGACAAATTATTTGTCAAACCTTTGAGCTCATTATATAATGTGTCTTTTGCAACACATTCTCTGCATGGCTCAGCACATTTCAAACATGATTTTTCTACTACAGACTCACATTTAGACTCATTTACCTCATTTGTGTTTGCCATACATGCCTTGCTAGTCTCATCAATCAACTTCTCCATCTCTACAACAACTTTCTTTTCAACATCAGCCGTCTTCTGTTTTTCGCTAGATGATCGATGGCTTAGTCCAAAGTAACCTGCAAAAGTTTTCAAAATATCGTTAGGCAAGAGGCGTTTAAATGTACTGTTTAAAAGTTCCTCCTCTTCTGATGATGTATGATAGTAGTAATCATCTTCTGGAGCCTCATCAAAAGATGCCTCTGATTCTTCTTCAGGTTCTTCGATTATCTCAGCAACCAATGCCAAACTCTCATTCTTGGAAATTTATTTGTTCCAGTTAAAGCCCTTGTCTTCTTGAGTCACCATAAGTGCTTTGTTTTGGTTTCTGGCTGTCTATCTTCGATTGGCACCATTTGAGTTCTTGATTGAGGATGATGGTAGATAGCTCTCTTGTAGTAGTCATCGGCAAAAGGGTTATGATTACCCTGAACTTCTCTATTTGGACATTCACGTTTAAAATGTCCCTTCTCCCGACACTTAAAACAAGTAACTTTGGATTTGTCGAATCCAAGTTTTCCATCCAAACCTCCCAAGTTATCTTTCCCGGTGATTTCCATGAAGCGTTGTGCGCGTCGAACAATAGATGCCATACACCATTTTATGTTGATCAACTCCATTTCTACCGGATCAATCTGGTCATAGTCCTCTCCGGTCATTTCTGAGTTTCCAATCTTTCCTACTACAAGAATATCATAAGATTCAAGGACCGATGCTAATAAGGACATATGCTGCTTGGTAGTCTTCTCATCAAAGTTTTGTGCATTCTAGAAATCAACAGCGATATTCTACTGAAGTACCCTTTGAGTAGGATTTGACTGACTGTTCTGGTTGATCTGGGGATTGCTCGATCCATGTGATGACTGTGGGCTTTGAGATGCGTTCGGATTGACTGTAGCAAATGATTGAAAGCCACTATTTTGACTTGACAGTGAACTCGGTGTGTTGTAAGCGCTAAAGGCAGTCAGGATCTTTGGAGACTGTATCTGAGCGGCAGAACTATTCTTGAAATAAAGATAACATCTTGTTGCACTTGAACGTTCTTGTTCTTCACCATCTTTTGCATTTCAAGCTCATTTCCCTCCAATCTCTCTATGAAACGTGGTAATGAGAGATTACCCTATTCAGTTCTATTCTTCAAGATGGTCAAATAAGTAGACCATTCGCCTTGCAATAAGGAATCGGCGAGTTTATCAACCAGTTCTTTGTTCGTCTTGACGATTCCCATTCGCTTCATTTGCACCACCAGATGACAATATCTTTCAATCAATTGTTTAACCGTCTCTCCTTTGATCAAGGTAATGATGTCAAATTCTTTACTTAATTACGATCTCTTTCCTTTACACAATTGGGCATTTCCCTAGAATTTCAATCGAATAGCGTTCCATAATGATTGTGTGTCATCATCATGTCGTAACAGCGCCAGTATATCTTCCTTGATGGATTGTTGCAAGATGTTCATCATTTTCTTCTCGTTGATAAAATTTTCCCTTTCATACTCCGAAAGTTGAGCCAATGTCTCGACCGTTCTCTCCAATAAGTGATTGATATTTTTCTTCGTTAGCAAACCCACAGGTAAAATGATTCGCCTGAACCCAGTTCAAGAAACGTTCGCTTCAACTATCGAAGTCTTCGAGGTTCATTAACTTTGGTGGTTTCGTCATTGTGCCCATTTTGTTCTCGAGGTTCATGTTTTGTGCTACAATAGTCGTGATTGCTGATGTAGCAAATGCGTTATAAAATTCTTCTGCCATTTTTTTGTAAAGATTTAAAAACACACTTTTCGAAAAAACTGATTAGTACGGAAAAATTCCTTCGTGCGGATAACAAAAACAGTTCGTGCGACCAAGATCCGTTCGTACGATCCAGAAATTCGTGCAGACAAGGTGATTCAAACAAGATACTCGTGCGAATAAGGAGATGACTCGTACGATTGAAACTTTCACTCGTACGAATGAGTTGCTCGTACGAGTGTGTAACTCGTGCGAATCACAGTTTTAAAGTTTAACTAGTAAATTTTAAGAACTTTTGATAGTTCGTTCGTACGAATGGCCTAAATCGTACGGACATTTGTTCGTGCAAGTGGTCTCTCTACACGTACGAAGCAACTTAGGTCTTCAAACGGATGAATTTTACCAATTTAACATGATTAAGTCTGATTTTTGATCTGAAATTGTTAAGGATTAATTAGGATGTATTTTAACGTGATTTCCTAGAATCCAAGTCCATTTTGTCCGTAAATTCGTCCAATTCCGAGATCAGTTTGGGAATGTGTAGAAGTAGAAAGCTGCAACAGTGAATCTGAAACTGAAATAGTTGGTAGCTTGCAGATACCTGACGTTTGTTAGCAGATCAGACCTCAAGACTCTGATACCACTTGAGAGGGGGGATCAGCTCCTCCAATGAGCAACCGGTCTGACCTAACTCAGCTAAAAGAGGCGGAATTCATTGTTAGTGAGGATGACAAACGAACAAGTGAGATCTACTGTTTAACTGCTCTGAATGTATTGATTGACATGCAAAGTACAAGGCAAGTAAACAAATCAGCAGGGCTTCGCCGTACCAACTGGACTAACACTCACTAGCTCTGACACAACACTCCTCTATTTATAGGTCGACATGACTCGCACTGGAGTGTGTGAAACAAAGATTGTGACTCGTGCGAGTGGCTGCCTCCAACTAGTCACAAAGTGTCACTCGTATGAGTCAAGTACTTCACTCGTACGAGCCATCTACAAAAACATATAAAATAAACAACATTTATACATTTGATGTTTAAGCCCTATATACAATAAGGACATATCCTAGACGTAGGCAATAGGCATTATGCACCAACAAAATATTATACGGCCTGTTCCCTTATATGAAAAGGATATGCTAGTAGACACTTGGTTTGATTGATAGTTTACACATGCTAGTAGTATACAAATTGCCATGTTAGATTTAGACCTTTTATTCTATATTATATAGACCAAACGTGTATGCTCACCAACTATTTTGTTAACCTTTATTATCATATATTGAAGAGAATTGATGATAATGTTCAAGAAATTTACTAGGTGGATTTAGAAATGCACGAATAAATTAGTTTTCTTGTGTTTGAATATTTGAATTGTTGTAATTTCTTTTCTATTGTCATTTTCAATTGTTATGATGCTTTGAGCAATCACCCATTCACGCATGTCCCGATGATTCCGCCATCGGTTGGGGTGTGACACAAAAGGCGGTTTGTCAGACGAGAAGTTGTATTTTATTAATGCATAATGGATTTCTTTTTTGGGGACCCTCACACACTCGGCCATGTTGGTTTGAATCAGTAAAGAAACGACCCACAAGGTTGGATCAACCCATAATATTGCGGAATTAGCAGGGAAACTATATATTGTTATGGTTTAGTATTATGTAAGAAAATATCTTAAGTGGTTTATACTACTTAGTACTATGCCCCCCCCCCCTTTGAGGCGTCCATTACCCAAGGGTAGTGATTTTTATATAAACGAAGTCATCCACGCTTTGGTGTTATTTCGATGCTTTAGCAACAGCTTACTAACCAAAAGTCCAATAGAAAAACCTTTAACCCCCTTTCGAGGCATCTACATGCTTTGACTCTACATAGACATGGAAAACATAAATGTTCCGTGCTAGCGGAAACATAAGATTGTTGATTAATTTTTTAAGGATTAAAAGAACGACTAAATGCCTCGCGCTAGCGGTGACACACATATATCTTACTAAAAGTCATTAACACACACACCGCTCTTGTAAATCCATAGCTTGTTTTTGTTAACTCCCATTAAGGGGTATGTGTCCCCAAAACACACACAAGAACCTTAGCCAAGAATGGCCATTAAGATACTTTTCATCAAGCTTGAAAAAAAATAGATTAGCCATTAAAAGGTTGATTATGCTAATGATTCTTGACATTTACTTAACAATTACAATTATTAGAGAAAGTGGGTAGAAGAAGAGTGTGTTGTGGAAAAGGGAAAAGAATTGAGCAAGTGAAAATGGTGGCCAAGAAGCTCTATTTATAGGCTGTTGGATGGTGAGGCACGATCTGTGTCTGCTCATTTGTGACCGATACATTGCTAGGAGCCAGGCAAAAGGCGTGCCTTCAGGGCACAAGCTGTGGTCAAACTTGTGGGCCCCAACTGATTTTCAAAATCTTCTAAGAGTTTGGTTTTGTCTTTAGTGGAGGAGGCACGACTTGTGCCTTCTGGGCACGGGTCGTCCCAGGATCTTTCCTTTTTGGACTTCAAATATAGTGTTTAGAAGGTGATGGTGTCTTTGAGATTGAAAGACGGGTCATGCCTGATGGGCATGGGGCGTGTCTAGATCATTTTTCAGCATTTCTTCTGATTTTCACCCATGATTGCTTCCTTTGTTCAATTTGGGTTCGTTTTGTCCTAAAAATAAAAAATAAAAAATGAAGTCTATTTTAAATGTATTTTAACAAAACCAATAAAAAGTGGGTTTAACTTGATACTAAAACATGTGCATTTTTACTTATATCAGTTATCTCTACCATCCTTGATGAAGATCTTAGTGGAAGACAAGCACTCAATTAAAGATCAAAGAGTGGAAGTATATTGAATTTGTTAAAATCCACCAAAACACTAAGCATCTTGTGTTACCGAATTTCTTATCTTTTAAAATTTTTGCAAATCATATATAATTTACAAGAATAAAACAAAAGTTATTAAAAACCTAAAGTAAATTTCATGTGCTACTTGCAGGTATGAAAAAAGTGATAATTGTAATCCCAAAACAAGCATTACATTTGTAAAAAAGAACAATATGTTGTGTCCGCTCTCTATGATACATAAAGGGCAAGAGAACACATTTGTAACATCCGCCAAAAATGAATCCTAGAAAACCTAACTCGTTTGTAAACCGGATGTAACGCCTCACGTTCTTACACTTTCCTGATTTAGAAAGTGTAATCGTATTTCTATAATGGAAACTTGTTTTTGTATCTTATTCGTATTTCCTTTCCAACTTTGTAATCTGAGGCATTGATCAAAATGGAATACTTATTTTATCTATACTTGTTATACTTGCAATCAAACATCTGAATACGTGCTTACATGCGAAATAAACTTATCATACATGCAAACAAATCATTCAAGTACATACTTACATGCAAATTTATACTTCTTGTACGTGCGATACTTATACGTTACAACTTTGTGCTTAAAATACCTAAAAACAGGCAAAAATATGAAAATATAGCCCAAAACCAAACTCTTTGTGCGATTTGGCTCACCTCGCACGAAGTGATGTGCACCTCGCACGAAGTGATGTCCAACTCATACGAATTGACCCTGATTCCTTTAAATACCCACTCCACTCCACTTCTAAACCCTATGCCCACTCCGAAAATTACTCTCAAGCAACGGATCTTTCCCTCTCGTACCAGATTCGTATCAGAAGGTTTCTAAACCTTCCAAACTCATTTTCATTACTTACTTATTGATGATTTCTTCTACTCTTTTCTAATGCATGCATCTTCAAGTGTTGAATGCCACCAAGCTCATCATCCTCTATATGATTAAGCTTGTGTTGGTAGTGGTGTGAACAAAAGAAGCCTTGGCTTCCGAATTAGTTCCACCACCTCATTCATCCATTGCATGTTATTCAAGTGGCTTGCTAGCACCAAAGTTACCTAACCCCGTCTGGCCTCTGACACTTAATTAACTCTTTTCATGTCGGGAATGGCTCACCTGGGTTAATCCTACTTGGCCACTTGTATAACTTGATTTACATTCTGTTATTCATGACCAATCAGGTTGTTACAACCTTGTGCTTGGTGAATAATATAAGCAGGTGTTCACACCCCCATGCTTGACTTCTATGATAAACTTGAGAAAAAGGACATAAACTATACATAACCTTCATAGTTTCTTAATAAACTAGTCTGAACAAAATATGAATCGCTTCTGCTTTAGAATTATGATCCTAGACTGTTCTATCTCATTGCCAAATTTCCCATTCACAAAAATCAGTGTCGAAACAGGTGCAAAACGAGCTAAATTATTCCAGAACTGTCACTTTGCATGAAGTGAACAGTCACTTCGTATGAAGTGCAGGTCACTTTGCACGAAGTGGTCAGCCACTTCGCATGAAGTGGAGCTTTTCTATGTTTTCTTTTCGTATCTGCCGAATCTAAATCTGAATCCTTCGTTAACCACAGTCTTTTCACACACCTTTGTTTACCCCTTGTAGGGTAACCTCGGTGTGCATCACTTCAACACTCTAACTCAACAACTCGTGGATTTCTAGGAAGGTTGCAAAACCGTGAGTATACTCGACCTATTTACTTTTATCACTTTTGGGTGAAATACATGTAAGCAATCAAAATCACACAAACATGCTTATACTTGATCATAAACAATCCTTATACATGCTTACATGACAAACTTGAATTCATACATGCTTATACTTAATAAACTTATACTATGTCATTAACTTCGATCAAGTCTCCCTTTAACATGTATACCGTTATAGGATTAACGTACCGCCCGATCGTGAGGTCATGTTAAGTAAACAAAACGGTCTAGTCATTGCTATGATTAGATTACACTAGCGGTAAACTTTGGGTTGACACCTATAATTGCATGATAGTTTTGCCATGTTTGGCTTGAGTTTACATTTGCGCATGAGGATTTGTTAAACGTTTATATTATGCTACTAGATAAACTTTTATACTCACCAATTCCTTGTGTGTTGAATTATACTTTAACATGTATTGCAGGTTGATGACGATGACGATCCGTGAAATCGAGTAGGATGGACATAGAAACTCATCTTAATTTAAATTTATGTAGGATCGTGTTTCTAATTGGAATGTTGTATTTTTGTTGTAATTGTACTTGAAATTTACGTTTTATTTGTTTCCAAGCAATGTACTTGAATCTTTAGTAATGAAATGAAATATTGTTCCTTTAAATACTTGTCACAATTAGGTGTTATGTTGTCTCGAGCAATCTATTTACGTCCACCCCGATGATTCCGCCATTGGTTGGGGTGTGACTGATTGGTATCAGAGCCATAACTATAGGGAATTTGGGAAAATTGCATGATTTGACCTAGTCTATAGTCTAAGCACCCAATTAGACCCCATTTGTGCAAATTGAACTCCTTTATGCAAACAGAAACTCTTTGTGCGAACTGGAACCACTACGTGTGAACTGAACCTCTTTGTGCAGGTTGAACAGCTTCGCATGAAGTGGCTGTCAATTCGTACAAGGTGGTAGACACTTCGCACGAAGTGCAATAGACACTTCGCACGAAGTGTGCCACTTCGCATAAAGTAAACTGTTTTCCTCGAATAAAACGTCTAAACTTGCATATTCTTCTTTTGATCTAACCCTGTTTCTTAAAGGATACACGCCTTTCCTAAGGCTAACACAATACACACTCGAAGATACGAAGACACTCGTATTTCATCAACGAGGTGATTTGCACCAAGATAGGCCCAATGGCCCACAATTTTTGGTGAAATATCCCTCATTCTGAGTGCTTGTTTTACACGAAGTTACACCATCAAGCTAGGAGTGATATCGACATCTTGATGGAAAACTTCCATTTCATACTCTAGTGGACCATACCAACGAGTCAGAATTTGCTCCTCGTTTAGTAAGTATAAACCACACTTAGGGTACGATGCTATAAAGTTAGGGGTGAAACCCACATCTTGATAACTAGTCCCATTCCTCGATTTTCAGTCTCGCCAAAGTTTCGAATTTCCGGTCATTTAGGGACATGTAGTAACTAGAAGGGTAAAATACCGTTAGCCGCTCCTCGGTGAGAGTATTCTACCTATTAGGTCAAAACATGTTTCCCTAATTTGAAAGGGCTTTCGAATCACTTTGGAATAGTTGAAGTTTCTAAACCCGAAACACTTCAATGTTTTAATCAAGCCACTCTTTAATGATTATAACAGTTATTATGTGTTTTACATTTGATGCGTTTATCATTTCAAGTCGAGAGCACAATTCGCACACCTTACGTGATCTAAAACAAATCTAATAATCGTGAACAAACTAAATTTACTACTCTTAATGTTATAGATGTGCTTATACCATGAAAATACGTGTTATGCTTGTAATCTATGTGGAACATACATGATACGTGACATACATTATGCTTATACATGAAAACGAACTTTATTACTAAAACACATTATGATCAAGTCTCATCTTTTCCATACCTCGA
Organism: Scalesia atractyloides; assembly: GCA_947069175.1. NCBI lineage: Eukaryota > Viridiplantae > Streptophyta > Magnoliopsida > Asterales > Asteraceae > Scalesia > Scalesia atractyloides. The sequence continues at coordinate 78,204,523 of CAMTDV010000023.1, forward strand.
TCTTTTAGATGTCTTCAACGATGAATTCTCGGACTCCAAGAAGCACTCCAACAGCGGTGACTCCATGACCAAAAAGGAGATGATGAAGTTTATGCCCAAGCAAATGGCCAAAGTGATCCCTGACATTGTCAGTCGGATCCAACCCACTCCTACCTCAAACAACGTAGATTCCCCACTAGGATCGAGTGATACCAATATCGTTGTCACACCCTGACCGGCAGCGGAAATGGTAGTCGGGGCAGATTAGGTTTTCATCAAAGCTCATGACATTTACTATTACAAAATTTCATATTTATTATTCCAAATTTAAAAGGGAAAATTCCAACAAACACATAAATCATACAAGCACAAAATATTCTAATCATGACATTTAAGTAACTCTTTAATTTTTTTCCTCTACGGCCCAACCCTATGTGTTCCAAGCTTCAACCTGTTCACCTGTATCATGTGTAAAAATAAAGGTTTGGGTCAACAAAAGTTGGCGAGTGAATCTCATTTAATCATTTGAAAGAATTAGTTATATTGGTTAATTTAATAAAAATGTGCATAAACCAAATATGAGCATGCGTATATGTAAAACCATCCACAAACCATATAACATCTAGCAATGTACACGTGAGCATGATAAATAATGAACTGTGAGATCAAGGCTCAATCAAACGGAGCCGATCTAATGAGGCACGCGATGCTCAACTCATATCCAATGAGGAACTAATGGGCCTAATGTGAATGACGCACTGAAATGAGAAAATGTAACTACATGTACAACAACCAAACATTACATAAACGTTATATCAAAAATGGTAGTAGCACAAGTGTTTGAATAAACAAAATTATGTAAACGACACATGATACACCCCAAAACATGAAAAAAGCGAATTTGGTAAGGATTCACTCACAGTGGGTGCGTTTCTTGGATTGACGACGAATGCGCACGATTTCAGATTCAACCGACGAGAGAAAACTAACCTAAATAGTCACGTAATAATTCGATAAATATATAACTTTTATTTGAAATTAATATATCTAATTAATGCCTTTTATTAGATTTTTTTAGGTTTATTTTTTAAGTATTTATTACGAATTTAAAACTTAAAAAGTCTTACTTTTTGGTATTTTTAAGGATTTTTAAATAAAATTTAATACAGAAAATATTAAAAAAATGTTTACCCTTGTTAGGGTCTGACTGGTCGGACCGGTTTGACTTTGGAATTGTTGGCATCGTGTGAGGATCGAACTCGTGACCTCCCGTATACGTGCACGCAACTCTACCAACTGAGCTACGTGTCTAACCCGAAATAAACATGATTTTAATTACATATATATACTAGTTATGTTATTTCATAAATTCATTTAATTAAAAAGGATTTTATTATATAGAACCGCTGCACCGTGTCGGCATCGAACCCGCGTGTGTGTGATAACATTACACACAGTCCACCACTGGACTGTGTGTCTAACTCGAGTCTTTTATCAATTTATATTAGATTTATATACATATTAGGGTTGATCTGAGTGGGTTTTTTTTTCAAGAAAAATTGATTTTATTTTGGAAAGTTGGATACGTGTGAGACTCGAACCCGGGGCATGTGTTTTGTATTTGCACACAGTCCATCGCTGGACTGTGTGTCTAACCCGATTATATTCCGATTTTAATTATATTAATACACTATATAAACTTCATCTTCCTCATGAATATTACCCAGAAATTTAACCCGACTATTAACCTATACAAATTTTGATTCTCCGTTTTGAAACAACTAAACACTAGATAAAATATCAAAAAGATTTAGATGTTTGTACCGATTTGGCGAAGTGTTGAACTTTTGAGTTGAACTCTGATAACGAACAAAACTCTGGCGACGTTATTCAAAACATCAGGTTCTAACAGAGGGTTTTAAGTGTTGATTGAGAGAGAGTTTGAGAGAATGAGCGAATTCGTTTGTGGTGAAATGATTGGTATTTATAGAGTAACCAGTCAATCACAGAATTTCGGTTTCATTCTTGATTTCTGAAATCATTGATTTCAGTCGGTTTCACCTGAAATTGATGATTAGAATCAGTTATGCTCGCTAAAAAAGGAAATCCTAAATCGTGTTTTGATTAGAATCAGTTAGTTCTGGGCGGTTACAGGTTCTGATAGTTTGAATTTGCAGGGTTTGCGTTCGTTTTAATAGAAAACTTAATTGATTTTAGTTTTATTCACAAATGTGTGTGTAGTGCAGTGGTGTGTGTTGCGTGTGGTTTCGATGGGGACCTGGGTTCAAAACCCGGTTGCCCATTTGCATTTATTTTTATTATTATTATTAACCCTTATTTATTATTCTTATTATTATTATTATTACTTTTATTTATTTAATATTTTAACTATTTAATTTATTTATTAACCACAAAATAATAACGAATTTGAACGATTAATAAATGCGTAACGAAACTTAAAATACTTGGATTATTTAAATGAAGCGGGTTTTGGAAACCCCTTTTACTACGAATGTTACAGTATCCCCTACTTTTAGAAATTTCGTCCCGAAATTTAAGTAGTAGATGTAACTGGAAAGAGATACGGGTATTTTCATGCATTGAGTCTTCACGTTCCCATGTAACTCAGGTCCTCGTTTTGACTCCCAACGTACTCTGACTATCAGAAAGATTTCGTCTTAAACGTTTCATACTGAAGTCCATGATTTCTACAGGTTGTTCTACAAAATGCGTCGATTCAGAAATATGAATATCTTTTAACAGAAAAAGGGAGTGTGAGGTTTGGATTTGACGTTAAAGGTTTACATAACCAGGTGAAGTTTTGGATTTTGATTGAGGCGGTAACGTTCCTAGTAAGGGTTGAACACCCTGCTACAGGAATCTCTTTTTGATGCCTGAGGTGAGAAACGTCAGCACACAGAGTTGATTGACTAGATATGATCTCATGCATAAGAGTTTTGAAAAAAATCGATGCGTCGAAAAGATAAAGTTATATCACAAAACGAAATCTTCAACCATGTCGTTATCAAAATTAAAATTTACACTACCTACACGGAACTTCTCATAACCTTCTAACAATGCTTTTGATCATTTGACAAGAATACTTATATATAGGAAGTACCAGCGGCGTATCCACCATATACTTGTCCATTTTTTCATTGGCTTTGTCAGCAAGTCACGATTAGTTCTATGTGACTCGTCCTAAAATCTATAAAACATAAACAAGCACAACAACCAAAGCTTGAGTCTCAAATCTGAGGGATATAAGAATGACGATGGTACATCTCTCGTGTGTTATGATGAAGTGATCAGTCTATGAAAAAGTGAGACACGACCCAACTTCTTTATGTGATGAGACGAGGTTCGTCGTGATACGACATGAATTTTAAATCGATGAATGAAATGAAACAACGCGTTATAAATTACGTTATTGGCATTAAAATTTTGATACATCAATTCCCAGATTGAAACAAAGATATCTTGAATAATTTAAACAAGGAGTGAAATTTATAGAAAACATTAAGAATAAACGGTTGAAGCGGAGCCTTGTTTCTTTGCAATGGAAGACTAGTTGGTTGCTCGTTTGCACCATTGTTGACCTCAATTGGATTCGCGTTAATGTTGTAGGCCCTTCCTCTTGCTGGTGGAGGTGCTGGGTTTGCCTGATTCGCTTGGTTAACTGGATTTGCTTGAGCTTGAGCGTTAATGATATTCACCAACCTAGGGCATGTGTTTCTAAAGTGGGTAGGGTTACCACAATTAAAGCAGGCTCGAATACATGGAACCATGGGATATTGAGGTTGTTGATAGGGTTGAATCATATTTTGGATAGGGGGTGGGGTTTGGTTTTGAGGAGCACGACAAGTTTAACTCAGACGACCATAACGCCCACAATTAGCACACAGTCGGAACGGTATGGTGGGTTGATGGTGATAATGGCAGGTGTTGCATTGAGGGTGAGGACCAGTGTAAGGTTTCTTGTTTGGTTATGCTAGGTTGGTACCACTAGGGTGATTGGGATAGTTTGGAGAGGTCCGGCTTGTGGAGTTGGTTGACTGGTTTGAGTAACAGCAAAATTTTTCCCATCTCGCTTTCTCTTGGTAGTGAATAAAGAAGAGGGTTCGGCTTGAGTTGGATTAGGGGTTTCGGTTGATGTTTGCTACTTGTATCCTTCTTCGTCTCGTCCTTGAAATCCCCATTCCTGATATGATTTTCGGTGAGTTCAGTAGCTAGCTCCATTGCTGCTTCCAAGGTTGCAGGCACGGTACTCATCACAGGATCCTGAATCTTCGAAGGAAGACCCCGAATGTAGTGCTCGATCAAACGGTATAGAGGGGTGAACAAATTGGGAACTATTTGATTCAACTCGAGGAACCTCTTGTTGTAGGTTATGTGATCTCCCTCTTTTTGCTTCAAGAAATAGAACTCATCCTCTAGCTTTTTAATTTCGCTTTTTGGGCAGAAGCGTCTTGTCATGAGTTCTCGAATTTCTTCCCAAGTTAGGGCTACTGCGGCGTCGGCACCTCTTCTGCCCTTTTCGGCATTCCACCAGGTGAGTGCTACCCCATACAGACGTCCAGTAGCATAGCGCACCTTGCGATCGCTGGGACAATCACAGTTGAGGAAGGTACTCTCCATCTCTTCGAACCAACGAAGGAGAGCAGTGACCCCTTCAGTTCCTTCGTACTTTGGAGGACCACATGAGTTGAAGTGCTTGTAAGTGCACTTGGTGGTGTTTGTGGGAGGGTTAGCAGCATTTTGACCCTCTTGGTTATTTGGGTCGACAAGGTTTGCGGAAAGAGCTTGTTGAACTTGAATTACGATGTCGGGAATCACGGCGGCCATTTGTTGGGCTATTTGAGCAGTCATGCGCTCGCCGGATTTTCCTGATCTCCTACCTCTACGAGAGTTCCTAGAAGACATCTACAGGAAATACGTAACAAGATGATGAGTTTGGCGTATAGGTGTCATGTGTCGTATTTAGAAATTAACCTCCACAAAACAAATGAGAAAAATAAATTCACCACATCCATAGGATGTCTTGGGCCTTGCTCATATTTGGGCCCCCCTATATCCCTATGCGTGGCCTTGGTAGTCATGTGGGCCCCCATGACTACTAGGCTCTGTAAGGTTCACATTGGTTTTGGCCTGTTTAACACTCGCACCACCTGAATGAAAATCGTAAAACATGATTGCGAGATGTAAAGTCGGAAGGTGTCCTGGTGTGGACACAGTGACTACTCAAAGTGGGGTTAGTTCACACGACGTTTGGTGTGGCATGCTTTGGCCTAATAGGTCCTTTCTACTCTCATCGTTAGTCCCCAGGTAGGCAAACCGATCCGTTATTTTGGATTTATACGAATGCCAAACCTAGACAGGACGTTCCGACTACCGGTACGTGTACCCTTCCGGTTACTACATGCCCGTCGTAGAACTCACTTTGATGAGATTAAAAAATGAAAACATCACATAATCTTTGAGAAAAGAAGCATGAGAATGTTTAAATATATGAGAATTGAAACGTGCGTGATGCGTTTATATGTAAGCATGTTATGTTTGACAATAAGTATAACGTATTAAATATCACACAAAATCATATGATAGTGGGAGTGCTTGCAGGCATTTGTGTGTGAAATAAATATAAAACAAGTAAATATCATGAGTTTGCATGTAACCAAATAACACGTAAGTAATTAAAATCTAATCGACTATAGTATAGGCTCTAAGGGTCTAATAACCTATCCTATATCCCTATAGTCAAAAGCTCTGATACCAATCTGTCACACCCTGACCCGCGGTGGAAATGGTAGCCGGGGCATGATTGGGTTTTCATCTAAGCTCATGACATTTACTATTACAAAATTTCATATTTATTATTCCAAATTAAAAGGGAAAATTCCAACAAACACATAAATCATACAAGCACAAATATTCTAATCATGACATTTAAGTAACACTTTAATTTTTTTCTTCTACGGCCCAACCCTATGTTCCATGCTTCAACCTGTTCACCTGTATCATGTGTAAAAATAGAGGTTTGGGTCAACAAAAGTTGGCGAGTGAATCTCATTTAATCATTTGAAAGAATTAGTTATATTGGTTAATTTAATAAAAATGTGCATAAACCAAATATGAACATGCGTATATGTAAAGCCATCCACAAACCATATAACATCTAGCAATGTACACATGAGCATGATAAATAATGAACTGTGAGATCAAGGCTCAATCAAACGGAGCCGATCTAAGGAGGCACGCGATGCTCAACTCGTATCCAACGAGGAAATGATGGGCCTAATGTGAATGATGCACTGAAATGAGAAAATATAACCACATGTACAACAACTAAACATTACATAAACGTTAGATCATAAAATGGTAGTAGCACAAGTGTTTGAATAAACAAAATTATGTAAACGACACGTGATACACCCCAAAACATGAAAAAGCGAATTTGGTAAGGATTCACTCACAGTGGGTGCGTTTCTTGGATCGACGACGAATGCGCATGATTTAAGATTCAACCGACGAGAGAAAACTAACCTAAATAATCACGTAATAATTCGATAAATATATAACTTTTATTTGAAATTAATATGTCTAATTAATGCCTTTTATTAAATTTTTTTAAGTTTAATTTTTTAGTATTTATTACGAATTTAAAAACTTAAAAAGTCTTATTTTTAGGTATTTTTAAGGATTTTTAAATAAAACTTGATAAAGAATATTTTAAAAATGTTTACACACCGGTCGGACCGGTTTGACTTTGGAATTATTGGCATCGTGTGAGGATCGAACTCGTGACCTCCCGTATACGTGCACGCAGTTCTACCAACTGAGCTACGTGTCTAACCCGAAATAAACCTGATTTTAATTACATATATATATATATAATATATATATATATATATATATATATATATATATATATATATATATATATATATATATATATATGCTAATTACGTTATTTCATAAATTCATTTAATTAAAAAGGATTTTATTATATCGAACCACTGCACCATGTCGGCTTTGAACCTGTGTGTGTGTGATAACATTGCATCCAGTCCACCACTGGACTGTGTGTCTAACCCGAGTTTTTTTATCAATTTATATTAGATTTATATACATATTAGGGTTGATCTGAGTGGGTTTTTTTATAAAAAAAATGGTTTTATTTTGGAAAGTTGGATACGTATGAGACTCGAACTCGGGCATGTGTTTTGTATTTGCACACAGTCCACCGCTGGACTGTGTGTCTAACCCGATTAGACTTCTGATTTTAATTATATTAATACACTATATAAACTTCATCTTCCTCATGAATATTACCCAGAAATTTAACCCGACTGTTAACCCATGCAAATTTTGATTCTCCGTTTTAAAACAACTAAACACTAGACAAAAGTATCAAAAAGATTTAGGTGTTTGTACCGATTTGGCGAAGTGTTGAATTTTCAGTTGAACTCCGATAACGAACAAAACTCCAGCGACGTTATTCAAAACATCAGGTTCTAACAGAGGGTTTTAAGTGTTGATTGAGAGAGAGTTTGAGAGAATGAGTGAATTCGTTTGTGGTGAAATGATTGGTATTTATAGAGTAACCAGTCAATCACAGAATTTCGGTTTCATTCTTGATTTTTGAAATCATTGATTTCAGTCAGTTTCACCTCATTGATTCCGAATTTCCGTTTGAAATTGATGATTAGAATCAGTTATGCTCGCTAAAAAAGGAAATCGTAAATAGTGTTTTGATTAGAATCAGTTAGTTCTTGGCGGTTACAGGTTCTGATAGTTTGAATTTGCAGGGTTTGCGTTCGTTTTAATAGAAAACTTAATTGATTTCAGTTTTATTCACAAATGTGTGTGTAGTGTAGTGGTGTGTCTTGCGTGTGGATTCGATGGGGACCTGGGTTCAAAACCCGGTTGCCCCTTTGCATTTATTTTATTATTATTATTAACCCTTATTTATATTATTATTATTATTATTATTATTATTATTATTATTATTATTATTATTATTATTACTTTTTATTTATTTAATAGTTTAACTATTTAATTTATATATTTACCACAAAATAATAACACGAATTTGAACGATTAATAAATGCGTAACGAAACTTAAAATACTTGGATTATTTAAACGAAGCGGGTTTTGGAAACCCGTTTACAACGAATGTTACAATCGCTCCCCCCAGCCTACCTTTACCTTTAAGCAATTTAATTCCTGCAGCCGAACGCCATAGGATTAATGTATATCGCTATAGGATTAACGCACCTCCCTTTAACATGTATATTGCTATAGGATTAACGCAGCTCCCGTATTCGTGAGGTCATGTTAAGTAAATAAAACGGTCTAGTCATTGCTATGATTAGATTACGACAGCGGTAAACTTTGGGTTGACACCTATAATTGCATGATAGTTTTGCCATGTTTGGCTTGAGTTTACATTTACGCATGAGGATTTGTTAAACGTTTATATTATGCTACTAGATAAACTTGTATACTCGCCAATGCCTTGTGTGTTGAACTATACTTTAACACGTATTGCAGGTTGATGACGATGACGATCCATGGAATCTAGTAGGATGGACATAGAAACTCATCTTAACTTAGATTTATGTAGGATTGTGTTTCTAATTGGAATGTTGTATTTTTGTTGTAATTGTACTTGAAATTTATGTTGTATTTATTTCGAAGCAATGTACTTGACTCTTTAGTAATGAAATGAAATATTGTTCCTTTAAATAGTAATTCATATTAACTTAATTAAATAAGGATTTAGAATATTAATTTTATAAATAAATGTTAGTTATATGTGTAAGTCTCAGTTAGTAACGTTAGTTTTATAAAAGGAAAAATCAAACAAGTTGGAAATCAAAGTTATCTGAGTTAATAAAGTGTAGGGCCAATCAACAATTAACCCAAAACCCCACCCCCTCCATACACACGCAACGCGCTCCCCATTTCGCAACCCACTATCCTAGACATCACCACCACACGTCGGACTCGCCACCTTCACCCGATAACCCAACCCGACAAACCCTAAGCCCGACCCGACTCGATAAACCGTTTCACACGATGTTTAACTTTCGTTTTAATCTCAAAAGACTTGACTTATGGAGAATAAAGATCCAAGTCTTCTAACCGTTTGTTTATTACGTGAAACCGATCCATTATTAATCAAATAATATCACCATTAAAGTTCATCAAGAACCCAAATAGATTTTGCGAATTCGTGAGCAATAATTTATAAAATTGATATCATTCGGTTCCACTCATCTTTTTACAACATTCCTCACACTTGAATCTCATTCACAACCTCTCAAACTCGTGGATTCAAGGCAAGAAGGATTATTGGGCTCGTAACTTCATATCACGATTTCTCCTTCAATTGTCAAGCAATTCAAGTGATTCTTGATTCTATTTTGCTTAGTTTTTCATATTCTATAAAAGCCTACTATCCATTTATGTGATAGAGGGAAAACAAATTAGAATTTAGATTACTGTGATTCTAGGGTTCTTAAAGTTCATAATGTTCATAATTTGGAGCTTTTCAATCTAAGAACATACCAGCTAAACTGATTATGTATATGTTAGATTAGGTTCTAAAATTTTGGGAATTTTAGGATGTCATATTGATTTATTGTATACTTTATATGTGATATTAATTTGGAAAATCATGTAAAACTACTAATTAATTTGTAATATGAGATATCGAGTAGTTAAATTGGTTGTGGAATTTTAGTAACAAATTTCATATTTAATTTTGTAATTGTTCATAATACGTAGACTAAATAATATATAAAATTATTTATATTCTTTTTATAAAAAGACTAATTTTATGATTACAAAATAACTATTGGGAATACCATGATAATTCATATATGATGTTCCTAATTTTCTGGTTGATGAAATGTATTAGTTTGACAACTAATAATTATCTTGAATTAACACTCACAAAAGATATAAAAATATATATATTATTATTTGTTGATAATAGTTCAATCAAAAATGCATATTTATTTATTTAATTATGTATAGAATTATAGATGTATTTAGAGAATTATTTGGTTAGGAAATTATATAATTATTTATTAGTTTTGTTGGAAATATAGAATAAAAAATTCAAGACTTATAAAATATAACAATATAGTTAATTTAATGTTATTCACCTTGAAATAAGAATACTAATCCAAAGTCACATATTTTTATATATATAAATATATATATATATATATATATATATATATATATATATATATATATATATATGGTAAGGAATTTATATATTAAATAATAATTGTTTTACACAAAAGACCCAAATAAAGAACCAAAACGTTAGTCCTGCTTATATCGTTTCGTTTATTTTGTTATTCATATATTTTAGGGTAATTTTGTCCTGGGATTATTCATTTGTTCCCGTTGTGGTATCATTCGTGGGTTATCTTCGCAAACAATGAGTAAATCATTTCCCTTTTTTTACTTTAAACATTTTGGGGTGTATCAATATGTCACACAAATTACATATTCATTTTATTCACTAATCAAGCATGCAAAATTCATTATGTAGATTATGTGCTATTTGTTTATTTGGTTACTATTTGTGTTATTCGATTCAAGCAAGCAAGCATATTGTGTAGGGGTCTTCATCGAATCGATAACGAATTTTTGAATCATTCGAATCGAATTTTACGAATTTTTATTTTTTTTCCTTAATTCGTATTCGATTCGATCAATTTTTTAAACTCGAATTCGAATAAATTCGATTTAATTCAAATTCACCATAAACAATAAATTATTTTATTTTTATTTTTTAAAAGTACTGCAAACTAATTATATTCAACATATATATAATAATCTAAAAGATTAATTAACTGTCAATATGTCAAAACACCAAAAACTAGAAGATGTAGGTTGATTACCGGTAGCGATTTAAGTTAGGTAAAAATTTAGAAATAAGTAGCATGGGCTATTTATTAGTAAGTTTGGTATTGTTATGAATAATAAACTTATCACTTGTGTAGGTTGTATATACTTTGGCCAAGTTTAGAAGTTATATGTGTGTGTATATATGTTTATGTGTGCAAAACATATATTAAAAAATTATATATAAATTGAATTAGAATTTCGAATCGAATCGAATTCAATATCATAAATTTGTATTCGAATCTAATTCGATTACTTGACTCGAATAAGAATCAACTCGAATTCTAACATTTTTAAGCGAATTTGAATCGAATCGAATTTCGAATTTTTCGAATCCGAATCGAATTCTGAACACCCTTAATATTTGTGGATCCACTGGCTAACCTTTCCCCATGGCATGGGATGTTGGTACCGCCTTCATTCAATCTCGTTCTTTGGGGTTTGAGACAGTCTCGTTCTTTTGGGGTTGAGACTCACGCATTGGTTTATTTTATTTATTGTTGGTTGTTAGTATTTATGATTATTTCATTAACAAATGAATTGCATGTTTATTTTCAAAATAAATCATTTTTACATAACCTTATATTTACTCACCAGCTCTTGTAGTTGATCCAAATATTTTACACGTGGTACTAGAAATGAAGCTTGATGATGCAAGGATGGAAGTCACATAGGATTTCCTTAGAATAAATAAATGGGACTATCTTTGTGTTTTCTTTTTGGAGTTATGTTAATAATGTGACATGTTTAATTATGAAATAATAAATAGTGTCATAAGCTTTCGACAATCATTTTGCTCCGACCGATAATTCACCACGGGTTAGGGTGTGCCACCATTGCATACGTAACATTGCTTCGAAATATCAATATTCAAATGTCGAACCATGCTCCAGCAAAGTTTTCCAGATAATACGCCTCTGCAGAAAGTTATCACAATTATGTCACCTGACAACCACCTAAAGTCATTCTACAAAGCAAGTGATAATGTGTGTGTTAGTGCATCAAGATGAGATGACCCCAGTTATGGGCATCAATCCTCATAACAGCATTGGAAAGTTTCCAGGATCATGTCACATGACAAGTGCTACAATATTGAAATTAATATAACAATTAAAGACTTTAGACAAGGGGTTTAACCCACTAATCACTGTTAATCCTTTTGGTTTGATGCTATACCCTCAAAGGTAGTGACATTGTGCTAAACCAAGTCTTTACAATTCAAGTATACAACCTCTTCTTGTTAAGCCAAAACCTTTAAAACTAAATCCACAGATCATAACAACTAACACTCTTCGAAGTAAGTTAACATGTTAAAAGATAAATAAACATACATAATATGAATGTTTGAATCTATAAACACAAAGTTAGTGACTTATTTCAAAAGTTTTAAAGATCTCATTTGTAGCAAAGAAAGTTCATCACTCAAAGTCACCAATAAAAACCAATTTGAAATCCATAATTAGAATCAAAAGATCAAATCAAGTTCTTCCTCCCTAAGTAAATCAAGAACTTTAGCCAATCATGATAAATAGATCAAACATATTCAAACTTGATGAATTCATTATGAAAACTATAAGAATTTGATGTAAAATGATTGTTCTTACATCTTGGATCATAGGAGAACAAGAAAACTACTAGCTACTGATTAAAACAACTAACAGCATAAAAATACAAAGTGGTACTGAAATCTAAAGGGTGGTGTCTTGGAATGGAGCTTGAATATTAAGGCAGTATTGGAGGTTAGGCATGACCAATTTCTGAATCCACTAACTTTGTCAAAAACGTACATAGAAGAAAATCATTTTTATATATTTTTTCGTAGCTCTTGCACACAAACACATTAGAAGTCTTTTAGTTAAAACATAATAAACTGTTGTAAAAAAATATTTTTACTATTTATAAAATATTTTGAAATTTTTCTTGTTTTTTGTTTATTTAGTATTTATTAAAAAAATCTACTTGTATTTATATGGAAAACACTAAGAAAAATAGATAAAAATGAACTTTTTACATATAAATATAATTTTTCTATGAGTTTTTAATATATTTTACCGATAGATCTCTGATTCCTCCTTTTTTTACTGCTATAATAAAATAACGTTATTCGTGTGTTATTTAATTACTTTATATATGATTTTTTTATATGTTTTTATATGTATTGAAGTGACATTGATATTGAAATAGAATTGAAAATACATACAAACTAAAAATGCATGTGTGAACCAGCTCAATTCAATACCGTAGCAGGTGGGCCAACCGTAGTCATCTTCATGGGTTCAAATATTTAAAATACTCGAAAAGTTTTTATCAGCTTTTATATATATTGAGAGAGAGAAAAGGTAAAATAAGAACCAACATGAATTGTAAGAACCATAAGAAGTAGACCTTAGAAAAGGTTTTTTTTAAAAAAAAAACTCAAAAATCTTAAAAGAAATCACTTGTTTCAGCGAAAAAAAAAACTGAATGCAAAAATTTACATTGAGTGTAAAAAATTATTGGTGATGCTAAAAAATATACATCGTCGTGAACAAATTTTACATTAGCCGTAACTACCGACTCGACAATTTTTTTGTTTTTTTACAAATGTGCTTATAACATTTTCATCTACGTTTGTGCTAAAAATGGTAGCCCAACTCGCGCGGGAAGTAAGAGTTCTTATGGTTTTTACAGCTCGTAATGATTCTTGATTGAACCAAATCCTATATATTTATATATGTGTGTGTGTGTATGTGTGTGTAGTAAATTATATATTTAATATATGTATTCATTTTCTCAAGATAACGTAGAGGTATCATGTTCAAACTTTGGTTCCAACATCACGATCTTATTTGTTTTAATTTATTTCCTCTTAACCACAGTTTTAGACCCAGTTTATATGTCGTCTAAGGCCTAAATTTTTTTAAGGGTTCTTGAAGAAAACCTTGTACCGTGTTGTTATATGTTGTAAAATTTAGGAATTTGAATTGCTTTTTAATATGTTGTAAAATTTAGGAACTTTGAATTACTTTTTAAATACTTGCTTATCTATTTGAAACAAAATAGAAACTCAATACATAATGAAACAATATTACAAACAATTTTATTTTCCAACACCAAATTGTTAATTATATTAACTATTTATTTAAATTATACAATTATTTTCGGTATATTTTTCTAAAATAGCATTGTGTCGGGTGTGTAGACGCGGCTGGAAATATCTAAACTTGTATATTAATATTCACCTCGTGAAAAAAAAATCTTGTTGAAACGATGATAAAAATAAGCAAGGCGAACGATTAAGTAAACACGTCTAGATGTAAAACTTAAGTATTGGTTAAAATTTGTAAGGAGTAAGTAACTTGTTTAGAGTTCCGAGGTTGTAATATAAATTAGTTAAAACTAACGAAAATATAACTTTATGTACCCTGCCCCGCCCAGCACGGCGACGGGTGTAGAGATGCAGCTGTAAATATGTAAACCGTTACATTAGCATTCATCTTGGGAAAAAATTACGTTGAAATGACGATAAAATTAAGCAATTCAAAAGGTTAAGTAAACACGTCTAAATGTAAATTAAACTTAGACAAAGGGTGTAAATAACTTTATTAAAATTTAGATAGTGTAGAGTAAGTTAGTTAAAAACATTAAAAAAAAAACTTGAGTTAAAAAAATGAAAAACAACTTTATTAAAGTTGAGACATCATATAATTATATGAAAATCCTCACTAGAAAAATCTTATTGTGGTAGTTAAGAGTTCCTGTTGTCTGTTGATATAGATGTATAATTAGATACATATTTTCCCACTTGCATTGCATTTAAGTATTAAATTATGACAACCATGATTTCTGTCAGCTATATAAATAGTGCATGCTTATATCACTTATGAATCCGATTATTATTGTCTTGTCTGATTTCAAACCACTCTTCATTCTCATTCTTTTTTACTATTATTTAAAACAATATTTCATCAAGAAAAAAGTACAAGGAATCTAGAAAACCAATAGAATCAACCAATCAGAATATAACAACATGATCTAAAAACGTAAATCATGTATTTCAGCTTCTTTCTAGATAAATCATGCTTTTGAGTACGCTTCTGCATACATGGTTAACAATATGAACCTATAATTCTTTTGGAGGTATCTTGATGGTAAAGTGATGTATTCCTTAACCAAGCGATTAAGGATTTAAATCCTATATATAGTAGGCATGGTGTGATTTTAGTCGTTAAAAAAAAAGAATATGAACCTATAAAATGATGTCACACACTCATGCAATTTACACCTGGAAATGAAGTCGAAAACATGATTTTATGAAAGCAGCTAAAAATAGTAATTTAAGTTTTTGTGCCACATTTCAAATTTTAAAATATTAATTGTTCTTTTCTATATTGCTTTATAACTTTTGTTAAGGGTCAAGAATGATGGTTTCTTCAAAGTTTATGAGAGGGCCATTTTAGGTAATTCCCCAAGTGTTCATAAAATAGAGTGATATGCTCAAGAACTTTGATATATTGACCATGAGAGGAAAGTATAACATTAGACTTGATGAGATGGTACAAGCACTAATACATTGATCACATAAAAAGGGATCAAATCATGTACTTGATCAGATTATCATAATAGGTATTTCATGATAACCATTCCATCATGTGTCAATGGATTAGTGGTTTCAAAGGAAGCTTCTAATACTCGGGGTAAATCTATATATAAAGAATTTTAATGTGTTAGTGTTAAGTAGAGAGAATCATAATAAAACTATATAAGAAAACTAAAAAACTAATTAAAAAAAGCTTACAGAAACATACTAAATTTTTATTTTTCTTTTACAACTTTTTTATAAAAATCCACTATTTTTATGTATAAAAACCTTTTTTCAAAAAAAAACTTTTACTACACATGTGCATTATATGTATATGTTGCATATGTGCATTATATGCTTTAGAATTAGCTTTTAAGTTTAGTTAAGCTTTTAGGATTAGTTTTTTTGAGGTTTCGGATTAGAATTAGATTTTTGGGTGCGGGGGAGAAGGGTTCAGGTTTTTAGGGAGGTGCGAGTAGGGGTTAGGTTTTTTAGGGGTGCGGGGTGGGGGTTAGGTTTTTAAGGGGTTTAGGTTTTTTTGTGTTTATGTTTAGGGTTTAGTTTAAGTTTTTTTTGAGGTGGGGGCGAGGGTTTAGGTTTTTGAGGGATGAGGGTAGGGGGTTTAGGATTTTTAGGAGTTTATGTTTAGCGTTTAGTTAATGGTTTTTTTTAGGGGGGGGGGTAGGCTTTTGGTGGAAGTGTGGATTTAGGTTTTTAGGGGGTGCGGGGTTTAGGTTTTTGGGGGTGTCGGTACAGGGTGGGTTAGGTGGTTTAGGGTTTTTCGTATTGTTGCACATGTGCAATACAACTTTTTTTTTTGAAATTTATATATATATATATATTAAATATAGCGAATTTTAATAAAAAATCAACAAAAAATAGTATGTTTTTTAAACTTTTTTTGTTAGTTTTTTTGTTTTCTCATTTAAACTAGTTTTTTTATGATTCATCCCCTAGTACTAATTAAGACAATTATAGAAAGATCAAGTCATCCAGTCAAACTCGAAACCATATTAAAGGACATAATTTTTAAAGCTATTGAGGGTTAGTTTGAAAGGTTGAAGGTCGAAGCAACAAGGGCTTAGGGTTACCAGATATAAGGAAATAATGTAGTTTTTGAGAAACTGTTTGATAAGTTTGGAATTTATTTATAAGCAAATATTTAGTAGGTGGTGAAAGGTGGAAGAGGGTTCCTATCAGGTGTGATGTTTTCGAGTTTTTGGTCTTGTGGTTTTGACGGTGGCCAGTAGATGTTACACATGGATTATTATTTTTATTTTTGGATTGTTTTCATATTTTTTGTTTGCCTAGTTCCTTTCTATGTGTTGCAATTGGTTTTAGTCCAGGTTCTTCATAGTTTTGTTTCCGTTCTTGTAAATGTTTGTTTTGTTTCGATTAATTGCTTGCTATTCGTCTTGTTATAAAATTTAGCCATTTAAAAATTACATTTTAAGATAATGTCCAGAATGGTGTAAAAGTGATTTTCAGTGTAAAGCTTATCGAGTCAATTAAAAAGCTATTTAGTAAAAAAAAAGTAGCAGTTTTTTGTTTATGTATTGTTAACTATTAACACATTAGTGTGCTAATAAAAATTAAAATTAACACATTAGTGTTGTAATAAAAATTAAAATTAAAACAGTTAAAAGAAACAAAGAGATAGGTATTTAGATCAATTTATATAAACGAGTCATCAAAAGTAACAATTACTAAGGATAAAGATTATATTCAATAACAAATAATAAGTATAAAGATTATATTCAATACAGTCCAGAAATTTAATAAACATTAGATTTTATATATAATAAACACACACACACACACATATATATATAAACTCTGTAATAGTAATTAAAAATTATAACAGAAATATAAATTTTCAATTCAATTATTGAAAAATTATTTGTGTCATTTTCAACAACGATTACACTAAGTTTTTATATTTTAAATAATTGAACGACTTTTAGTTTAAAATCATCAATACTCACGAAAATACGAAAAAAAAGAAAGAGTATATAGATTACTTAATGACCTCGAAGATTTTTTTTTTCTTTTTTTCGAAATAGATCCACCCATGAATGAATTGCTGAATGTTGACATCCCAACTCAACTTTTTTTAATAAATTATCAACAGTGAAAAGTGTGTCTCACTTTATAAATAATGCGACGACACGACTACGAGAGTATAAAGTATTTTCACTATATGATTATTGTTATTATTTTAATATTATTTAATATTATTATATTTTAGTTGAATAATATATGTTGTTTAAAGAGTTGAGATTTATTTTCTAGAAACCCGAATATATGCATGATTGTATAAATTGGATCTAGTTAAAAGATCTAAACATAAGAAGAGGATACTGAGTTTTGTGTTTGGCTGTTAAACAATGAGTTTGGATTTTTATCGATGCATATTAAATACATCTTATCTTAAAAATTGTAATTATGTTATAAATATATTGTTTTTAGTATAAAACATATTAATTAGTAGGTTTTTGTATTTAGTAGGTTACAGTGAAAATAAGCTTAAAAGATGAATTTATATAATGTTAATTAGATTTCTACGCATTGTAGGTTGTACCTTGTGCTTTGTTGCTTTAACTTGTTTTTGGTAACTAGGTGTTTGTTTGTCTTGCTATTTTGTTTTTACATTTTGGGTCGGTGAGGAGTTTTGAAAGGTTGCTCCCTCACCATTTCTTATCCTTTACGCGCTCTCTCTCTCTCTCTTTCTACATGGCTCTCTCTCTCTCTGTGTGTGTCTCTACACTATGGCTACTTGAGTCGACTTTCCAGCTACTTTAAGTAAGTGCTTTGTTTGTTTGTTTACGTATGTTGTTCAATCAACTTGTTTATTGGGTCTTATTGTTTGAGTGGTTTCTTTTAGTGGGTTTGTGTTACTTATGTACGTTTTCTGGCAAACGCCGCTGAGTATTTGTGTCCTGTATTGACGTATGGTGTTTGATCGTCATCCATTTTGTGTTTACAGCTTTCCAACTTTTGGTTTGTTAGGTTTGTTTTTTAAAGATGTTACTGGAGCTTTTACGTCATGGTATGGTTATTGTTAACTTCGTCTGTAAGGAAGACGTGTTTTAGGGTTTTTTACAATCGCCAGATGTTTTGGGTTTACCGATTGCTTTTGACGGTTTGTATCGATGTTGACTTCGATGATGATTTGTTGGGTTTTACGTGTTCTAACGTGCGATCACATGGTTGTAGGTGTTCAAAAGTTGTTGGATTTTGTGTTTTTGACGATGATGATTACTGTTTAGTTTGCAGAGACTATTTAGATTGTTCAGTTGGTTCTATGATGCATATCAATTGCCATTGGCGGTTCATATCCGAAGTTGACTTTCATGATGTTTTGTTGGGTTTTATGTCTCTTGATGTGCGCTCACATAGTTGCATGTGTTCAAAAGTTGTTGGATTTTTTGTTTTTGATGTTGCTTTGACGATGATGATTACTATTTAGTTTGTGGAGATTGTTTAGGTTGATCAGTTGGATTTATGATGCTTTGTTCAGACGTACTTTGTTAAAGATTCTTTCTTTCGGCTGGACTTATTTGAAGAATTTAATTGAACTTGTAATCAGGAGATTAGATTTATCTTGATTCGTTGTTTGTTTTTAGTGAGAGAAGCAGATTTGTAGAGAGAAAACGCTTCAAAAGAAAGAAGATCGCCTGAAAATACGTTTTTTCGGTGAGACTTCAGAGTGTTGAATTCAAAAAGTTTTTCACACATACTTTGTTTTCTTCAAAAGAACAAGAGGTGGCATAAAATGATCCTCATAACACCGGTTTTAGCAACAGACCTCCTATGCTTGTCAGATCTGAGTATGATATCTAGCAATGTAGGATGGCTCACGTGCTTGCTCAATAGAATACCGGGTGTTGGAAGTCCGTTATATTCGGATTTCACATTCCAACGGTACCTAGGGCCGAAAACCCGAGTGTCCAAGAACCAAAGAAGCCGGAAAACTACTCAGAGCAAGATTTCCAAAAATTTTAAGCAAGATGCAAAGGCCTTTAGCATTGTGGTCATGGCTCTGCCAAATGAAATTTATGCCGACCTATTACATTGCAAAAGCGCCAAAGAGTTGGGATGCATTGAAAGAGCATTTTGGTGAACGGAGGATGTGATCAAGAACACTTGAGAAATCATAACCAACAATATGGGACTTTCACACACATCAAGGGAGAAACCCTTACACAACAGTTTGAGAGATTTTCTTGTTTAATCAATGATTTAAAGTTGGTAAACAAAGAGTTTTCAAAATCAACTTTAAGTAACAGATCTTTAAGATCACTCCTTAAGAAGTGGGACACAATAGCCATTGTAATGAGAACATCCCTATATTTCAAGGTTATGACACTGACTCATCTTCATGGAAAGCTTTGGACATTTGAAATAGAACTTGTCTAGAATAAGAAGCTCCAGAAAATTGGAAAAGTGTTCGATGATTATGTTTTTGGAAACACGACGCTTCTAAGTTAGGAAAGATCATCATCAGGCATATCAAATTATCAGAGTTTTGATCATTACATTGATATATCAACTGGAATCAACTCTGATCAATATTCCTCAAATGGTGCTTTTACATCAAAAGATGACAGTCATAGCCCTGATAATATGTCCTTTGTTCTTGATGATCTGAAACATATTGATCCCATAGACTTGGAGGAAATGGATATTCTGCACCAAGTGGCACTACTAAGTCTTAGAGCAAACAACTTTTACGAAAGAACTGGTAAGAGATATCCAAGACTTAATGGGAAGTCAAGGGTAGGGGTAGATAAATCAAAGCTAAAGTGTTTAAATGTAATATGCTAGGTTATTTTGCTAGGGAATGCAAAAATCAAACAAGTAATTATGCACCGGTTATAACCTATCCCAATCAAAGACCTTAATCAAATAGTCAACAACACTTCTATCAAAATACCCCTGCACCAAATGTTCAAAAAACTTCCCATTTTGTATGAAGCATTAGTCTTGTCCCTGTGCAGTATATCCAAGCATCTGTTTCTCAATTCCAGTATGTTTAAATGCCCATCTCACATGTTCAAGAACCTCTTACCACTCCTACTCATGCACCGGTATAAGCCAATCAACAAATCTTTTTCACTCAACGCTTTATTGACTGGAGTAGTTTACCAAATGACCTAACTGATGAAAATTTTGCTCTAATAGCAAAAACTAATTATGAACATGATAACTTTTGTTTTATGGCAATTGAATGTATCTCAGGTGAAGTTGATCAAGAAAAAGAAAAGACTGTTGGTGAAACTGCTGAGAACCTAGAACAAACATTTGTTTGTGAAGAAGGCCATGCATAAGATCATCCCAAAAGTTCCACTAAATGCATCAATGTGGATCTTTTGCAAATTGTTGCTTCCAAGGTATCACCTCACATTCTCAAAGAATTGTGTTCAAACAAATGCATCATAGTGTTTGTAAACATTAAAGAGGTAAATGAAAACCATAGAGAAAAGGTTCAAGTTAGTGAAATTGTTCTTGAAAAATTAGAAAGAGGTTTTAAAACAAGACTAACTGAAAAGGACCAAGATATAAGCAGCCTTAAACATTAAGCAACCATAACCAAGGACCAGCTCCAAACTATGATAGAAAATATCATAATTGTAAAAAGTAGCTTGAATCTACCCAAATCACTTATGAAAAATGAGTAGAGTCATGTACTGATTATGAGATGCTTTTGGAAAAACAAATCAAGAGCAATGTGAAGTTTTGGAGTTGGGTTGAGAAAATATGACTATGACCCATTCTCAAGAGAAAACACTCACATTGAATCTCAGATGGTTGAAGTGAAACCAACCAACTTAAATGAGGAAGAAATCAAGATCAAAGAACCAAGTGGTAAAAAGATCACTTTTGAAAAGCCACAAAGTTCAAATCGGACTAGAAAAAAAATATGAGTTCAAACTAACATGGTCCGATTAATGTGATGTGCTTGAAAACTTCAAACCCATTGACTTCACAAACCCAAATGGGTTCAAAGCACCAAAGATAAAAATCATTCCTGTCACTAAACCTGAAACAGATGATCAAGCATCTGTTGTCAAAAACGAAGAGAAAAGTGATAGGAAAGATAAGGTTGCAAATATATTCTGTGAATCTTGTGAAAAAACAAAGAATACAACTAAAAATTATTTCAGATTAACAGCATATGATATAAATAGAGGAAATAGTATTTGTGAATCAAAATTCGTGTGCACTATATGTGGTAAAAACAGTCACCTAACTCAATAGTGCTTATTTCTAAAACTTTATGACACCAACAAAAATAGGTCAAAAGAGAAAATGCATGTCAAAAAGGATTTGAGTCTATTCAAACACCTATCACGAGGGCATTAAATCAAGACCCTGTTCACATGGATGTTTAAAACATTGTTGTCCCATCATCAAATACATATCCCAGAGGCTATGGGCAATCACCATGTTACAGGGTACCTTGTAGGTATAATGAATCCGTGTACACATCCCAAAGGCCAAGAATAAACAGGCATCTTCATGGATATGATCAACTCATTGGGAATGGTCAAACAACCATTGACCCAAGTGTAAAAGCACTTGTAGAGGTCAACAACAATTGTTTGAGATGGTTCAAAAACTACTCATCACAAAAGATCATTGCCAAAGGGATGACACTGTGGAAGAAAGTATCAAATCCAAAGCAAATAATGCTTTGGATCCTCTACAAAATTGATCCATTTCCATTGTCTCCAGGGAACATATGTTGGTAATTTAAAAATGCAAACAGAGGTTTCCCTAGCATATATCATCACCTGAATAAAACATAAAGATATTTTCTGAAAATTCACCAAAAAGATAAAAAAAATTCAATAAAACATCAATATGTGGCCTTGAAAATCAAAAAAGAAAATTTTGTCTTAAAATCATTAAAAGATTGCTCAAAAATCACCAAAACCAAAACTCTATTCAGATAAGTGAAACATCTGTTCAGAGGTTCATAACTCTGTTTTGACCTTTGTCAACCACTATTTGCAAAAAAGAACCATTGATCCATGATCCACTGTTTGATTAATAAAGGTCAAACTTAACCATTGTTTTCTCCAAAACTCTATTTTTAACCCAATAATGGTTTCAAACATCTGTTTCCATCCACTGTTTATACATCCAAACATCTGTTAATAACAAATAGAGTTTTCAAAACAGACCTTTGCCAAGAGACTTTACTTTACTTCATCAAAGGGTTTTCTTAGTAGGGCTCAGTCCATGTTAAAACAGAGCTGTGATAAATAGAGCTTTGTCTTAAAAAATAAAGGGTTGCCATGTTTATCTGGATACTCTCCGAGAGTTTTGGGTGTCACACCCCGACCCGCAGCGGATAAGGTGATCGGGGCATGATTGGGTTATCATCAAAGCTCATGACATTTATTAAATGTTTCATATTCATTAATACAAATTAAATGAAAGTTTACAATGATTGCTACAACATGATCTAACTAACAATCTAACTCCTTTGTTCTCTTCTAAGGCATATCCTATGCTATCCTTGCTTCAACCTGTTCACCTGTATCATGTGTAAAAAGGTTTTTGGATCAACATAATGTTGGCGAGTGAATCCTATGGAAAAACATTTGAACAATTTATTTAAAATGATTATGAAATATGTGCACAACCAAACATGAGTAAAATTAGATGTAACTTGATCAATAATCATAAGATGTTAAATGAAAACACTCATGAACAATAATGAAACAATTAAAGGCACGCGATGCTCAACTCGTCTCTCACGAGGAACTGAGGGGCCTGATGAATGAATTGCATAAACATGATAATATGAATAACACAACTACAAACAATATAAACTCAATGAAAACACACATGAACAATAATGAATTTGAATTGAAGCACGCGATGTTCTACTCGTTACCCACGAGGAACTGATGGGCTTAATATATGAGTTTCATGTAATTTGACAAACGGAATATAAGTAAATCACAACAATAAATCAATCTAAGTTTAAGTCATGATGTGGTATGGCACAAGTTTAAATAAATAAATTAATTATTTCATAACACATGACACACCCCAAAACGTGTAAATTAAAAGGGGGAATTGTAAGATTCACTCACAGTGGGTGCGTTCGGTTGATGACGATGAATGCACGCGAAGTGGTTTTAACCACGAGTGAGATTTAACCTAGATAAATCGCATTATGGTTTGGTAAGTAAACGGATTTTATTAAACTATTTTAGTAGGATTGATGGGTGTATTTTTGTGAGTTTGAGGCTATTTTCTAATCTTAAAAATGTTATTTTTAAGTATTTATAATTGATTTTTAATTAAAATAATTAAATAAAAATAATAAAAAACTTTATTTTTTTCTGACCGTTGACCGGCCGGTTGACCGTTGACCTGACCGTTGACCGGTTCGTTGACAGTTTATTGTGCGCTGAGTGAGGCTCGAACCCGAGACCTCTCGTACGCGTGCACGCAGCTCTACCAACTGAGCTACGTGTCTAACCCGTTATATATCCGATTTTAATTATATATATACACTAATTAGATTAAACCGAAAATCATTTTTATTTTAAAAACAATTTAATCGAAACGGTCATGCACACCACAGGTCTCGAACCCGGGACCTGTGGTTCAATCCAACACACAGTCCACCGCTGGACTGTGTGTTCAACATGTTATATAACTTGATTTTTATTATACTTAAAGACAAATTACTTATTTCCTTTTCTGCCTTATTTAAAAGAAAAGATAATTGTCCGAGTCGGTGTTGATGACCGGACTCGAACTCGTGACCAGCGATATAAACAAACACACAGTCCACCGCTGGACTGTGTGTCTAACTTGGTTATTGTTTCGGTTATTAATATACTTAACATATATCTTAGGCGATCCGGTTCAGTAAACAAAAAAATGGATTTTATTAAGGCAGCGTGTGTGAGACGGGATTCGAACTCGAGACGTTTTGCGTTTTATATGTGCACACAGTCCACCGCTGGACTGTGTGTCTAACCCGATTAATTTCTTGATTTATATTATACTTATATGATAACGAAAGAGCGTCGTCTTCTTCGCTGAAAAATAACCAGAAATCGGAGTTCGACTAGTTCAAGATTTTAAATCAGTTTCTTAGCGTTCTTAGGTTAATTATTGGTAATATGGAAGTAAAAAGAAAGGAAAATAAGCGTGAGGTATACCGACTCGTTTCCTCTGTTTTCCGGCAGAATTCCGGCGACAGAAGAACAACTCCGGCGACGTGTTCCTTGTAGTAGCTAGTCTCCAGAAAACTTGGAAAAAGGTAAGGGTGACTTCGGTGAAGGTTTAGGGGATTCAATAAAGCTCAGGGATCAAAACACGGTTTTCCGGCGAAAAACAGGAAAGTTCCGGCGAGTGAAAATACGCCGTGAAAAGATGTGATTTTTGTGCGAAAGTGTTTGTAGACGGTTGTGGTTGAATTTATAGGGGAAAAATGAGATGTATTTGGTCTGATTTCGGACTGGGTTCGTCAATTCAAGTTTTCCGGCGGTTTTGAATTTGGTCGCGGACTTCAAACATCGGTTATAACCGATATGTGATTAAAGGTTTACGTTATAACGTAAATCGGTGTTAAAGCTCGCGAATATTCCGGGATTCCGACGACTGATTCGATTAGGCGCCGGTTTTGAATTTGTAATGTTATTATATCAATTAAATGTTTACAATATATAACAAATAGATCAAGCGGCGCAGTGGTTTGTGTGTGAGGTGTTAAGTCACTTAGTGACTCGGTACAGACCCGGGTTCAAAACCCGGCAGATGTATTTAATTTTTATTTTGCGATTTTTGACAGTTTTTCAAAAACTAAATATATATTCGCGTATAATAATTGATTACGGATCGTTTAAAAATGTTTTGAACATTTAATTCGAAATGAAAATTTTGACTGACTGTTCGGTTGATAAACGGAGCGGGTTTGGTAAATCCGTTTTTGACGGATGTTACAGTATCCCCTGCTTTTTAGAAATTTCGTCCCGAAATTTAAATAATGATATATTTTGACTAAAAAGGATGATGACGTTTTGTTTGACAGTTGTATGCTTAGAAAAATAAAAGTTTAAGTTTTCGTTCGAGGCGGTAACGTTCCTTGTAAGGGTTATGTACCCTATTCAGGAATCGCTTTTTGTTGCCTACTGTATGAATATTGATAAGCAGAAATGATTTGCTAAAATGATATCATGCATATGTGTTAAGATACGTTTGGGAAAAATATGGTTATATCCTAAGGCAAAACTTCTAACACTACAATCTACATGGAACATAAATAAAAACACAACAGCTGATATCCAAACATGAATGAACACATCAGCAAATATTTGAACATGAATAAACATAACAGCAAATATTCGAACATGAATGAACACATCCGCAAATATTTGAACATGAATAAACACAACAGCAATGATTCGAACATGAATAGACACATCAGCGAATATTTGAACATGAATAAACACAACAGCAAATATTTGAACATGAATAGACACATCAGCGAATATGAGTAAACACAACAGTAAATATTTGAATCCACATTCTGATAACATATATGTTTGAATGATGGAAGTTCCTCTCTCGTTTGTTATGATGAGAGGTTAATTTATGTAGAAATGGAACACAATCCACTCTCTTTAAATAACATGATGATATAAATGTATCACAAATTCCAACCAAGGCAATAATAAATCCTACATGGAACTTCTCATAACCACCTGATAATGCCTCTGATCCTTTGGCAAGAATACTTA
Source organism: Scalesia atractyloides (assembly GCA_947069175.1). NCBI lineage: Eukaryota > Viridiplantae > Streptophyta > Magnoliopsida > Asterales > Asteraceae > Scalesia > Scalesia atractyloides. The sequence goes on from CAMTDV010000023.1 coordinate 78,230,768, forward strand.
TATATAGGAAGTACCAGCGGCGTATCCACCATATTCTTGCCAAATTTTCATTAGTTTTATCCACAAGTTATGATTGATTACCAAGAAACTAATAAATCCTACATAGAACTTCTCATAACCATCCATTAATGCCTCTGATCCTTTGACAAGAATACTTATATATAGGAAGTACCAGCGGCGTATCCACCATATTCTTGTCAAATTTTCATTGGTTTTAACAGTGAATTATGATTAGTCCTATAACTCTACAATCAATACAACATTCATAAATTACCGAAATGAAACATATCTGTGCGATCAAGGCTCAATCGAACGGAGCCGATCGTATTGCATGTACTGAAAATGAAATTGTGTGCTCAAGGCTCAATCAAACGGAGCCGAACATATTGAATGTACTGAAATTGAAATTGTGTGCTCAAGGCTCAATCAAACGGAGCCGAACATATTGCATGTACTGTATATGAATAACTTAACCACACAAACAGCCTATGCATGGAACCTCTCATAACCGCCTGATAATGCCTCCGATTATTTGACAAGAATACTTATATATAGGAAGTACCATCGGCGTATCCACCATATCCTTGTCAAATTTTCATTGACTTTATCCGCAAGTTATGGTTAGTTCGATGCGACTCTACTACAAACACCACAACCACAAGATACTGATAATGAAATTGTATGTGTGCTCAAGGCTCAATCAACCGGAGCCGAGCGTATTGCATGAACTGGAAATGAGAATAAATCTGTGTACTCAAGGCTCAATCAAACGGAGCCGAGCATATTGCATGAACTGGAAATGAGAATAAATATGTGTACTCAAGGCTCAATCAAACGGAGCCGAGCATATTGCATGAACTGGAAATGAGAATAAATATGTGTACTCAAGGCTCAATCAAACGGAGCCGAGCATATTGCATGTACTGAAATGAGAATAAATATGTGTACTCAAGGCTCAATCAAACGGAGCCGAGCATATTGCATGTACTGAAATGAGAATAAATATGTGTACTCAAGGCTCAATCAAACGGAGCCGAGCATATTGCATGTACTGAAATGAGAATAAATATTACGTAACCGATCAAGGCTCAACAAACGGAGCCGATCGTGCGGGCACACCCTGATCAACCCATAATAAAATGGGGATCAAACTCAACCTCGATGGATGGGGAGCTGCGGCCTCGGCAAAATCGTATACTGAAAACAATCTATAATATATAATATCCACTGATTTCTCTAACAGTCTACACATGTGATAAAGAAAGACATAAGACTAAACAACAGGAGTTGAATCTGGATCTTCGGCGAAGAGGACTAGCTGAGTATCTTCGTTTGGGCCGTCATTATCTTCGACAGGATTGGCGTTGATATTGAAGACTCTTTCTCTAGCTGGTGGCATAGCGGTTGGGTTTTCTTGGTTTACTTGGTTAACTGGGTTTGATTGGGCTTGAGTGTTGATAACGTTTACCAATTGAGGACATGTGTTTCTAAGATGGGTAGGGTCGCCACAATTGAAGCAAGCTCGAGCATATGGGAACATGGGGTATTGAGGTTGGTGATAAGTTTGGGCCATGTTTTGAGTAGGGGAAAAGGTTTGGTCTTGAAAGGTGCGACAAACATTGCTCAAATGACCATAACGTCCACAAGTTGTACATAGCCGGCAAGGTAATGTAAAGGAATGGTGATAAAAACAGTTGTTGCATCGAGGGTGAGGTCCAAGATATGGTTTCTTATTTGGGTAAACTGAGTTGGGTGCCTCTTGAGTGATTGGGACAGCTCGGATGGGTATAGCGTGAAAAACTGGTTGATTTCGTTGGGTCGCAGCGAAAAGTCGCCTGACTCTTCTTCTCTTAGGTTTGGGTTGAGAAGGGGATTCGGGTTGAGAAGGGGATTCAGGTTGAGAAGGGGATTCGGTTTGAGAAGGGGATTCGGAGGTTTCAGTCGATTCTTTATCCTTCTTCTTCTCCTCCTTGAAGTCTTTGTTTCGGATTCGGTTCTCGGTGAGCTCTGTTGCTAGCTCCATTGCTGCTTCCAAAGTTGCAGGCTTGGTACTTATCACAGGGTCTTGAATCTTTGACGGAAGACCACGAATGTAGTGCTCGATCAAACGGTAGAGGGGAGTAAACATGTTGGGAACCATTTGATGTAATTCGAGGAACCTTTCGTTGTAGGTGGTGTGGTCTCCTTCCACTTGCTTCAATGAGTAAAATTCATCTTCTAGCTTCTTGATTTCGCTCCTTGGACAAAATCGTCTGGTCATGATTTCCTTCAATTCATTCCAAGTTAAGGACATAGCATCTTCAACACCTCGTTTTGCCTTCTCTGTATTCCACCAAGTAAGTGCTATCCCATATAATCGACCGGTAGCATAACGCACTTTGCGATCATCAGGGCAATCGCAATTTAGAAAAGTATTCTCCATTTCTTCAAACCAATGGAGGAGTGCGGTGACACCTTCAGTCCCTTTATATTTCGGAGGGTCGCATGATTTGAAATGCTTGTAGGTGCATTTAGTGGTGTTTGGGGAAGAGTTGAAAATGTTTTGGTTTGCTTGGTTGACAGGATTATGGGTAAGTGCTTGTTGAACTTGGATTACAATGTTGGGTATTACGGCAGCCATTTGTTGAGCGATTAAGGTAGCCATGCGTTCGCGGGCTTTTCCTGCTCTCATCTTCCTACGGGCGAGGTTAGAAGACATCTACAATGAATACATGACAAGAGTATGAGTTGGATGCTTTTGAGATCGTGGGTCGCATTCAAGAATGAACATTCATAAAATAATTATACAAAAATACTACATCCATAGGATGTCTTGGGCTTTGCTCGCTGTTAGGCCCGTCGTGCCGCCATACTTTACCTTATGTAATCATGTGGGCCCCCATGAATTACCGGTTTTTCATATGGTTCGCACGGTTTCTGCCTGGTTGCGTACACAAAACCCGGAGAAAATCGAGAAATATGTATACAACGTGTGATGTTCGGAATGTGTCCAGGTGTAGACACGGTGACACCTCAAAGTAGGGTTAGTTCGAACGACGTTTGGTGTGGCATGCTTTGGCCTAATAGGTCCTTCGTACTCTCATCGTTGGTCCCCAGGTAGGCAAACTGGTCCGTTATATTGGATTTATACGAATGCCAGCCTAGACAGGACGTTCCGACTACCGGTACTTGTACCCTTCCAGTTACTACATGCCCGTCGCAGAACTTACTTTGATGAGAATTGAAAATTGCATAAAATCTTTGGATAATGAGAATATGAAAATAAATTGAACACATGAACATCGATATATGTATAATGAATATGTATATATGTATAATGAACATGTATACGAGCATGTATGCTTGACTGAAATGTAAACAAATATGAAACAAATAAATATCACAAGTTTGTATGTAACCACTTAATCAATTTAAAATTTTAGGCAGACTATAGTATAGGCTCTAAGGGTCTAATAACCTATCCTATATCCCTATAGTCATGGCTCTGATACCAATCTGTCACACCCCGACCCGCAGCGGATAAGGTGATCGGGCATGATTGGGTTATCATCAAAGCTCATGACATTTATTAAATGTTTCATATTCATTAATACAAATTAAATGAAAGTTTACAATGATTGCTACAACATGATCTAACTAACAATCTAACTCCTTTGTTCTCTTCTAAGGCATATCCTATGCTATCCTTGCTTCAACCTGTTCACCTGTATCATGTGTAAAAAGGTTTTTGGATCAACATAATGTTGGCGAGTGAATCCTATGGAAAAACATTTGAACAATTTATTTAAAATGATTATGAAATATGTGCACAACCAAACATGAGTAAAATTAGATGTAACTTGATCAATAATCATAAGATGTTAAATGAAAACACTCATGAACAATAATGAAACAATTAAAGGCACGCGATGCTCAACTCGTCTCTCACGAGGAACTGAGGGGCCTGATGAATGAATTGCATAAACATGATAATATGAATAACACAACTACAAACAATATAAACTCAATGAAAACACACATGAACAATAATGAATTTGAATTGAAGCACGCGATGTTCTACTCGTTACCCACGAGGAACTGATGGGCTTAATATATGAGTTTCATGTAATTTGACAAACGGAATATAAGTAAATCACAACAATAAATCAATCTAAGTTTAAGTCATGATGTGGTATGGCACAAGTTTAAATAAATAAATTAATTATTTCATAACACATGACACACCCCAAAACGTGTAAATTAAAAGGGGGAATTGTAAGATTCACTCACAGTGGGTGCGTTCGGTTGATGACGATGAATGCACGCGAAGTGGTTTTAACCACGAGTGAGATTTAACCTAGATAAATCGCATTATGGTTTGGTAAGTAAACGGATTTTATTAAACTATTTTAGTAGGATTGATGGGTGTATTTTTGTGAGTTTGAGGCTATTTTCTAATCTTAAAAATGTTATTTTTTAAGTATTTATAATTGATTTTTAATTAAAATAATTAAATAAAAATAATAAAAAAATTTATTTTTTTCTGACCGTTGACCGGCCGGTTGACCGTTGACCTGACCGTTGACCGGTTCGTTGACAGTTTATTGTGCGCTGAGTGAGGCTCGAACCCGAGACCTCTCGTACGCGTGCACGCAGCTCTACCAACTGAGCTACGTGTCTAACCCGTTATATATCCGATTTTAATTATATATATACACTAATTAGATTAAACCGAAAATCATTTTTATTTTAAAAACAATTTAATCGAAACGGTCATGCACACCACAGGTCTCGAACCCGGGACCTGTGGTTCAATCCAACACACAGTCCACCGCTGGACTGTGTGTTCAACATGTTATATAACTTGATTTTTATTATACTTAAAGACAAATTACTTATTTCCTTTTCTGCCTTATTTAAAAGAAAAGATAATTGTCCGAGTCGGTGTTGATGACCGGACTCGAACTCGTGACCAGCGATATAAACAAACACACAGTCCACCGCTGGACTGTGTGTCTAACTTGGTTATTGTTTCGGTTATTAATATACTTAACATATATCTTAGGCGATCCGGTTCAGTAAACAAAAAAATGGATTTTATTAAGGCAGCGTGTGTGAGACGGGATTCGAACTCGAGACGTTTTGCGTTTTATATGTGCACACAGTCCACCGCTGGACTGTGTGTCTAACCCGATTAATTTCTTGATTTATATTATACTTATATGATAACGAAAGAGCGTCGTCTTCTTCGCTGAAAAATAACCAGAAATCGGAGTTCGACTAGTTCAAGATTTTAAATCAGTTTCTTAGCGTTCTTAGGTTAATTATTGGTAATATGGAAGTAAAAAGAAAGGAAAATAAGCGTGAGGTATACCGACTCGTTTCCTCTGTTTTCCGGCAGAATTCCGGCGACAGAAGAACAACTCCGGCGACGTGTTCCTTGTAGTAGCTAGTCTCCAGAAAACTTGGAAAAAGGTAAGGGTGACTTCGGTGAAGGTTTAGGGGATTCAATAAAGCTCAGGGATCAAAACACGGTTTTCCGGCGAAAAACAGGAAAGTTCCGGCGAGTGAAAATACGCCGTGAAAAGATGTGATTTTTGTGCGAAAGTGTTTGTAGACGGTTGTGGTTGAATTTATAGGGGAAAAATGAGATGTATTTGGTCTGATTTCGGACTGGGTTCGTCAATTCAAGTTTTCCGGCGGTTTTGAATTTGGTCGCGGACTTCAAACATCGGTTATAACCGATATGTGATTAAAGGTTTACGTTATAACGTAAATCGGTGTTAAAGCTCGCGAATATTCCGGGATTCCGACGACTGATTCGATTAGGCGCCGGTTTTGAATTTGTAATGTTATTATATCAATTAAATGTTTACAATATATAACAAATAGATCAAGCGGCGCAGTGGTTTGTGTGTGAGGTGTTAAGTCACTTAGTGACTCGGTACAGACCCGGGTTCAAAACCCGGCAGATGTATTTAATTTTTATTTTGCGATTTTTGACAGTTTTTCAAAAACTAAATATATATTCGCGTATAATAATTGATTACGGATCGTTTAAAAATGTTTTGAACATTTAATTCGAAATGAAAATTTTGACTGACTGTTCGGTTGATAAACGGAGCGGGTTTGGTAAATCCGTTTTTGACGGATGTTACATTGGGCAATACAATTTTTTGCTCAAAAACAAAAAGCCCTTCACAATCACCTCAAAGCTTGAAGGAGAACATACCCAGATAACCCTACAATCCATCTCCACAACCTTCAACCTGAATGACATGGAAGGTATGGAAACTTTCCCTAAAAATGATCTTCACAATGAGTTCATAGAAAGGGGACATTATGCTCAACTAGTGGGTGCAACAGTTTTCAAACCATACTTCCCACCAGAAATGAAATTCTTTTTCCATACACTTTTGGGTTGCTTGTCTACCAAGACCACCTCTTTTAACGAAATACCCCTAAAAACTTAGTATTTGGAATATGTTATACTGGCAAATACAGATTATAAGCTATTCAAAATACTGTTTATGGATATGGTGGTAAACATAAAAGCGATCAAAAGGCAAACTGTCAACCTTTTCCTTTTGTATCCAAGGCTAATAAGTTTTTACCTTCGAAAGGTCTTGAAACAAGAAAATTTTGAACAAGGCCAAGCCTGTGAAATGAATAGCCTTTAAATGAAATATTTACACGTATGATGACCTCATAAGGTCAAGAAAATGCCCCTAAAGAAAATGTTTTAGAAAACCAAGCACATATGTTACAACATCTGTTGCTGAGCCCACTGCTCCTAATGCCCACAGTGACCAACCTACCTCTATGGTACCCACATCATAAATCACCACACAAACCATTCTCATTCCCATTCCCATTCCCATCCCCAAATCCAAAAGAAAAACCAAAAAGAAGGTCACTCTGGAGGTTGAGATGCCAGAGGAACCTGTTGTAACACAAAAGCAGCAATCATTTATTGTTATTTCCTCACAACAGATGCAAACATCTCCACCTGGACAAACTCTTCATATATCCTCACAAAAGGATAGTGTTGTAAGCACAGAGGAACAAAGTCTAGAGGGAGATGATTCATTTAAACATTTCTTCTCAAGCTCCTCTCCCAGGGTTGCTTCTCTTTTTACTCCACCACCCACAAATACTATATATCCTATATTCCAATCATTGCTTGATGCAATTAACATAACTGACTTATGCATGCCTAGTTCCTCTCAACAACATATCATTGAGAGTATGCCACAACAAGTGACTAAGGAAAGTTCAGAAGTCATTGCTAGCCCACAAGTAGAGGAGGGTACACCTCATGTGTCACAAGTGACACTTGCAGGTTTTTCAAGTGAGACAGCTACTACAACTGTAAAGACAACAGTCTCACAGTTGGATAGTAGTTACATAGCTATAACCTCCTTGAAGGAAATAATTTGTTGAGTCTACAATAGTACACTCTCTATCAGTTGGAAGTCCCTGGAACTAAGAACAATGGGCACTTGGTTCAAAACCAAGTACAACCACCTCTGGTGGGAACTCAGATGATCCTATTAATTTAGGTGATGGGTTAAGATACCAAGAATTGACGGAGATCGTGTCCAAGCTAAAGTCTTCAGTTGATGAAATTAAAGACATGTTGAAGACCTTGGTACAAAACTCAAGAGCTCCACTAACCAATGCAAAAATAGTAACCATAGAGGTATTTTCATCTTCAAAAGCAGTCTGCAGAGGCAACAAGCAACATGCAAATAGAGCGTATAAGAAACGTGGTGGATACTAGGTACAAAGATACTGAAGTAGAGATTAAGGCCATCAAAGACAATATTCTTCAAATCATTGGGACAGTTCCCATTCTCCCCATATACATAAATGATGCCAAAAAGAGGGAAGTGATATCATGAGAAAGCTTCCACCTCTTGTCAAGAAAGCCCAAAAGAGGTCTAATACTTCTGAAGCTAAAAAGGCCAGACAAGAAGCAGTTGAAAAAGAAAAGAGGAGAGACACAAGAAAAGCCAATGAAATGTTGACAATGCAAGAGATTATTGAAAGAAAAGAATTAAAGACAAGCAAGGCTCCTCAACAGAGGTTTCCAAAGCACTGTCTCAACAAAACCACCACCAACTACCCAAACCACTGCTTCCACTACTCAAACATCTGTTGGCACTCTATAAGTGACAACAAATGTTACATCTACACTACAACTAACACAAAAGACTCCTAAAGGTCTTCTCATCAAAAGAAAACTATCCACAAAAACCCCCCATTACCACCAGCAAAATCACAAACCACACCTCAAACCAGATCTAGAAGAGCCAAATTCATTATCTAAGATGATGATGAAGAATCACCTGATTCATCACCTATCAAAACCATCAGCACAACACTCTTTATCACATCACCACCATCAACCACCATAGCCATAACCATCTTCTCTCATCCATTAGATTAGAAATTGTATCAACAATTTTACAGTCTTTCTTTTCCTCGTCTGACCCTAGCCAGCTCTCCTTCCCATCTTTGCATATCTACCAAAGCCTTCCAATGTCAAATAATACATGGAACTAAAGATTAAACAAGCAGAGATGATTGTAGCAGAAAGAAGCAAAGGGAAAGGAGACAAAGAGGCCCAACAAATCTTATCAGAGAATTCACTAAAGTGAATAGAATTAAAGATTACATGGAGCATATAATGAAGAACAAGCCTTACAAAGCTACAAGTGCCCAATTCTTTAGATGGTCTTTCTAGAAAAAATTATGAGGATTGAGAACTTAAAACTCAATCCTAATATCAAACCCACTCCTCCCGATTGAAGAACAGATAAAAAGCCTGTTGGCCAGAAGACTTGAAGAAATATGAAGATGAAATAACAAAAGAAGGGATCAGGAATGAATTGATGTATGGGCATCTAGATACAAAACCAGAAGATCTGCTTGGCCAAGTCTTGGGAAATCAATTTCCCTCAACTCATCAAATAACAACTGCCCCAAGAAATCCATCCAACTCCAAAATTCTAAAATGGACATTTGATAGGCAAGCCATGAATTGACAATAGTCAGAGCTAATGGAAAAATGAAAAAGATCTCAATGATTAGTGCCTTTGGGCTTAATGATGAAGATTTGCAAGACCTAATAAGTGTTCCACTTGAAAGGGATCCAGATGAATCTCTCTCTAAAAAAGTTTGAGCTTCAGTTCAAAAGCCAAATCAGAGGGAGATTGTTGGACCTACAAAAGAATAGATTATATTCAAAAGTCAAAACACGACATTTTGATCAAGAAATAAACAGTAAATGAAGCATTCTCCTCCCATAGTAGTGAATCTTGAACACTAATCAGAACATCTATTAAAGATATACTAACATCTATTCAAGCCTTGGAACCACTGTTGAAGAAGAACCAAGCACTGATCAAGGCTAAAGCCTTGTTGAAGCAAAGCTCTGTTCAGGCCAAACTGATGTTTGGAACAAAGCAACATCAGTTTGAAGATCAGAGGTTTCATCAATACAAGAATACTTGCTTTGTAACAGACTTTACATGTAATAGATCAGATATTAGATCTCCACATATGTTTGCTACCATCTGCGAAATCTTTTATGTTAGGAATGTTAGATGTTACGTAAATAGACCTTTGTACTTAATATAAATTGATCTCACTTATTAGAGATCTATTTATCACTTTACACACATCCTCTTTTGTATGAACAGATTTCTGAGTAATCGGCTCAGGGGGAGACTGTATAATCAGTATACAGTATTTGTAATCATTTGATTTCAATGAAAAACAATTGTTTATATAGCTTCCTTCTTGTGTGTTTGCATTCTTTGTCTTTCAATTTATAAATTGTTTGTTCTTATTTTGCTTAAAAACCACAAGTATTATAGACTTAGATCCTACATTAATACACTTTCTAGGGTTTACATTTTAAACATTCTAGAGAGAAAGTGTGGGTTTGTCATGTAAACATCTTTCTTCTTATACAAGCTTGGTTATTTAGATTTGATAGTGTTACACTACATCGTGTTCGTTGGTTTCCGCACTCCGAACACGTTTATCGAACGAATCGGTTCGATTACGAACACCTAACATGTAACGCCCCAAAACCCGAATACTTGACTCGCTAGTATGGTTTCATAAGATATGGAATGAAAGGTGATAACTAAGTTATTTAACTTAGTTAGAACTATAAGTCTTATGGTAAAATACAAGGATTTGTGGTAAATGTGATTAAATGCAAACCAGAGGGACTAGAAGTAGCAAGTGGGCAAACTTATTAAAATTCAGGTTTTATAAGTGTGTGTGTGTTCAGTATGCGTGTCGACACACACATGAAGAAGAATTAGGGTTCTTCCCCACAACCCCACAAATTGATGAAATTGAACAAGGATGTGAAGCCAAATCAATGCATGAATGAAGAATCCTTACCATCTCATCCTAATGAACATATGGTAAGTTGAAATTTCTGATTTGGTGACTATTCATGTAGTGGGTTAGGATAAATCCGTGAAATTTGGTTGAAATTAGAATGAATACTTGTTAATGCTATCATGTGGAAGTTGAATCATGGTTAAATTTTAGTTATGGAATGATTTAGATGGAAACCCATTGCATGAGAGTGAAGATGATGAACATGTAGATGTAATATTGTGATTTTGTGATGCACAAGGTGTTATATGATAGATTATGATAGATAAACTTGATGTAGAAATGATGATTATGTGATTTTGCTTGAATGTGATGGTTCATGAGATGAATCGGGAAGAACATGCTTAAAATACTTGTACATTATGCTTAGAAGGTAGTACGTACACCAAGTGTTTGATGAAATGTCTAAATGACAATAATATGTGAAATTATATGCAAGTAACGATTGAACGTGTATAGAAAGTGATAATGGTATACTTGTTAGTAAAACAAGTTTAGGAGTGTATTTGATAAGTATATGTGAAACGTAATTGATGATGTGATTCGGCAAAAGAGTGCTTTAAGGAACTAGTACCCTATGTTTGAATGGTGGTGTACACCATAAGTTGAATTTGTGACTTAACAATAATTAGAAATGGATATGTATGAAATGTACATAGTGTCATTAATATGGCCTAATAAGATGACACGAATATATGAGGTTATGTCGAAAGTTCATATGAAAAACGTTGACTTCGGAAAGTCAACTGCGCATAAGAAGCATGGTTAGACTTGTTGTCACAATTGTAAGATTATAGAAAGTCATACGGTATGTGATATATCAATATGTGTTATATGTGATGACATAATGAATAATACGAGTTTGTAAAGATGTGATTTTGAGTATATGCCTTATGCTTGTTAGGATTGACTTATGAAAGTCAAATGTGAGTTATGCATTTGATATGATCGTTAATATGTACAATCGTGTATGCTAACAAGAATGTGATTTCGATGACATGAAAGTATAGGGAGTCATGTCAAGATGGATGGAAGCATGGAAGGCTAACGGGTCAAAAGGGAGTCAAGGTAACGGATGTGAATTCGGACGCTAAGGTAAGTGATTTCCAGAATCACTCTTTAGATACTTTAATGGAAATGTTTTATTTTAATTGTTGAAGAAGCTTGTGGGAATGTAAGAACAATGGAGATACTAAGATGAGTTAGATAATATTGGGTTGATAATAGTCAACTAAAAGGAAGTTGTATGATATAAACCGAATGGAGTAATTCCAAGTGGTAAGCTATCATTAAATGACATAATTAAAGCACAAATGGGCTTGCGCACATGTAGAATTTATTGTTAAAGTGAGACTACGGTAGTATCAAGAGGAGCGGGACCTCGTTTAGATGTTATATGTTTAATTTGAAATGAATCGGAACATGCATGAACGAACGGGACTCGAAACGGGTCAAATAAGCTGCAGCCCCAAATCTGCAGCAGCTGACCGTAAGCTACGGTAGCTAACCGTAGCTTACGGTATAGGATTTTATTTTGGCAGAACGTGATTACCGTAAGCTACGGTAGCTAGCCGTAGCTTACGCTAGAAGATTTAATTGTTGGCAGAACATACCTACCGTAAGCTACGGTAGGCAGGCCGTAGCTTACGGTGGGATTAGTCAACTTTCTAATTATTTTTGTGTTCTTGTATCGACTAATTACGGCTCCAACCCGGTATCTTGTATGATGTTTTAAGGCGATTAAGTGACGCTAGGCTTGTAAAAAAATAAAGTAAGAGTGAAAGTACGAGTCTTGATATATGTATAGTGAATGTGGTTTCATGTGTGGGTGCCAACACCAAGTTATGTAGTTGTATGATTAAAACTCGGATTGAGTAGAAGTGTTGTAGGCAAGAAAGAATCAACTTATTAACATGTACGAACATTGATGAATAGAGAGTATACGATTTAAGTACGGTGATTCCATGTAAACAAGCAAGCGTAACTTGCATGTATGTATGTATATTGATGCGTGCGAGTGTAAACAGGAAGTGTAACTTATTTAATGTAGATAAGTGGTATGTGCTTATGCGAATTTGGAGGTTTGTAATACGTTGATATTATGTCTTACTAACTGTATTGCTAATGAGAATGAAACAGGAATGCAGGTATGTAAGTGTTGGGCTTTCGAAAGTGCAAAGTCCGGTATACAGAACAAATTTAGAAGGATATAATTATGGAGAAGTATACATAGAAAGAATACTATGTGGTTATTGATTTATGAACTAAACTCTTAGATGCAGCATGCAGCCGCCTCCATCCATCGGCATACCCTGGCCCGTCACCAGTTAATTATGTAAGATGTCACCCTCTACTAATGTGTTGGTTGTGTATGTGGTGACCGCAGATTAGTCAGATTACCACTATCATCAAGGGAGATGTGTGGAAGAAGATCGAGTCAAAGAACAAGGATTGTACGGGAAGAGCGATTTCATAGCTTGCATTATGCATTGCATACACCAAGTCAAGCAAAATGAACATAGTACATCTTTTAAGGAAGTGTCCAAATATTTTTAAACGAACCCTTTAAGTATGTTATATAGTTAATAAAGAAAGAATTTTATGGTTCATATTTCCGCTGCGTCGTTTTGGGTCATAATGCGTTTAGGGTGTTACATAACACTATTTAGTTGTCCGAGATTGTTTTATGTTTGTATATACGTATATGATAGTATGCTTTTGAGATTGTTTTTGGAAGGCTATGTATTGAAGTGTATTTGGCTGGTGAAGATGGCTCTTCAACCGCCTAAGACTGTTTACCATCTTTGGTTGGGTCTGTGATGCTTTGATGAGACGATTGTTGCTTAGAATATGTGAGTGGTTGGTTATTCGGTGGGTGACGATGACACGGTTTTTGTACGGGACTACTTGGTTTGGGTTTATGTGTCTATCACGCTGTGCTAAGGCACACAAAGTTGTAGGTTAAACCACCAAAGCATAAAATCTATGAATGTACCATGGTGTTGTTCGGGTATGCGATGGTCTACTGGAATTTTTGGTATCATCTTAATTACAGATTTATCTTTCACGTTGTTTGAATATTTTATATGTTTTCCCAATCATGAGGTTGTGATTATGATTGGTTGTAGTAATTGGACTTTGTAGATACAGTCCACATCTTAGCTTAGCGATGTAGATGGCAATTGTGTTGTTTGGAGAAGTTCTCTACACCTTTTGCAACTTCTATTGCATCCATGGTAGATTTGGATGAAGGCAAATTCCATTACTATGATTTTGACCCTTTGTTTATGTTATTTGTTTTTGTTTTTGACTTCATTTTGCTTTTGATTTGGTTAAGAAATTTGTTTTTTAGGTTCATCATATGTAGTCTGTACGCAGATTGGAATCCGAAAAAACATGCCGAGTGTCGTTGGTGGATGTTTGTAAGTACTCTTTTGCTTAGATTTTTGTTTATTTTCGATGATGCTAAGGGAAACCTCTTGGGTCAGACTTTTTCCTTATTGGTTATGTTAGCTTTATTGTTGGCTTTTGGGTTTTTGTAAGCTAAGTGGCTTACGAGCTTCGTCTATTCTTTCAATAAGGTTAGTGTCTTTCTATTGAGTTTATTGGTATACCTTGGTTTACTCTATTCTTGTTTTGTATGTTACCGCCTAGGTTTATAAGGCTTATGTTAGATTAATGCTTTAAACTTGCATTTTCTTAGTTTAACTTTTCATTATTGTTTTTATGAACGGGTATTGAATGCCAAATTTAAAAGTATCATAATGGATAGATTCATTGACAAGTATTTCAAGAGACATCGCCAGGTATTGCTACATATAGGTATGATATGTTTCATAACGTTAGTTTGTATGTTTTAGTTTGTTGTCATGCTTAATATTACGCATTCTTCGTTAGGCTCTTTACTATAGATGGTTGATAAGCTTATTGTTTATGTTGGACTTATATCGATGTGTAACCTATACATTTTTTTGGCTTTTGTACAATAGGTTGTTACACCTTATGCAGAAGTTTGTTTGTTTCGTTATTGCCAGCCGACTAGAGTGCGTATTTCAGATTCAAACGTTCATCATGGATACGTGTGCCGAATTTCATCACATCATGGTAAGCGTACTTCTTATCGTTTTATTTGTTACATGTACTTAGTCATTTTAACAGGTAATTAATTATTAATTATTATTTTTGTAGGTCAACAGGCACACACAATTCCAAGCCAGCCTTCGGATGTGAGGCGTCTAACAAATGGATTTCATATTTGGCTCATAAGGTTAGTCTTCTTCTTTTTCCTTTTTTATAATGTGGTTGCTTAAATTGTGTCGAATTTGTTGCTTTATGTTTGCCTTTAATGTTGTTGCTTGCAGCCTTCTGACAAATGAGTTATAACAAACTCAGTATACGCTTCATCTCACTAATATGTGATGGATGATATTGGAATCGTCGCAGATTACGTAGCTGCCAATAATACATGCCAATATGTATAAATGCAAGGATACGTGATAGCATCATTGACCCATAATGTAGAGTCCGGCGAAAACGCGATAACATCACTAACCCACGACAAGATTCACATTTTCCAACTTCAAGTGGAAGTTGAAGAATGACGTTTCAGAGTTGGTTATCAAAGTAGATGTATTCGAAAGTAACATGTTTGTATTACACAAAAATTCGGTTGGTTTGCTTATTTTTATAAAAGTATAGTCCTTATAGTTGTAATAGGCTTTTGTTTTAGGTTGAAATTTTATATGAAAGTCTTATGTGAGAAAGACGTTTAAAAGTTGGTTATCAAATTGTTATGTATTCAAAAGTAACATTTTTGTATTACACAAAAGTTCGGTTGGGTTGCTTATTTTTATAAAAGTGTTGCCTTTACAATTGTAACAGGCTTTTCTTTTAGGTTGAAATTTTGTATGAAAGTCTTATGTAGTATGTAACAACCATTAACGCTACATTTATGTTATAAATGTTTTGTGTTCATTGTGTATGCGGCATAACGTGCAAGCATGTTTTTAGTTTATAATAAGAATAAAATAAAAAATAAATAAATAAACGTGACAATGCTTAATGTTTGGAAATTCAAGTTTATATTTATCGAATACAATTGACAATTAAATTGTTAGTTTTTGGAAGCTACGCTGAAATTGAGTTATCAACGCTATTCACAGATTGAATAAAAATGGAGTAATCCAATTTGCTTTGGTTGAATGGAACTAATGGATTATGGAGGTGAAGATGGATCAAAAAGATTAATTAGTAACTAAAGAAAACGTGGGCTGCTAAATAATACTTTTTGTTGGGCCAATACAAGTCATTTAGTTGGGCCTTTGTAATTTAATTTGGGCTTGTACATAGGAGCAATGGAGTCGGCAGTTGGAGGGAATTAATAAGGAATGACAAACGGCAATTTGGGGGACTCGATGGCAGCCTGAGCACGCAGGGGAGTTGTTTGGAACGCACAGTTCCAAGGCGCCAACCTTGTCTTTTGGCTGTTGTATGCGGACTAATCTCGCACGTAATCTTCTTCTGACGTAGGGTTTGCAATAAATACTTTTGATACTTGTTTAAACTAACTTTTTAGGATTGAATATGTAACCTTTTTAAGTTTTGATCGGATTCAGTTGTAGTGTTGAAACTTTAAATTGGTGAACTTTTTAGTCTATGATTTGTTTATTGGTTTATGTTTCATATAATTGAGTTGGTGTTGTGTGAATAGGACCATTTAAGTTTGGTTCCTTATCTACCACTTGATTAATCTTACATGTAATCACTATTACTGACTTCCTTTTAGACTAACAATATAGTTGTATTTTGTCAAACCTGAAACACGGAGTAGATTATGTTTTCTCATAATTGTCTTTTCATAAACATTTTCTCATAATGACATTCACGAATTCTAACACTTTCTACTAATTCTCTGTGGTTCGACACCCTACTTACCATTGCTAGTAAAGGTATTTAGGATTCATTTTTAAACTTGTTCTTATCAACCTTTCGACATCGATCAAGTTTATCAACTCATACTCATGCAGATAATAATACGAGCTAGGTAAGCTCAACCATTCTAACCGAGCTAGAGAGTAATAGTCTCAAGTGACCTCTTGACAATAATTTCAAATTATACAAGTGTTAAATAATATAATACCAAATTATCAATACAAAGAAAATGAGCTAATTTATATGGGTTAACAACTAAGTCACTCAAGCCAAATCAACTCGAGTTTGTATATGAGCGAGCTACTTTAACTCGAACGTTTATTCGTGATAGCTAGTTCTTGTCCGATTAACTCAAGGAAAATTAACTTTTAACAACCTAATTTATAAAGCCATAGTTCAAAAGCTATTTAAACAGTGTAATACTGTGTTTCACTATGCATCTATTCTCAGCTTTATTGAAAATTTTAACATATTAAAGATATGAAAAAAAAATAACAAAATCATCTTCCCTTCTTTCTTAAGAGTTAACACTGTTTTTATAAATACAAAATCACAAGAAAGAAATGAACGATGTGCGAGACATCTCATTGATTATTGTTAGATGATGGCACACAATTGTACATTCAAAATAATCTCATTCTATATATATATTTATAAGGCATGGCCGGGAATAGTAACAGACAACTGTTTGACACTTACCTATTGCATATATACAGACAACTGTTTAACACTTACCTATTGGTCATGTGTTTTTCTTTTTTTTAATAATTTAAATTTTACTATTAAACATTCAACTTCGCTAATATACATCTTTAGCCTCTATATTTTAAGAAAAAAGATTTCTTTTTGTTAGTTAAATTTGTGTAAATGGATGTTTAGTCCTTCTGCTTTAACCTTGGTAGTATACATAATTAGTCCCTCTACTAAAGGCTATGGCTGAGAATATTGTCAAGTAGCCAACTGGCACTTCCTTATTGGTTGTGGCAATTTTTATTGTTTTAAATATTTTGTATTTTACTTTTAAACCTTCCACTTCGCCAATATACGTCTTTAGCTATTCTATTTTTAAAAGGTTTTCTTTTTATTGGTTAACTGTGTAAACGCGTGTGTGGTCACTCTTCTTTAACTTTGAGAGTATACATCTTTAGTCTCTCGACTTTTATTTCTTTTAGTATTTCATCTTTTAGCATTTTCCCCTTGCTACCGTGATGAACACAACTTGGGGGAATAGTGAGGGTTTGCTATGAGTGAACAAACGATGCTACTACTAGACCTTAATAAAGTTACTCTACAATTGATTGACTTAGTTAAAAAAATTCTTTGACGGCCGTTTTTATTATCTACGTCTTGATGTAATTTTTATTGAGATTGTGTTATGAGTAATGTGTACAAGTACCCGAAACACATGCATGCATGTTATAAAACTGAAAAATATTCGGCTTACTGTCCCGCAAAGCGAGCAGGGCATAAACATAGTTTTAATTATATAAGATAATAAGTTTCTACTTTATAACATAATAATAAATAACAATCTAAATAAATGATAACTTTTGTACAAGGAAATTAGTAATTAGTAATTATTAAATAAAGATATAAACAAGGAAATTATTAATTAATAAAATAAAGAAATAAAATACCTTTGTAAAATTTAGAAGATTATAAATTAGTATTACTAAAATAGAGGGAAATTAACAAAAAAAAATATACAAAAGAAAAAAAAGGCAATTGATTGGTCTCCGATAATCAGATATCGAATTGGTGAAGTCCGTGTTACTGTGTTAGTGAACCAAGTTTAATCATAGCCCAACTACTGGGCCACTGTTCAGGAGGCCTGCACTCAAGCCCAACTCGCTTTGTATTGGAACGGAAAAAAATATATTTGAAGTTTAATTTTATATAACAAGCAATTCTATTTGAATTAATTATTTGTATATCATAAAATATAAGATCTTTTAAATTCAAATATGTCAAATGGTATGAATACACAACACAACATAAAGAACAACACTGAAACAACAGGAGAAGCGACAAAAACGGTGACGAAAATCTTATCGATTAACCCAAACCAAAAACTCCACCAAACCCTAGATCTAACAATATGTGAGATCAGAAATCAAAGACAAAGTACAATACGATACCTAGATGATCATCGACAGATGATCATCAACAACTGCAGATCAAACACTCACAACAAAGAGGAATACAAGTTGATCTTCAACAATAGATCAATACAAACCCTAAAACTAGAACAAACAAAGAACTAGTATGCGTACAGGTGAGAGAGAATGTGAGGAGTGTTTAATGAACATCTGCGCGAAAGGACCTCTTTTATATGTTTGCACCAACACTTTACACTTAAGTCCAAAAGAATGACAAGAGATAATCGCAACCCTTCAAATGTTGCATAATACACCCTCAATCTTCTAACAATATTTCACCTGATATAACAAACTAACAAACAACCAGTTAAGTGAATTGGGCCACCAACAAAGATAAGTCCATTAACGTTTAATTGTTACCAACCCATTAATGGGCAGCCAATAAATAAAACATCTGAATTAGTTCTCTTTCTTATCAAAGTAGTATACTTGAATTGTAATATCTTTTCGTGCTAAATTATTTTAAAAATAGTTTAAAAAAAGGAAAGTTATAAGGTTTGTTATAAGCTCTTCGTTTATTTCGAAATGTTAACCAATTTAAATTTATACCGACACGTATATAAAAATAAACGCGTAAGAAACTAATGTGTTTTTTAAATTAAAGAATGGTACAACGCATTACAACGACGTAAAAACGTAAAGTAACTCATGTAATACATAAGATTATAATCTAAAATGAAACTGAATAACCATACAAAATTAAGCAAGAGGTATTATAGTGATACAAGTTGTCAGTTTGTTGTTAAAACTATTTAAAAGAACGTAAGTTGTCAAAAAAGGAGAATGGGAGGGTAATCGAACCCAACACATTATCTGTGGATGGCTCTCAACCAGTGGCGGATCCAGAAACTTTTTTAGTGGGTTAGTTTTGGTAGATTCTCACTAACTTTTTTCAAATCATACAAGGTTCTTACTATTTTTTCTATTTTTTTTCAATCCGATTAGGTTCATGTGAACCCACAAAACAGAGCTGAATCCGCCGTTGCTCTCAACCAACTAGAAAAATTGTGTATTCTATTTTTGAAAAAAATAAGCACTATTTTAACTAAGAAAGCCACCGCAAAAGACAACTGAATGGCTCAGTTGTATTGTAGAGAGAAAAAAAAGAGGTGGACGAATGGAATAGGGAAAAAGAGGTGGACCAATAGAGTTAAATAAAATTGAATAGTGATATACCGAGAAGAAATTTTATAAATATTTACTTGTTAAAAGTTTTGAAAACTTAACACTTCATGAAATTTAACAAATTATATGAATAGTTGTGTAAAAGTTCAGTAAGAGTGATAGTATTGAAATTCGGTTGATATCGGTTCGATTAAGTATGCGGAGGAATTTGATTGGTATTGGTTTGGTCTGTTACTGTATAGCAACATAAAAAGACAATCCAAAAAATAAAGTCGTAATATAACCAAAAGAATATCGACACGTGTTTTACATGGATTGAATACCCTAAAAACGAATACCATTACATGTTTCAATAACACCAATAGCATGAACGATGTCGGTCGGTTTGGTCACGATAGTGGTACGGTACTTGCACTTGCTATAGCTGATGTCGATATCGCTTCGGTTGGTCATGGTAATAATAAGGCACCAACACTAGCTATAACTTATAATACCCAAAAAGGTTATTTTATTTTCAACACAACTTTGTTTTCAACAAATGTGATACCTAAATATCGAGGAAAAAATATATATACAACGGCGTTTCATCTTTTTCAAAAACAATTCAAATCATATAAATTTAAATGTGTTAACAATGTATATTATTTATAGTATAAAGGATTAAATTGAATTTTGAAAAACGGATGACTGCTAACAAACTATATATATATATATATATATATATATATATATATATATTTATTGAAAAGTTCAAATAAAAAGAAATCACAAATTAAGAATAAAAAGAATAAAGGATACAAAGGTAATTTGAACAAATTATTTAATAACTCTATCCTTTATTTTTAATATTTAGATTAATTAATAACCCTAATATTTTAATGAGTTTATCCTATTAATACTTTAATGGTTGTGATCAAGATATGATTTTTGTCCACTTTTAATTAATGCTTTAATTAATAAGGGTATAATAGACAATTTGATATAGAATATTAATAAACATAATAAGAGTTACTCAAATCTCATTAATGTCATCATAATTTCCTTCTCTATCATCATTAACGTGTTGTGTCATACACCAATTTTGTAAGGTGCACAACTATTTAATAGGATAAACTCATTAAAGATTAAGGTTCATTAATTAATCTAAATATTAAAAATAAAGGATAAAGTTATTAAATGATTTGTTCAAATTACCTTTGTATCATTTATTCTTTCTATTATTAATTTGTGATTTCTTCTTGTTTGAACTCTTATATATATATATATATATATATATGGTAGTGTTCATGAGTGAACAATGTTGTATTTGTGAAAAAATGAATTTATCCTAACCATTGATTTTGTAGATCTAGATTTTAATATTAGTAGTAAGATTGTAATTATCTTTTGTAACTTTCATTTATCTTAGTAGACAAAAGGGTATAATTGTATTTTGTCACTCCGTTTAATTAGTTGATTTTTTTTTCTCTCTCTCTTAATTTTCTCTTTCCAATTAAAAGAATATTTAGTTACATTCTATATATTTTTTTCTCTCACCAGTTACCTAACTTGATAATTTTAAAAAAATACAAACATTATCAAATATTGTTTTATCTAGAACACGATTAAAAAATTTAATTACATAATCTATACATATGTGTATTAAATCAATGTTTGATGAAAAGATGCATAGCGGAAATAAGATGTAATAATACACAGGGGTATAAGTCTGGTATATAACGATCTGTATACACATATGTACTTGAATAATACACATGTGTGTACATCTGGTGTTTACCGACCTGTATACACATATGTACTTGAATAATATACAGGTGTATAAGTTTGGTTTATACTGACATGTATACACATATTGTACTTAAATAATATGTAATAATACATAAATATATAAGTCTTGTATATATGACCTGTATACACATATGTTAAAAAAAACAAATTTAATTAGGTTTAATATTTAATTTTAAAAAAATAAGAGTTTATTTAAAAAATATTAATTGCAAGAATGTAGGGGTAATTATATATATTCAAAATTACATATCGCAAGAATGCATTATAGATGGACGTGGTTTTTTTTGGTATTGTTCTCATAAAATACACGTGCCACTCCATCAGAAATTGGCTACAAGCAAACATCATGATTCATGAATACTGAAATCAGATTATATATCAAAATCCGATTTTTTTATTCAGTTTCAACAAGAAACCGGAATTTTAGTCTAGAAAGATTTGGAAGTTATTAGCCACACACCGCCGATTGCAACACCAACCACCACCACTACCTACGTCGCATACATCACCGATTAAAAATCACGATTATAATATGGAAACACACAAGATTCATGATGACTACATGAAGAATAATTACGGATATGCAATTGTAATTTTTTTTGAATATTTAATCTAAAATAAAAAACTATGTAATTGTTATGTAACAACTAGCCTATTAACATATAGAGATAAAGAGGAATGGTAAACATGTATCTTATTCATATGTAAGTATAAAATACAAAGTCTCTCCCTTATAGCCATACATTAATAAAAGAATAAAATACAAAATAGGAGTTAAGGATGTGAAGAGTCACTTTTAATGATGTATTCATAACACCCCCCACCCTTGACTATCCACATGATAAAATATAATAGTATTTTCTAATACGCTTGGTGATGCTGCCTCATTAAAAACCTTGCAAAGAAAACCCAGTGGGATAAAACCATAGCTAAGGGAAAAAGAGTGCAACGCGTATTTTCTCCCCCTAATACTTCTGGATCAGATTTGTTTACTCGTTAAGAACCTTATTAAGAAAACCGATAGCAGAAAACTTAGTGAAGAGGAACAAATAAAGTTCATATTACTCCCCCTCATTTTAATGTGTATCTTTTAAGTGACAACGTCGATCGTCTTTGAAAGTTTCCCAAAACTTGGTAGTCTATGAATTGTTGCTTGATCTCCTTATGTACAATTCTTTAAACTAAGCAATGATGCATGACCTTCATGTTAGACTTCTACTGCCTCCTCTCATATATATGTATGACAAGATCAACAACCGTGTTGTGTTACATTCCCTGCATCAACAAGGCTAACCAAACTTGTTTCAATTGATTAGTAAAATAATATTTCATACCTTAGTTGTATCAAAGTAGTTGTTTTAACTAATTCCAACTTCTCTTAGCTTGACAAATGTTAAATTATGTCAATATATTCAAATAAAAGATTTATAATCATGCATGGGTAACAAGAAATATTAATGCACCCATGGCACTTAACTATGGTACTTCTCGACCAAAATTTTCAATTTATTTAGTTGGAGATGATAAGGTTTCTTTTCTGTATTATGTAACGAACAAAATTTAATGTTCTTTAAGGATGAGCTTTGGTCATAGTAAAATGTCACAACAACTTCTGAATGTACTTTGATGGATTGATAAAAATATCATTCCAACTCGAGCTGCAAGTCGAGAAATAATTACATTGAGTCAAGATCTTTCAAAAAAATTTCTCTCTAAAAGCTTGATAGTTTCTCTCGATGATGTGTACATCATCAATGTAAACTATGATTATAGCGAACTTTTATAAGTGAAATTTTGATAGAAGCGTCGCTAACTTAATCAAACTTATATCCCTCTTTATCACAATATCACATGAGTTAAAAACATTCAACCTGACTATTTTAATTCTCACACATTTTGTGAACTTTGTAGATAACGCTCTTAGGGTATTAGTATTAACGCTTCCAACATCATCAATCCATCATGGACTTTTTTCATCTTGACCAATTTTGCATATGCATTCACTCTTTAAGAGTTTTGGTACATAAACTTTATCATTTAGCAAATCAATTGGAACATCGATAACATCAATCACTTCCAATGAACATTGTACCATTCTTATACATTAGGATATCATAATCACCAAGTTCTATTTATTCATTGCGTATATATTTGTAACACCCTGTAAATCGTGTCGAATAATATAGTGACACGTGTTATATTTTAATATAGTCAATTAAATACTAATATGGACTAAAAGTGACAACATGCTCAAACTGAGCCTATGAATGACTTTCTGATATCAGCATGCATAAACCTAGCCTCTGAACGACCATTAGTGTCGTCATGCATAAAAACGTAGCCTCTGAATGACCATTAGTGTCGTTGTGTTTAAACTCGGCCTTTGAGTGACTGTTGTGTCAACATGCCTAGCCTCTGAGTGACATCAGAGTCAACATGCTTATACTGAGCCTCTGAGTGATCCTTTACGTAGTCCTAAATCTCATATGTCCTGTTTGTTGGACGAGAGTGATTAAATCCAATAATATGTGAAAGTTGGATGATGAAGGGATTAAAAGTGTCAACATGTTAATTTATACCTCTGTGTGACCTTTTAACAAACCAAGAGCTCGACGATGTTCGGGCATAATCCCTGGTATGCCAAGTATTGGCTACGGAGGGTTAAATATGCCAAAAAGGTGTTTTAGAAGGTTTTTGAAGCTTTAATAAGTTAAGGGGTTAAAAGTGTCAAAGTTTGAAACTGGCCATATGGCTGTCGCGGGCCGCGAGAGACCTGGCATGTGTCCTCTCGCGGGTGCGAGAAAGGGTCTGCGGCAGAAAGTTTGTTTGGCAGCCAAGCAAAACCCCACAAAACCATGTTTTCGAAACTATGGACTTGTAATCTGCTATGCCACGTTTTGGGACACTTGTAAGCTTCCTTTTACACCCCTAAACACCTGGCTTCACCTCATTTGAGTTCTCCAACTAGAAATAGGTGCTTAAGTTCACATTCCAACTTGCACCTTTCTCATTTATTCACTCTTCTCCCTCCTCTGGAAGTTCCTAGCTAAAAGGAGCATCCAACATAGTTCTTTTGCACCTTAGGAATCACTGGTAAGTGTTTCTTCTTTGTGCATTTTCGTTTATAGGCTTTTATAGCCAAAAGTCAAGCGTTTTACGGAAAACGCTTTGACTTTCGGCTAAGACCATTATGGTCCAGCCATTGTTTGAAATGAACATGGCTAAGTGATCATAATAAGGTAGGTGTTAATCCCTATAAAGGGCACCTCCTGAAGATCACGTTTGCTAGACCAATTGACGGGTCAAAGTTACGATATTAAAAAGTCAAACAAGCCATTTTTCAGAAAAATCATAAATTGATCTTTTATATGTTATGAAACCTGTTTTGACACTTAAACAAGTTGGTAATAATTATTAGAACATGTAAAAACATGTTCGGCTCGTCAATTTCGGTTCTAGGGTCGGTTCGCAACCGAAAGTCGCGAAGTGTGACTTCTGCTTTGACTTTCGATTCTGACCCGATTTAGATTAGTTACTTACTGATCTAAAGTTGCATTATGATCATAATATAATGTAGCATAACCCTCTGAGGTTATATTACATGATCATAATCAGAATCTGAGTTTATGCACAAGTTTCATAATTATGTCATTCTTGACTAAAATGCCCTTTTTGCATAAAACAAGGTTTTAAATAATAATGAACTTTCTGATGTAATATTATAAGTAGGATTATTTGGTATGTTAAAACCAAGTTATAAACTGAGTTTCCAAACAGGTCGTTAAACTATGTCGATAAATGACGATTTTAGCCCTTGTGGCTCATAAAATAGTTTTAACCAAATCTTTTCAAGGTAAATCATTTACCTACTGATATGTTATATTAAATAACATATTTTAAACATTTTAATATAACCTTAACATCAGTTTTCATTAAACATCGCATAAATCGTCATTTGATGACATAAGCGCCGTTTCGGCGCATAGTATGGTCTTAAACCATATTAATGGACCAAGACTTATTACCTAATGATTTTAAAACTTATTTTAAACATGTTTATAGTAGGTATATGTTATAAACTCAGAATCCCAAATAATTTATAAACTATGTGTAAAATGACCAAAATGCCCCTTCGGTGCATAGTTTGGCCATAAAAGATAATTTACACATATAATTGACATCCAACTGATATTATATCATAAATAAATTATTTTCCAAAATACTTATAATTATGACATTAAATTATATTCAAGTTCCTTTTATACGGTGTATAATTACCTAAATGCCCTTATGAGGCATAGTTTCGTTTAAAAACATTAACGGGCATACAAGTTGATATCCTACTGATATTTTAACTTATTTAAAATATAATGGCATATAGAACTTGTCCATGACTTATCCGGTTACCCGATATCGCTAAAATGCGCACGGTTGAGTATATGTAACTAGTTTACGAAATTTAAACAAAACCGGTTTAACCTTGTCATTTAAGTTTCAAAATCCAGAATGTTTATAGTTTACCCATATTATACAAGTCAAAGTACTTGTCGGGTTAAACTACATTCTATCCGATCATCGTTTAATCAATCGTTATACGTCTTGATCATATACACTACTCGGTCTAAGTCTATGACTTAAATTAAGACCGATAGTATTTAATTGGTTAGCTTATGCCATAATCTAGACTAGAGCCTTGCCGGTAAATGCTATCTGCAGTTGGTACTTTTTTATACGGCTGAGTTAATAAAATTAAAAGAAGACTAGCTCAGGTAAATACTCTCGACTTATTTTCCCTATATGGGCTTGGGATACGGTAAATTATTACCGTTTGGTCCGAAATGGGGTCAATCGAATGCCCGTTTGTGGCTAGTAAACCCGCATATTCCGTTTTAATCAGTTTTGTTTGATAACTTAAACATCAGGGGTTAAATTACCGGGTCCTGGATATCCTCGGCTCAATATATTAGTTATTGGCCACGACCTTAGCGCGGGGTGTAGGCATACACCTGACAGACGCTCATATGCAAATTACCCAAGACGTTGGGGATAACTCCTTCATGAGCTCTAAGTGGCATGTATTTAATCATGTCTCGATTTCTGTACTGGGCCTTGTATGTATTGACAAACATGTGAATCTGATACAAGGTTGCAAAGTCAACTTTCCCAAGTTAATAAAAGATTTTGTGCCGTTTTGCACTTAAAAATCATTTTAAAGTTTTCAAAATGAGTCAGTTGGGTGTATTTACCAGCGAAAGCTGACATATCGTCCAAAGACTAAACTGCAGGTATAATACGAAATAGGCCGGAAGCTGCTCTGTAGTGAATAAAAGGATCTTGCAAATCCTTAGATCTACCCTAAAGTCTGTTTTATATTCTTTCTTGTACATTTTAATGATCCGCTTGTGGATCTTTTATTACGAGCCTGTATATTGTTTTATTTTGAACATTCGGTTTGTAATAGTAACTTTACTCCAAGACTTCCGCTGTGCCGTGTTTAATTGACTATGATGTTATCAACTGACGTCACAATACTCCCTACCCGGGCCCACCGGTGTTTGGATTTGGGTTGGAAATCTGGGGTGTGACAGATTAGTATCAGAACAAAGTTTGAGGGAATTAAACACTAGCCTTTTGTGTTTAATCTCAAACTTACACGAGCACATTCTTTAGACTTCCGAGTCTAGGCATTGACCTAGGATTACTCATTTCATTAGTAAGTTATTAGTATTGTTTTTAAATTGATTTTTAACAGGAAAATGCCGCCACGAGTACGCGGAGAAAGTGGGAGAGGAAAATGTCCAATGAGGGGAGGACCATCGGGACGCATTCCCCCTCAACCTCACAACTCAGATGCCTACCAAGAATCAGGAGATTCGTTTCCTTGAAAACCAGCGAGACGTTCTGTCTCTAATAGATACTCGCCCTCATATTTCCAAAATTCTTACCACTCTCACCACTCCTATCATTCACAGAATTCTCACCATTCCCGTTCTCATCACTCTTACCATGAAGAATTTAACCCTAACCATTACTTTAACACACCTCCAGCCGATCCAAATCAGTTGGATCAGCTAAACCCTATGGACGAGGACTCCGACCCGAAGATGCCGCCATCGGGATCGAATGCGCATCCCATAGAAATTTCAAGTGATTCGAACTCCTATACCGGATCACCCTACCAAGGTCCTAATGAGTGGGACCAATATTGGAACCAATTCACCTTTGCCCACACTCCTTCTCATCACTCTCAGTTACCCCCAGTTCAAGAAGATGTCCACATGGAACCGGTGGACCAACCTCAACCACCACCTGAACCACCAAGGAGAAAGCGTGGAGCACGTATGTCGGTACGTGCCGACAAAGGTTGGGATCGCTGCCACCTTTGCTCAACTCTTACCCTACAATTCAACGGGACCCACAAATGGGTGTACCCTCTAATGTTTCACCTATAGTGGAACCAACACCAACACCTGTTGTTCAACCACCACCATCAGGTTATATTAATCCAATCCCCACATATCCAGACACGTCTAGATATGATCCTTTTAGCCCATCTACACCGGTAGACTATCAAGCATGGTCGCAAGACCCCTACATGCAGGCGTTATGCACAGTGCACTTTACCCGTCTCCTTTCCCACCTACTTATCCACCAACTGGATATCCAACTTATAGGTACCAGTATCCGGTTATGGCATAACCACAACCTCCGCCACCACTTGAGGCCATTAATGAGGCCTTGGAACGGATGAAAGAGATGCAGCAGCAAGCGGAGAAAACAGAGAAGAAGACAAATAAGTTCTTCAAGAAACTCTCCAAGTTGGTCAAAGGAAAGAAGGACGAGTGAAGTCTCTTCTAATTATATGTAGTCCCCGCGAGGACATTGTTATTTCTTTAGTCTCTGCGTGGGCATGTTTATTTCTTTTTAGTCCTTGCATGGACAATCAGTTTCTTTTATTTATTCATTTCAAGTATTGTAATTTCTTATCATCATTTAATAAAATATTTTGAAATTATATAATATATATATATATATATATATATATGTGTGTGTGTGTGTGTGTGTGTGTGTGTATTCATCCTCTTCAAGCGGTCGTCTCGATTTTACTTGAATTTTTTATCAGCTATATAATTCCAAAAAGATCTTAATGGTTTTGATTTAGCCGAGTGGCACAGACCACACATTTGGCAAAATTTTATATAAATGATAGTTAAGAACGGAAGGGTCTTCTATCATGATAGTTAATGGAAGTTATCCTTCTATCTAGAGGTGATGGACTAGGTTCAAGCCTCCAAGTCATTAAGGTCAATGCAACCAGGACTATTAATCAACCATTAAGGTCCTCTTATGTTAACATTCAAGTAATGTGCATACTCATGGTTGTGTGACTTGAGGAATCACACTAGCCTTCCAGGTAATGAAACTATGTCCTAACCTTAAATATAGCCCATGTGATCTGTTTGATCCCGGCTAATATCACCAGTGCGGTGATAAATAAAACATTCATTAGTGATGTATTACCCTTTCGGGTTATGATTTATTTTATACAGCCTATGTGATCTATTAGATCCCGGCTAAATATCACCAATGCGGTGATGAATAAAACATCCATTAGTGATGTATTACCCTTTCGGATTATGTTTTATTTTATATAGCCCATGTGATCTATTTGATCCCGGCTAAATATCACCAGTGCGGTGATGAATAAAACATCCATTAGTGATGTATTACCCTTTCAGGTTATGGTTTATTTTATATAGCCCATGTGATCTATCTGATCCCTGCTAATATCACCAGTGCGGTGATAAAACATCCATTAGTGATGTATTGCCCTTTCGGGCTATGATTATTTTATATAGCCTATGTGATCTATTTTGATCCCGGCTAATAACACCAGTGCGGTGATAAATAAAACATCCATTAGTGATGTATTGCCCGTGTGGCTATGATTTATCTTATATAGCCTATGTGATTGATTTGATCCCGGCTAAATATCATCAGTACGGTGATAAATAAGACATCCATTAACGATGTAGTGCCTATGTGCCATAATCTTACGTCTATTAGTGACAGGCCTATGTGCCATAATCTTATGTCAATTAGTGACATGCCTATTGCCACATTTTATGTCCATTAGTGACAGGCCTATGTGCCATAATCTTATGTCCATTTATGACAGGCCTATATGCCATATTTTAAATGTCCCTTGTGACAAGCCTATGTGCTATATATATATAATTGTCTATGTGACAATGACAGTTGGGACATTACGATCCACTGTCTAGTAATAAATGGACTATGTCCAGATTGTAATTTGCCTTAATGGTCCTATTAAGACCGAGGCCAAATATAGATATCATAAGTCTAAGAGTTGTGATGTTATTCACACTAGCTCGATTAGGCAATGGATTGTTATATCCTATGTTTAAAGCCGATATGGTTGTTATAGTATGTCTAAGAGAAATTTCATTGACTTATAGAACCAAAGCTTTGAAGAATGGCTAATTCAAATGAGGCACAAAATAGCCAGCGGACGTTGAACCCAACAATGCCGAAAATAAAAATATTGATGATAATGATTTCCAAGCTCGCATTGATGCGGCTGTGGAAAGGGCCATGGGTAAGGCCATTGAAAAGCTAAGAGAGTCGAGTGCTACTCGCTCTAGACCACTATCTATTACCCCATCCTCAGCTCATAAAGAGAGCCCTGTTCACTCATTAAATGCGAAGAGTGAACCAAGGAGGATAGACTTTGCTGATAAGTCTCGCTCATCTAAAGACGGGTGCACCTACAAATACTTTGTCTTCTGTAAACCCCGAGACTTTAATGGGGAAAAGGAGCTGTAGAAGCCCTAAAGTGGCTGGATGAGATGGAGACCATCGTAGACATCAGCGGCTGTGCTGAAAAGGATATGGTCAAGTATGTATCACAATCCTTCAAGGGCGATGCCCTAACTTGGTGGAAAGCCATGATTCAGTCCACAGGTAGAGAATGCCTGTATAATCTGGGATGGTCCAAGTTTATGGACCTTGTTAAGGAGACCTACTGCCCACCCCATGAGGTGGAGCAAATAGAGACAGACTTCTTGTCTCTTTCCATGAAAAACCTAGACTGTCGGAAGTATGTTTCCGACTTCAATTCCCTATCTAGGTTAGTATCATACCTAATCACCCCTAAATCCAAATGCATTGCACGTTTTATAAATGGATTAGCGCCTGAGATTAAGGGCATGGTAAAGGTTGCTCAGCCTAATACCTATAGGTCTGCTGTAGACCTATCTTTCTCTCTCACCCTTGATTTAGTAAGGCAGAAGTCAGTTAAACCTGAAACTGATGGAAAAAGAAAGAGAGAAGATGACAACTCCCATAAGTTTAATAAGAAAAATAAAGGGAGATTCGGGTTCAAAGGGAACCAAGGCAAGTCGGCTGTGATGCCATTTTGCAAGACTTGCAACCGCAAACACTGGGGACAGTGTAATTCTAATTCACAAGCTAGACCTTGTGGTATTTGTTAAAGGAGAGGGCATAAGACCCTAGATTGTAAGGATCTTAAGGATGCCGTATGCTATATATACAATGAAAAAGGGCACATTGCAACTAACTGCCCTCAGAATTCAAAGAATAATAATTCGAAGCCTGGAGAGGCTAAGAAGGGGAATGCACGTGCTTTTCGACTGACTGCTAAGGAAGTTGTTTATGACAATGAGGCATAACATGTACTTTCCCCATTAACGATATTTATGCTCGAGTTCTTTTTGATTCGTGTGCAGATAGATCTTTTGTCGACCATAAATTTAGTAAATTGTTAAATTTACCCATAAGAACTCTAGATAAAACTTATGAGATAGAACTTGCCAATGGAACCTTAGAAACTGCTTCTTCCATTCTTGATGGATGCTCTATATCCATTAAGAATCATTCCATCCATATCTCTCTTTTGCCAATGAAATTGGCGGGGTTCGATGTTGTCTTAGGCATGGATTGGTTATCTCATAACCAAGCCCGCATTGCCTGCGATAAGAAGCTCATCAAGATTAAGACCCCATCTAGTGAAATGATCACCATTCCTGGAGACTCACACTATGGATTGCCAAGCAAGGTGTCGTAGGCATCCAAGTGTTTGAGAAGAGGCTGTGTCATTTACATGGCGCAAGTCACTATAAATGAGCCTTAGCCAAACATGGAGGACCTACCAGTTATCTCGGAATATTCAGATGTCTTTCCAGAAGAATTACCAGGTCTACCCCTAGACAGACAAGTGGAGTTTAGAATCGATATCATGCCAGTATCAGCACCTGTAGCTAGACCTCCATACCGCTTAGCACCAACGGAAATGGAGGAATTGAGGACGCAGCTAGATGAACTCTTAGAGAAAGGCTTTATTCAGCCTAGTTCCTCGCCTTGGGGAGCTCCTATCCTCTTTGTAAAGAAGAAAGACGGTTTGATGCGTATGTGCATCGATTACCGAGAGCTAAACAAGTTAACAATCAAGACTAGATATCCTCTGCCCAGGATAAATGATTTATTCGATCAACTTTAAGGGGCTAGTTACTTCTACAAGATCGATTTGAGATCGGGATATCATCAACTGAAGGTTAGGAGTGAAGATGTTCTAAAACCAGCCTTCAGGACCCGTTACGGTTATTTTGAATTGTTAGTGATGCCTTTTGGGCTCACAAATGCACCTGCAGCATTCATGGATCTCATGAATAGAGTCTGCAAGCCATATCTGGATAAGTTTGTCATTGTCTTCATAGACGACATACTTATTTATTCTCCTAATCAAGCTGATCACGAGAAACATCTTAGGTGCATCTTAGAACTCCTAAGGCAAGAGAAACTTTATGCAAAATTCTCTAAATGCGAATTTTGGCTTAGAGTCCAATTCCTTAGACATGTTGTAAGTGAACGTGGTATCCAAGTGGATCCCACTAAGATAGAAGCCATAATGAATTGGGAAGTTCCCAAGACTCCGTCTGAGATTCATAGTTTCTTAGGACTGGCTGATTATTATAGAAGGTTCATAGAGAACTTCTCAAGAATAGCCACTCCTTTGACTACCCAAACCCGTAAGAATGTTAAATTTAATTGGGGTCCAAAACAACAAGAATCTCTTAAGATTCTAAAACACAAATTGAGCAACGCTCCTTGTTATCTCTACATGAGGGTATTGAGAATTTTGTTGTTTATTGTGATGCATCACACACCGGTATGGGCTGTGTGCTAATGCAAAATGGCAAGGTAATTGCCTATGCATCATGACAATTAAATGTTCATGAAAAGAATTACACCACCCATGATTCAGAATTGGGTGCCGTTGTATTTCCATTAAAACTATAGAGACATTACTTGTATGGTACGAAGTGTATTATATACACTGACCATAAAAGTCTCCAGCATCTGTTCAATCAGAAAGAACTTAACATGCGACAACGCCGAATGGATGGAAACACTTAATGACTATGATTGCGAGATCCGCTACCATCCCGACAAGGCAAATATAGTTGCCGACGCCTTAAGTCGCAAAGAAAAGGTTAAACCTATTAGGATTAACTCCAAGAGCATTAAGCTCAGAAATAGCTTAAATGAGAAGCTATTAGATGTGCAAAAACAAGCCTTGTTAGAGGCTAATATTCCTAATGAGGGATTAGGCGGAACTGTTAACGCCTGGAAAGGATGGAATCCTAATTTAATGATAAAATTTTGGTTCTGATCTTTTGAGGACTTAGAGATCTAATCCTCCAGGAAGCGCATAATTCAAGATACTCTGTTCACCCGGCTGGTGACAAAATGTATCAAGATTTGAAGAAAAATTATTGGTGGATGAGTTTGAAGAAATCCATAGCCACTTATGTAGCTAAGTGTCTGATGTGTTCGCAAGTTAAGGCCGAACATCAAAAGCCATCAGGACTTCTACAACAACTTGAGATTCCCACTTGGAAATGGGAAATGGTAACAATGGACTTGATTACCAAGTTACCTAAGACCAAATGTGGTAATGACACGATTTGGGCCATCGTTGATAGGCTAACTAAGTCAGCACATTTCTTGCCAATTAAAGAAACTTAAAATTCTAACAAGTTGGCTAAGTTGTACATGGACAAGATTGTGTCCCTACACAGTGTGCCAGTATCTATAGTATCTGATAGAGATACTAGATACACATCTCACTTTTGGAAAAGTTTCCAACAATCTCTAGGCACACGATTAAACTTTAGTACGGCTTACCATCCACAGACTGATGGTCAAAGGGAGCGTACTATCCAGACATTGGAAGACATGCTTAGGGCATGTGTGATTGATTTAAGTGGAAGTTGGGATGACCACTTACCCCTAATTGAGTTCTCCTACAATAATAGCTATCATACAAGCATC
Organism: Scalesia atractyloides; assembly: GCA_947069175.1. Classification (NCBI taxonomy): domain Eukaryota; kingdom Viridiplantae; phylum Streptophyta; class Magnoliopsida; order Asterales; family Asteraceae; genus Scalesia; species Scalesia atractyloides. The sequence goes on from CAMTDV010000023.1 coordinate 78,264,550, forward strand.
AAGGCTGCTCCTTTTGAGGCATTGTATGGGAGAAAATGTAGAAAGCCAGTGTGTTGGGCAGAAGTTGGGGAAGCCCAATTATCAGGACCTGAGATTGTCCTAGAGACCACGGAAAAGATCGTTCAAATCCGTGATCGTCTCAAAGCTGCCAGAGATAGGCAGAAGAGCTATGTTGATAAGAGGCGTAAACCTCTTCAGTTCCAAGTAGGGGACAAAGTCATGTTGAAAGTATCACCCTGGAAAGGTGTGATGCGTTTTGGAAAGAAGGGCAAGTTGAGCCCAAGATATATAGGACCATTCGAGATAATCGAATGTGTCGGCACTGTAGCTTATAAGCACAGGTTGCCAAAGGAGCTTAGTGGAATCCATGATGTATTCCACATATCTAACCTTAAGAAATGTCAAGCCGATGAGTCGCTAGCAATGTCGCACGAAGATGTGCAAATTGATTAAAACCTGAGGTTCGTTGAGAAACCAATTTCGATCGAGGATCGACAGGTTCAGAAGCTCCGAAGAAAATTGATACCTATAGTAAAGGTTAAATGAGATGGCTTTAAAGGTCCCGAATATACATGGGAGGTCGAGTCCACTATGCGACAAAAGTACCCCCATTTTTTTGAATAAAAATCTCGAGGTCGATATTTCTTTTAAGGGGGTGAGGATGTAACACCCTGTAAAATCGTGTCCAATAATATAGTGACACGTGTTATATTTTAATATAGTCAATTAAAGACTAATATGGACTAAAAGTGACAACATGCTCAAACTGAGCCTCTGAATGACTTTCTGATGTCAACATGCATAAACCTAGCATCTGAACGACCATTAGCGTCGTCATGCATAAAAACGTAGCCTCTGAACGACCATTAGTGACGTTATGCTTAAACTCGGCCTCTGAGTGACCGTTGTGTCAACATGCCTAGCCTCTTAGTGACATCGGAGTCAACATGCTTATACTGAGCCTCTAAGTGATCCTTTACGTAGTCCTAACTCTCATATGTCCTGTTTGTTGGACGAGAGTGATTAAATCCAATAATATGTGAAAGTTGGATGATGGAGGGATTAAAAGTGTCAATATGTTAATTTATACCTCTGAGTGACCTTTTAACAAACCAAGAGCTCGACAATGTCCGGGCATAATCCCGGGTATGCCAAGTATTGGCTACAGAGGGCTAAATATGCTAAAAAGGTGTTTTAGAAGGTTTTTAGAAGCTTTAATAAGTTAAGGTGTTAAAGGTGTCAAAGTTTGAAACTGGCCATATGGCGGTCGCGGGCCGTGAGAGACCTGGTCTGTGTCTCTCACGGGCCGCGAGAAAGGGTCTGCGGCAGAAAGTTTGTTTGGCAGCCAAGCAAAACCCCACAAAACCATGTTTTCGAAACTATGGACTTGTAATCTGCTATGCCACGTTTTGGGACACTTGTAAGCTTCCTCTTACACCCCTAAACACCTGGCTTCACCTCCTTTGAGTTCTCCAACTAGAAATAGGTGTTTAAGTTCACATTCCAACTTGCACCTTTCTCATTTATTCACTCTTCTCCCTCCTCTGGAAGTTCCTAGCTAAAAGGAGCATCCAACATAGTTCTTTTGCACCTTAGGAATCACTGGTAAGTGTTTCTTCTTTGTGCATTTTCGTTTATAGGCTTTTATAGCCAAAAGTCAAGCGTTTTACGGAAAACACTTTGACTTTCGGCTAAGACCATTATAGTCCAGCCATTGTTTGAAGTGAACATGGCTAAGTGATCATAATAAGGTAGGTGTTAATCCCTATAAAGGGTACCTCCTGAAGATCACGTTTGCTAAACCAATTGACGGGTCAAAGTTACGATATTAAAAAGTCAAACAAGCCATTTTTCGGAAAAATCATAAATTGATCTTTTATATCTTATGAAACCTGTTTTGACACTTAAACAAGTTGGTAATAATTATTAGAACATGTAAAAACATGTTCGGCTCGTCAATTTCAGTTCTAGGGTCGGTTCGCAACCGAAAGTCGCGAAGTGTGACTTCTGCTTTGACTTTCGATTCTGACCCGATTTAGATTAGTTACTTACTGATCTAAAGTTGCATTATGATCATAATATAATGTAGCATAACCCTCTGAGGTTATATTACATGATCATAATCAGAATCTGAGTTTATGCACAAGTTTCATAATTATGCCATTCTTGACTAAAATGCACTTTTTGCATAAAACAAGGTTTTAAATAATAATGAACTTGAAAATGAGTTTCCAACTGATGTAATATTATAAGTAGGATTATTTGGTATGTTAAAACCAAGTTATAAACTGAGTTTCCAAACAGGTCGTTAAACTATGTCGATAAATGACGATTTTAGCCCTTGTGGCTCATAAAATAGTTTTACCAAATCTTTTCAAGGTAAATCATTTTCCTACTGATATGTTATATTGTATACATATTTTAAACATTTTAATATAACCTTAACATCAGTTTTCATTAAACATCGCATAAAACGTCATTTTATGACATAAGCGTCGTTTCGGCGCATAGTATGGTTTTAAATCATATTAATGGACCAAGACTTATTACCTAATGATTTTAAAACTTATTTTAAACATGTTTGTAGTAGGTACATGTTATAAACTCAGAATCCCAAATAATTTATAAACTATGTGTTAAATGACCAAAATGCCCATTCGGTGCATAGTTTGGCCATAAAAGATAATTTACACATATAATTGACATCTAACTGATATTATATCATAAATAAATTATTTTTCCAGAATACTTATAACTATGACATTAAATTATATTCAAGTTCCTTTTATACGGTGTATAATTACCGAAATGCCCTTATGAGGCATAGTTTCGTTTAAAAACCTTAACGGGCATACAAGTTGATATCCTACTGATATTTTAACTTATTTAAAATATAATGGCATATAGAACTTGTCCATGACTTATCTGGTTACCCGATATCGCTAAAATACGCACGGTTGAGTATATGTAACTAGTTTACGAATTTAACCAAAACGGGTTTAACCTTGTCATTTAAGTTTCAAAATCCAGAATGTTTATAGTTTACCCATATTATACAAGTCAAAGTACTTGTCGGGTTAAACTATATTGTATCCGATCATCGTTTAATCAAGCGTTATACGTCTTGATCATGTACACTACTCGGTCTAAGTCTATGACTTAAATTATGACCGATAGTATTTAATTGGTTAGCTTATGCCATAATCCAGACTAGAGCCTTGCCGGTAAATGCTATCTGCAGTTGGTACTTTTTTATACGGCTGAGTTAATAAAATTAAAAGAAGACTAGCTCAGGTAAATACTCTCGACTTATTTTCCCTATATGGGCTTAGGATCGATAAATTATTACCTTGGTCCGAAATGGGGTCAATCGAATGCCTGTTTGTGGCTAGTAAACCCGCATATTCCGTTTTAATCAGTTTTGTTTGATAACTTAAACATCGGGGGTTAAATTACCGTGTCCTGGATATCCTCGGCTCAATATATTAGTTATTGGCCATGACTTTAGTGCAAGGTGTAGGCATACACCTGACAAACGCTCATATGCAAATACTTAAGACGTTGGGATTAACTCCTTCGTGAGCTCTAAGTGGCGTGTATTTAATCATGTCTCGATTTCTGTACTGGGCCCTGTATGTATTGACAAACATCGGAATCTGATACAAGGTTGCAAAGTCAACTTTCCCAAGTTAATAAAAGATTTTGTGCCGTTTTGCACTTAAAAATCATTTTAAAGTTTTCAAAATGAGTCAGTTGGGTGTATTTACCAGCGAAAGCTGACGTATCGTCCAAAGACTAAACTGCATGTACAATACGAAATAGGTCGGAAGCTGCTCAGTAGTGAATAAGAGGATCTTGCAAATCCTTAGATTTGCCCTAAAGTCTGTTTTATATTCTTTCTTGCACATTTTAATGATCCGTCAGTGGATCTTCTGTTACGAGCCTGTATAGTATATTATTTTCAATATTCGGTTTGTAATAGTAATTTTACTCCAAGACTTCCGCTGTGTCGTATTTAATTGACTATGATGTTATCAACTGACGTCACAATACTCCCCACCTGGGCCCACTGGTGTTTAGATTTGGGTTGGAAATCCGGGGTGTGACAATATTGGTGCACAAAATTACATCTTATGATGTCTCATATTACTTTAAGCACCCAACTGCTTTAGGAAACTCATCACGAGTTCCAATCATTATCAACATATTAAATAATCACAAAGTACTCAAATTTTAGTACGCATATAACAATTATAGTGTTCTCAAGAACTTACTTTACATGATTTTGATAATATAAATCCATCATGGAGCTTCATGTAAATTTCAATATCTAATGATAGACAACATCCATAAGACGCATACCAATTCTCTCTTTATATTGCCAGATGGATAAAATATTAGAAAGTCATTGCATCCACCACTTCAGAGTGCGTCTCTTTATAATCAATCATGGTTTTTGCGAAAATCCTCGTGCCACCAATTTTGCCTTATCTCATTTAATTTGATTTTCACATGATTCGCATAAATGACCCATTTGTATCCAACAAATTCAGTTGTATGGACTGTTGGTCTGAAAAACTTTCCATTTTATTAGAGAATTCAACTCTTCCTTATTTGCGTTTTTTGGCTTTTGGCCAATCATTTATATGTATGTATTAACTTATAGGCAGCTCTTAAATTTTGATCCTCATCATTTAATTATTTAAGGCGCTACATTATATACAAAAGTATAACGATGTCGTTTTAATTTCGGTTCCATACAATTCTAAATATGATATAATTTACTAAGAGCTCTTTATTTTCAGGTACCTGAGGTTCTTCTGGAACCATCATGTCTAATGTCTCTTTAGGAGACCTTTTTACTATAGCCTCGACTTGATCATCTTCTTCATTACTTGCTCCAATTTTTTTGAGGAACTTTTACTTTTTGGAATCGACTAGTCTACCATGCTTCAGGCATGCAATAAACTCATTACTAATATGCGGTTTGTCCTTCTAGGACAATTAACTTAATTGGAGAATTAGCAGTTGACTATGTGACTTACTTAGTAAATGTGTTTAGGTCAGTGAACCTGTATGGTAATTGATTCTTTAATTTAGGTAAACGAATTATCTTTAGAACTTCTTGTTCACACAATTTAGTTTGAGGATCAACGATAACATGATAATTCATTCCACTTTTCACTTTGCAACTGCTTTTTATCTCCCCCGATTGTTGGGAACATTCATTCACTAAAGTGAATAACAATGAGTCGTAAATAAATATTTTACTAATGGCTTTAAATATTTAATCATAGACAACTAATTATGCCCAACATATTCTCAACCTTTTTAGAGTTCCCATCTTTGTAGGGTGTGGTGGATGAACTTAAATATTCATGTCATATAACCAAAAACCTTTGAAGGGACAGATTAGGTTCCTGACCAAAACCAACTATAACGAGGAAGAAATATGATAACTTGTTGATGTGAATAAATGTAAAATTAAATATAAACATGAACCTTTTGCTTCATGATCAATTGGTTTTTAATCACTTGTAGACGTTTAGGTGATCGTCTCAACAATAACACTTATGCCAATGATCATAATAACATGGGAATCAAATTAATCATTATATACAAAATAAATGTGCCAATCTGGAATAATATTCTTGCTATCTTATTAGCTAAGCCATAAATGATCAATACTTCAAGTTGCGAACTTGATAACATTTAGACGATGCATCGATTTCAAAATATTAAATGGTTTCATGTTAGGATACATACAAATCCTTTAACATTTTCAGAATATTTTGGGATTTATACCCTACTTTAGCTAATAAATAATTAATTTCCATTTACATGTTTAACTATCAAGAAGATATGGTTTTTTAATACATTTCACATCATCAATACTCGGTGTGGTCTAACCGGTCGTGCCAACTAATTAAATAATTATGATCCATAAATTTTAGTTTATGACCATATATGTGCACTCTTGTTTGTCTAATACATGACATTAAATATGAGAGAATAATGTATTATTATTTCAAAATTTCATCTTATAACATATTTCCCATATTTTATTCTTGTATATTCACTCCCTTAATACAACACTTCTTGTGGCGAGATTCATTATTACATGGTCGACTCATTATTAACATGAGGATCATCGCAATTTCCTCATTTACCATGATCACAACCTTTAAAAGGATCATTGTATAATCATCACATTATTAACATGGTTGAACTCATTGTTAACATGAGCATTATTATGATTTTCTCAATTTCTATGATCACAAACTTTAAACCGGTCGATAAGTATATCATCATATTCATTTCAGGGAAAGTACCATTAACACACAACTTACTTGGTGGCATCTTCATATATCCATAATCATGATCGTGACCTTTACACTGATCATCGTCGCCTTTACTTTAGTGAATGGATTAGAACTACACAGCTTCACATTCACTCTAGGGAAAGTATTATAACCACACAACTTTCATGATGGTCATTTCAAACCTTATATTATTTTCTTTAATAATATTGCTACTTCAAGAGCATATTTGAGATATAACAATGTATAAATAACCTTCTCATCATATAATATCAATTGAGAAGAAGTTACATGATCAAATCATTAAGATTTATGGTTCAAAATCTTACAAGCTTTTATAGACACTTTGGGTGTCATATTTTAAAACTGAACCTTGATCACAAATTAATCCTGTTTATAGTTTGTGATCGTATACCATAACTTTGGTCATTCCGGATGTTCTTTTTAAACTTAGAAGATATAAAACACAATGTATACACAAGATTAGATTATATAATGCATAACTTTATGTCATGTCATTACGTAAAATGACTTATAATACAACCTTTTGAAATAACATGCGTTCATCACTTCTATCACTTCTATGAAGTATGTATTTACCTAGTAACTCATCACGATAGAACCAATCATAAGTATATCTCATATACACAGTTTTGTCACTCTAACTTGAAATTATACAAATATCTCCATGATTTAGAGTATTCCCTAATAGCATATAATATTATGTCTTTTCAAGTTTTTCAAATTATACAAAGCATGACATGAAACATGTATGATCATTCATCTTAATTTCCATGCATAAGTTGTAAGTTATTTTATAGCTTTATCATTTATAAACAAAATGTTCAAAGTTTTTTTTTCAAAATATAATGTCCAAATAAAACCCAATTAACATGTTAAAATCTTAGTTAAAGGTAGAAGATTAACATGTATAAAAGATAAATGATTATAGAATTTGTATCCATAAATCAATAATACTCAGTGTTCACAATCTTTCAAGTATTTTAATCAACTTATCCAAGGATTTTTCTATTTTACCAACATCAAGTATGTGACTTTCTAAATATTGTAGTTCCATAAAGACAAAACTGAAAACGATGTAAGACTTCATCAAATCATACATCTTAGAATCATAAAAATACACTTATATATGCATGCATATAAAAGTCAAACTAGAATCTTAGCTACAACTTTTATATAAAACATGTTATACAAATCAAATCTCATCGTAAACACAAAACTAAAGACATGGATATATGATAATATAACTTACTTGCAGATCACTCCATTTTTCTAAAATAACATGGCGCAAGAATCGAAATTTTGCAATCTCTAAATACAGTAGGTATGTCTAGGTGTATTCAAGCGTGTTTGCACATTTAAACTAAAAGAAAAGGGCAATAATAAAATATTATGAGAGATTCAAAATATTTATACACTTTAGAGTATTATGAGATCTCAACAGGATTATATGAACATCAGAGTTGAAAGTATAAGCAAATTCTTAATTATTTTTACTTTTATTTATTCTTTTTTAGTAAGAAAAATAAACAAACTAAAATTGTTTTTCAAAGAATAAGATAAAATATATAAGAATAGCAAGGAAAAAGTTAACCAATTATCTAGATGTTTAAAAACATAACTCTTTTAGATAATACCAGGTTATGAAGCACTACATTAGAAAATAAATATACGAGATTTTTACTATTTATCTAGCGACATATTATTTGTATTACATATTATAATTACTTAAGGAATTTGAATTTAAAATCATAACTGATATGATAAAGTAAATTATTATAATACTTCAAATAGATAAGAAACAAATATTATATGAACAAAGTTCATCAAAATATTTCAGTGTGGTATTTATTAGATGAAATAATTAATTAATTTGCTTTTAATTAGAAAACAAAACATCGTGAATAGAAAAGATATAAAACATTAACATAAATTTCAATGCAAATTATTGTCCATGAATTTTATATTAATTACTGAATTTGTTACAATGAATAGAGTGAACCGTTTACAAGAATATTAGTATGCTTGTGTTTCTTTTGTGACTATCACAAAAGAAGAAGCATCATATCTATTAACTAAGACTTTTAGATACTATCATACAAGTTTATTCGCAACCCATTAATTTAATTTTATCATATAATATATATTTTTTGATTTAGGTATTTAATCTATATGGTTGATTAATAGTTGAGTAGTAATAGAGTACATTAAGCCATTATAAATACCTGATATTTTGAGTAGATGGCCATATAAAGTTATGTTCTTGGTGGAGGTTCCTCATACGTGATACAACAGCCACCGGCGTCACGGTACACTAATATTTGCAACACTTAAAATTAATATTATCCATTTTAAAAGCAAGTTGTGCGGATAACGTGTTGTGTAACAACTAGCCTATTAACATATAGATTTAAGAGAGAATGATAAACATGTATCTTATTCATATGCAAGTATAAAATACAAAGCCTCTACTTATAGGCTCATACATTAATATAAGAGTAAATACAAAAGATGAGTTAAGGATGCGGAGAGTCACTTTTAATGATGTACTCATAACATAATAAACATTCAGTAAATAATTCATTCTTGCATGAATATGCAATAAAAAAAAACACAAACATATGAATTCATTTATTAAAAAATAATACTTCTTAGTCTTGTGTGAATATAATTATCCCTTATCAAGGGCTACTGAACCACATGAATTTACAGAGAAATGAAAAATAAAATTATTTTGAATTAAGAGAGATGAACAAGATAATTATGCAATTTAAGAAAACTACCAAAATTAAAAGTGTAACTGAAAGTCAATGATTAAAATAAAGATTTAAAACTAATTTATTATATAACTACAATCCTACCCTTAACATATAAAAAGAAAATCAATAGTCCTGATTAGTTCACACAGTTCACTATCAAGATGTTGTTCACAAATTAACCTAATCCTATTATATATATATATGGATTTGGAAAATAATTTGTGAAAACGGTGAGAACGGTTGCCAACCATTGGATCAAAAAATCTTGGGACCAAAATAAAGTTGTGACGTTTTTGTAAATATCTATAACTTTCATAAAGATGTGGGGTTCATTAGAGGTAAAAGGTAATTATGCTTCTACATAGTATTCAAACAACACCGAAACCAATAACTTCCCACAAAAACCTTCCAAACTTATACGGAAAACGCGAAAACCTTAAATCGTTTATGGCGTCTGAAGATCAATCACAATCTAAGAGTAGAAATCAAAGTGATTTAAATATGGTGTAATTTATCAAAGTTATATGATGTTATTGGCGTTTTAGTTTCAATAATTTATGAACAACTTCTAGTAGAAAGAAGCCTGAATACAAATCCTAAAAAACTGACGAAGAAATGAGGAAGAGAACATCGAAACAAGGTTATATTCGTTAATGTTTGTGTGAAGAATGTATAGTGTAACTTGTGAAATGTAATTTAATCCTTGTAGATGTATACTTCTAGTGTATGTATGGAAACGCCAAATAAATGCTAACTTTGAAATTTATAGATTGTTATGTTATGTAAGATTTGTTGATCATGAAAGCAAAAACCTAGGGGAAACCTCCCTGGCCTGATGGAATAAGTAAGATTGCAAATCAATGGCCAGAAGTTTCCTCCCTTGAAAATTATCCAAACAACCACCTAAATTACTGGAACAAAGAACTGTTGCCCTGAAGATACAATATAACAAGTACAAGTGCTGGAATGAAAAGTGTTGGTTAGCTAGTTAACAGTCAAAGTCAAGAAAGTGAAAACTAAATACTAGAAGACCAAGTCAACAAGTCAAAGAAAGACCAGAAGTACTGGATTCCAAAAGTGTTGGATACTACTAGCATTTTGGAATCCTTATTGTCAATTGTATGTTACAGAAGTTTATGTTGTCGTTGTTTATTTCCAAACTGTCCAACAGTTTTGAGCAATTGCTGGCAGTTACACATTTCATGGGTTGTTTTGGGTCGCTTTCATGGTGATGTCACCAGTAATTCTCTCCTCTATAATTAGTTCAGTCTCTAATCTAGAAAGGTAACTCTAAGAGCTGAAAAAGTAGAATAATTTAGAGAGAGAGTTCGCGTGGTGAAGGGGAGTACTACTGTACTATTGATTGTAATTTGACATATGAATAATATATGAATCATTGACAATCATTCCCAAATACAGCAGTGTCTATGATGTTGTGTTTAGTTTCTTTGTTTGTTTGATTACTTGTTAATTACAAATTGATTTATCAAAAAATACACAGAATTCACTAACTCTCAGATCTAACAATTGGTATCAGATCAAAGTTACATTAAATTGACTTAAACGTTGATTTAGAAGACTAACTAGCTCATATTGATTACTGATTGAGTGATTAAAAATACTTGAGAAGAATTGGATCAATCGGAACATCAAATTGTTCTCATAATTTGTTTTCTGAGTAATTCCCGATAGAATTTAGAAAGATGTCAATCACTCATAATCCTCACAATACCGGGTCGACAAACAAGGCTCCAATGCTCGTTCGCCACGAATTCAAAATCTAGAAACGAAGGATGTGTCACCATTTATCTTAACAGAATACTGGCTGCTGGAGATTTGAGGTTTTTGGTCCGTATGTTCCCTCTGTACTGAGTACCGAATAACCAAATGTTAATGTTCCTAAGAACCCCACAGGTTAGTCTGAGCAAGATTTCAAGAAACTAGAGCTCGATGCTAAGATATTCCGGATACTGGCCATGACCTTACCCAATGAAATCTATGCTGGATTGCTCCATTCTGAGAATGCTAAAGAATTGTGGGATGCTTTGAATGAGCAATTTGGTGGTATAGATGAAATGCAAGAGAATTTGAGAGAAATTTTGAAACAACAGTACGAAACATTCACCCATGTTAAAGGATAATCTTTGACTCAACAATTTGAGCGTTTAATTGCATAGTTAGTGAGCTAAGACTTGTTGATGAAACTTTTACAAATGATGCTCTGAGTCACGGATTTTTGAGATCTCTTTCAAATAAATGGGATACAATTGCAATAGTTATGAGAAATTTTGTTAGTTTCAAGGAGTTAACTCTGAGAGAGAAATTGACAAGAAACAAAAGTTGATGTCAGGTGAAAAGGTTGATGATGATGATCAGGGTTATGATCATCTTATTGACATAACTACTGGTTTTAATTTCCAATCCAACTCACTATCTGCTGGAAACAAGAATTTTGCTTTAGTAATAAATGACCAAAGACCCATGGACCCAACTGACTAAGAAGAATTTGATATTCTAGACCCGCTTGCATTTCTAAGCATTAGGGCAAACAGATTTCACAACAAAACTAGTAGAATATTTCCAAGGTTAGAAGGTAAGGGTAAATTTGGAAAGAACAAGTCCAGAGTTGAATGTTACAAATGTCATAGACTAGGTCATTTTGCCAGGGAATGTGGAAGTTCTACACAAAAACCCACATCATTTATGACATACCCTTGCCAAATGACTCATTATGATTCAACTATTGGACAACAACCAAATTCTTCAAGTGTATTTCAAAACATTTCTCAAAATGTCATCCACACTGTATATCGCACACTTGGCACATGGTCCAGCACAAATGGCATACCAATAAGTCAATGGATCATCACAGCATCCATCAGCATATGTGCAAATACCCTCAAAATCACATATTCAATCCCCGACATCTTTACCAGCAGTTTCGCAAACTCTTGGATGTCCTGCAATAGAAACTAATCAGCAAAGCTTTTCACTCAAAACTTTGTAAATTAGAGTAGTTTGCCTAAGGATTTGAGTAATGAACATTTTTGGAATGGTTGTTATGGACCAAGTTGATAAAAATCTTGCATTAGTTGTTATAGATACCCTAAATGAGACTTCTGACCAAAGTGTCAATAAAACTATTGCAAAACTGAAATATACATGCAAAATTGAGGAGTAATATATCCTCATAATATACTTTAGGGTTTGCTACCACTTATATAGTGACCATAAGTTTTAATTTGTTTCTCTTATATTATGTAATGCCTTGTTGATATAATATATACGTTATGAATTAGAATTAGAAGTATTTTATAATTTTACCATTCTGTGATGTAACATATAATAAGTTAGATTATCCATTAGATGCTTACCTCTAAACAACCTCGTTATGTTACCTAATAGATGCATTACACCATCTCAATGCATGGTGCCTAGTTAAAAACTAAAACATTCAAAAATTCTAGAAGAATAAATTGTGTAAATAATAAGTAACAAATATAATTTTATATAATTAATTAATATATTTCAGGTATTCGAAATATATGAATTTCTATAAAATTACCATCCGAATACTAATCTGCAAATTTGGATACATCTATTTTTCATATATTTCGAGTTTGAAATTTCAAATAATGTAAATTCGATTTTAAGATTTGGATCTTTTTGCACACTCATAATAATGTGTTATTCTACTCATTTGTTTGTTTACAAAAAGCACTTAAATAAATAAACATAACTAACAGTTGCTTCATTTTCACACAAACACTATGTTTTCCAACCTTTTCATTTGTTACTACCTTTTTCTTAATTAAACCAAAGTTTTATAATAAACATTTTAAAATTCAGAATGGACGGCCTAATAATTATGAATTATAGGGACCAAACATACCACTTTAACACACTCCATGGACTAAAAATAATTATTTCTAATAAAAAATAAAATAATATTTTTTTTTTCTAGTACCATATATAAGTTTAGTTTAATGGTTAGGAAAAACTTCTTGTTCCTTGTGATCGGGGTTCGACTCTTACTCTCCCCTATTATTTTCTGTGGCATAGAGATGAAAGGCGAATACGAGCGACGCCGGTTCGTCTTGGATGGAGGCGAAGTTTTAACGGTTATTCCACTGTCGTGCATTCGGACGGGTGGAGGTCAGGTTTCCGTGTATCTAGAAGAGCCAAAGGGCTGGCGGCGGTCGAGTGGTCGACCTTGGCCATAGCGCCCAATGTCACGATTATTGATACACCGTTCTTGCGGTTCAAAAAAAATCAAACTAATTTAGATAAAGTTAACGTTGTTACTAAAAAATTAAAACCTAACAATTGATTAATTAATTAATTTAGTAATTTATTATTATATTCAATTAATTATTAATTAAATTATTATATTCAAATCTTGTAAATACCTAATTCCGTAACGTCAACTCTACATCTGTTTTAAGCCGGCTGGTAGTAACACCCAATCCGCATGCGCCACCTGGCAGTAATGACACAAACAGTAGACCTGTCAATCTCTTATTCGCCCACGTCAGTATACACTCCACGGTGGACTCCACGTCAGCAACGTGAATAACAATAACAAAGTCGCATATATAAACCCCACTCTTCACTCGTGATCTCACACACACTGTGTAACAAATGGCGATTCGGAGATTAAACCCTAAATCTCTCTCATTTCTCTCTCTGCTGCTACTGTTCTCGATCGCTTCTGCTAAAGTGTTCTTTGAGGAACGATTTGAAGGTGATTTATTGTTAATTGACGTTTACAGATCGATTCTATTGAATTTAGTTATGTAGGTGATAATTTGTTGCTTTATTGAGTTGCTGATGACTTTTTGTTTGTTCCGATTTGCGTACGGTGGTCGGATCTGTTTTATTTAGGTTAAATTGTTGATCGATGTCTGAAATTGTAGTTGATCGATGAGAATTTGAGATAGAGATTGATGCGTCACTTAGATCGGACTGATTTTGATTTTTTTTTTAAATTGAAGCGATTTGATGTTAATTTGATACGTTGATGTTATGAAATAGTTGTTTTTAGTCGGAGGTTAAACCCTAAATCTCTCTCAGTTCTTAATTTCTCGTTAATTGATGTTTATTGATTGCTTTGATTGAATGTAGGTAGTGATTTGTTGTTATATCGAGTAGTTGATGAAGTTTCGTTTGCTGATTTGAATTAGGTTACTGTTAGGTTGTTCCGATTTGCCTACGATGACGGATCTGTTTCGGTTAGGGTAGGTTGTTTATGTATGTGTAAATTTGTATTTGATTGATGAGAATTTGAGGCAGATTGATATATGTCACTGAGATCGGATTGATTTTGAAAGTGTCTGTGAATAGAAGCGATTTGACTTTAATTCAATTTGACTTTTGCCAGAGGTTTTAGCATGATATTTAGGGTTTTGCTTTGTGAGAAGGAATTGTGTTAGTTGTAATCGTTTTTGGAAATAGATCTGTTTGTGCTTATATCATAGATCAGCTCAGTAGAGTGATGGACATTGGTCAACGATGATAGTCATACTCTATTACCTGATCATTTGTCAAATTTAGTAATAAAATGTCATCAATAGATTGATATTTGTTAATGCATCCGCATTTTAGCATTTTGCATGTGTAAAATTTAGTGTTTTTGGTGAACTTTTTTTTTACTAATCCATCTTTTTGGTTCACTGTTCTTCCTAGATGGATGGGAGAGCAGGTGGGTTAAGTCTGACTGGAAGAAAGATGAGAACATGGCAGGAGAGTGGAACTATACTTCTGGCAAATGGAATGGTGATGCCAATGATAAAGGTAACTCCTTTGCACATTTGGTTTTTGACTTATGAGTGGCCGATTTTCAAACGTGAATTTCTTATTATATAAACTATTGTCTTGTTCTTTGATTGTAGGTATTCAGACAAGTGAAGACTACAGGTTTTATGCCATTTCAGCCGAGTACCCTGAATTCAGCAACAAGGATAAGACACTAGTCTTCCAGTTTTCTGTCAAGCACGAGCAGAAGCTTGATTGTGGTGGCGGCTACATGAAACTGCTTAGCGGTGATGTGGACCAAAAGAAATTCGGTGGTGATACCCCATACAGGTTACTTGCATATAAACTCTTGCGAAACAATGTTTCACATCTTTTTGCCTGTTATTATTGGTGTTTACTAATAATATGTTGATGCAGTATCATGTTTGGACCTGATATCTGTGGGTATGCCACAAAGAAGGTTCATGCAATCCTCACATACAACGGGGAAAATAAGTTGATCAAGAAAGATGTTCCTTGTGAAACCGACCAGCTCTCGCATGTTTATACCTTCATCCTCCGCCCCGATGCTACTTACAGTATCTTAATCGACAATGTTGAGAAGCAAACAGGAAGCTTGTACAGTGACTGGGATCTTCTCCACCAAAGCAGATTAAGGACCCTGAGGCCAAAAAGGTACTTAAATGATATGGTGTAACATTAGGGGTCTGTTGTAGCTTGTAAATTGTAATACTTAATTTTAAATTGTTTATTGCAGCCTGAAGATTGGGATGACAAGGAGTTCATCCCTGACCCTGAAGACAAGAAACCTGAGGTAGTAAACGTGTAAAACCATCTACATGTTCTGGTTTTCTCCCACGTTCCAAATGGAATATGAAACTGACTGTTTTCTATGATTTCAGGGTTATGATGACATCCCAAAGGAGATCCCAGACCCAGATGCCAAAAAGGTATGCTATTTTCATCATACAATCTGGATTTACACGAGTGTTTTTTTTTTTTTTTGAATTCCTGATTTAAATGGGCTAAAATTGCAGCCAGAAGATTGGGACGATGAGGAAGATGGTGAATGGACTGTCCCGACTATTCCCAACCCCGAGTACAAGGGTCCATGGAAGGCAAAGGTTTGTGGATTTCAATATTTCCATTGCAGATCTATTATGTTGATCACTTGCAAATATTAAATAAATTTGATATCTTATGACAGAAAATCAAGAACCCGAACTACCAAGGGAAGTGGAAGGCATCCATGATTGACAACCCAGGTATCTTTCCTTTCTGTTTTCAAGCCATTGCCAATGTTAGATCGTCTTTTAGTTTATACTAACAACAAATCTATCGTAAATGTAGATTTTAAGGATGACCCTGATCTGTATGTCTTCCCCAAGTTGAAGTATGTCGGCATAGAGCTGTGGCAGGTAATTGATTATTTCTTGATTGCACCAAGTGTGTGCAGTTTGCCAATTTGTTATCTCTTAGATTCAAATGCTTCTTTTTGTAGGTGAAATCTGGCACATTGTTTGACAATGTCTTGATATGCGATGATCCTGAATATGCCAAACAAGTTGCAGAAGAAACATGGGGCAAACAAAAAGACGTATGTTGCCTAAATCATCGATAAAACTTGTTTGTTTATATTATCGTTCTGACAATGATTTCGCTTCTCTCAGGCTGAGAAGGCCGCTTTTGAAGAGCTAGAAAAGAAGAGGGAGGAGGAGGTATGGTTATTGCATGGTGTTGTGTTCAACATCTCATTGTTATTTTAGCCCATTACTTATGGGCTGGTTAAAACAGTTGAACTTTTTATGCATATAACATTAAAACCTTTAAAACATCCAAAAGTTACCTGTTAATGAGCCTGGTTAACACGGCAAACACGGGTTGAGACTTCTTCAAAAGTGTAATTTTAATACACAAAACCACATTATATTAGAAACTTAAATTATTATTTAAATGTTAAAAGAAGATAGAATTTTAGTGATACCTTTTTTCTTCTTTTCTTTAACTTTCTACCTATATCCTCTCAGGAATCCAAGGATGACCCAGTTGATTCTGATGTATGACTCTCTCTCTCTCTCTGTATACACACACACACACACAAACATATAACACGCCCGCACGCCGTGCGCTCACGTGCACATAAACACTTTCTTACAAGTTAAACTGTGTTTCAGGTTGAGGATAATGATGATGCTGAGGCAGAAGAAGAGGATGAGGCTGAAGAAAGTGACGTCAAGGTATTGAAGCCTGATATAATTTTGAAAAAAATGTTGTAACTAACCAAAAATATATTATACTTTTTCTTTTTGTTCTAATCTTGGAATTTTTATATGTGCAGGATGAGCTATAGAGAAGAGGGGTTGGAGTCTGAGAGCAGTTAGAATTTGAAGATTCTTTTTTCTATTTCAAGACTTCTAATTTGAAACCCTTTTTAATAGATAGATATTGAGAATTGTAATGCAGATTTTCTGCCCCTCATTTTAATTGCTTTCATTGGAAACTATTAAAAGGAAGTGGGAGTTTGTGTGTTTTTATGGTTGGTTTGGTTACAGGGTAAAACCGGATGTTTTGGTTTTAATGCCTTTTGGTTGGTTTTTAGACCATTCGGTGTGGAGGGGGTATGAAGATATTAAGCGCATGTGGCTGTCATAAACCACCAATCAACTCGCGCCACATCACCAACCAAATTGCCCCTATGCCGGTGAAGAATCCCCCGATCCACACACAAAGCCGTTAAAAACGTCGAGCACGGGTGGTTTTGTGGTTTTGTGGGTGTGGAGTGGCCTTCACGTCACGCCCACACCGTATGATCTAGGTGGAAGCATTATGGTAACTAAAAAGTTATCAGTTTATAAATTTAAGGTCTAAATTAAAAACAGTAACATGTTAATTTATAGGTAAATTTTTATATAACTCATATGTTTTAGTAATTTAAACTGTATATGTTAGTAATTCAAACAAACTAAGTTACTTCTCAATCTGCGGGTATGTAATTTATTGGTATCTCAATCGTTTATAGGGTAAACAAAGTTAGTTCTCTGTTAGAGTAGGATTGACATTAGCAATGAAAATTGCAGAATATCCAAACTGTTTTGGTTTACCGCCTTTATGGTTTTTTGATAATAAAAAAAAAAACAATTTTGCTTTTGACGACTTAAGAACGAGTGAATCCTGATCCTTGATTTGGTAATCAAATAGTAATCGTTATTTTTATATGGGCTATAGAAGAGAGTTGATTTGATAGAAGCAACCAAAACATCAATTATAGACTACAGTCCTAGTAAATAGGTATCTGACTGGTTTGTTTTTGTATTCGGTTTCATAGCGAACCAAACACTAAAAAATCTTATAGTAAGATTTATGGCCGGTTTGGGTTGATACATCCCTAAACTTGATCAAGAATATTTATAAATCTTTAAAACTGACTGAACCATCCATCCAAACAATCAGCTAAAGTGGTTGGGAATAGAGTTTGATTCGCATAACAATTTATGTTTGGAACTGACTACGTAAACCGAACTGATTAATAAAAAAATGAATTCATATAACTTTAATTACAATTTAAAAATAAAATATTTATTTCACGCAAATGAATGTAACAATTTATAGTACATACAAATACTTTTAATTTTAATATGTAATCTAAGATTCTAACCAAGTTTGTCCTCTTAATTTTTTTTGAACCTTTTATACATAGAATGTACTAAAATGATCTTTGAGGTTTGGTCACTTTATCACTTTAGTCCAAAACTCTAACCTTTTAAATCTAGGTTCCTGTGATTTCAGTTTTATTGTAATTTTAATACAAAAGTGAAATCTGGTCAAAATTTTCAGTTAACATGTAGTTTTTTTTTCGTCTTTTCTTCCCTTTTAATGAAAGACAAAATGGTTAGATTATTTTAATTTGTTATAATAAGATGTTAAAATACCATTGTATCCTTCATTAAAAAGGATGAAAAAGACAAAAAAAACTGGATGTTAACTGAAAAATATGACCAGATTTTGATTTTGGATGAAAATGACAACAAAATTAAAACTACAGGGACTTAGATTCAAAAGGTTTGAGTTTTGGACTAAAGTGGTAAAAGTGATCAAATCTCAGAGACCATTTTGAAAGTTTACTCTAAAAGGTAAAGCATCCGGTTTTGTTTTCCGGGGGAATTCGGGAGGAATTTACCAAACTTTAAAGAGGGCGATCTAGACTAAAAAAATACACTAGACTCTTCCGGTTTTGGAATGATTTACTTTATTCAAAACCAGAGTTCGGCCCTGAAATCCGAACGAAACCGGCTGAAACCAAATGTCAGTTCATGAAAGTTCAATTGTTTTAACATTATTATTATTATTATTATTATTATTATTATTATTATTATTATTATTATTATTATTATTATTATTATTATTATTATTACTTTAATTGAAAAATAAGTTTTCCGTGATATTAGATTTAAAACCTTTTGGGTTCACGTTCACCCACATGGTTCAATAAATTATACGATCTCTCTTACCTTCAAAGCAATGCACTAAAGAAATCATGATTGAACAGATCCCAAGAACAAGCTGGTGACGCGAGATTTAAGCTACATGTTGCCTTCACCAATTTGTTTGTAGTATATATCAGTTTTATAAGAGAAAGTGATCTATGGAAGGGAAAAAGAAAAGAAATGTTGGTAGGTATATAGTACATCATAATTGTAGTAAAAATACAATACAATACAATGTAGGGTATGCAATTCAAGTGATGATAGGTTTATTTATGTATTTAAATTATTTTCATTAGCAACTAAGCCTTTGTATTAAATGCCATCTATTAGCGGGACCGGCGGTAACATCTCCCCCGCTAGGTACCGCTTAACTTTGTTTCCGAACCGTCACTAGTATGTGTGACTTAATCTGACCGATCCCTAAGAAATTTTAACACCCTCTTAAATTTTTGGGTCCAACCGTAAGAAATATGGATACCAAAGCCCAAGAAAAAAGTAGTATATATTAAAAAAAAACTACATTCGTAAAGATACTAAAAACTAATGAAGAGTTATAAGCTAATTGTTTATAACTGGATCAACACTCATTGTCCGTTAAATTATAAAACCTATAATGCTAGAAGGTGTGGTATAAAATTTCTAAAGGCTTTATCACGTCATATCAACGTCATGTTATATAGAGGGCTTTAAAGCCTCTCCTTTTAACTTGCTTGAAAAGAATAGGTCCCACCTACACATGTCATTAGCGCTCGTTACTACAATGAAGCCCTCTCCATGGCGCCCCCCTTTTGGCGCCCACGGGTGGCTATGGGGCACTAAAGGCCGTAAAAATTGCTTATGTGGCCAGGGGCGCTATACCACACCCCCTGGCCTAACAAGTTTAAAAATTAAGATCTTCATTAGCCCAATAAGCATACAACCCAAAACCCATTATAAACAATTAAACAAAACTTAAGAGTTAAGTGCCCGGATGATCCCTGTGGTTTGTCAATTTTCACCTTTAGTCCCCACATTTTCAAAATAGCATGTTTGGTCCCTGTGGTTTGCTCACATGTTACTCGGATAGTTCCCTGAATGGACGATCGTTAGTTTGTTCAGTTAAGTTAGTGTAAAATTACTAAATTGCCCTTACTTCTAAGTGAATAATAACAAATCAAACATATAAAAATGTGATAAATAGATTAAATTTCAAGTGGGCCCATCATTATATTTAAATAAAAAAACCTATCACCCCACCTACCCATCTTCTTCTCCGTTGAGTCTTAACGTTAGCCGGTGGTCGAAGGTTATCGAACTTAAGAACACCAAATCTTTCACAGACTCATTTGGATAAATGTCATCGGCATATCACACCCATGGTACTACCACCACCCCTCTTCTCGTTTTGAACTCCAAAATACCAGTATCTAGCACCCAAATCCAAGATGATGTTGCAGGTTGTTAGGATCTAAGTTTGATATTTGCAAACTAATATTGATTATCACAATACAATTTACAAATAGAGAGACATTATCATAAACTGTTTTTCTATTGATTCAAATAGTCAAAAGTTTTATAGCAATGATTTTACAATCTCTCCCTCAGCCGATCACTCACTAGAACTATTCGTACAAACAAGAATGTGTGTGAAGTGATAAATAGATCACTAACAGGTGTGATCTATCTATACAAGTACTAAAGCTCTGTTTGTGATGTGCTGACGCCGATAGTGACATCTAACATTCCTAACAGAAAAGATTCTGAGATGTTTGCAAACATTTGAGCAAATCCTATCATTTGATCTAGGCTATACTAAACACTGATAAGATAAGTATAGTTACTTTGAGATACCACTGTCTAAGCTATCCTCTGTTACAGTTGTCTAAACATATGTTTGTCCTAACAGATGTTTGGTCTTCTTCATCAGACCTTTGGCTTGATCAGGGTGTGACAACCGACAACTAAATGGTAATATCGTACGAGTTAATCACTATTTATACATTTAATTATGTATATTAGACTTGATTTGTGAATGAGTGAGTCGTACAAAGTCTAGCAATTTTAGGACATATCGTTACATCACATATTATATCGTCGTTTCGTCGTGGCGCGAAACAAAACAACTATGTTCTAATACATTGGTAACAATGCGAACACATTATATGCGAGGAGACATCCGGTACTCCCTGAAACAACTATCAGATGATATGAAACCATATCAAGTTTAACATATTTAGAAAAGCCTTAAATGAGGAACACTTGTAATATTATATAAACTTTCCGAAAAAATGCCTAAACACCTAATTTGTCCGATCCAAACTATAAAATACCCAGTTCAGCATTCCGCAACGAAATTCAGCATTGATGGTAATGAGAAAGTCCACAGATAATGTTAATTATCTTAAATAACTTCAAGGATATTAAGGTATCCCAAGGATGCTTACACAATAATAACATGCACAATTCATATTTTATCCGGTAACGACCCGATAACAAAACTAGTGATAAATTTATAATCCTAACATCAAAATAACTAGTCTAGTGAACTAGTTAAACATCTTTAGCATCCTAATTCATACTTAACATCTTAATTATCTAAGAAATACCCTAATGACATATCAAAGAATGAAATATGTACATGTTAAATGATATTTTATATTGCAAATGCCATGCTTACCCACCCCCATACTAGAAATCGACCCAATTGGGTCCCCCCCCAACACTCACACCTTACTTTGTGACGATGAAGATGAAGTAAAGAGCATGGCGTTGGATTAGTTGTTGACTTGTAAAAGATTGAGAAGATTATAATGTAACGCATCGTATTTTATTATTTTTTTCTAAATAGTAATAATATTAATATTCTTATTCTAACTGCATTTCACAACGTTCGAGATCGAAAACAGGCTTCAGAAGTTTATCGGGCCGCTCTAAAACGCGAGAAACCAGGTAACGGGCCTTGGGCCCAACACACACACTAACCTACCTAATTAAACCCTACACAAACACACTCACACACACTATACACACACGCTACACCCTCATCTCCCTCCCCCCCCCCTTCTCCTTTCCTGCCTGCACACAACCCCTCTCATCCCCTCACCCGCGCTCTCTCTCCTTCCTCTCGCAGACCAAAGCACGACAGCAACACCACCACCATTGGTGGCAGCGTCGCCAGCCAAC
This sequence comes from Scalesia atractyloides, assembly GCA_947069175.1. Lineage (NCBI taxonomy): Eukaryota > Viridiplantae > Streptophyta > Magnoliopsida > Asterales > Asteraceae > Scalesia > Scalesia atractyloides. Next base: position 78,287,050 of record CAMTDV010000023.1, read on the forward strand.
AACATCAACATCGGTGGCGGCGGCACAAGCCGCGACGGCGGTGGCGGCAGGAGCCGCAGCAGCAGCGGCGGCGGAGCCGTGCCGGCGGTGACGCTGGTGGTTACCTTTGGGCAGTTCGCGTTTCGTCTCAGTTTAGAGTTCGGGTCTTGATTCGGGTTCACGTTCAGGTTTGAGTCTCTGTCAGAGTATCGGTGTGAGTCGCCGGTTTCCCGCGGACTCGACGGCGACGCAATCAGTTCCAGATTCAGGTTTGAGTTCTCGTTTGATTTGGTTTCCGATTTGGTCAATCTTTCATGTCTAAAGTCGTGTACCAAATGTTTTGTCGTTCCAGTTAGCGCGGTTCCCACAACGCGGGTAACTTGGTTCAAGTGCCAGACTCGGGTCAGCTTCGGTTCGGTCAAACCGGTTAGACCTGGTCAAAGCTCGGGTCTGGTCAAGCAGTCAAACAGTCCACGGATCAGCTCCGGGTCGAATCTCGGTTCAGTCAAGGTTAGTCTCGGTTCGGGTCTTGGTTTTGCTTCTATTTCGAATCCCGTTAATTCTTTTCTTTCGGCAGGTTACGATTAGTTTCGGTTCAGTTCATGGCTCATGTTCAGCGGGTTCGGGTCTCGGTGCAGAGGTTCGGGTCAGCAGTGAGTCAATGACAGTTTTGGCTTCGGTTCGGGTCTCGTTTGGTGTTCGGTCAAACCTGGTCAACTGTGGTCAAACAGTCAACGGGTCAGCTTTGGTGTTCACTCGAGTTACAGAGACAGCGGTTCAGCTGTTCCGGTTCAGGTCACTCATCCCGGTCAGATCAGTCGTCCCAGTTCAACCTCGATTCGGTTCAGGTACGGGTCGTGCTTGATTATTTCCGTTTTGCATTCATTTTTAATTGGTTTGTTTAGCTCACTTTTGGTTCCATCTCGGTTCAGCAGGCTCGGGTCAAATCTAGTCAAAAGCTCGGGTCATGGTCAACCTTCCGGTTTTAGTCATCACGAGTCAACGTCAGTCAACTTGGTCAACGAAAGTCAACCGGTCAACTGCTGGTCAATTGTCGACCGAGACTGGGTAAAAAAATCTTAAACGGCGCAAAACCTTTATTATTATTGTTTATATTATTTATCGTTTTAATCGTAAAACATTACTTACTTGTACACTAAACGTGTCTTTGTAAGTTGTATAAATATAAATATTTTCGTTACATAACTTGTATAAATATATTGCTTCGTTGATTGTTGAGTTTTGACACATATATCGACAACTTGTGTTGTCGGGATCGTCTAAAAACAGAGGAAACTCTGCCCGGTTTTCGTCAAATCATACGTATATATATTTATTGCACTTTTCGGCGAAGCATATTTCTTAAACGACATCAAATAAATATATATATTATACTTCGACAAAATAAATTATTAAACCTTCGTATACCTATACTTATCTAAAAGGCAATATACATATATGTATATCATTCCCTTATCGACAAGACATATATATTATACTTTAAAGAAAAAAATAATATATATATTTAATATACTTTTCGTCAAAATATAGATAATTACCTAATACGCTTTTCGCTAAAAAATACATATATTTATTGTATTATTTTGATAACACTCTTACGGCACCTTTGACGAATTTAACTTTAGAGTCGTTACACAAATTCCGTGCTAAACGTACACGTACCTTCAACTCCGATTCGATTATTCATCCATGTTCGTTGTCATTTAAGGTGGCATTGGTGTCCCTTTCTCCCACTCATCAACTCGTCGTGGAATTTCCAAAGAAGACTTAGCAATTTTGTGAGTACACTCGACCCACTTTTGTTTATATCACTTTTTGGGTGTAACATGTTTCCATATACAAAAATCACAAACACTTAAACTTTATGAAACGCACAAACAATCCTATACACATGACTACTTGAATCGTATACTTGTTGCTTGTCTGGGGATAAACGTTATGCTATGCTTTAGTCATTTACTATTTTTAGCCTTTGTTTGACATGCTTAGCGCTATAGGAATTCATGCATCCACCTCCATCGTGTTATTCGTGAGGTCATGTTAAAACATCGTGATTGCGTTACGGGTTTGATTATTAGCATTGCATGCCTTGATATTGCTCTTGTATAGATTTGGTTGCCATGAGGATTGTTAAAACTTTATTCGTATACGTATGCTATGCTTAAACTTGTGTACTCGCCTTTGCTTTTGCATTGACTTTATTTTAAAACATGTTACAGGTTGAAGGAGATGACGCTATGAAAACAATATAGCAAGGACTAGATACACACAAATTAGACGTTAGGTTTAATGTCGACGTATCAATTTTGTTATGACTTTGCAAATGTTAGGTTGTTCTTTGTTTTGTTACATTGATGTATTTGACAATTCTTACGAAATGAAATATGGTTTAATTAATTATTGTCACTTAATAATGTTGTGAGCAATGAGCAATCTCGTTTTCGTCTCATCCCGATGTTTCCGCCATCGGTTGGGGTGTTACAGATTGGTATCAGAGCCATAACTATAGGGAATTAGGTAAATTGCTACGCTTTTGACCTAGTCTATAGTTAAGTACCATACTTGACCATACGTGATTCACATGCTAATTTCTTAAAACGTCTCTTATATGTTAAATTTATGAAATGCTTTACGTGTTCCTACTCGTTACATTATTTCAATCATACGCCTTCCCTAATGCATATTACTCGATTATACTAAACTCGAAAACACTCGTATTACACAAGTGAGACGACTTCACCAAAATAGACGTGATATCAACAATTTGGTGAACGATTCTCATTACGCTTATTCTTTATTTTTTCACGAAGTTACACCATCAAGTTAGGAGTGACATCCACACCTTGATGGAAAACTTCCCATTCAAACTCTAGTGGACTCTCGTCAAAGTGTCGAAATTAATTTTGACCCGAAGAGTGCCAACCACACTTAGGGTACGAAATCGTCGGTTAGGGGTGAAACCCGCACCTTGTTGATTAAGTCCCATTCCTCGATTTTCAATCTCGCCAAAGTTTCGATTTTCCAATCGATTAGAGACGTGTAATAACTGGAAGGGTAAAATGCCGTTAATCGCTTATCGACGAGAGCGTTTTACCTATAGGCCAAAGCACGTTTCTCTAATTCGAAAGGATCTTCGATTCACTTTGGAATAGTCGACGTTTCTCTATCCGAAACAGTCTAATGTTTTCTGAGACTCTCTTTTATACCATTTCAATTTATACATGACTTTTATATACTTGTTACCATTCCTTTCAAATTTCCAATTTATTATAAGGTTTTTACGCGATTCATATTAAACCTTTTCATCCACTTATACATTATTTGCATACATGATTTCAAAACGTCATCAACTAGACTTATACTTCTCGAAAAGTCCGAAATGGAGACCGTCGTCGAGATAGGAGTGAATTCCTCACCTAGACGATCAAACTCCGTTTCCTTCCTTCCTTAAAACGACCTCACCAACGGATTAGGGGTGATTCCCATACCTCGGTGATCGTTACCAACCCTCCTTCTTGGAGACTTTATTACACAAACCACATGTTTAAATTGTATACCTAAATCTTTTATCATGTTGTCAAATTCTTACCTAGACGAATTTCAAAACGTACTATTTTATCAAACGTATTTCCCATCCTGTAATCTATTTCATATACATCACATACGCATATACTTGGTCACCACATGAAACATTTTGTTTTACGATTTTCAAAGCTCGACAGGATGCTACCTACCAACTTAATCGGTCCAAGGAATACCTTGCCCACAAATCTTATGTTTAACTTAATCACTAAAACACGCTCCCGCAATAACTTTATGTTAAAAATTTTCGTTGTAAACAAAAAAAAAAAAAAAAAAAAAAAAAAATCAAACCAATATCTTATAGGCATTATGGATCGTTGTACTAAAGGTGTGTTTGGGATTGCTTTTGCAACCTAATATTTTTATTTTGTATTTGAAAGCGCAAATATTAAATAAATAAATAAATACATAAAAATCTATTTTTAGTGTTTGGTAAATAATTAATAAAAATATATAATAATAAAAAAAAAACTGATTTGTTTTACGTATTTTAGAGATCAAAGCTCATCTATTTATAACTTTATATATACATGTATATATATTTTTCAAACACTCAAATAGTTGATTTCCTGATTATTGTGATATCAAATAACATAATCAAATCCAAACACTATCTTCCTACAGTATGTTTTGTTACAACTAATTATCTGATTTTGATTATTCAGAACGCATAATCTATTTTCAAAACTCAACCCCATACACCCTCTAAATCTCTCATCGCGGTTAAGAAAACATTTTGCTAAACGTTTTTCAACGGTCATTAAATCAATTAACACGGATTTCCTCTCAAGGGTCAACGTTTCCCAAGCACCACTAAATTTCAAATCTCTTATATCCTTTGAAAACAATGCGAACTTACTATTTTAAGACCTTATCATACACCTCCCGAAATGTCACATGAGTTTCAAAACACGTGGGCAAGAAAACTTTATGAGGACCAACCATTTTCGACCTACTTAAATTCTTTTAAAACAAATGGTAGCACTCCCGTCCTTTACAAAATACGTAACGCATAATCAATAAGTACCTTATATTCATTTATATTCACACACTAGATCCTATATTCTAAGTTAAACTTAAGCCTATTTTAGAAGCGATAACCTCAAATTTTTGCTCAAACAACAATACATGCGTATCCTCGTACATGGTTTAGTCAACTGTTGCATGACATTTTAATCATATCATTCGCTTTTACACACCCTGATCTCTCGACTATTTTATGTAAATAAATTCGTAGCATTCAATTCATATCATACGCACAATTATCGTCTGTTACACTTGTTGACGTTCATAATTATACACATGTTCATGTTCATGAAAATACGTGTCATCTTTCATACTTATTATAACACCTAATGGCATACCTCCCAACATCGTCCGTGGACAGGAGAGATTCCTGTCTCATAAGTAATGCCCTACCTCTAAAATCACCAACGCGTTTTGGGCTTAGTGCTAGTGGATGAGAGGAGAACTCCACAGTTAAGCGTGCTCAAGTGGGAGTAGTACTAGGATGGGTGACCTCCTGGGAAGTCTCCACCAGGGCAAACAAAAACAAAGCCGTGAGTTCCTGGATGGGCCACCCATCAAGGGCAAAGCGGACAATATTGGTGATAACGAGGGGCAGGGGTGTTACACTTATACTTATCATCACATTCATGCATATCCATGCTTATACTTATTTCCATACTTATGCTTATACTCATACACATACCTATACTTGTACTCGTATTCTATTCGTGCCTATGCGCGAGCGAAACCCGAGGGATTCGCTTACGTGGGCCACAAGCTATTTGCACGCAAACCTGCTTACGCACTACATTCTTACACACACGCAAACTTATTTTCAGAATTTATGTACACCTTTATTCATGTGCTGCTAGTACAAGCTATGCGGATCATGTGATGATCGGTATAATCGCGGGTGCACACGGGATTATAGCGATAAGCGCATGAGAACCATAGAGTGTACTACCGCGTATGGAAACACACGGAACGTAACATTGCATCGAGTAACGAAACGGTCGCAACGTGGTCAAAACATGGTGGATACGCCGCTGGTACTTCCTATACATAAGTGTTTTCACCATGCTGCCAAACTTTCGTAATACGTGCCATGAGAAATTCGGTGATTTACAGACCATAATATGACCTCACACGCCAGCTTTAAACAACTCACAACTGCATTGCTAAGTGCGCGCTACCCGATTATCCACGACGAGTCTTAATCCCTAACGTAACGTTTTCGTTTGTTCATATACATATGCCATCCTTACACGAGTATTCGTTGATCGAATCAATCGTCCGCTCTTATGCCTCCGTTACCCCCGTTAACCTTGTCTTCTTATACAACCTCGTTTATAATCAATCGTGTAAGCATTCAAACCCTAAATGCCTTCTTACTCTAAAGTTATCTCCCATTCTTGTTGAGGGCAACACACTTACTTGGCCGCTACCTTGATAACTGGTCTATTTTAAATTACCTAACCTTAAGCTATTCAAACTTGTTTAAACACTCATCTATACGCACACATGCACGTTTTACTTATGCTTGATGCCTCAAATCATCCTAGTCAAGCAACTTCTTTTTGCAAACCTAACTCTTCGTTGCTCTAAACCCCATGTGTGACATCCCGGTTTTTCGGATAACTTAAACGCAATACTTGTCGAATGAATTATGTGCTACGTATTAAACGTTTATAAGTTGGTGCGTTATTATGTGATATCCGAGTTCGTGTTTTATGTTAGTTATAATGTATGGACGTAGTAAATAAACAAATGAATCGAGCCGAACCGCGACACGAGCCAGCCTCTTTTCTTGCGACTCAAGGAACTAAACTTGGGGATCAAGTTTTAACCCAAACCTTAAACTCAACCCATCCGGTCGCGAGCAAACAACCCAAACCGACCCACCCAAGTCCCTTCGGCCGCGAGAACAAACCCAATCCGCAAACCTATTCCCCTCTTTTCTTGATCTTTTTGCGCTATATATACACACACATGCATGGGTCTTTCTTCACAAAAACAAAAACACAAAACCCTAATAGCAACCAGCCGACGACAGCCTCTTCCTTCATCATCTCGATCTGATCAGCCCTACACCATCTCTCGGTCGCGACAGCAGCTTGTTCCTTTCATTCTTTCGGTCGTGATCTAGCTTGAACATCCGAATCAGTCCCGTCCAAGTCTCGGCTTATTTACCTAGTCATTAAAGGTTAGGGTTTATCTTTTGTTACAAGATCATATTCGGATATATGTGTTTGAATGTTGTGATTGTGTTGTTTTCGGATTAATTATGTTAGATTGAAAGTTTGATGTTTGTTCGAAATCTGGAAAATATAGGCTGTGTTTTGTTGATAAAAACTAGAGATTTTGATTAGGGTTTGCATGGATATGATATATATAGTGATATATGATTGGAAAAATCTGTTCTTGATCACATATGTTCAATACATTATCGGTTTATGCGAGTTAGTTGTGGTAAAGTGCTGAAACAGGTTGCTGAATGATGGTTACAGCCGACTTCAACTGGCTGTAACTCGGTCATTAGTTGTCGAAAAACGGATTTTCTGAAGTCTAAAACGTAGAGATTTGAATAACGAATCTAATGGCGCTGGATTCATATTTTTCTGAAGTCGTTTGATATTTTTAAGTGGCCAATTAAGAACAGTAACTAAAGCTGTGAAAATCTTGAAATTTTGTTAGTTGTTTATCGAGTTGGATTTAATAATCTGTAGGGAGTCGAATCATGAAATTTGTACAGCAACTAGGTATGGAAATTCCGGGCAACTCCAACTGGAATTTTGTTAATTGGACGATCAGTGATTTTTAAATAAATTCTTCCGTGGACTGCAGTCAGAAAACGACGAATCTGACTGCAGCCTAGTATATTAATATTTATGGATAATTGGTAAAGTATTATGACTTGAAAAATTTATATAAATTTCTACAGTATAGTTGTCACCTGCTGTAAAATAATTGGAATTTTTGGAACGTTGGAACTATTATATAAAAATCCTAGAAAACAGCCGAATTATGTGTATGTAAGCTGAAATTTGATAACTTGTGAATGTGTGCACCAAAGTGTTGCATGGATTGGATTATGTTCATGATAAATTGTTTTGATTACTATGATCACATGAGGATACTTGCATTCATGTTTGAGTGTTAGGGATTTTGATTGTGTGTATCACTTTGTGCGTAAATTATGTGTAGAATTTGTATTAGTGTGTTCACACACTGACTTGGAATCAATTGGTTTATTAGGACACAATTAGCGGTCCCATCATTTGCAACTTATGTGTTACACTAACCGAGCAACTAAAGATGAGTTCACGGCCCCTAATTTTATCCGGTTTTAAACAACAGGGGGAGAAACATGTATACACTCTTCAACTCAATCTCTTTACGTTATACGAAATTAACGTCACATAACTATTCGGTAACTAAGTTGATGTTAATGTAATGTTATGGTCACTAAGCAGCTATATCACATAAGTCCTCGACAATCTCTCGGATCGTTAGTATTGGGTTTTAATAGCGGGGAAATTATAAGTAGTACTACTGGGCCCGACAAGCCCCATCCGAGCTAGTCGCAACGGGTGAATAATTTGGCCTAACTTCGCCATGGTCAGTGATAGTCCTGGCAACACGGAGGCACAACAGTCAGCTTCGATCGCGAACACTTATGTGACATAACTTTAGGCTAGCTACCTATATATGTTAACATTGAACTTAATTACGAATCAACTATATTATCCCGGGTTGGGGATAATGGAAACAACAACTATATTATCCCGGGTTAGGGATAATGGAAACAACAACTTTATTATTCCGGGTTTGGAATAATGGAACCAACATCATTATTATTCCGGTTAAGGAATAATGGAACTATCGGTATTATTCCGGGTTGGGAATAATGGAACTAAATTGTTATCCCGGGTTAGGGATAACGGGGGAAACAAACTCATAACCGAACAAATGAATTTATGAAAACCTGTGAACTCACTCATCTTTAATGTTGACACTTATTTCTTTACATGTTTCTCAGGACGCTAGGAGCTCTAGGTGCACTCACTTGCATTGATCAAGACATCTTTTATCGAGTCTCATTTACAAACATTGTTTTGGGTTTTTCATTTGTTTTGGCGTTTGTGTTGGCGCCCGTTTCACTACTTATTCTATGCTTCCGCTCAACCATAAAAACTATTGCTTCCGCTAAACATTGGTAACTAACTAAGACAATATAAAATCTACGATGAATGGTTAAACAAATGATTTTTGGAAAACGTATTATCAAATCATATAGAGTCGTTCGACGTACTAGTGTGTCAGATTCTGGTTTGTTCACACGCCTCGCGGTAAAACTCCGCAAGTGGAAATTGAGGGTGTGACAGATTGGTATCAGAGCCACTAGCTATAGAGAACCAGGTTTGAATTAGAAGTAGACCTAAACTATAGCTGAATACACGACACTAGACGTAGTTTGGCACCGAACTGTTATATCTTGTTATGCGATGTACCACAACTGTGTTATGTAGATTATGACTTCATAATAAGAAATGAAAACAACTCGTAACTAACTACACAACCTAACAGGAAATGTCATCATCATCATCATCCGACAAACTTACGCCACCAAGAGCGCCAGGAAAGGCACCTATGGTGGAACCCTTACCATCTTATGGCGTGGAGACACGCTCAGCTGCGAGGAAAAGGCTCGCTCTGGGGGAGGAGTCGTCATCACGCCCAATCATCGCTGTGCCGATCAAACCGGTTAACTCTGTAGAAGTAGGAAATGACCTACTTAGGAATATGATACAGAAACAACAAGAACAATTAGAAAGAATGCAGGAAACCATCCTAGCACAGGGATGGATGATCCGACAACTGACAGGTAAAACTGGCTCGCTCGAGGAAGAGCAACATACGAGTAAGATAGCTCGTAACACTTTAGCCAGAGATCTGCGTGCTGAGCAGATAAGAGCCGACTGGCTCGAAGACAGAGTCCTGGAAAATAGTTGGAGAATTCAGGAGCTAGAGCAAAATCAAGCACCTGCACCAGCACCGGCCCCTCCAGTGCCGGTAGAGGAGGATCCGGAAGAGGATCCAGAGGAGGATCCAGAAGAGGATTCGGAAGAGGATCCGGAAGAGGACCCAGAGGAGGATCCAGAGGAGGATCCGGAGGAGGACCCAGCTGCAGAAGCCGGGAATGCCGCGCAGGATGACGGCAACGACAGTGATCTGGGGGATGGAGACGTAGACGACTGACACGTCTCGCTTATTTTATTTACTTTCCTTCAGTCTATTTATTTTCCCACTTGTGTTTAAACTTGAGACTTTATAGTGAATTCATATGTTTGGTTGGCACTTTGTAAGACGTTGAAACTTCATTTAATCAAGTATATCTTTTGACTATTTAATATATTTGAGTTGACATAACCTGATAATTATTTAAGTACGAAGTAGGATAACTATATTAGATATATAGACTTATCGGGGTGTGTTTATGTTGTTTTTCGAAGATCTAAATGGCAACTGGACGACGTGGAAACCTTAACATGACGCCCGAAGAACTAGCTGCCATGATTTAAGAGCACGTGAACGCAGCTCTAGCGGGTGTTCAGAACCAACCGGCAGGTAACCATTATTAAATTTTCATGTGAAAATCTAATAGTTGGGCTAGTAGAATTCCTCGCTGACTACCTATCCTCTGTCAGCAGGAGGGGGTTTTAACCCCTATAAGATGTTCCTCGACGCGAAACCAAGCAAATTCTCGGGGGCAGAAGGACCCATAGGACTGGTCCGCTGGATCGAAAAATCTGAATCAGTATTTGAAATGTGCAACTGTCTAGAGGCCAACAAGGTCAAGTACGCAGCCTCAACACTGGAAGATGGGGCACTAACTTGGTGGAATGTACAAGTCTAAACGCGTGGACTTATTGCTGCAAATGCAATGGCCTGGGCCGAGTTTAAGGCCCTAATCAAAGAGGAGTACTGTCCACGAGACAGAGTGCAACAGTTGGAGCAAACCTTATGGAACCACAAGATGGTGGGATCTGAAATCAAGGCATACACAGCGAAACATCACGACCTGGTATTTCTGTGTCCCGATCTGGCCAACACTGTGGAGAAAAGACTCGAGTTCTATCTTGGGGGTCTGGTCCCGGAGATTCAGGGTATGGTGATGGCTAGCAACCCTACAACTGAACATCAAGCAATCAGGTTGGCGCACAAACTCACCGATAAGGCGGTGGAACAAAAGAAGTTGCCAGCTCGGGGTACAACTGAAGTTGCCCCTGACAATAAAAGAAAGTTTGAAGACTCGTCTGCTCGACAGTCTTCGTCATCCCAGCCGCAACAGGGGAACCAGAAACGGTTCAATCATTACAACAGCCACCGGGGTCACCAAAATCAGCCCGCCAACAACAACAACAACCAGAACGCAAGCGGCTATGTAGGTCGAAAGCCGCAGTGCACCCGCTGTAATCTTCATCATCACGGCCTTGTGCCGGGAATCGCTGCCAACGATGTGGCAAGATGGGACATGCGGCAAAGGATTGTCGTGGGGAAATCATGTCCCGACAGAACCAAAATCAACCCCAAGGCCCACAACAGGGTGTTAACCGGGGATGCTATCAGTGTGGTAGCACTGCCCACTTCAAAAGAGACTGCCCACAGCTGCGTAACAACAACAACAATGGTGGGAACAACCACAACCACAATAACCACAACAACAACAATAACAACAACAATAATGGAAATGGTGGCACAGGAGGTGCCAAAGGTCGCGCATTTACATTGGGCCGCGGAGAGGCCAGAAACGACTCGAACGTGGTCACCGGTAAGTTTCCCCTTAATGAACATTTTGCTACTATGCTTTTTGATACGGGTGCGGATAGGAGCTTTATATCTGAGTCTTTTAGGAAGAACCTAAATCTCACGCCTAAACCCTTAGAGACCCCTTATGTCATAGAACTAGCAGATGGTAAATCCGTAGATGTGACCCATATAGTATCCGGCTGTCAACTCAAACTCGCGGGTCACACCTGTACCATTGATCTGATGACAACTACCCTGGGTAGTTTTGACGTGGTAGTCGGAATGGACTGGCTATCCGACGTCCGGGCTGAAGTTCTCTGCTTCGAAAAATCTATCCGTATTCCGCTCTCTAACGACGAAATCTTGACGGTACAAGGCGATAAGGCAAGCGCCGTCACCAACATCATCTCTTACATGCAAGCGCAGAAGTATCTTCGGAGAAAGAACTCCTTCGCTTTACTCGCACTGGTTACCGAACAGCCTAAGGACGAGAAACGTATAGAAGACATCCCTGTCGTCCGTGATTTTTCCGATGTATTCCCAGAGGAATTACCTGGTCTTCCACCCCATAGACAATTGGAGTTTGAAATCGAATTGGCGAACCATGCAACTCCTATCGCCAAGGCTCCATACCGCCTAGCTCCAGCCGAGCTGCAGGAGCTGTCTACCCAACTTCAGGAGCTGTTAGAAAAGGGATTTATCCGACCAAGCGCTTCGCCATGGGGAGCTCCAGTCCTTTTTGTCAAGAAGAAGGACGGGACCTTCCGCATGTGCATCAGGGAACTCAACAAGGTTACTGTCAAGAACCGATACCCGTTACCTCGCATCGACGATCTCTTCGACCAACTGCAAGGGTCAAGCTACTACTCCAAGATTGATCTACGGTCCGGTTACCACCAGCTACGCATCAGGGAGGAGGATATCGCTAAGACGGCATTTCGTACTCGGTATGGCCATTATGAGTTCTTGGTCATGCCCTTCGGTCTCACCAACGCACCCGCGGTGTTCATGGACCTCATGAACCGTGTGTGTAAACCATACCTCGACAAGTTTGTCATTGTTTCATCGATGACATACTCATCTACTCTAAAAGTGAAGAAGAACATGCTGAACATCTACGATTACTGCTAGGATTACTTCAACAGGAGAAGCTATATGCCAAGCTTTCGAAGTGTGATTTCTGGATTCGGGAAGTTCAGTTTCTCGGGCATATCGTAAATGAAAAGGGTATCCATGTCGACCCTGCCAAGATTGAAGCTATCAAAAACTGGGAAGCACCCAGGACACCGACGGAGATCCGCCAATTTTTAGGTTTGGCTGGTTACTACAGACGTTTCATCGAGGGATTTTCAAAGATCGTACAACCGCTTACTACCCTCACCCAGAAAGGCATCAAGTATGCTTGGGGTGACAAGCAAGAAGCAGCATTTCAATTGCTAAAGCAGAAACTTTGCAGTGCACCCATTCTGTCCTTGCAGGAAGGGACAGATGACTTTGTAGTATATTGTGATGCTTCCATTCAGGGGTTGGGATGCGTACTCATGCAACGCGATAAGGTCATCGCGTATGCGTCCCGCCAACTGAAGGTTCACGAGAAAAACTACACAACGCATGACCTGGAATTGGGAGCAGTAGTGTTTGCACTTAAGATTTGGAGACACTACCTCTATGGGACGAAGTGCACAATCTTCACAGACCACAAGAGCCTCCAACACATCTTTGATCAGAAGGAGTTAAACATGCGACAGCGTCGCTGGGTCGAACTCTTGAACGATTATGAGTGTGCCATTCGGTATCACCCGGGTAAAGCTAACGTGGTAGCTGATGCCCTCAGTAGGAAGGAACACTTGAAACCTCGTCGTGTACGAGCATTGCAGCTCACTATTCATTCGGGGTTACCCGAACAAATACGCGACGCGCAGTTAGAAGCAGTTAAGGAGGAAAACATCAAGGCCGAATCGGTGGGAAAAATGGAACGCGATTGGGAAGTAAAACCCAACGGATCCCGGTATTTCATGAATCGCATATGGGTACCTCTCTACGGAAACCTCAGAGAGCTAGTCATGGACGAAGCTCCAAATCCCGATACTCTGTCCATCCTGGTTCGGATAAGATGTATCAAGACCTTAAAGCTGCGTATTGGTGGCCCAACATGAAAGCTGATATAGCCACCTACGTGAGTAAGTGTTTGACTTGTGCAAAAGTCAAGGTAGAGTATCAAAAGCCATCGGGGCTACTTCAACAACCAGAGATCCCAGTGTGGAAATGGGATCAGATCTCGATGGATTTCATCACTAAACTCCCGCGAACTTTGGGTGGTTGCGATACCATCTGGGCGATTGTGGATCGTTTAACTAAGTCCGCACACTTCCTAGCTATTAAAGAAACAGATAAGATGGAGAAGTTGACTCGCATCTACATTAAGGAAGTAGTTTCTCGGCACGGAGTGCCAACGTCCATCATCTCAGACAGAGATGCTCGCTTCACGTCCAACTTTTGGCAGTCACTTCAGAAAGCGTTGGGAACACGCTTAGATATGAGCACAGCCTATCACCCTCAGACTAATGGTCAAAGCGAAAGGACCATACAGACCTTGGAAGACATGCTTAGGGCATGCGTAGTAGACTTCGGAAATAGTTGGGAAATCCACCTGCCTTTAGTGGAATTCTCATATAACAACAGTTATCATACGAGTATTTCGGCAGCACCGTTTGAGGCATTATACGGTCGCAAATGTAGATCACCGGTCTGTTGGGCAGAAGTCGGTGACAGTCAACTCACAGGCCCTGAGTTAATACTTGAGGCTACTGAAAAGATTGTACAAATCAGAAACCGCATGGCGGCGGCACGAGATCGACAGAAAAGCTACGCTGATCAACGACGCAAACCGCTCGAATTTCAAGTAGGCGACCGCGTCCTACTAAAGGTGTCACCCTGGAAGGGTGTAATCCGCTTCGGAAAACGGGGCAAACTAAACCCACGGTACGTAGGTCCGTTTACGATCTTGAAACATATTGGACCCGTAGCTTATCAATTAGACCTTCCTGCCGAACTCAGTGGAGTTCACAACGTGTTTCACGTGTCAAATCTGAAGAAGTGTCTATCAGATGAAACTCTAGTTATTCCATTGGATGAGATTCAAGTGGATGAACAACTGCACTTTGTGGAACAGCCTATCGAGATCATGGATCGTGAGATCAAGACTCGAAGGCACAGCAAGATTCCGATCGTTAAGGTTCGTTGGGACTCTAAGCGTGGACCGGAGTTCACGTGGGAAAGAGAGGACCAAATGAAAAGCAAATACCCACACCTCTTTGCAGCTGAGCAGCAAACTAACGATACCAACAACTAAATTTTCGGGACGAAAATTCTTTCAACATGGGGATGATGTGACAACCTGGAAATTTCTCATACTTTCGCGTACCATTGTTAACTAAATTCTTGTGCATGGCACTTGGGAACTTCTTGTAACTTCGCATACCATCGTTAACGAACTAACTCTTTGTGCGTGGCACTCTAAACATGTACGCTGCATTCTAAACCGCGTTTACTCAATTTTCGGGACGAAAATTCTTTCAACATGGGGATAATGTGACATCCCGGTTTTTCGGATAACTTAAACGCAATACTTGTCGAATGAATTATGTGCTACGTATTAAACGTTTATAAGTTGGTGCGTTATTATGTGATATCCGAGTTCGTGTTTTATGTTAGTTATAATGTATGGACGTAGTAAATAAACAAATGAATCGAGCCGAACCGCGACACGAGCCAGCCTCTTTTCTTGCGACTCAAGGAACTAAACTTGGGGATCAAGTTTTAACCCAAACCTTAAACTCAACCCATCCGGTCGCGAGCAAACAACCCAAACCGACCCACCCAAGTCCCTTCGGCCGCGAGAACAAACCCAATCCGCAAACCTATTCCCCTCTTTTCTTGATCTTTTTGCGCTATATATACACACACATGCATGGGTCTTTCTTCACAAAAACAAAAACACAAAACCCTAATAGCAACCAGCCGACGACAGCCTCTTCCTTCATCATCTCGATCTGATCAGCCCTACACCATCTCTCGGTCGCGACAGCAGCTTGTTCCTTTCATTCTTTCGGTCGTGATCTAGCTTGAACATCCGAATTAGTCCCGTCCAAGTCTCGGCTTATTTACCTAGTCATTAAAGGTTAGGGTTTATCTTTTGTTACAAGATCATATTCGGATATATGTGTTTGAATGTTGTGATTGTGTTGTTTTCGGATTAATTATGTTAGATTGAAAGTTTGATGTTTGTTCGAAATCTGGAAAATATAGGCTGTGTTTTGTTGATAAAAACTAGAGATTTTGATTAGGGTTTGCATGGATATGATATATATAGTGATATATGATTGGAAAAATCTGTTCTTGATCACATATGTTCAATACATTATCGGTTTATGCGAGTTAGTTGTGGTAAAGTGCTGAAACAGGTTGCTGAATGATGGTTACAGCCGACTTCAACTGGCTGTAACTCGGTCATTAGTTGTCGAAAAACGGATTTTCTGAAGTCTAAAACGTAGAGATTTGAATAACGAATCTAATGGCGCTGGATTCATATTTTTCTGAAGTCGTTTGATATTTTTAAGTGGCCAATTAAGAACAGTAACTAAAGCTGTGAAAATCTTGAAATTTTGTTAGTTGTTTATCGAGTTGGATTTAATAATCTGTAGGGAGTCGAATCATGAAATTTGTACAGCAACTAGGTATGGAAATTCCGGGCAACTCCAACTGGAATTTTGTTAATTGGACGATCAGTGATTTTTAAATAAATTCTTCCGTGGACTGCAGTCAGAAAACGACGAATCTGACTGCAGCCTAGTATATTAATATTTATGGATAATTGGTAAAGTATTATGACTTGAAAAATTTATATAAATTTCTACAGTATAGTTGTCACCTGCTGTAAAATAATTGGAATTTTTGGAACGTTGGAACTATTATATAAAAATCCTAGAAAACAGCCGAATTATGTGTATGTAAGCTGAAATTTGATAACTTGTGAATGTGTGCACCAAAGTGTTGCATGGATTGGATTATGTTCATGATAAATTGTTTTGATTACTATGATCACATGAGGATACTTGCATTCATGTTTGAGTGTTAGGGATTTTGATTGTGTGTATCACTTTGTGCGTAAATTATGTGTAGAATTTGTATTAGTGTGTTCACACACTGACTTGGAATCAATTGGTTTATTAGGACACAATTAGCGGTCCCATCATTTGCAACTTATGTGTTACACTAACCGAGCAACTAAAGATGAGTTCACGGCCCCTAATTTTATCCGGTTTTAAACAACAGGGGGAGAAACATGTATACACTCTTCAACTCAATCTCTTTACGTTATACGAAATTAACGTCACATAACTATTCGGTAACTAAGTTGATGTTAATGTAATGTTATGGTCACTAAGCAGCTATATCACATAAGTCCTCGACAATCTCTCGGATCGTTAGTATTGGGTTTTAATAGCGGGGAAATTATAAGTAGTACTACTGGGCCCGACAAGCCCCATCCGAGCTAGTCGCGCTAGGCGACCGGGTATGGTCAACGGGTAAATAATTTGGCCTCACTTCGCCATGGTCAGTGATAGGCCTAGCAACACGGAGGCACAACAGTCAGCTTCGATCGCGAACACTTACGTGACATAACTTTAGGCTAGCTACCTATATATGTTAACATTGAACTTAATTACGAATCAACTATATTATCCCGGGTTGGGGATAATGGAAACAACAACTATATTATCCCGGGTTAGGGATAATGGAAACAACAACTTTATTATTCCGGGTTTGGAATAATGGAACCAACATCATTATTATTCCGGTTAAGGAATAATGGAACTATCGGTATTATTCCGGGTTGGGAATAATGGAACTAAATTGTTATCCCGGGTTAGGGATAACGGGGGAAACAAACTCATAACCGAACAAACGAATTTATGAAAACCTGTGAACTCACTCATCTTTAATGTTGACACTTGTTTCTTTACATGTTTCTCAGGACGCTAGGAGCTCTAGGTGCACTCACTTGCATTGATCAAGACATCTTTTATCGAGTCTCATTTACAAACATTGTTTTGGGTTTTTCATTTGTTTTGGCGTTTGTGTTGGCGCCCGTTTCACTACTTATTCTATGCTTCCGCTCAACCATAAAAACTATTGCTTCCGCTAAACATTGGTAACTAACTAAGACAATATAAAATCTACGATGAATGGTTAAACAAATGATTTTTGGAAAACGTATTATCAAATCATATAGAGTCGTTCGACGTACTAGTGTTTCAGATTCTGGTTTGTTCACACGCCTCGCGGTAAAACTCCGCAAGTGGAAATTGAGGGTGTGACACCATGCTTACCCTCACGTATCCAGAACTTCAAGTCTTGACCGTTAACCCTCAATTCCTTAACCAATTCCTTTCGAGTCTTCCTCGTGAATAAATTTCTGGACGAAATTTCCTAAAGGAGGGGAGACTGTAACGCATCGTATTTTATTATTTTTTTCTAAATAATAATAATAATAATATTCTTATTCTAACTGCATTTCACGACGTTCGAGATCGAAAACAGGCTTCAGAAGTTTATCGGGCCGCTCTAAAACACGAGAAACCAGGTAACGGGCCTTGGGCCCAACACACACACTAACCTACCTAATTAAACCCTACACAAACACACTCACACACACTATACACACACACGCTGCACCCTCATCTCCCTGCCCCCCCCTTCTCCTTTCCTGCCTGCACACAACCCCTCTCATCCCCTCACCCGCGCTCTCTCTCCTCCCTCTCGCAGACCAAAGCACGGCAGCAACACCACCACCATTGGTGGCAGCGTCGCCAGCCAACAACATCAACATCGGTGGCGGCAGCACAAGCCGCGACGGCGGTGGCGGCAGGAGCCACAGCAGCAGCGGCGGCGGAGCCGTGCCGGCGGTGACGCTGGTGGTTACCTTTGGGCAGTTCGCGTTTCGTCTCAGTTTAGAGTTCGGGTCTTGATTCGGGTTCACGTTCAGGTTTGAGTCTCTGTCAGAGTATCGGTGTGAGTCGCCGGTTTCCCGCGGACTCGACGGTGACGCAATCAGTTCCAGATTCAGGTTTGAGTTCTCGTTTGATTTGGTTTCCGATTTGGTCAATCTTTCATGTCTAAAGTCGGGTACCAAATGTTTTGTCGTTCCAGTTGGCGCGGTTCCCACAACGCGGGTAACTTGGTTCAAGTGCCAGACTCGGGTCAGCTTCGGTTCGGTCAACCCGGTTAGACCTGGTCAAAGCTCGGGTCTGGTCAAGCAG
The DNA here is from genome assembly GCA_947069175.1 of Scalesia atractyloides. Lineage (NCBI taxonomy): Eukaryota > Viridiplantae > Streptophyta > Magnoliopsida > Asterales > Asteraceae > Scalesia > Scalesia atractyloides. The sequence continues at coordinate 78,305,772 of CAMTDV010000023.1, forward strand.
TCAAACAGTCACGGATCAGCTCCGGGTCGAATCTCGGTTCAGTCAAGGTTAGTCTCGGTTCGGGTCTTGGTTTTGCTTCTATTTCGAATCCCGTTAATTCTTTTCTTTCGGCAGGTTACGATTCGTTTCGGTTCAGTTCATGGCTCATGTTCAGTGGGTTCGGGTCTCGGTGCAGAGGTTCGGGTCAGTAGTGAGTCAATGACAGTTTTGGCTTCGGTTCGGGTCTCGTTTGGTGTTCGGTCAAACCTGGTCAACTGTGGTCAAACAATCAACGGGTCAGCTTTGGTGTTCACTCGAGTTACAGAGACAGCGGTTCAGCTGTTCCGGTTCAGGTCACTCATCCCGGTCAGATTAGTCGTCCCAGTTCAACCTCGATTCGGTTCAGGTACGGGTCGTGCTTGATTATTTCAGTTTTGCATTCATTTTTAATTGGTTTGTTTAGCTCACTTTTGGTTCCATCTCGGTTCAGCAGGCTCGGGTCAAATCTGGTCAAAAGCTCGGGTCATGGTCAACCTTCCGGTTTTAGTCATCATGAGTCAACGTCAGTCAACTTGGTCAACGAAAGTCAACCGGTCAACTGCTGGTCAATTGTCGACCGAGACTGGGTAAAAAATCTTAAACGGCGCAAAACCTTTATTATTATTGTTTATATTATTTATCGTTTTAATCGTAAAACATTACTTACTTGTACACTAAACGTGTCTTTGTAAGTTGTATAAATATAAATATTTTCGTTACATAACTTGTATAAATATATTGCTTCGTTGATTGTTGAGTTTTGACACATATATCGACAACTTGTGTTGTCGGGATCGTCTAAAAACAGAGGAAACTCTGCCCGGTTTTCGTCAAATCATACGTATATATATTTATTGCACTTTTCGGCGAAGCATATTTCTTAAACGACATCAAATAAATATATATATTATACTTCGACAAAATAAATTATTAAACCTTCGTATACCTATACTTATCTAAAAGGCAATATACATATATGTATATCATTCCCTTATCGACAAGACATATATATTATACTTTAAAGAAAAAAATAATATATATATTTAATATACTTTTCGTCAAAATATAGATAATTACCTAATACGCTTTTCGCTAAAAAATACATATATTTATTGTATTATTTTGATAACACTCTTACGGCACCTTTGACGAATTTAACTTTAGAGTCGTTACACAAATTCCGTGCTAAACGTACACGTACCTTCAACTCCGATTCGATTATTCATCCATGTTCGTTGTCATTTAAGGTGGCATTGGTGTCCCTTTCTCCCACTCATCAACTCGTCGTGGAATTTCCAAAGAAGACTTAGCAATTTTGTGAGTACACTCGACCCACTTTTGTTTATATCACTTTTTGGGTGTAACATGTTTCCATATACAAAAATCACAAACACTTAAACTTTATGAAACGCACAAACAATCCTATACACATGACTACTTGAATCGTATACTTGTTGCTTGTCTGGGGATAAACGTTATGCTATGCTTTAGTCATTAACTATTTTTAGCCTTTGTTTGACATGCTTAGCGCTATAGGAATTCATGCATCCACCTCCATCGTGTTATTCGTGAGGTCATGTTAAAACATCGTGATTGCGTTACGGGTTTGATTATTAGCATTGCATGCCTTGATATTGCTCTTGTATAGATTTGGTTGCCATGAGGATTGTTAAAACTTTATTCGTATACGTATGCTATGCTTAAACTTGTGTACTCGCCTCTGCTTTTGCATTGACTTTATTTTAAAACATGTTACAGGTTGAAGGAGATGACGCTATGAAAACAATATAGCAAGGACTAGATACACACAAATTAGACGTTAGGTTTAATGTCGACGTATCAATTTTGTTATGACTTTGCAAATGTTAGGTTGTTCTTTGTTTTGTTACATTGATGTATTTGACAATTCTTACGAAATGAAATATGGTTTAATTAATTATTGTCACTTAATAATGTTGTGAGCAATGAGCAATCTCGTTTTCGTCTCATCCTGATGTTTCCGCCATCGGTTGGGGTGTTACATATAAGGTATTACCATCCTAACACTTCCTCATTTTATCACATTACAAATTCCGAACACTCCCTCATCTCTCTCTCTTGCTCACGACACACACATACACCCATTTTCAAACACTAACACCCCTAAATACAAGACTCCATGGTGGTTTGAAGATGATCTAAGGAAGCCTCAAGTGTTAGAGCCTTTTAAGAAGCCTTGTTTTCAAGAGTTGGAGCATTATCATCTTCATATCATCTTCATCTTCTTCATCTAGTTTCATCCCTAGCCTAGAGCTAATAGTGAATCTTCAAAATTTGTATCTTTATGCTCCTTATCATATGTAGTTTAAGGATGTACAACTTGATCATTTTGAAACTAAAGATAAAAATACAAGAAAACCCTAAAATAAACAAGATAATCTAACCTAAATATGTGTTATTCTTGATGCTTAGTTTAGATTATGTTAGATTAAAAGATCTTGCATGATTATGTTTAAAATTATGATCTAAGCATGTAGATGCTTAGATGTAGCAAGATCTACAGCTATGAAGTATCATGAACTAAGTGATGATCTTAAAAATCATTTTAGAAAATACAAAGTCTATAAAGAAACTAAAAATATACTTTTTAAGTGTCGATCTTGAAATTACAACATAAACAAGTTTATGAAAAGTAGTAAAATAAGAATATGAACATAAAAGTATTGTTGTTTTTAAAGATCTTAACAAACTATACATAAAAGTTCCTGATGCTAGAAGTTGTGGTTATATGAAAATACATGAAAATTGATATTGATTGGGCTTGTTTGAGTTTTGATGATCTTGAGAAAGTGGAAAATTGATTTAAAAACGTGGAAAACGTTCATAGTATAGGGGAAACTATGGCGAGATTTTCTAAAGTTCTAATCATGATAAAGACATGATTAACATGGGCTAAATGTGATTAGCAACTTTGATGGAAAAGTTTATGTTAAACACTTATAATTTTTTTAAACTAAAATGGAAGAGTATATATATATATATAGATATATATATATATATATATATATATATATATATATATTAGGATGAAATATATATATTTAGAACACCTCAATGTGTGTATACATACTTGTGTATTTAAGTGTATGTATTTAGAAGCTAGGATGCTTACATAACTAAATACAAGTATACAAATACATGGCACCATAACAATTGAAAATGACCACGTATAAAATATATGTTTATATATATATATATATATAGACACATCTCTAAGTGGATACATGGAATTATAATACCAAGAAGGGTATATATAATCACATCTATATTATATCCCAAACTTATATTCAGACAAACGGATAATTCGGACAATGGACAAACATATATATATTGGCGAAATAATGAGTAAATTGCACAAAACATCCTTAATGTTTCCTCAAACTTGCAGGTTCCAGCCTTAATGTTTAAAAGTTGCTAAAAATAGCCTTTAAGTTTATTTTTTTTGCGGGTTCAATCCTTTACAGCTAACCACGTTATTTTCTTCAGTTAAGTTCCATCACATGCATAACATGTGAGGGTATATTCGTCATTTTGGTTGATCTTCCACCCACGTCAACTATAAGAAAAAAGAATATTTAAGGTTTAACCTATTTAAAAAAAATTCTAACCGCAGGGACTAATGTGCAATAAACCAAAATTTTAAAAACCAAACACCCTCTTTTCCGGTCTTCTTCTCTAGCGACTTCGCCGGATTCCGGCGAACCCCGAATTAAGATAGGAATCTTGTTAAGCTAGCCCACTAAGCTGTAAAGATTAACACAGATTTTGATCATGCCAATCAAACTCTTTAGGATTATCATCAGTTGGAAGAATCGGCGCCTTATTCGCATCAGACGGAAACGACAAACGACTCTTAAACCCTAGATACCTCTCATGGAACTCTGATGCCGTCAAATCAGAGAACTTCGCACCGTGTTCAATAGTCGGATCCAGCAACTGGTGACGCTTAGGACGCCGCAAGTTAGACTTAAACACTATCAAACGGTAATCGTGCTCCTCTGTAGTCGCGTACGTTTTACCAAACTTTGTTTAAACTAGGTTAAAACTTAAATACTCTTTTTTTTATAATTGAAGTGGGTGGAAGATCAACCAAAATGACGAATATACCCTCACATGTTATGCATGCGAGGGAACTTAACTGAAGAAAATAACGTGGTTAGCTGTAAAGGATTGAACCCGCAACAAAAATAAACTTAAAGGCTGTTTTTAGCAACTTTTAAACATTAAGGCTGGAACCTGCAAGTTTGAGCAAACATAAAGAATGTTTTGTGCAATTTACTCTGAAATAATATATATGCTAAACCGATAAGTAAGATATACTAAAAACTTGGTAAGAAACAAATATATATAGTCACCTACAATAATTGTACATATTGTTCACGACAATGAGTATATATATTCTACCGACACAACCATTAGGCATTTCACCGACACGGATTATATATAAATAACTTTACCGACAAGTTCTAAAAATATGTTATTTTTAGACACTTAGTTAATATATACTTTCACAATTCATAAAATCCGGAAAATATTATATACAAAATCAACTAAGTGAAATAATACAAGTATACAAATATACTTATACGTATAGAAATTGTACACTAAAACACATAGTAAAATACATGATTACAGGTAATGTACATGTACACACATATGTAAAAATACGACACAAATACTTACAATAAAAGTATACAAGTGAAGTATACACATGGTATACGTATACATATAAATACACAAGTACATTTGATGTACACAAATACACTTGATGAAGTGTACACATATAAGAGAACATTATACATGTACACCGACACGAGTTCGATGTTTAAAATAATTATTTTTAACAAATATATCTAGAAGATATATATATATATATATATATATATATATATATATATATATATATATATATGTAATTGAAGAATAAGTATATACATAAGAAACGAATGTACATTTACAAGTGAGCGAGGTTCACTATTCAAAAATATATATGAGAAGAATAGATATATAATTCATAACGACGAAACACTCGTGCGGGACCCGAAGACGCATATGGGCTAGGCCTATTCACACTCGTGCAAGGCACGAAGACGCATAAGGGCTAGGCCCGTTTACACTCGTGCTAGGCACGGAGACACATGAAGGGCGAGGCCCGTTCATACACGATAAGAATACACACACACACACACACACACACACACATATATATATATATATATATATATATATATATGAAATATACTATATTAATAAGAATGATAAACAAAATACCAACATATTGAAACAAACAAGGGTTTCCAAACAAACAAACACTTGCAAGTCTAAACGAACATTCAAGATGAGCAATTTGTACATGGTCGAGTAAACCTAATTGTCTAATGAGATTAGTACACTTGTAGGTTGCAATAATTTTATAGACACCAGAGCTTGCTAGCACACTACATGTTTGGACGCAAACAGCGAGTTCATGTCCCCTTTTTCCTTTTAAATGTTTTTTAGTTTTACAACTATCGGGAGAGATACGTGTACAATGGTATGATAACCTAGGGAATGAAACACACTTAGATCATGTGCGAATAAGGTGGAACTTAAGCACCATTAATCACATACAGACCTAGGAACGAAAGGGGTAGATCTATCGGGTTTTGGTGAGCCCTACTCTTGGTCCGTGAGACCTGTTAGAGTGCTTTTGTGTCCTATTCGAGCTTAATCGACACGAAATCGTCAAGGGTTGGATTGCTTCCTATGTCTTCACACACATTAATGTCCTTGTAAAACATTAATGATCAACGATTTCATAGACGCTTTTCATACCGATTTTCCATAACAAGAACTTTCAAATGTTTTAAGATTCATTTGATACAAAACAAACACATGAATTGACCAATATTATGTTGACTTTTCAAACTTACATGCATTTCAGGCAATTAGTGGATCCTTGCACGGTACGGTTTCAAGAAGTCAAGATGGTCAAGAATGCGATGTCATCCTACTTTTAGGGTTTGATTTATATATCTTGCCCTTGAGCGAGACATAGAATGCAAAGCCTTGTTGGTTTAAAACTATAATAGATGATGCCAAAATAGATGGTTATTGGATCAACTTTTATTTTCTCATCAATTGTTCTCTTATTTGACCTTTGAATTATAATTCAAAGTCAAGAGAAACAGTGTCTTTTGGGTCTCTTTCCAGTGGTAGACTGATTAAGTCTTGGAGATCTTCAATTTTTAGGCCTATGGCACTTTTCTTTGTGATCTTCTCCACCTCCCCACTAGCCCTGAGAAAAGTCAGTTCATGGACGTCTTTGTTTGACTTCCATTTTAGAATATTTTGACTAGGGGTTTTGCCGGGACCAAAGTTATTTCTGATGAGTTTGGAGATACTTGTCTTCCCATGATATTGCTAACTAGATCTTCTCTCCTGGTATCCTTCTTCAAATCAAATTTTCTTTTAAGAAATTCCCTTGCAACTTTTGCTATGTTTGCTGATGGGAATTCAGAAGGGTTAATCAATGTGTAATAGGAAAGTCTAGCTGCTCATACCCTGGTCTTTTTGGTAATGAGGGATCCTTTTCTCTTAAAATTTCCAACTATTTGTAATTTGCAAAGGTTGTTGACTCCTTCCCTTTAGCCAAAGTTTTCATGGTGCCTTTGTTTACGACTGCTAGTTCGTCCTTCATTCTTCTCAACTTCAGAGCCCTTTTATCATTTAGCTTTTTGCCATCTTTCCAAATTGGGGTTGAAGGAGTAATTTTTGGGAAAAGCTTCAACTTTTCTATCCTTACTATTTCGTCTGGTAGGGATTCTGTTGCCCATCCATTGAACTGTTCTTTATCAGCATCATATGGTTTTGCTACCATCATGTGATTAAGGTAATCTTCTCTGAGCAACTTTTTTGAGATCTGCATCAGTAATAGGATCATGGGATAGGTTTCTGCAGATCATGTTGGCATAGCCTCTCAGAACTTCTACCTTTTTTGTATTCTTCTATTAGAATATGCATGATTTGCTTATCACCCTTCCTGTCATTTCTTTTAAAAACCATTCTTTTGGCCTGTCGTTTCTTCAGTTCCAAGTATTCTTCAATAATGGCTGGGCTAGCAAGACTTGTAGATGGTGTTGATGATGTTGAGATAGAGGTTGTGGAGAATTTTATGGTGAGAATTTTGGTAGGTGATTTGATAGGGGAGGTAATCATTTTTCTTTTTCTTGTTTGTGGAATAGGTAGGAGTGATTTGATAAGTGGTGATGTTATAACATCTATTGGCCTTTTTTGAAATACCAACAGATGTTTGAGTACTAGTGGTTTGTGATCATGGGCGGACCCACATAGAATGGGTCGGGGTTCCCGGACCCCAATGTTTCTTTTTAAAAATAGTAGATCCAATGTATTAATTTTATAAGGACCCCATAAATACAATTATGTGGACACCATCAAAAGAAAAGGAAGGTTGGTGTAGTCGTAAATCCCCCTCTTTATCAACAAGATGTCATGGGTTCGATTCTTCTATAGCTTGAATTTTCTATTTTTTTAAATCTAATTCAAACCTCGCTCTAACTGGACCCGAACGAGGACCAGCCCGAAATATTTAACGTTTTGTTATGAAAATTTTGAATACCGAAAAAATGGATCCCATTGGAAAAAATCCTGGGTCCGCCACTGTTTGTGATGGAGTAGATGTCACACCCCAACCGATGGCGAAAATACCGGGGCGGGATGAAAACAAGATTGCAAGAGACTTCATAACACTATTTGTGACAATATTTAAATAATTCAATTTCATTGATACCAAAAGGACAATGCATAGTTTCAAAAATGGAAATACAACAAGTTTCGAATGACATAACAACATGAATTGAAATGGATAAATTTAAGTCTAGGGGTGTATCTAATTCACCCTAAATAAGTTTCTTCATCGGCAAGAACTAGTTTCCTACAACATGTATTAAAATAATGATCAACAAAAGTTGGCGAGCATACAAGTTTATTTACATAGCATAGTAGTGAAAAAGTTGCCTCATATCCAACATGGTAAATTGTATATTATGTTACAAACATACTAACATGTGATAACTATATGTCAATCCAAATTTTAACGCAATTGTGATTACCATTGTCACCGAAATGACAAGGTGTAAAATAGTTTACTTAACAATACCACAAGAATACGGGGGATGTGCTAATCCTATAGCGCTATAATTGTTAAGGGAGGCTAGCAAGGTTAATGAGCATATAGACACAAGTATACAGAGCATGCGATAACAAGAATAATACAAGTTTCACATTTATAACGGATAGAGTGTGATTATAACAAGTTTTAAATATGAATCGTGATTTGTATAATTGTACATGTTGCATCAAAAGTGTGTAAACGGAAAAATGGGTTCGAGTATACTCACAATTTGCGTTAACCTTTCTGAAACCATGAAACTTGGGTGGACCGGGAGCCGAAGTTACCCTATAAATGGGAACAAAGGCGAGTAAGTTTCCGGGTTAACATGACTAGTAAGAAAGTAAATTTAACAATTACATTAGTTTATAACAAGTATTCCCTGAAGGGGTCATGGAGATTCAAGTAGGAGGTAGGATGATATGCATCCATTTAAACCTCGTTATAAGAATTCACCAAAACACAACCCAAAGGTCGGTTGGTCATGAATGTACATAAAAAGGAAAATACAAAAAGCAAAAAGGAAATCATGCAAGTGTGGTGTAGGACAAGTTTGAATATCCAAGGCTTTCATGGTCCATACACTAATTTGACACACAAGCCTAGGCTTGGTTGAATGTGCACACTTGATGGTTGCTCATGGACCTCAATCAAATAGAAAGTTTGGGTCTTCATAGGCTCCAATATCCATAGACTACAACTACAACATGTACACAAGTTTGTAAGTTGTCCAAGCACATGTTGGGTAGGCTATAAACATGAAGGCTATGCAAAACATGTTGAAACCAACAAAACTAAAGGTTTCTAAGCATATTGGACCTTCAAACAAGAGTGTTACACCTCTGAGAAATCTTGGGTAACATCCTTATTTGAAGTTCAAGATGATAGGAAGCAAAAACAAGAGAAGAAGATAGGTGAAAGGTGAGTTCTTGCACTCACTTTTTAACTTGGAAAAAATTGCCCTAACTTGAGTTTTCAGTAGACTATGGAGCTTAGAATGAGAGTTTAGGAAGGTGTAAAGGAGAAATGAGGGTTAGGAGTCTTGTATTTATAGTGGGGTGAGGTTAGGTGAGTGTTTAATGAGGATTAGAAGCCCATTGGTGGAGAATGGAGGTGGAGGTTGGAGCCAAAAATACAGATTCAAAATGTGGGTTTTTTTGGGGGGGTTGGCTTTTTGTCACAAATGGTCCCTCAAGTTTGATAAGTATGCAATTAGGGCCCCAAAGTTGGGTTTTAGGGTGTTTTCGAGTGCTTTTCGTGTAGTTTCAAGCGTGTAACAAGCATGCAAGTATCGTAAACTTAAAAGTGATGTCAAGTATGTCCATGTATGTGTATGTAAAACAAGTATCGGTAGTGCCGGTCGTAATACATAGTTGTTGGTTATCGCACGAAATGCAAGTATAGGCGATTTACGATCTATAACACATAATTGCAAGTATAATTAACATGTCGAAGGTGTTTACAAGTATAATATGATGTATTGTGATGTATAATAAGTATCAGAATCATTAATTGCGTGTTAATCACAAGTATTGCACGTAAACGCGTTGAAAGTCGGTTATTTGCACGTATCGTCACATAGTTTTGAATTAGGGTTTATTGCATGCGATTACAAGTATAAATTGAACATAACAAGTATAAATGGAATGTAATTGATAAAAATATAAACTTTCATTATGATCAGTGTCTAGGACTACTAGTTGAAAATACGATACAAGTACAAGTTTCCGAAAATAGAAAGTACAACAAGACTTGATAAATACGGAAAGCGTGGAAACGCAGAGCGTTACAGTCGATGTGACAGCGGTTTGAGTAGTAGATGGAACAGTGGTTTGAGTGGTCGGTGGAGTAGTGGTTTGAGTAGTCTTAGCCTTTTTGGTTGGATTTGTAGGTGGAAGCTTTTTCAGGCTATCACCACTCTCCCCCTTTTTAGCATCATCTGCAGGATGTTTGAGAGTTGGAGTTGCACTTGTTTCTTGAAGGAGATAGTCTTTTATGGCTTTTATTTCTACTTGTGTATCAGAGAATCTTGTTTCAACCATATTTCGGATTAACTCCATGTGGATATTGTGAGTAGCATCTACAGACTGCCTTTGAAGTTGGAGATAATATTGGGCATGAAACCAAACTTTCTCTGCCAGTTCTGCATTTGTAGGAGGTGTAGAGTTTTGGACCAGAATCTTTATCTCTCAGCCACTGATGTTTCAAGATTGGATACTCTAACCTTCAATTCTTTGTATCTTAACTCATCACCTAAACGAATATGATCATCTGTATTCCCATTAGAAGTGGGTGTATCTGGTTTTGAACCAGATGCCCTTTTTTCTTGGTATTAGGGACTTCCAATTGTTTTTGAGTGTACAATTGGAAACTCAACAATTGTTGCCTTCAAGTAGGTCTTAGAGATGTAACCACTGTCCAATTGTGAGACTGTTGTCTCTACAATTGTAGTGGCTGCCCTACTTGAAATACCATCCAGTAGACATTAGAGGTGTAACCTCTTCTGCTTGTGGGCTAGCACTGATGTCTAAACTTGCCCTAGTCACCTATTGGGGTTAACTCTCAGTAAGGTGTTGTTGAGAGGAACTACGTTGATGCAAGTCAGGGTTATCAAGTGCATCAAGCAATTTTTGTAATGGTGATGGAAAATGTTGTAGTGTGTGGAGACGTGGAAAGAGAAGCAACCCTAAGAGAGGGGCTTGAGTAGAAATAATCAAGTGATGTATCTCCCCTTTGATGTGGGTCCTATGTGCTTACAACACTCTCCTTTTATGAGGATAAGTGAGGAGTTTGGATAGGTGGAGGTGTTTGAATCTGTTGTGAAGATGTAGCAACAGATGTTTGCTGCTTTTGTGATACAACAGGTTCCTCTAGCACCTAAACTTCCAGAGTAACCCATTTTGGGATTTTCTTTTTTGTTTTAGGCTTGTGGATAGATGTAAGCCTTTTGGAAATGGGCAGTGTGTGTTCCACAACACTGGGTTGCGTACTGTGGTCACCAGGATCAGTGGACTCTGCAATAGATGTTGTAACATCTGTTGTTGGATTTTCAAAAACCTTTTCTTCAGTCACATTTTCTTGACTTTTGGTCAACATGTGAGTAAAAGTTTTGTTAGAAAGACTTTTAATTTGAAGACCCTCTTTTCTTGCAAAAATGTTTTCTGCCAAGACCCTTTTTAAAAGACAACTGATAAGTCTTAGATACAAGAGAAAAGCTTTGAGCTTTTTATCTTTCTTGGCTTTTACATTGGCGACCATATCCGAAAATAGAGCATTTGAAAACTTAAAATCTGATTTTTTTAAAATGGCATATCCCAAATACTATGTTTTCAAGGGAATTTCTTGATAATCAGTGGATTTGGGTGAAAGGCATATAAGTAGGGTATGAAAGAAAAATTTTGTGACTGGTGGAAATTAGGTTTATAAATTTCTGAACCTATCAACTGACCTTCCTACCCCCTTTTATGATTCAAGATGAAGATCAGTTTTTGGAAAAGATTCACTACCTATCTAATCTTCTAGGGCAAATGTAGAGGAGATCAGTTCAGGGTTGATCTGAATGGCAGTACTGTTTACTTTTGATATGATAGTGTAGCGCTTTTCGTCATGAAGCAAAATATCTGACTTTGCCCAAAAATCTTCAATATTTTCTAAATGAATGGTGCATTAGTGATAAGAACATTGAGATATTTAGAATAGGTAATAGTATCTATGATCGAGTAAAATTCGCTATTGGCAAAGGTTTTCACAAGGTATGGAAGATAGTTGTAGGGTGGTTTCAACGTAAGAGCCATTGTGAAATTAACTCCACTATTTTGAAAATCTTTTAAGTAGATGGTCTTTCGAGTGTGTAGAGATGAATCAAGAATCTTTGTGATTTTGGAGAGAAGATTGTGTTTTTGAAAATCAGTGTTTATCACACAAGTAAGGAAAACCTCTGTTAGGGTTTTTAAAGGGTTTTTTTTCAATCAGACGTGTGACGTGGCCAAACGGTTACCTTTTACATGACGTGGCGAGTTTTTATTTGTTAGACCAAAACTCTGTTTGATCAAAGCTCTATTTAACGCAACCTTTGATAAAGAAAGATAAGGTCTATGTTTTCAAAGTATTCGGTTGAAACCTCTGTTGTGCACAACAGTCGTTTGAGTGACCAAATTAGTGGTTTTGTAACGTATGCTTGACTTTTAGTCAATAGCGTGCTAAGAACCTCTGTTTTTGAAACCTTTGTAGGGTTTAACAAAGTTTTGGATGGAAACACTGGCTCTATTTAACTTCTAAAGTTAAACAATGGGTTTGAAAAACAATGGTTCTTTTGCCTTAAACATTGGTTATCCCACACTTAAGCAGACTTTTGATCCATTGAAACAACTGTTTTTACTCTTTTGAACAAAGTTTTGTTTTTGGTGATCTTAGCAATATTTTTCTCTTTTAAAAAAACCAATTTTGAATTTTCTAAACAACATTTTAATGTTTTTATTTAGATATCTGAAGAAAATATTTTTCAATCTCTATTTAACATCCAGATTCTAATGATCAGTCTTTCAAAGGTAGTTGTATCCAAAGCTTTTGTGAACACATCAGCTAATTGATCTTCAGTGGGAACACGGTGGAGTGAAATCAATCCCTTTTTATAACAGTCTTTTACAAAGTGATGACGAATGTCAATGTGCTTTGTTTTTTAATGTGACATTGGGTTCTTGATAATGTTTTCAGCTGCTTGACTATCCAAAAATAATGGTGTCTTTAAAGCAGTTATACCAAAATCAAGTAATGATTCTGAAGCCATAGGAGTTGTGCAACTTGTAGCAACTATATACTCTGCCTCTGCTGTATATTTAAAGACTATTGTTTGCTTTTTTGCTTTGCCATGAGACCAAGGCATTACCTAGGAATTGGCAACCTCCTGATGTTGACTTTCTTGTTTTGTGACAACCAGCAAAGTCACTATCTGAGAAACATGAAAGCTCAATGTATCCATTAGACAAAAATAATGGTGTCTTTAAAGCAGTTATACCAAAATCAAGTAATTGATTCTGAAGCCATAGGAGTTGTGCAACTTGCAGCAGCTATACAATCTGCCTCTGCTGTATAATTTGAGATAGTTGTTTGCTTTTTTGCTTTGACCAAGGCATTACTTAGGAATCGGCAACCTCCTGATGTTGACTTCCTTGTTTTGTGAGTCACTATCTGAGAAACCTGAAAGCTCAATGTATCCATTAGCTGGATACCAAATACTAATTGTGGAGCACCTTTTAGGTATCTGAATATCCTTTTACAACTACTAGGTTTGAATTTCTACGTGATGCTTGATATCTTGCACAAACACAAGTTGCAAACATAATATCAGGCCTTGATGCACTTAAGTACATCAATGACCCAATCATACATCTGCAAAGTGTTTGATCTATCAAGTTATCTTTTTTATCGTATATGAATGGTTTTGATGTACTCATGGGGGTAGCACATGGTTTACAATCATTCATGTCAAACTTTTTCAAAAGAGTTTTGACATATTTGTTTTAGTGAATGAAAGTTTCATTTTCTAGTTCTTGAACTTGAAGACCAAGAAAACATTGTAACTCCCCCATGGCACTCATTTCAAATTGAGCTGTCATCAATTTCTGAAGTTATCACACAGTTTTGTCACATGTGGATCCCGATACGATATCATCCACATAGATCTGTACAATTAACAGATCTTTCCCTTCCCATTTTAGAAAAAGAGTTTTATTAATGTTACCTTTTTAAATTCGTTGGATAAGAGAAAAGTCGATAAAGTGTCATACAAGGCTCTAGGTGCTTGTTTTACTCCATACAGAGTTTGTTTAGTTTGTAGACATAATCAAGATGGAATGAGTATTCAAATCCATAGAGAAAAGCACTCCTTATATCCATCTGATACACCTTTATGTTATGGTTGATAACAAAGGCCAGGAAAAGTCTTATGGCTTCCACCCTTGCTACAGGAGCAAATGTTTCATCATAGTCAATTCTTTCTTCCTGTTTATACCCTTGAGCCACAAACCTAACTTTGTTTTTTTATAACAATGCCTCTTTCATTATTTTTATTTTTGAAGTCCCATTTTGTACCAATTGGACAAGTGTCCTCTGGTAGTGGTACAAGCTCCCAAACTTGTTGTCTCTTAAACTAGAGAAGCTCTTCTTGCATGGCTTCTACCAACTTTTGTCTTTTAATGCCTCTTGTTATTTGACAGATTGGATGAGTAATAGAAAGCCTACAAATAGGCAAGCATTTGACGTTTGGCTTCTTGTGATCACTCCTGCATTGATGTCTCCTATAACTTGTTCTGGTGGATGAGATCTGTGGAAGATAGTGTTTCCAGTGTATGAATGATGGAATTTTGTGGTGAGGGGCATAAATGGGAATTTTCCGGTGAAACCTCTGTTGCCATTGTAGTATGGTCAACAGGGGTTTGAAATGGTGGTGGAGGTATCGGCCTAAATGGTGAGTTGTTTGAAGATGAGGATAGATCAGTGGTTTGACCACAAGCAGCTTCCGAGGTTTGGGTTGACTTTGATCAACAGTGGTTCTAGTTATCGTGGACTGACTGTTGTTTTGTGAAGATGAACTTTGTGGATCAGATGATACTTTGTATTGAGATGGCATCTCAATGTCAAACCTATAATCCTATTGTGCTGCACTTTGCTTACCGGTGTCAATACCAACCTTAGCAATTACTTCTTCAAAATTGAATTTATCAAAATCAAATAGTTCTACAGGGTTTTAGGAGATTTTCAATGATGATAATTCATTGAGTTTTACATCCAAAGTTTCTTCTATAGTCATGGTCCTTGTATTAAACACTTTGTATGTCTTAGATGTAGAAGAATATCCCAAGAAATATTCACAATCCACTTTTGCTGCAAACTTTGAAATTGAATCTTTGAGATTCAAGATAAAGCATCGAAAACAAAAGATTTTGAAAAATGATATTACTGGTTTAATTTTGAACAAAATCTCATAGGCAATTTTTTTGATGCCTAGGAAGACCTTGTTTTGAACATAGCATGCAGTATTCACGACTTTTGCCCAAAAAGACAATAGAAGACTAGAATCTGCAAGCATAGTTCTTGCAGGCTGAATAAGGGTTCTGTTTTTTCTTTCAATAACCCCATGTTCAGGTGTACGGGGAATACTGAATTGTCTCAGTATCCCTTTGATATGCAGATTCATCAACCTCTTGGTTTCTGAATGCTGTTCCATTGTCACTTCTTGCGGACTTTATAGGAAGATCATATTGTTTTTTTTTCTATTTTTATGATAAATTCTTTTAAAATTCATGCAGACTCATCTTTTGAGTAAATAAAGAATGTCCATGTAACCTAGAAAAATCATCAACTATCACTAAGAAGTATCTTTTTTTCTCAAGCTCATGATTTTTACTGGGCCAAACAAATCCATATGCAATACTTGTAAACATTTGTTTGTTTTGGACTCCTCAATGGATTTGTGTGAAACTTTGTGTTGTTTTCCTTTTAAACAGGAGACACAATGTTCATCACATTTAAATTGTTTGGTTGGTAAACCTATAACAAGCTTTTCCTTTATTAGGGTGTTATTTGTTTTTAAATTAACATGTCCTAACCTTCTATGTCATAACGCTATCTCTTTTCTAGAGGAAACAGAGAATAGACAAATATTGGTTTTTGGGTTTTCTTTGGACATGTCCTCCACATAAACATTGCCACTTCTATGAGCAACAAGTTGTGTAGTACTTTCAGCTATAATTTTGTCTATCTTTTTGACAACCTCAGGACTAACAATTTTACAAGTCGTCTTTGTAAAAAAAAGCCATAGCCTTTGTCACTTATTGTGAAACACTAAGTAAACTAATTTTTAAATTGTCTACTAGATTGACATTTTCAAATTTTAGCTTTCCAGCTTGGACAGTCCCTGACCCCCTCACCTTTCCTTTAGAATTATTTCCAAAGGAAATATCACCACCTCCATGAGTATGGAATTTGTCAGTAGAGCTTTGCATCCAGTCGTATGTCTGGATCCTCCACTATCTACATACGATAGGCTGTCTAGACATGTAGATACTCCCAATTTGGTGGCCATAAATGCACATTTACAATTATTCTCATCTTCAGTAGTATTCCAAAGATCATTGTTTTTTACAACTTTATCATTACCTTTTTCACAAACTGTTGTTTGCACTAGGTTAGATATACCTTCAACATTTTGAATCTTAGAAGTTTTCTGGTTGTTTTTAACAATTTCTTTAGTTACACTGAATTTCTCTTTCAACTCATCCCATATCTCTTTTGCACTATTACAGTCTAATAGCTCTACATAGATCTCGTTTGGTAAAGCCTTGGTAATTATAATGAGTGATTTGGCATATATCTCAAACTTTTTGAAATCAAGCGTAGAGTCATCTTCCAGTTTCTTTGGCTCATTCACACAAGGATTTGACACACGGTGTCATTGATATATATGTGGTACAACATTACTGGCCTCCAATATCATGTTTTTTTGTTGAGCAATATAGTGTACCATTTGACATTGCAAGATATTGTTTAATTTGTCAAGCATCGGTGGTTTTCTATCACAACCGGAGATAAGGGAATCATGGTTTTTAAAGTAACGTTCTCTTTTGATATTTTTAAATGAAGAATAGAGTATTGTGTAAGATGCTTTTGAGTTCTTACACTTTTATACTCTGAGCTACAAACAGTCAATGCATCTTTGTGAGCTGATCTCATTGTGTTAAACTGATTGTGAAATCAAGTTCAAACATGACCAAGCTCTGATACCAAATCTTAGGATCTGAGTTTGATATTTGCAAACTAATATTGATTATCACAATACAATTCACAAATAGAGAGACATTATCATAAACAATTTTTCTATTGATTCTAATAGTCAAAGTTTTACAACAATGATTTTACAATCTCCCCTCAGCCGATCACTCACTAGAACTATTAGTACAAAAGAGAATGTGTGTGAAGTGATAAATAGATCACTAACATGTGTGATCTATTTATACAAGTACTAAAGCTTTGTTTGTGATGTGCTGACATCACCCTAATAGTGACATCTAATATTCCTAACAGAAAAGATTCTCAGATGTTTGCAAACATCTGAGGAAATCATATCATCTGATCTAGGCTACTAAACACCGATAAGATAAGTACAGTTACATTGAGAAACCACAGGGCTAAGCTATCCTTTATTGCAGTTGTCCAAAAACCTGTTTGCCTAACAGATGTTTGGTCTTCCTCATCAGACCTTTGGCTTGATCAGGGCTTTGGTCTTCAATAATGCTAGCCTTCAACAAATGTTGGTAACAACGATTCCAAGTCTTCATCAGATGTTTGCTATGCTCTTGAATAGATGTTTTGAATAGGTGTTCAAGATTCACTATCTTTGGGGATAGAATTGCTTCTTATATTGTTTATTTCTTTGATTTTAAATTATCTCTTGGCTTTGGATATCATCTGTTCTTTTGTAGGTCAAACACATGTTATTATTGACTCGAGTATACCACTGTGTTGATTACACCGTCATGTATTTTCCGACCAAGAAAAACTCGGAACTAGATATTTTCCGACCAAAACGACAAGACATCACGTTATTCCCTGTCACAATCGCTATGACGGAGATGGTAGTCTCCGGTAGTGATGGTCATGGCAATGTGGGTTTTGAAGATAGTGATGATCGAAGATGGGTTTGAGGTTGCATAAGGTGTTTTGATGATGGTTGCAGCCGCCGGGTTTACTTCTGACGAGATTCCAGGTGTGTTTTGAAGGTTATCGACAGTTATTAAGGGTGCAGAGTGTTGATGGTAGTCAATGGTGGTTATGGAGTGACTTGGTAGTGATGGTGGTGTTGCCGGTAGTTGATGGTGGTGGTATTGCAGATGAAAGCAAATGAGGGTTATGGTAGTGCAAAGTCTAATGAATAGGAGTATGGGACAATGGGTTTGGTGGGGGTTGGTTTATTGAAGATGGTAAATGTTGGATGGGGCCCCTTGATTATTTATTGTTTTATTATTTTTTCATAAGGGAAAATTAGTAATTTAACTAACGTAACTGAGAAAACTAACGACCATCTAGAGGACTATCCGAGTAACAAGTGAGCAAACCACGGTCCAAATTTTCTATTTGAAATGGTGGGGACTTAAGATAAAATTATGACAAACCACAGGGACCATCCGGGCAATAAAAGAATTAATTACAATATGGTGGGCAGTTAATAGATTGGGATAACTGCCCAATTCGCCAGATTCATCATTGCCGGATCTACAACTTGTTAGGGTGTAACCCAGTTGAGCCGCTCGTGAGCTACTGAGATCGGCTTATTAAAAACTTGAATCGACCCAAGCTTAAACTAATAACTATGCATTTTCTAATAACAACTGACATATTTATATTTTGTATTTGAAATTTATCTTCTCCCATCTGTGACACCTGGCTATTTTGAGTCTGTACCGTACAACTGTGACACATGTCATGAATAAATAAAGGCAATATTTTATTGAATTTGGTGTTAATATATGTATTTGATGTGTTGGTAAATCCAAACTTTTTAGAAATTATGTTGGCAATAATAAGATAAACGCTTATCACGTAACGAGCAAAATGCGAAACGAACGTCGGTGACCACCTGATTAATGTTAAATCCTAAAAATATTCCGTTATGATTAAAATGCTATTCTTAATCATATCCGTGTGGAAAAAATTATAAAACGCTTAAACTCTATTTTGCAAGTTTAAGTGCGTACTACATAATACCGCACGTATATTACAAAATACAAACAATGCACCTAGTGTAGGCAAATAAAACATTGTTTAGCAATATTATGGAGAGTTAATTATAGAATTTTAAACGCCTTAATACGCGATTAAAACCGAGATAAAATACCCAGTAACAAGTTAAATACCTGTTTTTATCCTAATATATTATATATACGTGTATGTATATGTATGTATGTGTGAGAGGGTGTAGGTGGCGGCCCAAAAGGTGCCACCTTTTCTTGATTCTTTCCATTGTACAAGTGTTAGCTTTGGAAGAAAACTCATGATTGATAACCCTTCCATACTCCATTTAATACACTTTCCAACATCCAAACAACTTCCATCTCTTCCTCCTCTCAAACTTGGACCGAACACACACCCACACACCTTCATTTTCAAATTTTGAACATTTTCTTGAAGATCCAAGTCCATTTCAAGTGTTTTTCAAGTTCATTTGATAATCCAAGGAAGCTTTTAAGGTGATTCCAAGGAGGTCAAGCTTCATATCTTCTAAACTTTATCAAAACCCACCAAAAATATTGAAGGTATAAGTTTACTTTTAAAACCATGTTCTTCATTCTTGGTGACAATGAAGATACGAAGGATTTCTTTTAAACTTGGAATTATCACAAACTTGAAAACTAATAATAAATGGGTTTTAATCAAAATAAAAATGGAAGCATGTGTGTATATATATATGGCCATGAGTATGTGTATTATGAGTTATAGGTTGTGTTTTGATTTTAGTTAAATATTGATTGATGTGATTCATGGAAGATAGATGCATGCATGATTAAAATGTTTTTTTTTAAAGTTTATATTATTAAAGATGAACATGTAAAAGTAGGTTTTTGGAAGTATATAAGTATATATATGTGTGTCGTGTATATGTATATATGTATGCGTGCACATGAGTTTTGTTTGTTCATAAATATGAGAATGTTACTTGAATTTATGATAAGATGATTGGATGATGATTTGATGAAGATGATATTTGATAATATGAGAATAAATTAAATGTATGGCGTGGGAGGATCGGCTCTCTTCCGAAAGCACATGATCTGACTTGAGCTAATTAACGTGCGCAGAATTCATCATTAACTAGTTGACAATGATAGGATATACTGTTTCAATGCCTCTGCTTCATTAATCTTGTATAAAAATTTACAGATTAGAGACAAAACTGACAGGGCTTCGCCTTACAATCAGAAAGACAGCTAAGGACTCAACACCCCTACTCAGCTATTTATAGACATGGCAGCTTCGCACAAGGGTGTTGTGCCACTTCGTACGAGGTGTACATTGTACGAAGTGACATTGCATCCCTTCATATGAGGTGAACAAAACTTTGTACGAGGTGGCCCATAAACATACAAAACGACATAAAATCTAACATTTAAGCCCTGTTACATATACGACATGACCGTAAGACGTAAGCTATAGACATTCTGCACCAACAAACTCCCCCTTGGATATTGCCGCAGTCTTGGTCAGTCTTCAAAAACTTCAAAATCTTCAACATTTAACGCCCAAAGAAATGCTTTCTCGGTCTTCGACGCTCCTCAGATGGAACAGGCGTTTGATCTGTGGGAGGAAGTCTGTGGTAGATGTCACCAAACTGAAACCTTCTCAAGGATGCCTGTCTGACAGCTTCAGCAATTCTTTCATTTTTTTTCTTGCTTCCGTTGTTCTTTGCCTTCCAGCTTTCTCCAGTCTGAGTTCCATATCTTACCTGAATTAATATCGTTAACATAACAAACATTGATAACCTTCTGGAACTGCAATGCCTGCACTTTATATTTATTTTCAAAGCTAATCTTGCTGTAGAATAGACATTCAATATATTTCTTTGAGCAGTTTACTAGCCACATCGGGTCTAGTATTCGAATTCCCTCCATAAACGATATATTCTTTTGTGCGCGATCACGACTTCAGTCAATTCTTCAGTGATTTTCCAGGAATCATCATCATGTTGGACACAAATCACTGCTTCTACTGTTTCAGCATCATAATGCCACCACTTGAATAGTTTATGGAAATCTTGTTATCTTTATCAGCGACATGTTCTTCATAACACATGGCCGCTTCACTATTAGATAACATCTTTCTGCTTCGTCACTTGATTAAACTTGATAACTCTACGTGGAGTATGCGGCTTCCAGTATCTAAAACCATATGCAGCTTCAAACTTTATCAATTTCCACAGACGTTGATCAAGAAATTTCATCTTGAGATTGATACTCTTTGTTTGGACTAACACTTCAATATTCCAAAATGGCAACGTCTTGATATCACTCAAGTATCTGAAATACTAAACACCAAGCTCTCTTTATCGCATAGACGTTCAGCTCCTCTATCCAACCCCAACTTAGAATATTCCCCAGAGATTTTTCTGGATCACGAGTAAAGAAACCTAGTGGACGTTTGAAGTTTCTTTCTTGTGGAATCTCCTTGAACCAATACTTCTTTACTGTTGAAATCTCTTCTTTAGATAGACTTTTAGGCATATTTCCTTTTTTCACGGTTTCCTCGACCTTTCTTCTTAACAAATCATCATTCACTTCAGAAAACAACTCTTCAAAGGTTGGGAAGTCATCTGTTCCTTCACCAGAATATTCAGCAGTAGCATCATCATCAGAAGCATCCTCCGCGACAACCCTGTCATAATTATCAGCTTCTGACAGATACTTATAAAGATAATGATTAGGCTGTGAAGCACTAATGTTGTTTAATTCATCTTCAAAATCAAATAAAAAGATTCTTCATCTATACCTAACATTTTGGCAATTTCTTCCTTAGTGTAGTTATGAATGAATTCACCCTCTTCTACATCATGTTCCAGATAGAAAACCCTTGGTGTTTGCACGTTAGGAGCAACCGATATAGGAACAACTCTGAGGATTCCTGATTACTCTGCTTCATTCACAGGGTCCTTCGACTCCCCCTTACTTTGATCATCATTTTCTTGATTAGCTAAATCATTTAAGAAGGCATCATAATCAAGAGATTCATTACTCTTGGTAGTTTTAACAATCAATCCTGTATTCCCTTGTGTATTATCATCATTATCGCCTTTGTCGTCATCATCCTTTTTGTCATCATTCTTATCCTCTATCTCATTATCATCATCATAATCTTCATTCTCATAGAATGCATCAATCTCATCGTCAATCTCTGCGTACATCCTCTTTCTATCCAATATTTTCTGCCTCAATGTCATGTCAGACACATCAACTGGTTCACCAATAAGTACAAAATTCACAAGCTCAGATTCAGTATCAGGTGAAGTAGGCTCAATAATAGGCATCACATCAATCAGATTCTTGCCTTTACCAGTCGCAATAGCATCTTCCTCTGCTTTCTTTTCCTTGTCAAGCGGCTCTCAACTTTGCTTCTTCGATCTCAATCTCATCATGTTCAGCTTCAAAATTGATATCATATCTCTTGTGGAGCACTTTGAACAGCATAAAATTTCTTCGCATTTTCTTTAACCACCAGATGTAACCTTTCATTCTCAGCAGTGACACTCGTAAGCATTGACAGCTAGCAATGCTTACAACCCCTGCTTATCTTCTTCGAGAAACTTGATTAAGCCTTCATATTCTTTCATCTTGGTCTCTATCTCAAATTTTGTCGTCATTGAATATGTTTGCATCTTCTGAGAATGGAATATCACCAAAATCATCTGGAAATTTATCAACCAATGAACGTCTTGGACCAGATTGTGGTGTGGAGCGTTGTTGAATAGGGGTGTCGGCTGCTTTGGTGGTGTTGGTTGTGGAGGTGTGATATGTTGGGGTGATAGAGGATGTGGTGGTGATAGAGGGGGAATAACAGGCGTTTGTGGTGGCTGTTGTGGTGATGAAGGAACAACAGATTCAACATTACCAGTTGAAGCAACCACTTCAGGTGTTCTTTTCTTGCCATACTTCTTTCTCCCCTTCTTTGTATCCAGAGAACCAATAGTCTTTGTAGCATCAGAAGCTTTACTCTTCGTATGTTTAGCTGGTTTCCTTGAAGGCTTAGTGACCACAATTTCATCATCAGAATTAGAAGGTATGGGATTCATCATCATCATCCCCCAGAGCTCTTTTCTTTTTCAATTCTGCCTTTTTAGATGCACCTTCTGCTTCTGGATTGGCGCTATCATCAGACGATCCTTCATCATCACCATCATTACCTTCAACCCCTGTAACTGCTTGTTTCTTATGTTAGCAGCCATGCTTTCAACATTTTCTCCCTATACTCTATCATGCTCAGAAGTAGCAAAATACACATCATCATGCACATTCTCTGCACCCTGTGTACTTCTTCAATCTCTGGTTCATCAACAAGTAATGTTTGTATAGTAGCACGCTTCCTCTTCTGAGTTGTTGCAGTCGAGGTTCAGCAGCTTGCTTCTTTGGAGTTCCTCGTCTTCGTTTTTAGTATCTTCCTTCTCGTACCAACTGCTTCTTTTCGCAATAAACCCTTCCAGACAAGCAACTTTATCTTTTTCGTCTCCACTCGTATCCTTTCTCCACTTCCCTTTTGGAAGTGCCACATAATTTTTATTCACAATAGCTCCAAACACTAGCTTAGGAATAGGCTCAGATTCCTGTTTCATGTAAAGATTCAATCGAAACCAACGTCTCTCTATCCATATGCTCTAACACAAGCTCATCATCTTCTTCTTTTGCCAAGTTAGGGAACATATCATCTAGCATCATCTGCATGAATCTCGGATACTGCAGAAACTTTCCCTTGTAATATTCAGCACCATCTGATTATAAATTAACTTCGTGAAGTTGTATGGCAGATTCACTATTAGAGCAGTGATCATACACATCTGATGATCGAAAATGCCGTAAAACCCTCTTTTTCTATAACTGAGCGTGTTGATAACTTAGTGCACAAAGAATTTTTAGGTCTGCCAAGGTATGCTTTCTTGAAAGGTGAGGCATTAACATAGCCCTTTAACCCATGCGATAAAAACGTCCTTTGGCTAATCTTTCTTGGTAGCCCGTTGGATCACCTTCTTTGTGTTGAATCCTAGCACTCTTCATATCAAATCCTCTGTGATTTTAACTTCAAGCTCGTCATCGCCGATCTTTACAGCAGAAATAATAGCTTTCGAATTTTCTTCACTTCTAGCAGTACCCCAAAAATGTTCATCATGCGATCGGTAGACTTTATGTCGATCAGTTAATGCATTTGTTATCGATAATCATCTCATAAACTCTAATACATCTTTGAAAGGTGCGATTTCTGGGATCTAATCGTTAAGAAGATAGCAAATATTATGAATAGGCTCAAACGACGTCTTCTTTTCTTGTAAACAAAACGACATCAACACTTCGAAAATTTTTGATGAAAAATTACACAACACTTGGTGCGAGGTACACTTGGTGCGGAGTGCACATATGCACTTCGTACGAAGTGTGTTAAAACACTTAACATTTTTTATCTTAGTCACTTCGTACGAAGTGGCTTTTGAAAATTATTTGCACCTTTCACTTCGTACGAAGTGGACATCCCACTTCGTACGTTCCAAGATAACTGTCAAGAACACCAAAATTAAAACTTGTGATTTTTGTGCAATTGAAGGTTGCATTAGATACTATAGTGCCGATTAACACATAGAGAAGTTCAATTTTAGATTTGACCAGTTAGTTTTTCGTAAATCTACGTTTAAAGGTCCGATGTACCGAAATCGTCAAATTTACGGTTAAAACGGGGTCTAATACCTTAACCGTTGTAAGAGTTGTGTAGACCAACCTCCCTATGGTGTGTATAGGTCGTACTTCATTAAAAATAGCTCAATAATCTCACATCGCACTAATAGTCACTCAACTCACACAAACAGGTTATGGACACCTCGTGCGAGTTGGTGCTATATATAGGCCTTGGTCCACTTCGTACGAAGTGGCTCTGAATTGGTGTAATGTGGCCAACTCGTTCGAAGTGGACTGTAACTCGTACGAAGTGGCCCATAATCTTCAAAGTTTCATCTTTTCGAGCATTTTATCAGTTTTAATGACCCACTCAGTTAAGCAAGTCCAAGTTAATGACTCTGGTTAACTGATTTGTCAACCAAGTCCAAGTTAATGACCTTGGTTGAACACTTTTTGACCAAACTAATGTTTTTCTCAATTTTAAGTTTCAAATTAATAAACTTCTCATTGTTTCAGAACATTTTCTCATTGCAGATTAGCTCCGAACCCGTAATCCTTCAGCTCTCATTCAGCATCTGTCACTTCGGACTTTGAAGATCAGCTTTCCATCATTGGTAGTCTAAACTAAGATAGAAATAAAATCTTTTTGTATTTTCCAAAGTTTATGCTAAAAAACACATTAAAATCTTTTTGGGTTTTCTGAAATGAAATGTAACCTCTGTACAAACATATTTACATACATATATTTGTGAGTTTGTGGTAGAGGAGCATATCAGTTTTGAGACATATCACTATTATCGTTGATCTTTATAAAACTTTAAGTTCTAAACATATTTACTTAGATTGTCAGTATACTAATCCACTTAAACCTTTACACATTTCTCAATTGTTTCAAGATACGTTAGGTAATTTTAGGAACATGACTTAACTGTGTTTCCCACTTCAGAATATACTCCCGTATCAAGATTTCCTATATTTTATCTCACTGGTGAATATATCTAACTGATATTTGTATCTGGTTAATGCGAGACCTTGAGAGCCCAGGTTAGTACTACCGTACAGACAAAGAGATGAAGGATCGACTTATAGGTGGTGTTCCTAATTTGGAATCTTTTGTACTGCAATTGTCGTATCTTTCGATATTTTCAATTTTGATGCAGCTTTAGGGCTTTTAATGCAAAAGTATTATACAAGTTCTAAGTCATTGCTGACGCAAAATCAGAAGAATTTATATAATACCCCAGATATCAATAAAATATAAAGACTAGTATCTCAGAATATGACATTCTCTAGAACGAAATTTCAGAGAACCAAGTCCATATATCCGACATATGTTAAGCCACAGATTAATTGGTTATTCTTTAAGTTTATATCTCAAAAACAATTTACTGAATGTGCGAAGCCTACTGACACATCATTAGTAAGACCTGTTTAACCACTTTTTAACATTACATTTCTCTAGCATACTATGATAGTCCACTAATGTACTATCATTTCCTCTTTTCACACGAAAACTCTTTGTGTCTTTTTTTCATGTTTTTGTACTTTTTTGAATTTTTTAAATGCTTTTGTTTTTTCCACAACTATTTCTCCCCCTAAAATCAAAAAATGTTTTTGGATTTTTGTTTTTAAAGAAAGAAAATTTGAAAACTAAAAAAGATACACCGATGAGGATCACGTCAAGTCATCATCCATCTCGAACTCAACCTCATTTTCATCCCCTGATGTCAGATTTGTTAAACCGTTTAATTTCAAAAGCCTTTTGAATTTTGCTCTATCAAAAGCTTTAATGTAAAAATATGTCTTTTTGTTATCAATATGGATCTTTTCAATTCGAACCAACTTTTTCTCGTAGCAATCACAGATAAAGTGGTGTCGAATTTCTATATGTTTAGTTTTTGAGTGTTGATCTGGATTCTTTGTTATATCAATGGCTGCCTTGTTTTATATAAGCGTATCAAGAAATTGCAGTCCTAAGTCTCTCATTTGTTGTTGTATCCACGATATTTGGGAACAACAAAGGGATGCTGAAATGTATTTAGCTTCACAAGTAGAGAGAGCGACCATGGTCTGTTTCTTGCATTGCCATGTTACTAAACGTGTTCTGAAGAACTGGCAACCAGCCGTTGTAGATTTGGCATTAAGTTTGCAGCAACCGAAATCAGAATCTCAATGTGTTCCCAAGAAGAACTTCATCTCCCCCATTGCACTCATCTCGAATTTCTTTTTCATGACTTCTTCAAAGTCTTTACACATCGATTCATTTGTCAAACCTAAGATGACATCCTTCACATAGATTTGTACGATAATCAGATGCCCATCCACTTCTCTGGTAAAAAGGATACTGTCTACTGTTCTCCTGGTGAAACCGTTTCCTAGAAGGTGTTGAGAAAGCGTCTCATACCAGGCTCTCGGGGCCTGGTGTAAACCGAGAGCGCCTTATCCAGTAGGTAAACCTTATCTTTGTGTATCGAATCGACAAACCCCAGTGGTTTTCCTACATACACTTCCTCTTTAACTTTTCAGCACAGAAAAGCAGATTTCACATCCAACTAGTACACCTTAAACCCTTTCCATAACGCAAAGGCTAGGAATATGCGGATAGCTTCTAGACGTGCGACAAGAGCATAGACCTCAGTGTAGTCTATCCCCTCTTACTGATGAAAACCTTGGACTACGAGCCGAGCTTTGAATCTGACTACAATTCCTCTATCATCTCATTTACACTTGAAAACCCACCGTGTACTGATTTTCTTGTGGTCATCGGGTAGACTGTCACACCCCGACCCGCAGCGGAATAAGAGTCGGGGCATAATTGGGTTATCACAAAGCTCATGATATTTACTAATATGTTTCATATTTATTAAATTCAAAATTACATCCTCAAGATTTCAAACATGTTCATACAATTACAAAGAAAGATAATCAACTAAACAATCCAAAGTCTAATCCGGTTTATTCTTCTAAGCCATCCTATATGTTTCTTGCTGCAGCTGGATCACCTGTATCATGTGTAAAAATGGGGTTTTTGGGTCAACATAAGTTGGCGAATGAACCTTGTTATAAAACATTTATTATTTATCTCTTGTTATATTTATTATGGAAAATTGTGCAATAATCATATGTGAGCAAACGTAAATAATCATACAATAACAATAACAACAACAAACAATAACATACAATAACAAAACAACTTGCATAAATATATATCATGAATGAAACTGTATATGTTGGCAACGTCACGTTCACGCTCATAGGTAATGGGGAACGGACGGCCTATGATAAATGTCTGTGCGATCAAGGCTCAATCAAATGGAGCCGATCGTATGTTGGCAACGCCTAGTTTACGCTCATATGTAATGGGGAACAGCTCAACGCTCATATGTAACGGGGAGCGGCGACCTATGATAATGTATGTACTGAAAATGATAAATTTAATCTAAACAATAACCACACAAATAGTTGATACATGTTGAATACACATTTGTTCATGGATATGATGTATGCACAATAGTTTAAATGTAATAAATAACAAGACACATGATACACCCCAAAAACATGATTAAAACGGGGAATTTGTAGAGATTCACTCACATTGGGTGCGTTCGGTTGATGATGCTGAATGCGCACGAGTTTAGAGGGTTGATCGACGAGGATTAACTAACCTAAATAATAACGAAAGGTATGGTAAATGAGTGGTTTTATTAGTAATTTTAATAGGATTTTTAGATATATTTTTGTGGGTTTAAGGCTATTTTCTAACTTTAAAAACATTATTTTAAGTATTTTTTATTGATTTTTGAATTAAATAAATAAATAAAACTATAAAAAAAATGTTGACTTTTTTTGGATTTGACCGTTGACTTTTTGACTTTGACTTGTTGACCGGTTCGGTCGTTTATAATGTTTGCACTGAGTGAGGTTCGAACTCGTGACCTCCCGTACGCGTGCACGCAGCTCTACCAACTGAGCTACGTGTCTAACCCGAAATATTTCTGTTTTTAATTATATTTATATACTATTTCAATTTATTCAAAATTCATTATTTTTTAAAAAGGATTTTAATCATCGAACCGGCGCGCGTAACAGGTCTCGAACCCGGGACCTGTGGATTAACTTTGCACACAGTCCACCGCTGGACTGTGTGTCTAACCTGGTTAATATTCTGGTTTTTATTAAACTTAACATCTCTCTGTGAGTTGATCCGGTTCAGTTAAAAAGGAAACATCTTTATTACCGCGAATAAGATTGTGTCAAGGATCGAACTCGCGACGTGTGATAAATGTTTGCACACAGTCCACCGCTGGACTGTGTGTCTAACCCGAGATATAATCCAATTTATATTAAACTTTTATCCAAACTAACTTCATCTTCTTCGTTACAATAACACAGACAACGATTTCTCTACTGATCTTGTTTAATTCGATTGACAAACATTCAATTGATTAAAATGAAATGAACAGTGAAGATTTTGGGAGTAAACATACCGGAAAAATGATCTTTCTCAGAACTCCGGCGAAGTCGTCGGCTCTGTTTTTATGAACTTTGTCTGAGCGGACCAATTAACAGTTTTGATTAGCTAGTTGTGGAATTGAAGTACTAAACAAGAGTTATCGGAAGGTTTAAAAGTTTATACCGTTTCACAGCGAAATCCAGAAATTTTCAGAAGTTTTCCGACGAGTGATGATTATCCGATATCGTCGCCTGGAACTGATTCTGATTGAAGGGTTTGAGTTAGCAAAAGCTTAACAACTGATAGAAGATGGAAGAATTGAGAAACTTACCGTTTTGATGGAAGACACGGTTTTCCGGCGAAAGTCCGGCGAGTTCAAAAAGCAATTCTGACGATCAGGAATTAGAGTAAACGTGAAATTAGAAGTTCTGGGAATGTAATTGAGTCGCGAGATGAGGATTTTGTTGAAGTAATTCAGGAAGTGAATGTTTTCGGTTATAAAAACCGATCATCACCTGAATTCAAGTTCATTCAAGACTGAATTGATTAAGAATTGTCGGTTTATCGGTTATTTTTAGGAATCCGCGATCACTCAAACGTCTTGGACGGTTGGAAGCCGATATCGGTTTCAGTTTGGCGCAAACAGGTGGATTCACGGTTGCGCTTATGATTTAATTGTTTCCTAGATTTCACAAAGTCAGATAGTGGCGGAGTGGTTATATGTGCGCGAGTTAAAACATCGAATCCCGGCAGCCGGTTTTCTTTATTATTTATTTTATTTTCACTTTTTATCAATTATAGTTTTTAAATTCTTATTTGTTTATAAATTTTGCATCGTTTAAAATTAAAATAAATATAAATACGCAACGAAAAATTTATAATTTGATATTCGATTTACAAACGAAGCGGGTTTGGAAACCCGTTTTTTTGACGAATGTTACAGTATCCCCTACTTTTAGAAATTGCGTCCCGAAATTTAAGTAGTAGTGGTAACAGGAAAAAGATGTGGGTATTTCTCACGCATTGAGTCTTCACGTTCCCAAGTAAACTCAGGTCCCCGTTTCGACTCCCAGCGTACCCTAACAATTGGAATACGACTCCGTCTTAAACGTTTTTCTCCGAAGTCCATGATCTCTACTGGTCTTTCAATGAAATGCATAGATTCATCGATCTGAATATCTTCCAGGGGAATATGGAGGTTTTCATCGGCGAGGCACTTCTTCAAGTTTGATACGTGGAATGTGGGGTGAATTCTGTTGAGTTCTTCTGGTAGATCAAGCTTGTATGCTACAGGTCCTACTCTTTCGAGTATCTTGAAAGGTCCTACGTAGCGTGGTGCTAGCTTGCCCTTCTGGCCAAAACGAACTACTCCCTTCCACGGTGATACTTTTAAAAGTACATGATCACCAATTTTAAACTCCAAAGGCTTTCGTCGTTTATCTGCATAACTCTTTTGACGACTTTGTACCGCTAGAAGATTGTTTCGAATCTGATGGATCTTGTCTGTGGTTTCTTGAATCAATTCTAGACCGGTGATTTGAGCTTCCCCAATTTCGTGCCAACATACTGGAGATCGGCACTTACGGCCATATAAGGCTTCGAAAGGTGCCATGCCGATACTTGAATGATAGCTGTTGTCGTATGAAAATTCAACTAATGGTAGATGAGCGTCCCAATTTCCCTTGAAGTCTATGACACATGCTCGAAGCATATCTTCAAGAGTTTGAATGGTGCGTTCAGATTGTCCATCAGTTTGAGGATGATAAGCCGTACTGAGGTCTAATCGTGTCCCCAAAGCGGCTTGTACGACTTGCCATGTTCGTGAAGTGAAACATCCATCACGATCTGAAATAATGCTTAACGGTACACCATGACGGCTTACGATTTCGCTGATGTAGATACGAGCTAACTTCTCGTTCTTGAAATCTTCGCGGATCGGAATGAAGTGAGCTGATTTTGTAAGACGATCAATGATTACCCATATAGTGTCATACCCACCAGAAGTGCGAGGTAACCCGGTGATGAAGTCCATGGTTATGTTTTCCCACTTCCATACAGGTATTTCAGGTTGGACCAGAAGTCCTGAGGGTCTTTGATGTTCAGCTTTTACCTTGGAACATGTAAGGCACTTGGAAACAAAAACAGCAATATCCTTTTTCATTCCAGGCCACCAGTAGGTGTACCGAAGGTCTTGATACATCTTGTCGGCTCCTGGGTGTATAGAGTATCGTGTTTTGTGTGCCTCATTCATAAGGAAATCACGAAGGTTGTTGTGATCAGGAATCCATATACGATCTAGATAGTACAGAATACCGTCGGATTTAGTTTCAATTTTAAGTTCAGCTCCATAGGGCAGCTCCTTTCGTACGTCGTCTTCCGTTACTGAAACACGTTGGGCTTCTCGAATTTGATCCTTGATGTCGGTTATGATTTGCGAACATAGAAGACGAATGGAGTTCGCATAACCCTTTCGACTGAGTGCATCGGCCACCACATTTGCCTTGCCAGGATGATACCGAATTTCACAGTCGTAGTCATTAAGAAGTTCGACCCATCTTCTTTGCCTTATGTTTAACTCCTTTTGGTTGAAGATATGTTGAAGACTCTTGTGGTCAGTGTATATTTCACACTTAGTACCGTAGCGATAATGTCTCCATATCTTAAGAGCGAACACAACGGCTCCAAGTTCTAGGTCGTGGGTAGTGTAGTTCTTCTCATGAGTTTTGAGTTGTCTAGAAGCATAAGCTATCACCTTTCCTCTTTGCATTAGAACACAGCCTAGTCCTTGCCCAGACGCGTCGCAATAAACCACGAAGTCATCACAACCTTCAGGAAGAGTGAGAATAGGTGCGTCACAGAGTTTTTGTTTAAGGGTTTGGAAGGCTTCTTCTTGTTTGGGTCCCCATATGAAGGGTTTTCCTTTATGAGTTAAAGCCGTGAGTGGTACAGCAATACGAGAGAAATTTGAAATGAAACGGCGATAATAACCAGCCAAACCAAGAAATGATCTTACTTCGGTAGGTGTACGTGGCGCCTGCCATTCTTGCACTGCTTTGATCTTTGAGGGGTCGACATGTATTCCCTTGTCATTGACAACATGTCCAAGGAATTGCACCTCTTTTAACCAGAATTCGCATTTGGAGAATTTGGCGTAGAGCTTTTCATTCTCTAAGAGTGTAAGGATGAGTCGAAGGTGTCGTTCATGATCAGACTTAGACTTTGAGTAGATGAGAATGTCGTCGATGAAGACTATAACAAAACGATCGAGATAGGGTTTGCAGACTCTGTTCATTAGATCCATGAAGACAGCTGGAGCGTTGGTTAAACCAAATGGCATGACCATGTATTCATAATGACCATAACGAGTTCGGAAGGCGGTCTTTGGGACGTCTTCTTCATGTACTCTGAGTTGATGATAACCAGAACGAAGGTCGATTTTTGAAAAACAGCTGGCGCCTTGAAGTTGGTCAAGAAGATCATCAATGCGAGTTAATGGGTAGCGGTTCTTGACCGTTAACTTGTTGAGTTCTCTGTAGTCGATACACATGCGAAACGTTCCATCTTTCTTCTTCACAAAAAGGACAGGTGCACCCCAAGGCGATGAGCTAGGACGTATGAATCCTTTGTCAGTCAACTCTTGTAATTGACTGGCTAGCTCTTGCATTTCGGATGGGGCTAACCTATAAGGAGATTTCGCAACTGGTGTAGCTCCAGGTATAAGATCAATGCGGAATTCGACTTCTCTCACGGGAGGAAGTCCTGAAATGTCGTCAGGAAAAACTTGCGGAAAATCTTTTACTACTGGGATGTCTTCAAGTTTCTTCTCCTTGGTTCCCTTTTTGACGACATGAGTTAGAAATGCGACATAATTCTTACGGAGATATTTTCGGGCTTGAAGACAGGACATTAATTTGAGCCCTTTCGATGGGGTTTCTCCAAAGATTCGTAGAGTCTGACCGTTTGTAAGAGGAATGCGTATAAACTTTTCGCGGCATACAACTTCAGCATGATGTTGGCTGAGCCAGTCCATACCAATTATAATGTCAAAGCTTCCCAACTTCATAGGAATGAGGTCAACTGGAAAATCGTGATCGTTTAGGGTGAGAGTATAATTGCGTATAATAGAGTTTAATGAGACCGGTTTTCCGTCAGTAACTTCTACCGTTATGGATTCCATGAGTTTGTCACGAGTTTGGTTGAGGATGGGTTCAAATTCTAAGGACACAAAACTTTTATCCGCGCCAGTATCAAATAACATGGATGCATAACTACCATTGATGAGGAACGTACCGTTAACCACATTGTTGTCGGCCCTAGCTTGATTGGCGTTGATGTTGAAAGCTCTTCCTCTAGCAGGTGGAGGAGCTTGGTTAGCTTGATTCACCGGATTTGCTTGAGCTTGAGCATGTATAATGTTCACCAAGCGTGGACAAGTGTTTCTAAAGTGGTTTGGGTCTCCACAATTGTAACAAGCTCGCATAGGTTGCACCATGGGATAGTTGGGTTGGTAGTAGGATTGGGCTACATGTTGGGTAGGTGGTAGTAGTAGAGGTTGTTGGGCTTGACCCATTATCTGATGGTGGGTTTGGGTTGAGGGCTGGTGGCGGTTCGTTCGCTGAGGTATGCGACAGGTTTGAATGGTGTGACCTGCACGACCACAGCCGGTACAATGTTGGCAGGGATGATCAGGAAAGTGATGGTATTGGCAACGGTTGCATTTTGGGTATGGGCCGGAGTATGGCCTTTTATATGGTGCAGGTGAGGGGGCAACTTGGGTAATGGGTGCAGCAGGGATGGGGAAATTCGTTTGTGTGACAGCAAAGTTTCTGGTGTTTCGTTTCCTCTTGTTAGCAAACTTTGAGGAGGAGGTTGTATGGTTTGAAGTTTGGCCCTCAACGGGGGCTTTCTTTTTCTCATCTTTAAATTTACCGTTGCGAATTCGATTCTCGGTAAGCTCGGTAGCTAGTTCCATAGCAGCTTCAAGTATTGCAGGCGAAGTGCTGAGAACTGAGTCTTGAATTTTCGAGGGGAGACCTCGAATATAGTGTTCGACTAAGCGGTAAACTGGGGTGAACAAGTTAGGGATCATTTGGTTCAACTCTAAAAACCTCTTGTTGTAGGAAGTATGATCCCCTTCCTTTTGCTTCAACGAATGAAATTCATCCTCTAACTTTTTAATCTCGCTTCTAGGACTGAAGCGTCTCGTCATGATTTCCCTTAACTCCTCCCACGTTAAGGCCATTGCATTTTCGATTCCTCTTTTACCCTTTTCAGTATTCCACCAGGTAAGAGCTTCCCCAATTAGCCTCCCAGTTGCGTATCGTACTTTGCGATCCTCGGGACAATCGCAGTTGAGGAAGGTGTTTTCCATTTCCTCAAACCAGTGGAGGAGAGCTGTGACACCTTCGGTCCCTTCAAATTTCGGAGGATCGCAAGACTTGAAATGTTTATATGAGCACTTTTTGGAAGGAGGGTTTCCGATGTTTTGCTCTTCTTGCTGGGGAGGATTGTTGGGGTTTGCGGCGAGAGCTTATTGGACTTGAACTACAATGTCAGGAAGCACCGCGGCCATTTGTTTTGCGATTCGGGTGGCCAAGCGTTCGTTTGACCTTCCTGATCTTCTACCCCCTCGTTGTTGTCTAGCCGACATCTACAGGAATATACATAAGAAGATTGTGAGTCTATGGAGTCTTTTTAGGTGTCACGTGTCTTAAAAAAATAAAAATAACATAAACATCAATAATGCAACTACATCCATAGGATGTCTTGGGTTTGCTCATGTTGGGCCTCAAATGTCCCCCATACCTTCACCTGTATAATCATGTGGGCCCCCATGGCTATTGGCTTAGTAGGATTCACATTGGTATTGGCGGTTTAACACTCGCATCACCCGAATGAAAACCATGAAATATGTTTACGAGATGTATGGTCGGAAGGTGTCCAGGTGTAGACACAATGACAACTCAAAGTGGGGTTAGCTCACACGACGTTTGGTATAGCATGCTTTGGCCTAATAGGTCCTTCGTACTCTCATCGTTAGTCCCCAGGTAGGCAAACTGGTCCTTTATTTTAGATTTATACGAATGCCAAGCCTAGACAGGACGTTCCGACTACCGGTACTTGTACCCTTCCAGTTACTACATGCCCGTCATGAGAACTCACTTTGATGTGATTTGAAAACACAAAAATCATTGCAAAAAAATCATGGAAGTGATGTGGTGTGTGCTCTCATGGATATGATATGTTATGAGAATATGATTCATGATAGGCATTGTATAATAATATATACCTATGAACAAGCTTGCATAACATTGAATGTAACATAAAACATAAAACATATAAACATCATGAATTTTGCATGTAACACACAAATGTTTTTTAAAAAAAATCTAATCAACTATAGTATAGGCTCTAAGGGTCTAATAACCTATCCGATATCCCTATAGTCATGGCTCTGATACCAATCTGTCACACCCCGACCCGCAGCGGAATAAGAGTCGGGGCATAATTGGGTTATCACCAAAGCTCATGATATTTACTAATATGTTTCATATTTATTAAATTCAAAATTACATCCTCAAGATTTCAAACATGTTCATACAATTACAAAGAAAGATAATCAACTAAACAATCCAAAGTCTAATCCGGTTTATTCTTCTAAGCCATCCTATATGTTTCTTGCTGCAGCTGGATCACCTGTATCATGTGTAAAAATGGGGTTTTTGGGTCAACATAAGTTGGCGAGTGAACCTTGTTAGAAAACATTTATTATTTATCTCTTGTTATATTTATTATGGAAAATTGTGCAATAATCATATGTGAGCAAACGTAAATAATCATACAATAACAATAACAACAACAAACAATAACATACAATAACAAAACAACTTGCATAAATATATATCATGAATGAAACTGTATATGTTGGCAACGTCACGTTCACGCTCATAGGTAATGGGGAACGGACGGCCTATGATAAATGTCTGTGCGATCAAGGCTCAATCAAACGTAGCCGATCGTATGTTGGCAACGCCTAGTTCACGCTCATATGTAATGGGGAACAGCTCAACGCTCATATGTAATGGGGAGCGGCGGCCTTTGATAATGTATGTACTAAAAATGATAAATTTAATCTAAACAATAACCATACAAATAGTTGATACATGTTGAATACACATTTGTTCATGGATATGATGGATGCACAATAGTTTAAATGTAATAAATAATAAGACACATGATACACCCCAAAAACGTGATTAAAACGGGGAATTTGTAGAGATTCACTCACATTGGGTGCGTTCGGTTGATGATGCTGAATGCGCACGAGTTTAGAGGGTTGATCGACGAGGATTAACTAACCTAAATAATAACGAAAGGTATGGTAAATGAGTGGATTTTTATTAGTAATTTTAATAGGATTTTTAGATATATTTTTGTGAGTTTAAGGCTATTTTCTAACTTTAAAAACATTATTTTTAAGTATTTTTTTATTGATTTTTGAATTAAATAAATAAATAAAACTATAAAAAAAATGTTGACTTTTTTCTGGATTTGACCGTTGACTTTTTGACTTTGACTTGTTGACCGGTTCGGTCGTTTATAATGTTTGCACTGAGTGAGGTTCGAACTCGTGACCTCCCGTACGCGTGCACGCAGCTCTACCAACTGAGCTACGTGTCTAACCCGAAATATTTCTGTTTTTAATTATATTTATATACTATTTCAATTTATTCAAAATTCATTATTTTTTAAAAAGGATTTTAATCATCGAACCTGCGCGCGTAACAGGTCTCGAACCCGGGACCTGTGGATTAACTTTGCACACAGTCCACCGTTGGACTGTGTGTCTAACCTGGTTAATATTCTGGTTTTTATTAAACTTAACTCTCTGTGAGTTGATCCGGTTCAGTTAAAAAGGAAACATCTTTATTACCGAGAATGAGATTGTGTCAAGGATCGAACTCGCGACGTGTGATAAATGTTTGCACACAGTCCACCGCTGGACTGTGTGTCTAACCCGAGATATAATCCAATTTATATTAAACTTATATACAAACTAACTTCATCTTCTTCGTTAAAATAACACAGACAACGATTTCTCTACTGATCATGTTTAATTCGATTGACAAACATTCCATTGATTAAAATGAAATGAACAGGGAAGATTTTGGGAGTAAACATACCGAAAAAATGATCTTTCTCAGAACTCCGGCGAAGTCGTCGGCTCTGTTTTTATGAACTTCGTCTGAGCGGACCAATTAACAGTTTTGATTAGCTAGTTGTGGAATTGAAGTACTAAACAAGAGTTATCGGAAGGTTTAAAAGTTTATACCGTTTCACAGCGAAATCCAGAAATTTTCAGAAGTTTTCCGGCGAGTGATGATTATCCGATATCGTCGCCTGGAACTGATTCTGATTGAAGGGTTTGAGTTAGCAAAAGCTTAACAACTGATAGAAGATGGAAGAATTGAGAAACTTACCGTTTTGATGGAAGACACGGTTTTCCGGCGAAAGTCCGGCGAGTTCAAAAAGCAATTCCGACGATCAGAAATTAGAGTAAACGTGAAATTAGAAGTTCTGGGAATGTAATTGAGTCGCGAGATGAGGATTTTGTTGAAGTAATTCAGGAAGTGAATGTTTTCGGTTATAAAAACCGATCATCACCTGAATTCAAGTTCATTCAAGACTGAATTGATTAAGAATTGTCGGTTTATCGGTTATTTTCAGGAATCCGCGATCACTCAAACGTCTTGGACGGTTGGAAGCCGATATCGGTTTCAGTTTGGCGCAAACAGGTGGATTCACGGTTGCGCTTATGATTTAATTGTTTCCTAGATTTTACAAAGTCAGATAGTGGCGGACTGGTGATATGTGCGCGAGTTAAAACTTTGAGGCTCACCCGGCTGACCCGGGTTCGAATCCCGGCAGCCGGTTTTCTTTTTTATTTATTTTATTTTCACTTTTTATCAATTATAGTTTTTAAATTCTTATTTGTTTATAAATTTTGCATCGTTTAAAATTAAAATAAACATAAATACGCAACGAAAAATTTATAATTTGATATTCGATTTACAAACGAAGCGGGTTTGGAAACCCGTTTTTTTGACGAATGTTACATAGACCAATAAGCTTCCAGACTCCAAGCTTTTTAAATTGTATCAACTCTTCCGGCGTAGCTTCAAACTAGCTTTCCTCCTGAAGAGCATCCTTATATGTCTTTTGTTCAACCTGTGAAATAAAGCAACTATGAGAAATAGTATCTTGAAGTGGTGCAACTTTTGTGTAAAAGTAACTTAGACCCTTATTGATCTGATTTTGCGTTTTTACTCTAGTTGGCATCACTTCATTAGAGACATTCACTTCACTTTCCAGATTTGTAACATTCTGTTCAGCAACCTGCTCACTTGTTAAAGCTTCAATCTGATTGCTAGGACCTGCAGATTGATTTAGAAAACTTATGATCTGCTTAGAACCTTCATCGGAGTTGGATCCTTCATTGTGATATGTAGGCTCTCCATCAGAATCTGAATGATTTGATTGATCGAAAGATGTTGTTCTGTTGTTTACAACTGGTTCGACGATGGGTTTTGGTTGAGAATTGCTCGGACTTGCTTCAGATGAGTTTGTGCTATCTTGAGGTTGTCAAATCACCAATGGTCTAGGAACTTGTTCTTGATTAGACGTTTGATGTTGTTGATATAACAACACAAGTTCTTCATCTGTTGGTTCATCTGGCAGGTCAAAAGAATTCCACAGACTCTCATAGTTAAACATCCAAGAATCACCAGGCTTCTGTGTTGGAGACGTGTATTTCTGACGGTCAACATGTTGAGCTAGAATAACCCGGTTTAAGCTAGTTAAACTCTTTTCCGAGGACTAGCGTATCCCATGAAAAATCCCTCTATAGATTTAGCGCCTAACTTATCATCTGGGTCAAGAACCGTACACGGGGATCCAAATGACTCCAAAAACTTAAAATTAGGTTTTCGTTGTTTAAGCAGCTTGAAACACGTTTTCCTGTGAGCCTTGACTATTGAAACCCTCTTTCACGTGTAACAAGCAAAGGCAACGGCTTCACTCCAAAAGCTTACTGGTAACTTTGAATCACCGAGCATCATGCGTGCTATTTCAATGAGAGTGCGATTCTTCCTTTCAGCTACTCCATTTTGTTGCGGAGTGTTGGGGCGCTGAATTCGTGAAGAATACTTTTAGCATTATAGAATTCGAGCATCCTGTTGTCTTTGAACTCCATACCATTGCACTACCTATTCTTTTGATTGACAAATGGTATAATTTCTCTCTGAAGAGGATCATTAGATTTTCAAACGTTTTGATTTTACACTCCAGAAATAGAACCATGAGAATCTCGAGTAGTCATCAGTCACAACAAGGCAATATAGATCACTAGATATATTTCGAACACTAAACTGACCCAAACAAATCCATATGTAACCTTTCCAGTGGCAGCTTTATAGAGTTCAGAAGTTTTCTTGGATGAGATATCTTGTGCTGCTTCCCCTATTTGCAGCTAAGACAATCGTCGTTCAAATGGAAACTTTTAAGATTAACACCCTTCACTAGATTGTTGTGTATCAGATTGTTCATCTTTCGTACGTGGATATGCCTCATCTTTCGATGCCATAAGATCGACTCCTTCTCTGTTGCCTTTGTTACAAAACATTGACCGATTTTAGATGTAGTGGATGCAACGCTCATGTCAAGGACATAGAGATCATTTTCTCGTGGAGCTCGCATGAGGATTCACTCCTCGGGAATTTTGAATCCCGGCTTCAGAATGAGGCATTCTTTATCACTGAAGTGAGTTGTGAACTTCTTATTGCAAATCTGCGAAATGCTCAGCAAATTGTTCTCTAATTCTGCGATGTAGTTGACTTTATCAAAAGAAACCATGCTGTTTGTGAGAATTCCTTCACCAATTATTCGACCTCCTTATGTACCCGCAAACCCTACATAGCCTCCTCGAATTGCTTTTACATCATATAATAAGGCTAGCATTCCTATCATGTGTCGAAATGCTCCGTTGTCCATTATCCACCTTGAAATGATTGAACTCAGGAGCCCCTGCACATGCAATTAAACAAATTACTTGAATAGCGAAACCCAAGCCACATTGGTCTTGGGTGGGTTTGGAATTTCAAATTTCGGTTCACGAATGATTTTAATTTCTTTCATGACTTCAACACCCTGTCCAACCTTTGACTCACTTTTATCTTTGTTTTTGGTTTGCACAGTGGTTGTCTTCACAACTGCAAAAGATGGTTTTGATTTAGCCAACCAAGTTTGTGCCTTTGAATATGCCCTTTTTGGGTAAAATTTTGAATCCTTTTAGTCGTTTTTGGTTGATGATTCACCAACTTCAAAGTTTGAAAAGTTTGCAATTGTTGGCTTCACATTTTTTATGGATTCATTGTTTCTTTTTAAGATCTGTGTTGGCACAAACTCAGGGCCTTTTGTTTCACATCTTCTGTATACTGTCTCACACCATAAACAAGTTTTGGATTGTTTTGAGAACATTGTTATGCAATCTGCCCGACTTTGTTGCATTTTTTGCATATCTTACCATCGTTTCCAACAGAGGAATCTAAGGCCTGTTCACGGCGTTCCTTTTCCCTCTTAAACTCATCATTTGATTGTTTACCCAAACTCTCTTTCTCATTCACCGTACTTGTTCCAAAAACAAACAGCTTTCCTTTTATAATTTGGTTTTGGAAACCTTTTGTCATTTTTTCTTCTTTTCATACCCCAAACCTTTCCTCTTGTTCTCAGGATAATCCCTACCCTTCTTATAGTAATTATTGTAAACTCTTTTTGGTTTGGAATAGAATGAAGCATCTTGTTTTTCAAGATCAGAATGACTAACTTCAACCAGCTTGAAAAATTTATCAACTCGATCAAAATTTACATTTGAATTGGAAATTCTTCATCAGAATACAGTTTATCTGATACATTCATTTTGTAAATTACCACATTTGGATCATCACTTAAACTGTTTTTTGATGATGAAACATAATTCTTATGAAAGCTTTCTTCATTTTCAGAATATGAAGTTGATTCAGATTTTTCAAGATTTGACTCAGCACTTTCAAACTCAGTGCTATCAGACTCATTTCCCAACACATTTTCGACAACAGTTTTAACAACATCTGATTGACATTCATAGGTTACCTCAATGTTTTCCGGCAGCTCATCCTTCTTTTGTTCACTTTTAAGCTTTAGATTAAGCGCCTTTTCCACCCCATCTGGATATTTTTTACCATACTTGTTCCACATTGGGGGTGGACATTGATTATAACCCAAACTCTTGCTTTGTTTTTCAGATTCATTTTCTTCCTTTTCATTTTTTTGAAGTTGCTGTGGAAGAATATGATCAATTATGTATGAGGACGTAACTAATCAACAATTTGTTGACTCGTTGAGACTCAATCTTTATGGCTTCAAGTTCAGTTTTAGCTTAGCAATGGTATCTGTGTGAATATTAATCGCCATTTGTTTGTCCATTACTGTAGCTTTTAACATTGATTTTATTGCCATGTCCTCTCTACTAACTTCTTGAAACTGTTTGATTGGTCTGCTTAATTTATCATAAGCAGCTTTTGTGTTGTCTGTATATTTTTTAATTTTTTTAAGTTGTAATTCCTTTTCTGAGCATTCCTTGCATGGCTCTAGGCATTTCGTGCATGGTTTTTCACTTTCTTTAATCACAACCTTGACCTCTTTGACTGACTCAACGATCGACTCTTTCATTCTCTCTTTACTCTGTACAGGAACTACCTCTTGCATCTTATCCATCATTGC
The DNA here is from genome assembly GCA_947069175.1 of Scalesia atractyloides. Taxonomy (NCBI): domain Eukaryota; kingdom Viridiplantae; phylum Streptophyta; class Magnoliopsida; order Asterales; family Asteraceae; genus Scalesia; species Scalesia atractyloides. The sequence goes on from CAMTDV010000023.1 coordinate 78,347,686, forward strand.
TTTGTCGGCTATTTTCTTCAATTTTTTGCATTATTCTCCTTCGTAACATCGATAATTTCTTCAATTGGCTTCTTGGATTCTTCTGGTTTAGATACACGCTAGTATTGACTTGATCCACCAAAGAAACCTACAAAAGAATTATAGACATCAGAAGGAATTACAGTTTTAAATGCATGTTGAAGTAAATCTTCTTCGGCACACTGTTCATAGTAAATCGCCTCAGCACATTCTTCAACAGTAAGGTCAGTCGTTTCATCAAATACTATCTCACTTTCTTCCATCGAGCTCTCCTCGACCACCTCATCAAACACTGGTTCTTCAACTATTTCAGCAAGCAGTGCCAAATTTTCCTTTTCAGGAATATAGTCATTCGAGTTAAAACCCTCATCTTCCTAAGCCACCATGAGTGCTTTTGATTTGGCCGAACCATCCTCAATCACAACCATCATGGTTGATGTCTGAGGAGGAGAAGTTTTATGGTATATTTCTTTCTTGTAGTAATCTTCACCGAATAGATTATGATTACCCTGCACTTCTCGATTCGGGCACTCTCTTTTAAAGTGTTCTTTCTCTCGGCACTTAAAACATGTCACCTTTGACTTATAAAAACCCAACTTTCCATCCAAACCTCCCAAACTATTATGCCCTGTTATTTCTATGAAACGCTAAGCTCTTCTAACTATACAGGCCATACACCATTTCATGTCGACCAGTTCTAATTCTTCGGGGTCGATTTAATAGTAATCCTCTTTGGTCATGTTCAAATTCCCGATCTTACCAGCCACCAGGCCTCATATGATTCAAGTACTGATGCGAGTAGAGCCATGTGTTGTACTGTTGTTTGTTCGTTGAAGTTCTGTGCATTTTCCAAGTTGACAGCTATGTTACACTAAAGAATTTTCTAAGTAGGATTAGACTGTTTGTTTTGGCAGTTGTTGAAATTAGAGCTTTGGATGATTGTGGGGTAGTTGGAGTATTTGGATCGTAACTTTGGAATGAGGTAAAACTAGTATTGCAGCTTGATTGATTTGGAACATTCATCGAGTTGTTAGCACTAAATGTCGTTTGTATCTTCGGGCTTTGAATGTTGACAGGTGTACTTCCCTTGTAGTACAAATTAATATCCTGTTGTGCATGCGCTCCTCTAGATTTCACCATCTTTTGCAATTCTAGTTCATGAGCCTCAAGCTTTTCAATGAATTTTGCTAAAGTCATAGTGTTGTTGCCGTAGTCTGGACTATTCTTGATAATTGTAAGATATGTTGACCACTCACCTCTGGCAAAGCTTATGCCAATTTATCTACCAGATCTTCATCATCTTTGTTAACACCCAAACACTTCATTTCCACCATGAAGTGACAATGCCTCTCTATGAGCTGTTTCATCGTTTTACCCTTCAATGGATGAAAGATATCGAATTCTTTCTTAAGCAGTGATTGTTTCCTCTTGATCATCTGCTTACTTCTTTGAAATTTAACCTTTAGAGCATTCTAGAAGGTTTAAGCGGTGTTATCATGTTGTAACAAAGTGAAAATATCTTCTTTAATGGCCAGTTGCAATATGTTCATCATCTTTTACTCACGCTTGAATAAATCCTTCTCTTGATCGTTGTATTGCATTAAAACTTTCTTAAGACCAATTCTCCCACCGAAACCTTATAACCTTCCTCAATTGTGTACCAGTTCTCAAGGTAGTTTGTCTTTACCTAGTTTGTAAACCGTTCATGCCAACCTTTATAATCTTCAAGATACATTAACTTTCACGGCTTAGCCATAGTGCCCATTTCATTGTCTAGGCTTAGGTTCTGGGCGGCTACGGTTGTAAAAATTTTCATCCTTTTTTAACGAAAAATTTGTTTAACACTTGTTTTGTGCGAAATGGAATTCATGCGATGTGACACTTCATCCGAAGTGGGCATAGTATTTCCCAAACACAACTTAGGTCACTTCGTACGAATTTGTACACACTTCGTGCAAAGTGATTAAAAACAATTTTAAGCTCCTTAGTGTGAGTTGTCACTTCGTACGAAGCAGCTTGTCACCTCGTGCGAGGTGATATTGTCGATTCATACGAAGTGTTTTCATAGTTTCGTGTTTTTTGCAATTTTCGACATGAATTCAGTTGATTTTAGGTTTGAAACTTTCAAGGGTTTGTTTAAATTGTTTTAACATGTTATATTTCAAAATTAGTCCAATTTGTCCATGAATTCGTTCAGATCTGATAAAAATAAGAATAAGGAGTAGAAGAAAAAGTCTTCAATGGCTGAAACTTGATCAATTGTCTTCAAATCAGGCCTCCAGGCTCTGACACCACTTGTGGGAGGATCGGCTCTCCTCTGAAAGCACAGGACCTGACTTGAGCTAATTAACGTGTGCGGAATTCATCATTAACTAGTTGACAATGATAAGATATATTGTTTCAATGCCTCTACTTCATTAATATGGAATAAACGTTTACAGATCAGAGACAAAACTGACAGGGCTTCGCCTTACAATCAGAAAAGCAGCTAAGCACTCAACACCCCTGTTAAGCTATTTATAGACATGGCAGCTTCGCACAAGGGTGTTTTGCCACTTCGTACGAGGTGCACTTCGTACGAAGTGGCATATAAACATACAAAACGACATAAAATCTAACACTTAAGCCCTATTACATATACGACATGACCCTAAGACATAGGCTATTGACATTCTGCACCAACATATGGTAGATGCATTTACAAGTTATAGATGATTAGGATATGATGACCATTCATTAGATACTTGTAGATAAGCATGCATGATGGTGAAATGATAATAAGTTGGTGAACTTGAAATGTTATGATGAAAGTGAGTTAAAACAGAATATGAACATTAAAAATGATGCACTTATCCTCTTCTTTTCTTCTTATGGGTGCATTATACCCATTGGAAGCTTTTGCATAAAAGGTGAAATTGAAGCTTTCTTTAAAATAGAAGATCCAGCAAAAAGAGACTTCCCTTCCTTGATGGGGTATCGAAAGCCTAGGAACATAGATGAGTATCTTAAACTAAAGGCTAGACAGGCTGAGCACATAGCAAAAGAAAATCAAAAGATAAAGATGACATGGCTTTACAACTCTCCTTACAGTTTCAACTAAGCAAAGTCAGAAGCATTGAAGAACTTGCTAAGGAGCTAAGTAAGTCTGTTTCTGAACAGCCAACCACTGATGATCCAAAATTGAAAGAAGATTATCTGGGATCATGTCATGAAGCATAAGCCTTACAAAGCAACAAGGGCACAATTTAAAGGTTGGTCAACTAATGAGCTTAAAGAAGAAATTGAAAGAATTCATTCTATGCTCAAATATTCTTCAAAGAAGCCTACTCCTCCAGTTTGGAAAAAAAGGCCAAAACTAAAAGCCAAGACCATGCTCTGAAGATTAAGAGAATGAAAGCCGAACTTGTTAATGCTTCGTATGGAACAACAAGGCAGATTCTTGATGGCCTGAATCTAAAGTGGTAGATAGCTACATGAGGTTGGAAGAATTACGAAAAGGGATCCTCTGTTCTAAGAAAGCCAATCTATGACCAAACTACCTCTGCTCTTAACCAGACCCTTGCTCCAAAAAGATTAACTTCGACCACCAGCTTGTCCACCACTGCCTTGAATCAAGCAAAGAGGCAAAAGCAGGTAGAAGAAGAAGATTTAAAGATGCATGAAGAACTGAGAAAAGAGGAAATAAAAAATCAACTTTTGTTTCATACAGATGTGTAAGTGATAAACTTAGAGCCTCACTCTCAACACTTGTACGCAGACCAACATCACCAAACTCATCAAAAATAACCCACTCCCAAGAAAACCATCTGACTCAAAAATTCTAAAATGGAAGTCAAACAAAGACAACCCTGAATTGACGTTGCTCAGGTCAGATGGTAGACTTCGAAAGATAAAGATGGAGGATGCATATGGTCTGGATGCAGCTAATCTTCAAGACTTGCTGAATCTTGAACTCGAAAGGGATGTAGAAGACATGATTGCCCTGGACTTTGAACTTCAACTCAAAGGCCAAATAAGGGAATCATTGATGAAAAATAAAGATTAGAAATAAAGTTAGTTTTGGCATCATCTGTTCTACGGGGAGATTGTTGGGATGAACTACAAAGAACAGGCGATAGAAAGCCAAAATATACCACAATCACTCTGATCCAAATGATAATGTAACATCTGCCAAGTCAAGCTCTGCTGAAGACTAAATGTTCAAGGTCTGCCATAGCTAAACTCTGTTGAAGATAAGCTCTATTGAAGACTTAAGCTAAAAGGTCGGCCAAGACAAGCTCTGCGAAGATCAAAGCTAAAGGTCTGCATGGCAAAGCTCTGCTAAAGATCAACAGAGGATGCATCATCAATGTTTTCTATCAGTCCTTGTAATGTTTAGCGTTTAGCAGTGGCTAGCTTAGCAGATGTGATTTGTTTGTTATCTTTGTTAAGTGTCACTTTCATGCTGATATCATAATAAGATTCTCAGTGGTTAGGATTGTAGTATAAATAGAACAGTACCTGTATTGTTCTATTTGATCTCTCCATCTATTATCAATCGAATCTATCTTTATTACATTTTGTACGAACAAATCAGTGATCTTAGGCTGGGGGAGATTATGAGTCATATGCAAGTAATCATAATTACGAAAAGCATGACAATCTCTCAACTGTTGTGAATCAAAGTTCTTCTATTCCGCTGCAAGTTCATCTGATTTATATTATTTCATTTACCACTTTGGAACTTTCACAAACAGTTTTAAAACTCAGATCTTAACAATTGGTATCAGAGCTTGATTTCCAAAAGTCAAGTACCAAAGAATCCTGAAAATTATTCCGAGCAAGATTTTCAAAAGATCGAGCTAGATGCAAAGGCATTTAGCATCGTGGCCTCTGCATTGCCAAACGATATCTATGCTGGCCTGTTGCATTGCAACCGTGCAAAGGAATTATGGGATGCTTTGAAGGAGAAATTCGATGGGACTGGGGAAGTGATTGAAAACAACAGAGACCTAATCAACAGTATGAAACGTTTTGTCATGTTAAAGGAGAGTCACTAACCCAACAGTTCGAACGTTTTAGCTGTCTCATTAGTGAACTTAAACTGGCGAATGTTACACTTGCAAATCGACTCTAAATAGTCATTTTTTAGACCATTACCAGACATATGGGACACTATAGCTTTCCATACTAGAAATTCAGTTGGGTTCAAAGAAATGAGCCTTACTCAGCTTCATGGTAGGCTCCTCACTTATGAGAGAGAGCTGAACTAGAAAAAGAAGCTACAAGAGTCTAGCAAAGTGATTGATGACTACACATTTGGTAGAACAGCTCTCTTTGGCCAAGAAGAAGTCATTGGCAGTAGTAAGGATCAGAGTTCTGATCATTTCATTGATATAACTTCTGGTTTCAATTCTGATCCTTACATACCCAATTATGCATTTGCTGCTAATGAGGAAAGCCAAAATTCTGACAACTTATGCTTTGAGATGAGTGACTTTCAACATTTTGATCCATCAGATTTGGAGGAGATGGACATTTTGCACCAGTTGGCTCTGTTAATTTTCAGGGCTAACAGGTATTATAAAGAACTGGTAGGAAGTTCACAGGGTTGCATGGAGGGACCAAAGTTGGGCTAGATAAATAAAAGATAAAATGTTACAAGTGTAATAGGCTAGGATACTTTGCTAGAGAATGTAGGTCTCAATCAACTGGACCATTTGTCACACATCCTAGCCCTAGACCTCAAAACACTGTCCATTATTCCCAATATACCCCTGCTCCTCACATGCAAAACACTGCTCACTATGCACACCCTGCTACCATTATTTCAGTCCAATATGTTCAAACCACTGTACCTCAAATTCAGTATGTTCCAGCACCAGCTCCTCAGCAGGCTTCATGCTCACCTTCCTTCATAAGGATAGACTAGGATTAGTCCGGATTTTCCAGCCTTCTTCAAGATAGAAAGTTCGTCCAAAGAGCGCAGACAACCTGCACAACAAGTTGCTCAAACCACTGCTCAGGCAGAGGTTAATCAACAGAGCTTCTTTACTCAGAGCTTTGTTGATTGGAGTAGCTTACCTGAGGATCTTACTGATGAAAACTTTGCTCTAGTTTCAGACATTGAAAAGAAACAAAATGATTTTTGCTTTATGGCATTAGAGTCTAAGGTTGAGGGTGTTGAATTTGAGGAGGTGGGATCTAAATCTATTGAGTCTAATGTTCATGATGAAACAGTGGTTACAAAAGAAAATGTTGATAAAGATGAGAAACCTCTGTCTGATCCATGGGAGGCTACTGTTTGTGAAGGATAATGTGATTGTGCCATGGTGGCTGCTTCTAAGGTATCTCCTCAGGTTCTAAAAGGCCTATGTTCAGATAAATGCATCATTGCTTTTGCAAACATAAAAGAGGCGAATGAAAACCTTAGAAATAAGATTTTAGAGGATGAATTGCAATTTAAAAAAATTTGAAAAGAGTTAAAATCAAAATTGCTTGAAAAGGATTCTGAAATCAGCAGTCTAAAACATGAAGCAAGCATAATCAAGGATCAACTCCAAACCATGATAGAAAAGTATCAGGTTTGTAAAAGGAGTTGGAATCCACCCAAATCACTTGTGAAAAATGGGTGGAGTTCTGCAAAGGTTATGAGATCTTATTGGAAAACCAAGTCAAAAGTAACATAAAATTTAGCATTGGATTCAAGAAAAATGACCAAGTTTCTGAAAATGTTACTGAAAATAATTCTGATGTGGTCGAAATTATTCCAACAAACTTGGCTGGTCAAGAAATCAAAGTCCAAGATAAAAAGGGAAATAAAATTGTTTTAGAAAAACATGAGGGATCCTCAACTTTTGAGGAGATTGAAAAATATCAATTCAAACCCACATGGTTTGATGAATGTGACATTCTTGAAAATTTCAAACCAATGGAATTTACAACCACTGATAGTGTCAAAGCACCAAAGTCTAGAATTATTCCCATTTTAAACTTACCAGTAGATGTTAAAAAATCTGCTGACAAAAAGTCTGAAAAGGGAAAGAAGAAAGAAAATATCAAAAACTTGTTTTGTGATTTTTGATTTCTGTGAAAAGAAGAATCATGTTACTGAAAACTATCTTCTTTTAAAAGCATATGACATTAACAAAACAGGTGAGATCATTGATTCTCCAAATTGCAAAATCTATAATAAAACAAATCATAAAACTCAAGAGTGTGTTTATCTCAAAAACTTTGATGTGAAAAGAGTGAGTATAAATCCAAAACACTTGAGAGTTCAAAGACAAGTGCTGCAAAAGGAAAGTCTAACAGACTTCTATGTCTGTTGAAATATCTGTTACCAAAGCACTAAACAAAACCTCAGCTCCTAGAGAGGTACAAGTAACAGATGCTCCACCTACCAACCAGTACCCAAGAATGGCCAACCAATTTACCAAAAGGTACCTCTTAGTTATGAGAGTTATAAAAAGCTTTCTAAACCAAAAGTGAATAGGCATCCTCATAGATACTATCATCTTACAAGAGATGGGCCTCAACAGATGTTACAAAGATCTGTTCAAACCTCTGCTCATTCTTCCAAATTTGAGGCTGGAATGTTTGAGACCCCTTCCAAATCCATTCTGGCTTTGGAAACCCAACTGAACTAATTATTTACCATTGTGCAGGGAGCTTCTACTTGTCTTGATAGTTTATGGTATGTAGATAGTGGAGGCTCTAGGCATATGATAGGATGTAGAGCCCTTCTCATAGAATTTATGGCTCATGGAGGGGGTGATATATCCTTTGGTAATAATTCAAAGGAAAGGTACTTGGGTCTGGAACAGTTCAGGCTAGGAAGCTCAAATTTGAAAATGTCAATCTTATCGACAATCTGAAATTTAATCTTCTTAGTTTTTCATAAATGAGTGACAGTTGCTATGGGTCATTCTTCACTAAGAAAACTTGTCAGATTGTCGGGCCAGAAGTGGTTAAAAAGATTGATCAAATCATAGCCGAGATCAAAGCACAACTTGTTGCTCATAGGAGTGGCAATGTGTATGTGGTTGATATGTTGAAAGATAATCCAATGACTGATGCTTGTTTGTTCTCAGCTGCCTCTAACAAAGAGATAGAACTATGGCACAAAAGACTTGGACACACAAATCTGACAACTATCACCACACTTTCTAAAAAGGCCTTGTAAGAGGCTTACAACAAAAACTTTTCACAAAAGAAGAACATTGTTTTTCCTATTTAAAAGGAAAACAACACAAAAGTTCTTACAAGCCAATTGGTGAGTCTAAAACAAGTCAATGTTTACAATTGTTACACATGGACTTGTTTGACCCTGTAAAAATCATGAGCCTTAGTAAAAAGAGATATTGTCTTGTTATTGTTGATGATTTTCAAGTTTACATGGACTTACTTTATGCACTCTAACGATGAAACTGTTGGAATCTTGCAAGGATTTGTAAAACAAGTTGAAAAGCAATTTGACATGCCAGTAAAAGTCTTCAGGAGTGACAATGGCACAAAGTTTAGAAATAAGGAGCTGGATGAGTTCTGTGTGTCAAAAGGAATTGTAAGGAGTACAGCATCCCAAGAACACTAGAATAAAATGGGGTGGTTGAAAGGAAAACCAAAACTTTAATTGAAGGTGCTAGAACTATGCTTGCAGACTCTGGTTTACCCTTGTCCTTTTGGGCAGAGGCTGTAAACACTGCTTGCTATGTTCAAAACAAACTTTTAATCAACCCCAGACATCAATCCACTGCTTATGAAACTCTGTATAAGATCAAACCACTGATCTCCTATTTCAAAATCTTTGGTTGCCCATGTTTTATTTTGAACTTAAAAGATTTCATTTCAAAATTTGCAGCCAAAGTAGACTGTGGTTATTTTCTGGGATACTCAACCACTACCAAAGCCTACAGAGTTTTTAATGTCACACCCCGACCCGCAGCGGAATAAAAGTCGGGGCATGATTGGGTTATCACCAAAGCTCATGATATTTACTAAGAAGTTTCATATTTATTAAATTCAAATTAAAATTTAAATATCCAACAAAGATTTCATACAAACACAATAAAAATCTAAATGTTTGTTCCAACGAAATAACTTGTTTATTCTTCTAGGCCATCCTAAGTGTTTCTTTCCTCAACTTGATCACCTGTATCATGTGTAAAACAGAGAAAATTTTGGGTCAACAAAAGTTGGCGAGTGAACCTTGATAAAACATTTAAATAATTGCTTATTATGTTTATTAAAGAAAATTGTTCATAAATCACATGTGAGCAAATATATATATTATATAACCAATCACAAACCACATTGAATGAGTATATGACATGAATGATGATGTATCTGAGATCACGACTCAATCAAACGGAGCCGATCTAATGAGTCACCTGATGCTCAACCCGTATCCCACGAGGAACTGATGGGCCTAATGAAATGAGTGCACTGAAATGATAAAATGAATCCACATATAAACCACCCTACAAGCAACACACATTTGATCACGAAATGATATAAGCACAATTGTTTAAATAAAATAAAAAAATGATACGACACATGATACACCCCAAAACGTGATTAAAACGGGGAATTTGTAGAGATTCGCTCACAGTGGGTGCGTATTCTTGGTTGATGATGAGTGCGCACGAGTTGGGAATTTGACCGACGAAAGAGTACTAACCTAAAATAACAACGCGATAACTTGATAAATAAATAAGCTAACTTTTTGATTAAAAACCTTTGTTTAGATTTTTAAGTTTATTTTTGTGATTTTTTATTAATATTTTAAACCCTTGTAATTTAGGTATTTTTTTATAAATTTTTCTTTTAATATAACTATAGAATAAATAAATAAATAAATAAATACATAAAATAATAAATAAAAAAATTGTCAGTCTGACAACGTCTGTCAGGCCGGCCGAACAGTGGAACTCGTATGCGCGTGTGAGGCTCGAACTCGCGACCTCTCGTTCGTGTGCACGCAGCTCTTCCAACAGAGCTACGTGTCTAACCCGTAAGATTCTGGATTTTAAATATTCTTATACACATTTTAGGTTTATTCAAATTTAATTAAGTTTAAAAAGGTTATACTGGATCGAACCGGACGCGCATCAAGGGTTTCGAACCCGGACCTTGGTGGTGTTTTGCACCCAGCCCAACCAACTGGGCTGGGTGTCTAACCCGATAACTCTTGTGTTTTAATTACATTTGTATACATACTGCCACTGATATATTTCATTCAAAATAAAAACGGTTATGTGTATTTATGCGGTCATGAGCCGGATTCGAACCAGGGACGTGAAGGTCGTGTTTTGCACACAGTCCACCGCTAGACTGTGTGTCTAACACCGGTTAAAACTTAGATTTTAATTACATATAACCCGTAACCCACTTCATCTTCTTCATTCAAACTCTTTTACCCAGAACATCCACCCGCCTAAAACCTTTCTCCAAATTCCCTTAAACGATTAAATGAGATAATTAAGATAATATTATAACAAAGTATCAAGAAATTCTACCGAATTGCTTTAATCGGCGGTGACTGATTTCGGCTCCTGCTGTATTCCGACGAACAGAGGATTCCGGCGACAGAGGGGGAGGGTTATAGAGTGGAGGAATAAATTGAAAGACTGAGCGATTTTGGATGAGGGGGCTGCATTCGGTATTTATAGAGTGGCGCTTGGGTTCGGTTTTAGGAAACACGTTCTATGATTTGCCAATCGTTTGCGGAGATGACAGCTATTAGATTGAAGTTTGCCAAGAATAGCCGCAAGCCAATTGTCAGAAAGTTCAAATGAAAAAGGAAAGGCGCGTTGCGAGGATTCTGGTTATCTGAAGGTTTTCCCACCCGAGTGTATGTGTAGATATATATGTTGTTATGCTGAATCAGATACAACGAGTACATGTAGTCCAGTGGTGTTGGTGGTGTGTGTGCATCCGGGGAACCCGGGTTCGATTCCCGGTTCACCCATTTTTTTAAATACTGATTTTCTTTATTAAGCCTTTTGAATTATTATAAGTATTTATTATTTAGTTGGTTTATTTTATTTATTTAATTTATTACATAAATTCTTTAAACTTTATTTATTTATGTATTTATATATATATTTTTTAACATTGCTTTTCATCATTGTATATAAGTAATATTGTAAACAATAAATTAATAACCGAACGACGTAAATAAATACACTTTTATTGATAAATTGGGGCGGGTTTTCGAAACCCGATTTACACAAATGTTACAGTATCCCCTACTTTTAAAAATTTCGTCCCGAAATTTAAGTAGTAGTTGTGACCGGAAAAAGATGCGGGTACTTTTCACGCATTGAGTCTTCACGTTCCCAAGTAAACTCGGGTCCGCGCTTTGACTCCCAACGTACCCTGACGATTGGAATACGACTTCGCCTCAAGCGCTTCTCACCGAAATCCATGATTTCTACTGGTCTTTCAACGAAGTGCATTGATTCATCGACTTGAATGTCTTCTAGAGGAATATGGAGGTTTTCGTCGGCGAGGCACTTTTTCAAGTTTGATACTGGAACGTGGGATGTTTCTGTTGAGTTCTTCTGGTAGGTCAAGCTTGTAGGCTACAGGTCCTACTCTTTCGAGTATCTTGAAAGGTCCTACGTAGCGTGGTGCTAGCTTGCCCTTTTGGCCAAAACGAACCACTCCCTTCCATGGTGATACTTTCAAAAGTACTTGATCACCAACACAAAACTCCAAGGGCTTTCGTCGTTTGTCAGCATAACTCTTTTGACGACTTTGAGCCGCTAGAAGATTGTTTCGAACTTAAAGGATTTTGTCGTTGTTTCTTGAATCAATTCAGGTCCGGTGATTTGCGCTTCACCAATTTCGTGCCAACATACTGTAGATCGGCATTTACGACCATATAAAGCTTCGAAAGGAGCCATGCCGATACTTGAATGATAGCTATTGTTGTACGAAAACTCGGCTAACGGTAGATGAGCGTCCCAGTTCCCTTTGAAGTCTATGACACATGCTCGAAGCATGTCTTCAAGGGTTTGGATGGTGCGTTCAGATTGACCATCAGTTTGAGGGTGAAAGGCGGTACTAAGATCTAAGCGTGTACCCAAAGCAGTTTGTACGGCTGGCCATGTGCGTGAAGTGAAACGGCCATCACGGTCTGAAATGATGCTTAACGGTACACCATGACGGATTACGATCTCGTTGATGTAGATACGAGCTAACTTCTCGTTCTTGAAGTCCTCGCGAATCGGATTGAAGTGAGATGATTTTGTAAGGCGATCGGTTATTACCCATATGGTGTCATACCCACTGAGGTGCGAGGTAACCGGTAATGAAGTCCATGGTTATGTTTTCCCACTTCCATACATGTACTTCGGTTGGACTAGAAGTCTTGAAGGTCTTTGATGTTCAAACATGTAAGGCACTTGGAAACAAAAACAGCGATATCCTTTTTCATGCCAGGCCACCAGTAGGTGTATCGTAGGTCTTGATACATCTTATCGGCTCCTGGGTGTACAGAGTATCGTGTTTTGTGTGCCTTATTCATGAGGAAATCACGAAGGTTGTCGCGATCGGGAATCCATATGCGGTTTAAATAATATAGAATACCGTTGGATTTGGTTTCAATTTTGAGTTCAGCTCCACATGACAGTTCATCGCGTACGTCATTTTCCGTTACAGAGATATGTTGAGCTGCCCGGATTCGATCCTTGATATCGGTTATGATTTGCGAACATAGAAGACAAATAGAGTTCGCATATCCCTTTCGACTGAGTGCATCAGCCACCACGTTGCCTTACCAGGATGATACCGAATCTCACAGTCGTAATCGTTGAGCAGTTCGACCCATCTTCGTTGCCTCATATTCAACTCTTTTTGATTGAAGATATGCTGGAGACTCTTGTGGTCAGTGTATATTTCACACTTGGTACTGTAAAGATAATGTCTCCATATCTTGAGAGCGAACACAACAGCTCCAAGTTCCAGGTCGTGGGTGGTGTAATTTTTCTCATGGATTTTGAGTTGTCTAGAGGCATAGGCTATCACCTTTCCTCTTTGCATCAATACACAACCTAGACCTTGCCCTGATGCATCGCAATAAACCACAAAGTCATCTCAACCCTCAGGGAGTGTAAGGATAGGTGCGTCACAAAGCCTTTGCTTTAAAGTTTGGAATGCCTCCTCTTGCTTAGGTCCCCAAATGAAGGGTTTTCCCTTGTGGGTCAAGGCCGTGAGCGGAACGGCGATACGGGAAAAATTGGCAATGAAGCGTCGGTAGTAACCAGCCAAGCCAAGAAATGACCTAACTTCGGTAGGGGTACGTGGCACTTGCCATTCTTGTACTGCCTTGATTTTCGAAGGATCGACATGAATCCCTTTGTCATTGACGACATGACCAAGGAATTGTACCTCTCTTAACCAGAATTCGCATTTTGAGAACTTAGCGTAAAGCTTTTCAGTCCTTAAGAGTGTAAGAATGAGTCGAAGGTGTCGCTCATGATCAGATTTTGACTTGGAGTAGATAAGAATGTCGTCGATGAAGACTATGACGAAACGGTCGAGTTAGGGTTTGCATACCCTATTCATTAAATCCATGAAGACAGCGTGGGCATTGGTTAAACAGAAGGGCATAACCATGAACTCGAAATGACCATAACGAGTTCGGAAGGCAGTTTTTGGAATATCTTCTTCGCGCACTCTAAGCTGATGATAACCAGAACAAAGGTCGATTTTGGAAAAACAGGTGGGCCTTGAAGTTGGTCTAGAAGGTCATCAATACGAGGCAGTGGATAGCGATTCTTAACCGTCAACTTGTTGAGTTCTCTATAATCAATGCACATGCGAAACGTTCCATCTTTCTTCTTCACAAAAAGAACAGGCGCACCCCAAGGCGATGAGCTAGGACGTATGAATCCTTGGTCAGTCAGCTCTTGCATTTGACTGGCCAACTCTTACATCTCGGATGGGGCTAACCTATAAGGAGATTTTGCGACCGGTGTAGCGCCAGGCACAAGATCGATTCGAAATTCGACTTCTCTCACAGGAGGAAGTCCTGAAACGTCGTCGGGAAAAATTGCGGGAATTCTTTCACAATTGGAATATCTTCGAGCTTCCTCTCCTTGCCTTCCTTCTTGACGACGTGAGCTAGAAATGCGACGTAATTCTTGTGAAGATAACTTCGGGCTTGAAGGCAGGACATCAATTTGAGCCCTTTCGAAGGAGTTTCCCCAAAGATACGTAGTGTCTGACCGTCGGCGAGAGGAATACGAATGAACTTTTCATGGCACACCACTTCAGCGTGATGCAGGCTGAGCCAGTCCATGCCAATGTCGAAACTTCCCAATTTCATAGGAATGAGATCAATTGAAAAATCGTGATCATTTAGGGTGAGAGTACAATCGCGTATAATAGAATTTAATGAAGTGGGTTTTCCGTCAGCAATTTCCACCATCAGAGATTCAACGAGATTATCACGAGGTTGGTTAAGGATAGATTCGAATTCTAAAGACACAAAGCTCTTATCCGCACCAGTATCGAATAATATGGATGCATAACTACCATTAATGAGAAACGTACCGTTGACCACATTGTTGTCAGCCCTGGCTTGGTTGGTGTTGATATTGAAAGCTCTTCCTCCAGCAGGTGGAGGAGCTTGGTTAGCTTGGTTTACCGGGTTTGCTTGAGCTTGGACATGGATGATGTTCACCAGGCGTGGGCAAGTGTTCCTGAAGTGGTTTGGGTCCCCACAATTGAAACAGTCTCGCATGGATTGCATCATGGGTAGTTGGGTTGGTAGTAAGGTTGGGCTGCGAGTTGTGCAGGTGGTAGAAGTAAAGGTTGTTGGGCTTGGCCCACCATTTGATTTTGGGTTTGGGTTGGAGGTTGACTGCGGTTCGAGCGCTGAAGGGTACGACAGGTTTGGATGGTGTGACCCGCACGGCCACAACTTGTGCAATATTGGCAAGGGTTTTCAGGAGGGTGATGGTATTGGCAACGGTTACACTTTGGGTGTGGGCCAGTGTATGGCCTTTTGAATGGTGCGGCTGGAGGGGTGACTTGCATGATTGGAGCAACAGTGATGGGAGGGTTGGTTTGGGTGACAACAAAGTTCTTGCCATTTCGCTTTCTCTTACCAGCAAACTTCGAGGATGAACCTGAGTGGTTTGGAATTGGGGTCTCAATGGGTGTTTTCTTCTTCTCATCTTTAAATTTTCCATTTCGGATGCGATTTTCAGTGAGTTCCTTAGCTAACTCCATTGCGGCTTCGAGTGTTGCAGGCGAAGTGCTTAAAACCGAATCTTGGATTTTCGAGGGGAGGCCTCGAATGTATTGTTCAATTAGGCGGTATAATGGGGTGAAAGATTGGGGACCATCTGGTTCAACTCGAGAAATCTCTTATTGTATGAAGTGTGGTCTCCTTCCTTTTGTTTCAATGCGTGAAACTCGTCTTCTAGCTTTTTGATTTCGCTTCTTGGACAGAAGCTTCTCGTCATGATTTCCCTTAACTCTTCCCATGTTAAGGCCATGGCATCTTCAACACCTCGCTTACCCTTTTCCATGTTCCACCAGGTAAGGGCTACCCCAAACAATCTTCCAGTCGCGTAACGTACCTTACGGTCCTCGGGACAGTCGCAATTGAGAAATGTGTTTTCCATCTCCTCAAACCAGTGAAGGAGAGAGGTGACACCTTCAGTCCCTTCATATTTTGGGGGATCGCAGGACTTGAAGTGTTTATAGGTGCATTTGGGGGTTTTGGGAGGAGGGTTGGCGATGCTTTGGTCTTCTTGGTTGGGATAGTTGATGGGATTAGCGGTGAGAGCTTGCTGAACTTGTAGTACGATGTCAGGAAGTATTGCGGCCATTTGTTTAGCAATTTGCGTGGCCAAGCATTTGTTTGACTTCCCTGATCTTCTACCTCCACGTAATTTCCTAGCAGACATCTACAGGAATATGTATAGGGAGATTGTGAGTTCAAGAATTTCCTAGGTGTCATGTGTCGTAAAAAAAAAGAATGAAAACGACATAACTGAAAATAATTTAACTACATCCATAGGATGTCTTGGGTTTGCTCATGTTTGGGCCTCCAAATGTCCCCCATACCATTGCGTGTGTAGTCATGTATGCCCCCATGACTATTGGGCTTGGTAGGATTCACATTGGTGTCGACGGGTTAACACTCGCACCACCCGAATGAAAATCGTAAAACATGATTGCGAGATGTATGGTCGGAGGGTGTCCAGGTGTGGACACAATGACAGCTCAAAGTGGGGTTAGTTCACACGACGTTTGGTATAGCATGCTTTGGCCTAATAGGTCCTTCGTACTCTCATCGTTAGTCCCCAGGTAGGCAAAACTGGTCCTTTATTTTGGATTTATACGATTGCCAAGTCTAGACAGGATGTTCCGACTACCGGTACTCGTACCCTTCCAGTTACTACATGCCCGTCGTGAAAACTCACTTTGATGTGAATTGAAAAATATGGAAACATTGCAAAAATCTTTGAAAAGAGATAACGGAAATTGTGAAATTGTGAGGTGTGTGCTTTCATAGATATGATATGATATGAGGTATGATCTATGATGAGCATTGCATATTAACATGTACTTATGAGAATGTTTGCATAATGTTGTGTGTGAACATGAAACATATAAACATCATGAATTTTGCATGTAACACATAGACAATTTAAATCTAGTCAACTATAGTATAGGCTCTAAAGGTCTAATAACCTATCCTATATCCCTATAGTCACAAGCTCTGATACCAATCTGTCACACCCCGACCCGCATCGGAATAAAAGTCGGGGCATGATTAGGTTATCACCAAAGCTCATGATATTTACTAAGAAGTTTCATATTTATTAAATTCAAATTAAAATTTAAATATCCAACAAAAATTTCATACAAACACAATAAAAATCTAAATGTTTGTTCCAACGAAATAACTTGTTTATTCTTCTAGGCCATCCTAAGTGTTTCTTTCCTCAACTTGATCACCTGTATCATGTGTAAAACAGAGAAAATTTTGGGTCAACAAAAGTTGGCGAGTGAACCTTGATAAACATTTAAATAATTGCTTATTATGTTTATTAAAGAAAATTGTGCATAAATCACATGTGAGCAAATATATATATAACCAATCACAAACCACATTGAATGAGTATATGACATGAATGATGATGTATCTGAGATCAAGGCTCAATCAAACGGAGCCGATCTAATGAGGCACCTGATGCTCAACCCGTATCCCACGAGGAACTGATGGGCCTAATGAAATGGGTGCACTGAAATGATAAAATGAATCCACATATAAACCATACTACAAGCAACACACATTTGATCACGAAATGATATAAGCACAATTGTTTAAATAAAATAAAAAAATGATACGACACATGATACACCCCAAAAAACATGATTAAAACGGAGAATTTGTAGAGATTCACTCACAGTGGGTGCGTATTCTTGGTTGATGATGAGTGCGAACGAGTTGAGAATTTGACCGACGAAAGAGTACTAACCTAAAATAACAACGCGATAACTTGATAAATAAATAAGCTAACTTTTTGATTAAAAACCTTTGTTTAGATTTTTAAGTTTATTTTTGTGATTTTTTATTAATATTTTAAACCCTTGTAATTTAGGTATTTTTATAAATTTTTCTTTTAATAAAACTATAGAATAAATAAATAAATAAATAATTAAATAATTAAATAAAATAATAAATAAAAAAAATTGTCAGTCTCACAACATCTGTCAGGCCGGCCGAACAGTGGAACTCGTATGCGCGTGTGAGGCTCGAACTCGCGACCTCTCGTTCGTGTGCACGCAGCTCTTCCAACTGAGCTACGTGTCTAACCCGTAAGATTCTGGATTTTAATTATTCTTATACACATTTTAGGTTTATTCAAATTTAATTAAGTTTAAAAAGGTTATACTGGATCGAACCGGACGCGCATCAAGGGTTTCGAACCCGGGACCTTGGTGGTGTTTTGCACCCAGCCCAACCAACTGGGCTGGGTGTCTAACCCGATAACTCTTGTGTTTTAATTACATTTGTATACATAGTGCCACTGATATATTTCATTCAAAATAAAAACGGTTATGTGTATTTATGCGGTCATGAGCCGGATTCGAACCAGGGACGTGAAGGCCGTGTTTTGCACATAGTCCACCGCTGGACTGTGTGTCTAACCCGGTAAAAACTTAGATTTTAATTACATATAACCCGTAACCCACTTCATCTTCTTCATTCAAACTCTTTTACCCAGAACATCCACCCGCCTAAAACCTTTCTCCGAATTCCCTTAAACGATTAAATGAGATAATTAAGATAATATTATAACAAAGTATCAAGAAATTCTACCGAGTTGCTTTAATCGGCGGTGACTGATTTCGGATCCTGCTGTATTCCGGCGAACAGGGACTTCCGACGAACAGAGGATTCCGGCAACTGAGGGGGAGGGTTATAGAGTGGAGGAACAAATTGAAAGACTGAGCAATTTTGGATGGGGGGCTGCATTCGGTATTTATAGAGTGGCGCTTAGGTTCGGTTTTAGGAAACCGCGTTCTATAATTTGCCAATCGTTTGCGGAGATGACAGCTATTAGATTGAAATTTGCCAAGAATAGCCGCAAGCCAATTGTCGTTCAAATGAAAAAGGAAAGGCGCGTTGCGAGGATTCTGGTTATCTGCAGGTTTTCCCGCACGAGTGTATGTGTAGATATATATCTTATTATGCGGAATCAGATACAACGAGTGCGTGTAGTCCAGTGGTGTTGGTGGTGTGTGTGCATCCGGGGGAACACGAGTTCGGTTCCCGGTTCACCCATTTTTTTAAATACTGATTTTCTTTATTAAGCCTTTTGAATTATTATAAGTATTTATTATTTAGTTGGTTTATTTTATTTATTTAATTTATTACATAAATTCTTTAAACTTTATTTATTTATGTATTTATATATATTTTTTTAACATTGCTTTTCATCATTATATATAAGTAATAGTGTAAACAATAAATTAATAACCGAATGACGTAAATAAATACACTTTGATTGATAAATTGGGGTGGGTTTCGAAACCCGATTTACAAAAATGTTACATTTAACTCAAGGACTAGGTGTGTGGAAGAGACTCTGAATGTAAAGTTCAGTGAACTTTCTTTATTAAAAATCCCTGCTGAACTTTTTAATTTAGACAAATTCACTTTTGAGTATGTGTCTGTTAAGACTGACCATGCAGGTACACCATAGTCTCCACATCATGCTTATGGATATGGCATTGTGATTCCACAGTATAAAGCTACATCCACCATCAGAGGAGATGTTTGTCAACAACTGTGAAAACTCTGCCACTGCTGGATCAACCACTGCTGATCCTCAATCATCTGCCATTTCAACCATAACCCTGTTGATAAAAGTCCAACCACTGTGGACAAAAATCATCATGGTTTCACACCTATCTCACCAGTTCCTCCACCTCCACTTCATACAGATGTTGGTTCTTCAAAAGTGCTAACAGATGTTGGCTCAGATGATTCACATCTGCAACCTTCACCTCATAATGTCATCATTCCATACAAGGGAGATTTAATATACCTTAAAAACCATCCATCAGACCTTATCATTGGCAACATAAATAAAGGGGTGCTCACAAGAAGCCAATCCCAAAACATTTATCTTTTTGCTGGTTTTCTATCTGTCACACAACCTGTCAAGTACCAAGAGGCACTGAAAGACAATAGTTGGGTAGAAGCCATGCAGGAAGAGCTCCTCTAGTTTAAAAGACAACAAGTATGGGAACTTGCACCATTTCCAAAGGATGTATATCCAATTGGCACAAAATGGATCTTCAAGAACAAAACAGATGAGAGGGGCATTGTTGTCAAGGATAAAGCTAGGCTTGTGGTTCAAGGATATAGACAAGAAGAAGGCATTGATTATGACGAAACCTTTGCTCCAGTAGCAAGATTAGAAGCCATCAGATTGTTCTTAGCTTTTGCGGCCAACCACAACATCAAGGTGTTTCTGATGGATATCAAAAGTGCATTCTTGTATGGCAAAATCAAAGAAGAGGTATATGTTTGTCAACCTCCTAGCTTTGAAGATGCATTTTATCTTGATCATGTCTACAAGCTTAACAAAGCTTTGTATGGCTTGAAACAAGCACCTAGAGCCTGGTATGAAACTATCTCCACCTTTCTCTTGTCCATTGGTTTTTCAAGAGGTAAAATTGACAAAACCTTATTTTTAAAATGGAAAGGAAAGAATTTGATGCTTATCCAAATCTATGTGGATGACATCATTTTTGGATCCACGTGCACTGTCATGTGTGAAGAGTTTCGAAAACTCATGGCAGCAGAGTTTGAATTGAGTGCGATGGGTGAGCTCCAATATTTTCTTGGTCTCCAACTAAAACAGTTGCAAAATGGTACATTCATTCATCAAAGTAAGTATGTCAAAGAACTGCTTAAAAAATTTGATATGAATGATTGCAAACCCTGCAGCACACCCATGGCAACAGCAAAACTTTTCACTGATGAAGAAAAAGATGACTTGGTTGATCAAACTCTTTATAGAAGCGTGATAGGTTCTTTATTGTACCTAGCCGCATCAAGGCCAGACATCATGTTTGCAACATATGTTTGTGCCAGATCTTAGTCAGCACCTCGAAAGTCCAATCTCATTGCTGTAAAAAGGATATTCAGATACATAAAAGGTGCTCCCACACTTGGTATCTGGTATCTAGATAATGGAAACATTGAGCTTTCAAGTTTTTCAGACAGTGACTTTGCTGGATGCAACACCACAAGGAAGTCCACTTTAGGAGGCTGTCAATTCCTAGGCAATTGCTTAGTGTCTTGGTAGAGCAAAAAGCAGGCTGCAGTGTTAACATCCACAGCAGAGACTGAGTATATTGCTGCTGCAAGCTGAACTGCTAAACTCCTATGGCTTCAGAATCCGTTATTGGATTTTGGTGTAAC
This sequence comes from Scalesia atractyloides, assembly GCA_947069175.1. Taxonomy (NCBI): domain Eukaryota; kingdom Viridiplantae; phylum Streptophyta; class Magnoliopsida; order Asterales; family Asteraceae; genus Scalesia; species Scalesia atractyloides. The sequence continues at coordinate 78,368,651 of CAMTDV010000023.1, forward strand.
TGCTTTAAAGACTCCTTTTATGTTAGATAGTCAAGCAGCTGAAAACATCATTAAAAATCCAGTATCTCATTCTACCACCAAACATATTGATATCAGACATCACTTTGTGAGAGATTGCTATGAAAAAGTTTGATTTCTCTTCATCATGTTCCAACTAAAGATCAATTGGCAGATGTTCTAACAAAAGCATTAGATACATCTACCTTTGAAAGTTTGATCTCTAGGCTGGGAATGTTAAACATGGAATAAAAACAAATTTTTTGGGTTCCATATGTAAAAAGCTATGTTCAGGTGAATCAACTTTCATCCTTAAAAATTGTTGAAATTGATTTTTTTCAATCAATCTCAAAAGTCTGTTCACAACCATTGTTTCTCAAAACCTTTGCTTGGCATAAAAATCTATCCATTGCTCACAGTGTATCCTTTGTTCTTACTTCCACTGTTGGTGAAACCACTGTTTTCCCAATCCATTGATCATCTATCCTCTGATATTGTAAAATCACCGCTGCTGGTCTCCAGCAGAGGTTGCCAAACAACTGTCTTCCATGACTCAACAGAGTTTACACGTGCACAGATGATAGCCATCAGATCTTTTGGACGCTGCCACATCAGCATTCACTTTTCCCCTTTATAAACCCTGTTTCATCCAAACAGTGTTTCCACTTACCGTTTCTATTTCACATACAAATATCTTTTATAAATTTATCCATTACTCTTCTTCTTCTTCTTCTCAGAACCCTGATAACTCACCTTCTCACCATGAAACTAATCCTAAAAACTCCCCATAACTACCTTCCGATTTTTGAAAAAACCAACAATAATACCGCATTTCACTCCATGATCGATGTTCTACAAACATCATCATACAAAGATGTGTTACTTGCCACAACCCCCATCAACATCGAAACCCTCTGCCAGTTTTGGACAAACACTGAACTTCAAGTTCAGAACAAAAAGCCCTTTGCCATCACATCAAAGATTGGACAGTCACTGGTCCAAATCTCTCCTTCCACCATCTCCATCATTTTCGGTCTTAATGACCATGATGCCCCCACATCTTTCTCAAAGAAAGATTTACATGCCGAATTCATTGAGCGCGGATATGAAGGTCAGTTGTCTGGAATTACTATTATCAAATCTGAATTTCCCGCTGACATGAAATTCTTTTTCCATACCCTTTTACTCTGTTTGTCAGCCAAAACCACTGCTTTTAGTGATAAACCTTTAAACATTTAATACTTGGGTTATGATATTTAAACCCAAACTAAATTTAACTTTTCTCAGGTATTGTTTTCGGATTTGATTACAAACTTTAGTAATCTTAAAAAAGGGAAAAGCTTTTTTGATACATCCTAGGTTGTTGAGCTTTTATTTACAAAAACAAATTTATGTTTCTGATTTTCAACAAGGTGCCATCTGTGAAGTTTGTAGCCTTAAACATGGAACTTTTACTAGACTCTCAACACAAAAACCTACGGTGTTGAAAACCAAAACAACGGTGACTAAGAATAATCTGACATCTTTAACAAGAATTGTTTCCTTCATCGTTGCTGAGCCAACTACTCCTGGTGACCACAACACTACAACCACTGGCTGTGCAACCCACACCAGCCATCTCCAAAAAGAAACCCAACAAAACCACCAAGCCCTCCAAACGCCCAAAACGATAGCTCTGGGAGATGAGATCTCGGATGTCCTACCAGTGACAGCACAAAAGTCACTAATAACCACTGTTGCTACTTCCTCGCGACAGTTGGTTCAAAGATCTCCACCAGCTCAAGCTCCTCTTCTTTCCTCACAGAAGGAACAAGTTGTACACATAGGGACACCACAATATGAGGCAGATGTTTCAATCGAACATCTGTTCTCCAGCCCCTCTCCCAGGCTATGTCTCTTTTACTCCCTTACCCACTTCTCCAATACCACCCACCTTCATACTCTTGTTTGAGGCAATAGAGAAAAATCAGACACTGAGTAGTCCCTCTCAATCACCCATTACTAAGAGTCAACTTCTACAAATGACTGTGTCTACAACAACTCTATCTGCTAGCCCACAAACAATTGAGGAGGCTACACCCCAGGAGTTACTTGTAACTCTTGGTGGTAATTTAAATGAAGCAGCTACTACAACTGCGGCCACAACAGTGGCTCAGTTGAACAGTGGTTACATCAGTCAGACTTCCTTGAAGGCAACAACTGCTGAGGCTACAACAGTAACCTCTGAGCCAGTTGGAAGTCCACAGTACCACGAACAAGGGGCATTTGGTGCTGATTTCCTTGAGACTCCTCAGGATGATGCACCAAATACAACTTTCTCTGGTAGGAAATTGGATGATCCAATTAACTTAGGTGACAAATTACAATATCAGGAATTGACGGAGAGGATCTCTACCATGGAATCATCTATTGATTATATCAAATCCATGATGACTCAACTGCGACAACATTCTCAAAGTCAACCTTCTTCATCACTCTCTGCTGCTGAGCTATGGAATGTCATGCAACCATCTTTCTTGCTCAAAGACAACTTTGTGCTATACAGCATGAGAACGATATGAAGTTGATGAGAAATATGGTCGATGCTCGTTATATAGATACACAGGCTGATATTAGGGCCATCAAAGACCATTTAGTGCAGGTTACTGGCTCTGCCCCGGTTGTCATTCTCAAAGAAGATTATGCCAAAGGGGGAGAAAGATTCATTGCAAAAGTTGCAGCCTGATCCAACGGTCAAATCTAAGGTGCAACAACAACCATGTAATGTTGCAAGCTCTGCTGAGGCATCCAAAGCTTCTACTGGAAAAGAGATTAATGAAACTCTAAATTTGGAGGCCGAAAGGATTGCCCTTGAAAAGCAGAAGCGACAAGATACATTGGAAGCAAAGGCTCTTATGCTTATTGAAGAAGAAAAGGCTAAGCAGCTTGAAAAATAAGATGTTGGCACTTTAAAAAGAAAGAAATCTGCTAGAAAAGTCAGACAGTCAACTTCCACTCCTTCTTCAACAACTACTGTAGCCATTGCTTATTTAATCTCTGTCACCACTATACCAGCAGAGGTTGGTGCCACTGCTGAGAAAGTAGATGTTGTAACAATAGATGTTGGACAACAGCTGTTTGATCAGCAAATGTTATCCAAACTACTGCTATGATCACCTTTCCAACTACCTAGAACCATTGCCCATACCATCTCGTATTCCCATACATCCACCTTAACCCAAACTTAAATTCCAACGCAAAAGGAAAACTTTTATGGTTGATGATGATGAAGACAACCAATCACCACTTCCTATTTCTTCACAACCTATAACATAATCATCCTCATCACCTCCACATTCTGAAACTCCATTTCCCCCATTTACAATAATGCACTTATCCTCTTCTTTTCTTCCTATGGGTGCATTATACCATTGGAAACTTTTGCAGTAAAATGTGAGATTGAAGCTTTCTTTAAAATAGAAGATCCAGCAAAAAGAGACTTCCCTTCCTTGATGGGGTATCGAAAGCCTAGGAACTTAGATGAGTATCTTAAACTAAAGGCTAGAAAGGCTGAGCACATAGCAAAGACAAATCAAAAGATAAAGATGACGGGCTTTGCAACTCTCCTTACAGTTTCAACTAAGCAAAGTCAGAAGCATCGAAGAACTTGCTAAGGAGCTAAGTAAGTCAGTGTCTGAACATCCAACCACTGATAATCCAGAACTGAAAGAAGATTATCTAGATCATGTCATGAAGCATAAGCCTTAAAAAACAACAAGGGCACAATTTAAAGGCTGGTCAACTAATGAGCTTAAAGAAGAAATTGAAAGAATTCATTCTATGCTCAAAGATTCTTCAAAGAAACCTACTCCTCCAGTTTGGAAAAAGGCCAAAACTAAAAGCCAAGACCATGCTCTGAAGATTAAGAGAATGAAAGCCGAACTTGTTGATGCTTTGTATGGAACAACAAGGCAGATTGCTTGATGGCCTGAATCTAAAGTGGTAGATACCTACATGAGGTTGGAAGAATTACGGAAAAGGGATCCTTCTGTTTTCAGAAAGCCAATCTATGACCAAACTACCTCTGCTCTTAACCAGACCCTTGCTCCAAAAAGATTAACTTCGACCACCAGCTTGTCCACCACTGCCTTGAATCAAGCAAAGAGGCAAAAACAGGTAGAAGAAGAAGATTTAAAGATGCATGAAGAACTGAGAAAAGAGGAAATAAAAAATCAACTTTTGTTTCATACAGATGCTGTAAGTGATAAACTTAGAGCCTCACTCTTAACACTTGTACGCAGACCAACATCACCAAACTCATCAAAAATAACCCTACCCCAAGAAAAACTTCTGACTCAAAAATTCTAAAATGGAAGTCAAACAAAGACAACCCTGAGTTGACGTTGCTCAGGTCAGATGGTAGACTTCAAAAGATAAAGATGGAGGATGCATATGGTCTAGATGCAGCTGATTTCCAAGACTTGCTGAATCTTAAACTAGAAGGGGATGTAGAAGACATGATTGCCCTGGACTTTGAACTTCAATTCAAAGGCCAAATAAGGGAATCATTGATGAAAAATAAAGATTAGAAATAAAGTTTAGTTTTGGCATCATCTGTTCTACGGGGAGATTGTTGGGATTGAACCCTACAAAAGAACAGGCGATAGAAAGCCAAAATATACGACAATCCTCTGATCCAAATGATAATGTAACATCTGCCAAGTCAAGCTCTGCTGAAGACTAAATGTTCAAGGTCTGCCATAGCTAAACTCTGTTGAAGATAAGCTCTGTTGAAGACTTAAGCTAAAAGGTCGGCCAAGACAAGCTCTGCTGAAGATCAAAGCTAAAGGTCTGCACGGCAAAGCTCTGCTAAAGATCAACAAAGGATGCATCATCAGTGTTTTCTATCAGTCCTTGTAATGTTTAGTGTTTAGCAGTGGCTAGCTTAGCAGATGTGATTTGTTTGTTATCTTTGTTAAGTGTCACTTTCATGTTGATATCATAATAAGATTCTCAGTGGTTAGGATTATAGTATAAATAGAATAGTACCTGTACTGTTCTATTTGATCACTCCATCTATTATCAATCGAATCTACCTTTATTACATTTTGTACGAACAAATCAGTGATCTTAGGCTGGGGGGAGATTATGAGTCATATGCAAGTAATCATAATTACGAAAAGCATGACAATGAAAACAATCTCTCAGCTGTTGTGAATCAAAGTTCTTCTATTCCGCTGCAAGTTCATCTGATTTATATTATTTCATTTACCACTTTTGGAACTTTCACAAGCAGTTTTAAAACTCAGATCTTAACAATTGGTATCAGAGCTTGATTTCCAAAAGTCCAAGTACCAAAGAATCCCGAAAATTATTCCGAGCAAGATTTCCAAAAGATCAAGCTAGATGCAAAGGCATTTAGCATCGTGGCCTCTGCATTGCCAAACGATATCTATGCTGGCCTGTTGCATTGCAACCGTGCAAAGGAATTATGGGATGCTTTGAAGGAGCAATTCGGTGGGACTGGGGAAGTGATTGAAAACAACAGAGACCTAATCAACAGTATGAAATGTTTTGTCATGTTAAAGGAGAGTCACTAACCCAACAGTTCGAACGTTTTAGCTGTCTCATTAGTGAACTTAAACTGGCGAATGTTACACTTGCAAATCGACTCTAAATAGTCGTTTTCTTAGACCATTACCAGACATATGGGACACTATAGCTTTCCATACTAGAAATTCAGTTGGGTTCAAAGAAATGAGCCTTACTCAGCTTCATGGTAGGCTCCTCACTTATGAGAGAGAGCTGAACTAGAAAAAGAAGCTACAAGAGTCTAGCAAAGTGATTGATGACTACACATTTGGTAGAACAGCTCTCTTTGGCCAAGAAGAAGTCATTGGCAGTAGTAAGGATCAGAGTTCTGATCATTTCATTGATATAACTTCTGGTTTCAATTCTGACCCTTACATACCCAATTATGCATTTGCTGCTAATGGGGAAAGCCAAAATTCTGACAACTTATGCTTTGAGATGAGTGACCTTCAACATTTTGATCCATCAGATTTGGAGGAGATGGACATTTCTCACCTGTTGGCTCTGTTAATTGTCAGGGCTAACAGGTATTATAAAAGAACTGGTAGGAAGTTCCCAGGGTTGCACGGGGGACAAAAGTTGGTCTAGATAAATCAAAGATAAAACTTTACAAGTGTAATAGGCTAGGATACTTTGCTAGAGAATGTAGGTCCCAATCAACTGGACCATTTGTCACACATCCGAGCCCTTGACCTCAAAACACTGTCCATTAGTCCCAATATACCCCTGCTCCTCACATGCAAAACACTGCTCACTATGAACACCCTGCTACCATTATTCTAGTCTAATATGTTCAAACCACTGTACCTCAAATTCAGTATGTTCCAGCACCATCTCCTCAGGTACAAATGCAACCTGCACAACAAGTTGCTCAAACCACTGCTCAGGCAGAGGTTAATCAACAGAGCTTCTTTACTCAGGGCTAGTAGCTTACCCGAGGATCTTACTGATGAAAACTTTGCTCTAATTTCAGACATTGAAAATAAACAAAATGATTTTTGCTTTATGGCATTAGAGTCTAAGGTTGAGGGTGTTGAATTTGAGGAGGTGGGATCTAAATCAGTTGAGTCTAATGTTCATGATGAAACAGTGGTTACAAAAGAAAATGTTGATAAAGATGAGAAACCTTTGTCTGATCCATGGGAGGCTAGTGTTTGTGAAGGAGAATGTGATTGTGCCATGATGGCTACTTCTAAGGTATCTCCTCAGGTTCTAAAAGGCCTATGTTCAGATAAATGCATCATTGCTTTTGCAAACATAAAAGAGGTGAATGAAAACCTTAGAAATAAGATTTTAGAGGATGAATTGCAATTTAAAAAACTTTGAAAAGAGTTAAAATCAAAATTGCTTGAAAAGGATTCTGAAATCAGAAGTCTAAAATATGAAGCAAGCATAATCAAGGATCAACTCCAAACCATGATAGAAAAATATCGGGTTTGTAAAAAGAGTTGGAATCCACCCAAATCACTTGTGAAAAATGGGTGGAGTCCTGCAAAGGTTATGAGATCTTATTGAAAAACCAAGTCAAAAGTAACATAAAATTTAGCATTGGATTCAAGAAAAATGACTAAGTTTCTGAAAGTGTTACTAAAAATGATTCTGGTGTGGTTGAAATTATTCCAACAAACTTAGCTGGTCAAGAAATCAAAGTCAAAGATAAAAAGGGAAATAAAATTGTTTTAGAAAAAAACATGAGAGATCCTCAACTTTAGAGGAGATTGAAAAATATCAATTCAAACCCACATGGTTTGATGAATGTGACATTCTTGAAAATTTCAAGCCAATGGAATTTACAAACACTGATGGTGTCAAAGCACCAAAGGCTAGAATTATTCCCATTTTAGACTTACCAGCAGATGTTAAAAAATTTGCTGACAAAAAGTCTGAAAAGGGAAAGAAGAAAGAAAAGATCAAAAACTTGTTTTATGATTTTTGATTTCTATGAAAAGAAGAATCATGTAACTGAAAACTATCTTCTTTTAAAAGCAGATGACATTAACAAAACAGGTGACATTGATTCTTCAAATTGCAAAATCTATAATAAAACAAATCATAAAACTCAAGAGTGTGTTTATCTCAAAAACTTTGATGTGAAAAAGAGTAAGTATAAATCCAAAACACTGGAGAGTTCAAAGACAAGTGCTGCAAAAGGAAAGTCTAAACAGACTTTTATGTCTGTTGAAACATCTGTTACCAAAGCACTAAACAAAACCTCAGCTCCCAGAGAGGTACAGGTAACAGATGCTCCACCTACCAACCAGTACCCAAGAGGATATGGCCAACCAATTTACCAAAAGGTACCTCTTAGTTATGAGAGTTATAAAAAGCTCTCTAAACCAAGAGTGAATAGGCATCCTCATGGATACTATCATCTTACAGGAGATGGGCCTCAACAGATGTTACAAAGATCTGTTCAAACCTCTGCTCCTTCCTCCAAATTTGAGGCTGGAATGTTTGAGACCCCTTCCAAATCCATTCTGGCTTTGGAAACCCAACTGAACTAATTATTTACCATTGCAGGGAGCTTCTACTTTTCTTGATAGTTTATGGTATGTAGATAGTGGAGGCTCTAGGCATATGATAGGATGTAGAGCCCTTCTCATTGAATTTATGGCTCGTGGAGGGGGTGATATATCCTTTGGTAATAATTCAAAAGGAAAGGTACTTGGGTCTGGAACAGTTCAGGCTAGGAAGCTCAAATTTGAAAATGTCAATCTTATCGACAATCTGCAATTTAATCTTCTTAGTTTTTCACAAATGAGTGACATATGCTATGGGTCATTCTTCACTAAGAAAACTTGTCAGATTGTCGGGCCAGAAGTGGTTAAAAAGATTGATCAAATCATAGCCGAGATCAAAGCACAACTTGTTGCTCATAGGAGTGGCAATGTGTATGTGGTTGATATGTTGAAAGATAATCCAATGACTGATGCTTGTTTGTTCTCAGCTGCCTCTAACAAAAAGATAGAACTATGGCACAGAAGACTTGGACACACAAATCTGACAACTATCACCACACTTTCTAAAAGGGCCTTGTAAGAAGCTTACAACAAAAACATTTCACAAAAGAAGAACATTGTGTTTCCTATTTAAAAGGAAAACAACACAAAAGTTCTTACAAGCCAATTGGTGAGTCTAAAACAAGTCAATGTTTACAATTGTTACACATGGACTTGTTTAACCCTGTAAAAATCATGAGCCTTACTAAAAAGAGATATTGTCTTGTTATTGTTGATGATTTTTCAAGGTTTACATGGACTTACTTTATGCACTCTAAGGATGAAACTGCAGGAATCTTGCAAGGATTTGTAAAACAAGTTGAAAAGAAATTTGACCTGCCAGTAAAAGTCTTCAGGAGTGACAATGGCACAGAGTTTAGAAATAAGGAGCTGGATGAGTTCCGTGTGTCAAAAGGAATTGTAAGGCAGTACAGCATCCCAAGAACACCAGAACAAAATGGGGGTGGTTGAAAGAAAAACCAAAACTTTAATTGAAGGTGCTAGAACTATGCTTGCAGACTCTGGTTTACCCTTGTCCTTTTGGGCAGAGGCTGTAAACACTGCTTGCTATGTTCAAAACAAACTTTTAATCAACCCCAGACATCAATCCACTGCTTATGAAACTCTGTATAAGATCAAACCACTGATCTCCTATTTCAAAATCTTTGGTTACCCATGTTTTATTTTGAACTTAAAAGATTCCATTTCAAAATTTGCAGCCAAAGTAGATATTGGTTATTTTCTGGGATACTCAACCACTACCAAAGCCTACAGAGTTTTTAACTCAAGGACTAGGTGTGTGGAAGAGACTTTGAATGTAAAGTTCAGTGAACTTTCTTCACTAAAAATCCCTGCTGAACTTTTTAATTTAGACAAATTTAGTTTTGAGTCTGTGTCTGTTAAGACTAACCATGCAGGTACACCATAGTCCCCACATCATGATTATGGATATAGCATTGTGATTCCACAGTATAAAGCTACATCCACCATCAGAGGAACAAATGTTGTCAACAACTGTGAAAACTCTGCCACTGCTGGATCAACCACTGTTGATCTTCAATCATCTGCCATTTCAACCATAACCTCTGTTGATAAAAGTCCAACCACTGTGGACAAAAATCATCATGGTTTCACACCTATCTCACCAATTCCTCCACCTCCACTTCATACAGATGTTGGTTCTTCAAAAGTGCTAACGGATGTTGGCTCAGATGATTCACATCTACAACCTTCACCTCATAATGTCATCATTCCATACAAGGGAGACTTAATCTACCTTAAAAACCATCCATCAGACCTTATCATTGGCAACATAAATAAAGGGGTGCTCACAAGAAGCCAATCCCAAAACATTTATCTTTTTGCTGGTTTTCTATCTCTCATACAACCTGTCAAGTACCAAGAGGCACTAAAAGACAATAGTTGGGTAGAAGCCATGCAGGAAGAGCTCCTCTAGTTTAAAAGACAACAAGTATGGGAACTTGCACCATTTCCAAAGGATGTATATCCAATTGGCACAAAATGGGTCTTCAAGAACAAAACAGATGAGAGGGGCATTGTTGTCAAGGATAAAGCTAGGCTTGTGGTTCAAGGCTATAGACAAGAAGAAGGCATTGATTATGACGAAACCTTTGCTCCAGTAGCATGATTAGAAGCCATCAGATTGTTCTTAGCTTTTGCGGCCAACCACAACATCAAGGTGTTTCTGATGGATATCAAAAGTGCATTCTTGTATGCAAAATCAAAGAAGAGGTATATGTTTGTCAACCTCCTGGCTTTAAAGATGCATTTTATCTTGATCATGTCTACAAGCTTAACAAAGCTTTGTATGGCTTGAAACAAGCACCTAGAACCTGGTATGAAACTCTCTCCACCTTTCTCTTGTCCATTGGTTTTTCAAGAGGTAAAATTGACAAAACCTTATTTTTAAAATGGAAAGGAAAGAATTTGATGCTTATCCAAATCTATGTGGATAACATCATTTTTGGATCCACGTGCACTGTCATGTGTGAAGAGTTTTGAAAACTCATGGCAGCAGAGTTTGAAATGAGTGCGATGGGTGAGCTCCAATATTTTCTTGGTCTCCAACTAAAACAGTTGCAAAATGGTACATTCATTCATCAAAGTAAGTATGTCAAAGAACTGCTTAAAAATTTTGATATGAATGATTGGAAACCATGTAGCACACCCAAGGCAACAGCAAACTTTTCACTGATGAAGAAAAAGATGACTTGGTTGATCAAACTCTTTATATAAGCGTGATAGGTTCTTTATTGTACCTAACCGCATCAAGGCTTTGCAACATATGTTTGTGCCAGATCCTAGTCAGCACCTCGAAAGTCCAATCTCATTGCTGTAAAAAGGATATTCAGATACATAAAAGGTGCTCCCACACTTGGTATCTGGTATCCAGATAATGGAAACATTGAGCTTTCAAGTTTTTCAGACAGTGACTTTGCTGGATGCAACACCACAAGGAAGTCCACTTCAGGAGGCTGTCAATTCCTAGGCAATTGCTTAGTGTCTTGGTAGAGCAAAAAGCAGGCTGCAGTGTTAACATCCACAGCAGAGGCTGAGTATATTGCTGATGCAAGCTGAACTGCTAAACTCCTATGGCTTCATAATCCGTTATTGGATTTTGGTGTAACTGCTTTAAAGGCTCCTCTTATGTTAGATAGTCAAGCAGCTGAAAACATCATTAAAAATCTAGTATCTCATTCTACCACCAAACATATTGATATCAGACATCACTTTGTGAGAGATTGCTATAAAAAAGGTTTGATTTCTCTTCATCATGTTCCAACTAAAGATCAATTGGCAGATCTTCTAACAAAAGCATTAGATACATCTACCTTTGAAAGTTTGATCTCTAGGCTGGGAATGTTAAACATGGCATAAAAACAAATTTTTGGGTTCCATGTGTAAAAAGCATTAAACTATGTTCAGATAAATCAACTTTCATCCTTAAAAATAGTTGAAATTGATTTTTTCAATCAATCTCAAAAGTCTGTTCACAACCATTGTTTCTCAAAAACTTTGCTTGGCATAAAAATTATCCATTGCTCACAGCGTATCCTCTGTTCTTACTTCCACTGTTGATGAAACCACTGTTTCCCAATCCATTGATCATCTATCCTCTTATAGTGTAAAATCACCACTGCTGGTCTCCAGCAGAGGTTTCCAAACAACTGTCATCCATGACTCAACAGAGTTTACACGTGCACAGATGATAGCCATCAAATCTTTTGGACGCTGCCACATCAGCATTCACTTTTCCCTTTATAAACCATGTTTCATCCAAACAGAGTTTCCACTTACCTCTATTTCACATACAAAAATATTTTATAAATTTCTCCATTACTCTTCTTCTTCTCAGAACCCTGATAACTCACCTTCTCACCATGAATCTCATCCTAAAAACTCCCCATAACTACCTTCCAATTTTTAAAAGAACCAACAATAATACCGCATTTCACTCCATGATCGATGTTCTACAAACATCATCATACAAAGATGTGTTACTTTCCACAACCCCCATCTACATCAAAACCCTTTGTCAGTTTTGGACAAACACTAAACTTCAAGTTCAGAATAAAAAGCCCTTTGCCATCACATCAAAGATTGGACAGTCACTGGTCCAAATCTCTCCTTCCACCATCTCCATCATTTTGGTCTTAATGACCTTGACGCCCCCACATCTTTCTCAAAGAAAGATTTACATGCCGAATTCATTGAGCGCGGATATGAAGGTCAGTTATCTGGAATTACTATTATCAAACCTGAATTTCCCGCTGACATGAAATTCTTTTTCCACACCCTTTTACTCTGTTTGTCAGCCAAAACCACTGCTTTTAATGATAAACCTTTAAACATTTAATACTTGGGTTATGATATTTAAACCCAAACTAAATTTATCTTTTCTCAGGTATTGTTTTCGGATTTGGTTACAAACTTTAGTAATCTTAAAAAAGGAAAAGTTTTTTTGATACATCCTAGGTTGTTGAGCTTTTATTTACAAAAACAAATTTATGTTTCTGATTTTCAACAAGGTTCCATCTGTGAAGTTTGTAGCCTTAAACATGGAACTTTTACTAGACTCTCAACACAAAAACCTAGGTGTTTAAAACCAAAGCAACAATGACTAAGAATAACCTGACATCTTTAACAAGAATTGCTCCTTTATCGGTTGCTGAGCCCACTACTCCTGGTGACCGCAACACTACAACCACTGGTTGTGCAACCCACACCAGCCATCTCCAAAAAGAAACCCACCAAAACCACCAAGCCCTCCAAACTCCCCAAAACGGTAGCTCTGGAAGATGAGATCTCAGATGTCCTACTAGTGACAGAACAAAAGTCACTAATAACCACTGTTGCTACTTCCTCGCGACAGTTGGTTCAAAGATCTCCTCCAGCTCAAGCTCCTCTTGTTTCCTCACAAAAGGAACAAGTTGTACACACAGGGACACCACAATGTGAGGCAGATGTTTCAATCGAACATCTGTTCTCCAGCCCCTCTCCCAGGGCTATGTCTCTTTTTACTCCCTTACCCACTTCTCCAATACCACCCACCTTCATACTCTTGTTTGAGGCAATAAAGAAAACTCAGACACTGAGTAGTCCCTCTCAATCACCCATTACTAAGAGTCAACTTCTACAAATGACTGTGTCTACAACAACTCTATCTGCTAGCCCACAAACAATTGAGGAGGCTACACCCTAGGAGTTACTTGTAACTCTTGGTGGTAATTCAAATGAAGCAGCTACTACAACTGCGGCCACAACAGTGGCTCAGTTGAACAGTGGTTACATCAGTCAGACTTCCTTGAAGGCAACAACTGCTGAGGCTACAACAGTAACCTCTGTGCCAGTTGGAAGTCCACAGTACCACGAACAAGGGGCATATGGTGTTGATTTCCTTGAGACTCCTCAGGATGATGCACCAAATACAACTTTCTCTGGTAGGAATTTGGATGATCCAATTAACTTAGGTGACAAATTACAATATCAGGAATTGACGGAGAGGATCTCTACCATGGAATCATCTATTGATTATATCAAATCCATGATGACTCAACTGCGACAACATTCTCAAAGTCAACCTTCTTCATCACTCTCTGCTGCTGAGCTATGGAATGTCATGCAACCATCTTTTCTTGCTCAAAGACAACTTTGTGCTATACAGCATGAGAACGATATGAAGTTGATGAGAAATATGGTCGATACTCGTTATATAGATACACAGGCTGATATTAGGGCCATCAAAGACCATTTAGTGCAGGTTACTGGCTCTGCCCCGGTTGTCATTCTCAAAGAAGATTATGCCAAAAGGGGGAGAAAGATTCATTGCAAAAGTTGCAGCCTGATCCAACGGTCAAATCTAAGGTGCAACAACAACCATGTAATGTTGCAAGCTCTGCTGAGGCATCCAAAGCTTCTACTGGAAAAGAGATTAACGAAACTCTAAATTTGGAGGCCGAAAGGATTGCCCTTGAAAAGCAGAAGCGACAAGATACATTGGAAGCAAAGGCTCTTATGCTTATTGAAGAAGAAAAGGCTAAGCAGCTTGAAAAATAAGATGTTGGCACTTCAAAAAAATCTGCTAGAAAAGTCAGACAGTCAACTTCCACTCCTTCTTCAACAACTACTGCAGCCATTGCTTATTTAATCTCTGTCACCACTATACCAGCAGAGGTTGGTGCCACTGCTGAGAAGGTAGATGTTGTAACAATAGATGTTGGACAATAGCTGTTTGATCAGCAGATGTTATCCAAACTACTGCTATGATCACCTTTCCAACTACCACAGAACCATTGCCCATACCATCTCGTATTCCCATACATCCACCTTCACCCAAACTTAAATTCCAACGCAAAAGGAAAACTTTTATGGTTGATGATGATGAAGACAACCAATCACCACTTCCTATTGCTTCACAACCTATAACACAATCATCCTCATCACCTCCACATTCTGAAACTTCATTTCCCCCATTTCCAATAATGCACTTATCCTCTTCTTTTCTTCCTATGGGTGCATTATACCATTGGAAACTTTTGCAGTAAAATGTGAGATTGAAGCTTTCTTTAAAATAGAAGATCCAGCAAAAAGAGACTTCCCTTCCTTGATGGGGTATCGAAAGCCTAGGAACTTAGATGAGTATCTTAAACTAAAGGCTAGACAGGCTGAGCACATAGCAAAGACAAATCAAAAGATAAAGATGACGGGGCTTTACAACTCTCCTTACAGTTTCAACTAAGCAAAGTCAGAAGCATCGAAGAACTTGCTAAGGAACTAAGTAAGTCTGTGTCTGAACATTCAACCACTGATAATCAAGAACTGAAAGAAGATTATCGAGATCATGTCATGAAGCATAAGCCTTACAAAGCAACAAGGGCACAATTTAAAGGCTGGTCAACTAATGAGCTTAAAGAAGAAATTGAAAGAATTCATTCTATGCTCAAAGATTCTTCAAAGAAGCCTACTCCTCCAGTTTGGAAAAAGGCCAAAACTAAAAGCCAAGACCATGCTCTGAAGATTAAGAGAATGAAAGCCGAACTTGTTGATGCTTTGTATGGAACAACAAGGCAGATTGCTTGATGGCCTGAATCTAAAGTGGTAGATACCTACAGGAGGTTGGAAGAATTAAGGAAAAGGGATCCTTCTGTTCTAAGAAATCCAATCTATGACCAAACTACCTCTGCTCTTAACCAGACCCTTGCTCCAAAAAGATTAACTTCGACCACCAGCTTGTCCACCACTGCCTTGAATCAAGCAAAGAGGCAAAAGCAGGTAGAAGAAGAAAATTTAAGGATGCATGAAGAATTGAGAAAAGAGGGAATAAAAAGTCAACTTTTGTGTCATACTGATACTGCAAGTGATAAACTTAGAGCCTTACTCTCAACACTTGTATACAGATCAACATCACCAAACTCATCAAAAATAACCCTACTCCCGAGAAAACCATCAGAATCAAAAATTCTAAAATGGAAGTCAAACAAAGAAAACCATGAATTTTCGTTGCTTAGGTCAGATGGTAGAGTTCAAAAGATAAAGATGGAGGATGCATATGGTCTGGATGCAGCTGATCTCCAAGAGTTGCTGAATCTTGAACTCGAAAGGGATGTAGAAGACATGATTGCCCTGGACTTTGAACTTCAACTCAAAGGCCAAAGAAGGGAATCATTGATGAAAAATAAAGATTAGAAATAAAGTTTAGTTTTGGCATCATCTGTTCTACGGGGAGATTATTAGGATTGAACCCTACAAAAGAACAGACGACAGAAAGCCAAAATATACGACAAACCTCTGATCCAAATGATAATGTAACATCTACCAAGTCAGGCTCTGCTGAAGAATAAATGTTCAAGGTCTGCCATAGCTAAACTCTGTTGAAGATAAGCTCTGTTGAAGACTTAAGCTAAAAGGTCGGCCAAGACAAGCTCTGTTGAAGATCAAAGCTAAAGGTCTGCCAAGACAAAGCTCTACTGAAGATCAACAGAGGATGCATCATCAGTGTTTTCTATCAATCCTTGTAATGTTTAGTGTATAGCAATGGTTAGCTTAGCAGATGTGATTTGTTTGTTATCTTTGTTAAGTGTCACTTTCATGCTGACTTTATAATAAGATGCTCAGTGGTTAGGATTATAGTATAAATAGAACAGTACCTATATTGTTCTATTTGATCACTCCATCTATTATCAATCGAATCTATCTTTCTTACCTTCTGTACGAACAAATCAGTGATCTTAGGCTGAGGGGGAGATTGTGAGTCATATGCAAGTAATCTTCATTACGAAAAGCATGAAGATAAAAACAATCTCTCAACTGTTGTGAAACAAAGTTCTTCTATTCCGTTGCAAGTTAACCTGATTTATATTATTTCATTTACCACTTTTGGAACTTCCACAAACAGTTTTAAAACTCAGATCCTAATAATGATATGATCAAAGTGAGTTAAAACTGAATATGAACATTAAAAATGATGTTATATGATGTAATATTATGGTATGAAATTATGTCATAAGTTAGATGGCCTTGCATGTTGTACATGTGGCTTAAAAAGTAGTAAAATGGGTGAAATTGCATGATTGATGTGACTTACATGAAATCTACACTAACAAGAATATAAGTACCATTTTATTCAGTAAATAATATGTGTTATGTTAAAATATCAAGTCGTGACGATTTGGAATGATTATGGTAAAGTTCGGTACAAGACTATGCGTTAAAAATGGTAAAAATCAGCTTTTAAAGTGATTTTTGTAAAAACTGCTTTAGACCAGGTTGTAAACGGATATTTTTATGATAAGTATAATTATTTTAACTTATATTAAGTATCCTTGGTGTTTGGCTGGTCCTACATGACTTCCAACGCCCGAAGACGTTAAAAAAACGTTAAAATACGCATATTTCAACGTACATGAAAATGGGTTGTTCAAGGGTGAACTTTGTGTGATATGATATGATATGATATGATATGTGAATAGGAGTATGTGTTATATTAAGTGTTGACATGATAGTAAGATTTAAGACTTTGCATGTACACTTGTTCAGTTAAAACGGTAATTCCGTTAAAAGTCACGTTAAGTATGTAACTTATTTGTCGAGCATGAAAATAATATATAGGTTAACTTGATGAGTTACTTCATGTATAAATGCTTTAAAATGATGAAATGTATAAGTTGACAAAATACATTTATTACGATATATGATAATATGTTCACGTTTATGTAAATATATTACGAAGCGCAAATCATAGATATATTGTATTTAAACGGGTGTAATAACGGATATAACATAATGGGATCACCAATAAAATCGTTCAAGTCACAAAAATCTTTTTTATATATATATATATACATATATATATATATGTATATATATATACATATACATATACATATATATATATATGTATATATATATATATATAAACACGCGAACATAATAAAAATAAACACTTTTTTAAGAAAATCTTAAAGTTATGACGTGTAGACAAAATTGTGGGATCGCGCTAATATGAAAACGCACCCAAAGGTGAGTGTCACTAACCCTCTTTTTACTGTTTTACATATGTTTTGGAGGAAGAACACGCCTTAAAAAGGATAACTATACGTTTTTGTACAATACATCCCTTTAATAAATTAAAATATATTTTAAAATATGATTTTTGAAAATATGGATTTAGTTGAATATATATGTTTACGGGAAGAACGGTTTTGATTGAATATAAATATGTTTTAGGGAGAAACGAGTGTTGATTGACATGTTATGTTTCGGGAGAAACGGAGATTATTCGGTGTCGGATAAACCCGTCTATATTTAAAAATGCCTAAATCTAAGTTGTGATGAATTTGCTTGATCTCAAGAGAGTAAGCATCGGCATAGGCTTACATCTCGGTGGGGAGTTCGGGGAATTCATACAACACAAAATATTAAATTTATCATTTTAGTAGGATATATATATATTGTTCATGAGGTAGGCACTATAAGTGACCCAGTATGTGGCACTTTACGCGAATTTAGCTGTTTAATCATTAATACCAGTATGTGTAGAATTGTTGATAGATCTATCGGGTTGACCACCCTTTCGTGACCGGTAGCTCCGTGTCAAGTCAAGCGATGAATCGATATTCTATTATTGTCTAGCGTTGATTATACCCTTATTGTTAATATATAGCTCGTATGTCTTGCAAACTTACGAATCTTAACACTCGATGCTAGCAATTTAATATATAAAACTTGGGAAAATGATTTGTATCGAAGGTTTTTAGAAAACGCTTGCGATAACTAACCTTGGATTTTTGTAAAGAAAGTAAAATTGACTTTCTTAAATATATATGTTTTGCTATAAAAATCATGTAAGAAAGTTTTACTTAAACAAATTAATTTAAATTTGAATATGTGAACCTACCCTCCTTTGTGTTGACACTTAATTTTAACGTGTTCTTCAGGTACATAAGTTTGGCTTTGGGATTTTGGCGTATTGACAGGTGGTCCATTGGACAACCCTCAAGTGCTTTAAAACAATCAAAATTCCGCACTTAATTAGGTTAATTATTGTGATTTGATTACTACGGTGTATATGGATTTGCAGGTACCGAAGAGCATAAACAAGTGATTTTAACATGCTTTGATGGAAGCTTGCACTTGACCAAGAGAAGATGAAGACATGGAAAGTTGATAAAAGAACAAAATGGAAAAACTGCTGACTACCGTAAGCTACGGTGGGCACCGTAGCTTACGGTGGTGTCTGATCCTTCTATGCACCGTAAGCCAGTCTCTTGGGGCCGTAAGGAAATTCTGACCACCGTAGC
Source organism: Scalesia atractyloides (assembly GCA_947069175.1). Taxonomy (NCBI): domain Eukaryota; kingdom Viridiplantae; phylum Streptophyta; class Magnoliopsida; order Asterales; family Asteraceae; genus Scalesia; species Scalesia atractyloides. The sequence goes on from CAMTDV010000023.1 coordinate 78,387,537, forward strand.
TTATGGTGACCATCGTAGCTTACGGTGATCAGCAACGAGAAAAGTGTAACCGGCCATTTTAACTCGTTTTTGAAGGGTCTTTTCACATGCCAATGATTGGAACGATTTGCAGAGCAATGGGCAGGCGATTTTAGGTGTTTTTCATTGATTCTAACAAGTTCTAAACAATATTGGATTGTGTTTGATTCGTATGAACAAGACAATTGAAGTTTGTTTGATTGTGAGAACATGAGTGGCTAAACATTTCGGTGATCGTCTTGGGTGAAGGTTTGTTGAACAATTGTGTTTGAATTCTTGATTTCTATAATAATTACTATGTTATGGTTTTTATGGTGTTGATTGATTGTTTGTAAATTATTGGTTGATATTGTGCTTATTGCTTGTTCTGTACGTTCTTGGTGTCGTTGACAATCGAGATATCACGGGAAGGTTTACGCGTTGGGTATTAATCAATTGGTCATCGGGTAACAACCTCGCATTTTAATCCGAGTACTTTGTTCCCTTTTATCACAAATAGTTAATCAAACACGAGTCATGTCTATGTGACTCTTTCTAGTAGAATTGAACACATGCGTTTTGAACCGGAGCCCAAGATGGTCATTCCCTTATTAATCTGTTAAAAACCAATTTTTGAATCGCTAGTAATTAAGTTTAAAATCCATCAATCGAAATCTGAAATTTAATTATTGCAAATTAGGTAATTTAGTATAATAGTACAACCTTTTGATAACATTAGTTCCACAAATCCTCGTGTTCGATACCCCACTTGCCGCTATCTAGTAGAAGTTTTGGGATTAAATTTACGTGTGACACCGACCTCACGTCAAATTTTGGCGCCGTTGACGGGGAATTGTGCGCAACGTGTGTTATTTTGTGTTAGTATAGTTTGTTATTTTTCCGGGTTTACGCTGGTTGTGTTAGTGTGCAGGTTCTTACAGGTGTATGCATACTAGGATCTAATCGGTTATCACCATTGGCACTTGATCCAGAGATTGAGCGAACTCTACGACACAAACGTGTTTTGTTACGAGAGAATAAAATCAGTGGTTCCCCAACAACACCATCAACACCTATTTCACCACTCCACACCATGGAAAATTTACCTACCACTACAAATCAAACTTCACCATCTACCCCTCCACCAAATTCCACCACTCACCCAACTTCGACACATAAAGTTGACCCATCTAACGCACATCACTAATACCACCATTCTCATCTTTCTTCCCACATTCGGTCAATCCTCATCCACCCAATACCCTTTACCAAATCAACCTTTACCTAGTTCCACCATTATCCATACTTCACCTACATTTCAACCATCTAACCAACTAGGTTCCATAATCCTTCTTCACAGTTTGTGCAAACATCGGGTGTAGGAGGAGACGGGTATGATGACGGTTATGAAGAGGAATTCGGAGGTTATGAAGATGAAGGTTACTACTATGGAGGTGAAGGAGGTAACTTGGGACCGCAAGGGGGAATGGGTTATCCGCCAAGGCAACCTACGGGGGTGCAACAAGTTCGTCCTCAAGGGCCACCATTTCAACAACCAATGCCTATACAACAAATTCAAGTTCAACATCAACAACCACAATTCCAAAGACCGATGCATCAACCTCCACCTCAACAACACTTTGTACCTCAAGGGTTAAGACAAGGTCCAGTGGGCCGACCAAGAGTACCATTGGGTGCCCCGCGTCGACATCATCAAGAGGTAGTGCGGGGGGTTGAAGCGCATTTTCGTCTGGTTATTACTAATAATCCTTCTCCGGTAGTGATACCTCAACGCTCGGACGGGAGGACATTTGAGGTTAGGACGACTGCATTGCAAAGCTTGCCAAAGTACAAGGGTCTAGCTACGGAGGAACCGTACCTCCATTTGGAGACTTATGATTCCATTTGCAACACTATTGGGGGGCAAGGATTCTCGTCGGATGATGTTAAAGTGGTGTTGTTTCAATTCTCGTTGGAAGACAAAGTGAAGAGGTGGTTTCATACTTTACCGTCCGCATCTATCTATACTTGGGCAGATATGCAGCAAAGATTTCTCGAAGAAGTTTTTCGGCCTAAAAGACAAATGAAGCAAGGCAGATTATAAGGAGTTTCCAACAACACCAAGTGAAATGTTTCATGAGACATTCGAAAGATTCAACATGATGTTGAAGAATTGTCATCATCATGGTATAGCATTGTGGGAGTTATTGAATGCGTTTCATGAAGGTTTAAGCTCGGAGGATGCTCGGGATTTAATGTCTATCACAAATTGTACTTTTGGAACAAATTATGAGCAGGATGATTGGGCATTTCTAGAACAAATGGCAGTCACATCAAAAAGGAAAGCACAATCATCAAGGCGAGTAGACATGTAATCACAAGACCTCAAGTGTATGCGATGGAGGATGGAGAAGCACAAACATCAAACCAGGTATATAATGTTTATACTAACTGTGATGAACTTGGTCATGCAGTGGAGGTATGCTTGGTGGGAGTAAGTGCAAATCAAGTCGAGAAGGTAAATGCTATTCAAGGGGGTGGTCATAATTTTAACATGAACTCAAAAACATACCACACCGGGTTACGGAATCATCCTAATTTTCGTTATGGGAACCCAGCGAATCCAAATTTTCAAGGAGCTCAACAAAATTTCATTCCACGCCAGCAATATAATCAAGGTCAAACTTCATCATGTGGTAATGAAGTTATAGATATGCTCCGGATGATCAACAAGATATGCAAAGGAGGAATTAATTGGATGCCGCTCGGCACAAAAGGATGAGATTCGGACAAAGCCATTCAATCATTAACCACACAGATGGGACAGCTGGCTAGTGAGGTAGCAGCATTGAAGCAACAGAATGGGAAACTTCCCAGTGATACGCAAACTAACCCAAAGAACACAAAGAACATACCGATTAACGGGGTAAGTTTCATTCCTAAAAATGATAAATGTTTAACTGCTTCTGTTGTTCATGTGAGTGCAGGTGTGAATGAAACAAGTGTGAGAGAAGTGGAAGTGATGCAGGCGAACCAGTTATCCCGATTCAAGTTGGGAAGTTCAAGATACACAAAGCATTGTTGGATTACGGAGCAGGGATGAAGTTCTCCCGGGTAGCCTGTACGACCAGTATCGACTTTGGTCCGTTTCATGAGATTGATAGCATGGCGGTGTTTGCGGATGCGAGTTGGAAGCAACCCCGAGGGGTTGTAAAAGACGTAGTGATACAATTGGATGATATGTATTGTGCATGGTTTATATCGCGATCACTTTTAATCTTAAAAACATTTTTGATATGTTGCTTGGGACAAGCAACGTTTAAGTGTAGGGATGTGAAAGATGGTCCATTGGACAACCCTCAAGTGCTTTAAAACAATCAATATTCCGCACTTAATTAGGTTAATTATTATGATTTGATAACTACGGTGTATATGGCTTTGCAGGTACCGAAGAGCATAAACAAGTGATTTAACGTGCTTTGATGGAAGCTTGCACTTGACCAAGAGAATATGAAGACATGGAAAGTTGATAAAAGAACAAAAATGGAAAAATGTTGACCACCGTAAGCTACGGTGGGCACCGTAGCTTACGGTTGTGTCTGATCCTTCTATGCACCATAAGCTAGTCTCTTGGGGCCTAAGGAAATTCTGACCACCGTAGCTTATGGTGACCACCGTAGCTTATGGTGATCAAAACGAGAAAATTGTAACTGCCCATTTTAATTCGTTTTTGAAGGGTCTTTTCACATGCCAATGATTGGAACGATTTGCCGAGCAATGGGGAGGCGATTTTAGGTGTTTTCATTGATTCTAACAAGTTCTAAATAATATTGGAGTGTGTTTTATTCGTATGAACAAGACAATTGAAGTTTGTTTGATTGTGAGAACATGAGTGGCTAAACATTTCGGTGATCGTCTTGGTGAAGGTTTGTTGAACAATTGTGTTTGAATTCTTGATTTCTAGAATAATTACTATGTTATGGTTTTTATGGTGTTGATTGATTTTTGTAAATTATTGGTTGATATTGTGCTTATTGCTTGTTCCGTACGTTCTTGGTGTCGTTGACAATCGAGATATCACGGGAAGGTTTACGGGTTGGGTATTAATCAATTGGTCATCGGGTAACAACCTTGCATTTTAATCTGAGTACTTAGTTCCCTTTTATCACAAATAGTTAATCAAACACGAGTCATGTCTATGTGACTCTTTCTAGTAGAATTGAACCAATGTGTTTTGAACCGGAGTCCAAGATGGTCATTCCCTTATTAATCTGTTAAAAACCAATTTTTGAATCGCTAGTAATTAAGTTTAAAATCCATCAATCGAAATCAGAAATTTAATTATTGCAAATTAGGTAATGTAGTATATAGTACAACATTTTGATAACATTAGTTCCACAAATCCTCGTGTTCGATACCCCACTTACCGCTATCTAGTAGAAGTTTTGGGATTACATTTACGTGTGACAACGACCTCACGTCAAATTTTGGCGTATCTTATGTTGTTGATGCACGTCATGTTAAATAATATTTGGACAACTTTTAAAACTACATTTGGGACCGTGTGTACTAAGATCCATAAGGTTCAAACAACTATGTTGTGGTTGTGATATATGTTTAAACATTAAACTCTAAACTTTAAACCAATGTTTTAATTAAGTTAAATGTCAAAAATTAATGATGCATCGTCCATTAAGATATTTATGGGTACCAACCTCTGTCACCACTATGTTTGTATTTTCGCTGCGACATTTTTGGGGTGTGACAGAAGTTGGTATCAGAGCCAATGGTTGTTAGCAAAACTAGATGTTTTCTAGGGAAAACTCTAGACTTCAACCAAAGAGTTTTGAGATTAAATCCCAAAATTCATGAAGCCAATAATTTAAAATAAACATGGATTTGATCATGTATAAAAACTATAAAAGAGTTTTATGTGCATACGTGTAATCTACTAATTCATGCCTTTTCATTTGAACACACACTTACTTAGTACGGTGACGTGTGTGCGAGTGTGTTATAATTTTTGTTATATTTTAAGCACTTTTTGCACGTGGATCAAGCTTTAAATTTATAAAACATGATACAATACTACCACTCTACACACGGTAGGGCAAGTGCACCCAGCGTAGACGTAGTATAGTGATGGTAAGATACTGAGGTCGTCCAAGGATACAAGAGCTTTTAATACCGGCTTATCGTTAACGTTTAATCTAACCAAATTTTGAAAAAAGTTTTTTAAAGTTTTAAAAGATAAAAACTAAATATAAGAACGTAAAGAAATAAAAACAAATAGACAAGAAAGAATCACTTGGTTCCAACTCATCTTTTATGTATTCTTTGATGATTTCCGCCCTTTAGGCTTTTTAAGATATTATCTTAGTTATAGTGGCATGCCCTTCTTATGAAGGCGACGCTACCCTCAACCATATTGGTCTGAGTCAGCCGGGATACAGTCCCACAAGGTCGGATTATTGAAAGATAATTAAATAAGTTATTAATGTTAAAAGTGGTAGGCCTCTCTTTTGAAGGTGACGTTACCCTCGACCATATTGGTCTGAGTCAGCAAGGATATAATCCTACAAGGCGGATAAAGTTTTAATAGTAGTTTATTTATAAAGGGTTCAAGTCATTCTTACTTCCCCTGATTTGATGCTATCTGCCACAAGGGAAGTCCTAATAAGCTTGAACAAGTCCTCGCAGGATCTATACATTGAACGAGGCAAGAACTTACCCAAACACCCTTCTAACCCCTGCCAGACAGTTAAGTGCTTTATATAGACCGTAAAGACATGAATGAGTGAATCAACAAAACATGAAGAAATATTTAACCAAAGTTCACTTTCAATATAAAAAACTAGTTATTAAAGTCATTAATACATACTCAATTAAATAGTTGCCAAAGATTAGAAATTAAAAGTAATACATAAAAGGTTTGTCTTCACCAAGTGATGTAAGAGATTATCCAAGCATGGCCTTTGTTTGATATGAACTCTTACAATCAATCTTGGATCCCGAGACTACTACACACACTCTAAAAGATGAAATATGGATGATGGTGGTGGGTGTTGGTGTTGTAGTGGTGGTGGACTGATGGCAAGTGTGAGAGAAGTGGTTTTCCAAGGGATGCCTTTCTGTTGAACCAAGCACCTCTATTTATAGCTGGAAGCAGAGGGCAGGCACGACCCCATGCCCAACTGGCACGGCCCCATGGTCTTCTCATTCTCTCCCTTCATTAACTCCAAGTGTCAGGTCTTGTAGCAACACGCCCCGTGGTGTCATGGCACGGCCCTGTATTTAGTGTACTTGACATACTATCACAGATTCTGTGAATCTTAAAGTTGACCATGACCCGTGTTGGGTTAGCACGGCCCTGCGTTGTTTGTCTTTTGTTGTTTTCTTTTTCTGTAGAGAATCTTAACTGGGCATGCCCCATGCCTAGTGGGCACAGCCCCATGCCTAAGCTTTGTTCTTGTTATTTTTATTGTTTAGGATGTGGATGGGGGTTCGGCAGGTCGTGTCAATCCTTCTTCTTTGTGTTTGTGTTGGTTTCTGCTGTTTTCCTTTTATTCGTTTAAGCTCTTTTGATCCTGTAATTTAAAAATAAACAAAGAAACATGTTTTTTCCAACATTAGTACCGAAAAAGGGTCGATTTTTTGCCTTGTTTGATGTAATTTATATATTGCATTTAGCGCACATCATACGGTTACATTGTGTCACAGAGTCGCACTCACACGAGATTATCGAGATTCATGACTCAGAGAGCGAGCATGAATTCGAGATCTCTCCGGCCTCAATCTAACTAGAGTTTCCACGCATTACCTCATAGTTTGTTTACATGGCCGGTTTTACCTCGTCATTTTATGTCGGCCCCACTGCTTTTGCCATTCAGGTTGACTCACATTATGCCCATACGAGTAACGGCTGGATTGACGGTGACGATTCGGTTTTCTTCCCTCAGTTTTTGAGATTGGACAATCATCTGGTACTGTTCCTGGTGTCGATGAACCAGATAGAGGTATCCCTATGATTGGAGGATCTTTTGGAGTAGCACTGGTGGTGGACGCCACTATTGTCACGACTCGACCCTTAGAGCGATTGGTATTCCCACCCACCATTACTGTTATGCCTACATCTGAGATCCCTCCGTCAGTCATATCAGAGTCGTCCGTTCCGCAGTCCTAGTCACGAGTCTCTACTACACCTTTACTAGTTTGCACTCATCGTAGGAAGAGAACTCGACCTGCTGGAGACATTGCATTGTCTTCCAGAGCCGCTACTGAGTCTACTTTGAAGAAGCAGAAAGGAGCTTGGGACGACCGATGCCCTCATTTATGATCGTCAAATCGCTGCCTTACACGGAGACTTAGGGATGACTAAGAGCAAGATGCAAGATATAGAAGGCCAGATGGACACGTTTGAGGATATATGGGAGTTATGACATTGTTAGGGATCAGATGTACCAGAGGATTGTGGAGCTCGAGGAGCTTATTAGGAAACTTTTGGAGTTTTTGGGTTTTAAGTGATTGTTGGTTGTTTGTTTTATTTTGTCTCTTTTGGTAACCCTATTTAGGCTTGCATGCCAAAGTAGATATTTTAGGAGGAAATTCGATGAACTTGTTGATGGTGTTTGATTCTATTTGCACCAAATAGTGTTAGTCTTTTCAACGACAAACAAGCTATGTAATTTCCAGGATAAAATATTGAATAAGGGTTTTTGGTTAAATTTTTCTCATTGTTATGTAGTTGTGGTTACAAGCGTATTGTTTAATCCACTAGCATCTCATGATTGAATTATTTGAATATTATATTATGCTGTCATTATTGTTACAATAATAGAAACATCAATATGCCACCAAAAGCGAGACAGGGTCCCTCTACTAACAGTATTGGATTATCTACCACACCTGAGGAGTTGGCGCAACTAATCGCTTACCAGACTGACTTAACAGTGCCTTGGAACAGCAAAGCTAACCAGACTATAGGGCAAAGGCATGGACGAGGTACTAATGTGCACGGTTTCGATGGAGCACTGATCGGAAAACCTCCAAGTAGAATAATGACTAGAAAAGTTTTAGTAGTTACCTGTGTTATGATATAATCTAAGAGTAATCTTGATTTTTCATTAACCTTGTGAACAGTGCATGGATGTGCGTACAAAACATTCCAGGGTTGTAACCTAAGATCATTTACTAGAGCTGAAAGTCCCGTAGATATTGTTAGATGGATTGAGAAGATGGAGTCTGTGATGCAATCAGCGGTTGTGCAGCTGATCAGAGGGTTATGTATCCTTCATGTTCATTTCTTGATGAAGCTTTATCCTGGTGGAATGCTCAAGTTCAGATTTTGGGAGAAGACCCTGCCTATGGTCTTACCTGGAATGAACTAAAAGAGATGCTTCTTGCGGAATATTGCCATGTAGTGAGCTATAGAAATTTGAGACTGATTTCTGAATCTAACCATGGAAGGTTTGAATGTCAGAGCTTATATGACTCGATTCAACGAACTGGCTAGGTTGGTTCCTCGAATGGTTACTCCTGATTATGTTAAGATTGAAAGGTACATTTGGGGACTGGCGCCACATATTCGCAGTATGGTTACATCAGCGAAACCCACTACCTATCTAGAAGCTACCGCACTAGCAAAATCATTGACCGATGATGTTGTTCGCAAGAGTAGCCTTAACAAAAAGGATGAGACTAGGAAGTCATCAGTGAAATCCAATGCAGATAAGAAATCCGATCGACAGGAGTGCTCTGAGCATAGATCTGGGGACTCAAGGAAGCGAAAGTCTGAGAGTTCAAGGAAGGATTCTGATGAGAGGCGTGAGAAGAAACACAGTTATGGTAAAGCATTTGTGACTAACACAAGTAGTTCAGGGAAAGATGTGAAACAGAAATGACAAGAGTGGTTTAGTGAGGAGGATCAAGGTGAAGGGCAAGGGAAATATGCCAGATGTGGTTGATCTAGGCATGTGGCTCGTAAGTGCTACGCTAAAAGCATGACGGATGGAGTCTAGCTTAGGGATGCTTCGAATGTGGAGAGCAGGGACACTTCAAGCGGAATTCCCTATGTTAAATGTCAGAATGCCAGAGGTAGAGTATTTGAGCTAAATGCTGAAATAGCTCGTGATGATCCTGCAGTTGTTATATGTACGTTCTTAATCACTAACCATTCTGCATTCGTACTATTTGATACTGGAGCTGACTTGAGTTTTGTTTCGAAAAACCGTGAACTGTTGCTATGTTCTCAAGCAAGTAAGCTACATAAAAAGTACTCGATATAATTAGCAAATGGTAAATTGATAGAAACTAGTGAAGTAATTCGTGGTTGTAGGATTCGGTTATGGATCATAGTTGAAGTATCAATTTATTACCAATGAAGCTTGGTAGTTTTGATGTAGTTGTTGGGATGGATTAGTTATCCAAGAATAAAGTTGAGATTGTTTGTTTGGAGAAACTAGTGCGGATACCCTGTCCTAGTGGTGAAGCAATACTGATTCACGGAGATCGAACAAGTCCGAAATCGAGAATCATTAGGTGAAAATGCACAAGATGTTGTGAAAGGGTTATCCTCCATTCTTTGTCAACGTGGTTGATACGAAGATTGAAGGAAGGAAGATCGAAGAGATTCCTTTAGTTCATGAGTATCCAGAAGTTTTCCCTGAAACTTACCTGATTGCCCCTGCGAGACATATCGAGTTTAGAATTGACCTTGTTCTTAGTGCAGCACCTATTGCAAAATCGCCTGATAGATTAGCACCTTCAGAAATGAAAGAACTGTCTGAAAACTTCAAAAGCTACTAGACAAAGGTTTCATTCATCAAGCTTTTCGCCTTGGGGAGCACCTGTTTTGTTTGTGAAGAAAAGGATGGTTCCTTTAGGATGTATATAGATTATCGGGAGCTGAACAAACTAACTATCAAAAATTGATAACCACTACGAGGATCGATGATCTGTTTGATCAATTGCAAGGATCCAGCTACTATTCGACGATTGATTTGCGTTCAGGATATCACCATTGAAGATTGCTGATGAAGATGTTTCAAAGACTGCTTTTAAAACACATTATGGCCTGAGTTTTTAGTCATGCCTTTTGGGTTAACTAATGCGCCTGCAATGTTCATGGATCTCATAACAGGGTATCCAAACCCTATTTGGATAAATTCCTGATCGTATTCATTGATGACATACTTATCTATTCGCGAACAAAAGAAGATCATGAGCAACCTCTGAAGATGATTTTGGAGCTACTAAAGAATGAGAAGCTGTATGCCAAGTTCTCTAAGTGTGAATTCTTGAATCGAGAAGTTCATTTTCTTGACATGTCATAAATGAGAAAGGTTTCATTCGACCAAGCTTTTGCCTTGGGGAGCACCTGTTTGTTTGTGAAGAAGAAGGATGGTTCCTTTAGGACGTATATAGATTATCGGGAGCTGAACAAACTAACTATCAAAATCGATAACCACTACCGAGGATCGATGATCTGTCTGATCAATTACAAGGATCGAGCTACTATTCGACGATTGATTTGCGTTTAGGATATCACCAATTGAAGATTGCTGATGAAGATGTTTCAAGACTGCATTTAGAACACATTATGGCCTGAGTTTTTAGTCATGCCTTTTGGCTTAACTAATGCACCTGCAATGTTCATGGATCTCATAACAGGGTATCAAACCCTATTTTGATAAATTCCTAATTGTATTCATTGATGACATACTTATCTATTCGCGAACAAAAGAAGATCATGAGCAACCTCTGAAGACGATTTTGGAGCTACTAAAGAACGAGAAGTTGTATGCCAAGTTCATTTTCTCGGACATGTCATAAATGAGAAAGGTATACATCTGGATTCGCAAAGATTGAAGCGATTAAGAATTGGGAAGCAACAAGGACTCCCTCGGAGGTGCGACAATTCTTAGGACTTGTTGGGTATTATCAGAGATTCATAGAGAATTTCTCCAGAATAGCGAAGCCATTGAGACTATTGACCAAGAATGATAAGAAGTTTGATTGGAAAGAGAAGCAGGAGAAAGCATTTCGGTTGTTGAAGGAAAGGTTGTAGTGCACCTATTCTTTCCCTGCCTGATGGAAATGATGGTTTTGTTGTACTGCGGTACGTCACGTTTGGGCCTTGGATGCGTGCTTATGCAAAAGGACAAAGTGATAGCCTATGCGTCTAGACAACTGAAAGTGCATGAGAAGAACTACACAACTCATGATTTGGAGTTAGGAGCTGCTGTGCTTGCTTTGAAGATTTGGAGACATTATCTGTGTGGCACAAAGTGTACGATTTACACTAACCATAAGAGCCTCAAACATATCTTTGATCAGAAGGAACACAACATGAGACAACGGCTTTGAGTAGAGTTACTCAATGATTATGAGTGTGATATTTGCTATCACCCAGGTAAAGCAAACGTTGTTGCTGATGCGCTCAGTAGGAAGGAGCAGGAAAAGCCTTTTTCGTGTTCGTGCTTTGGGTTTAACCATACAGACGAGTTTGACTGTTCAGATTCGTAACGCACAGTGAGAAGCTTTAAGGGATGAGAATTTGAGGAGAAGGTTTAAGAGGTTTGGAGTGTGAACTAATACCAAAAGCAGACGAAGTGATGTACTTCATGAACCGGATTTGGGTTCCGCTTATGGGTAACCTACGTGAACTGGTTATGAACGAAGCTCATAAATCCAGATATTCTATTCACCCTGGTTCTACCAAAATGTATCAGGACATGAAGGAGTTGTATTGGTGGCCGAATATGAAGAAAGATATTGCGGTGTATGTGTGTAAATGTCTGACATGCTCGAAGGATAAGGCTGAACATCAGAACCGTATGGGCTTCTCCAAAAACCAGAGATTCCTAAATGGAAATGGGAGCATCTTACTATGGATTTTGTCACCAAATTACCCTGTACGTCACGTGGACATGACACCATATGGGTGATTGTGGATTGATTGATGAAGTATGCTCATTTCTTACCCATTAAGGAAACAAACAAGACAGAGAAGATATCGCATTGTACCTTAACGAGATTGTAGCCTGTCATGGATTACCTGTGTCAATTATCTCTGATAGAGATGGATGATATGACTCCAGAATTTGGCGATCTCTTCAAGAGTTGTTAGGTTCTCGGTTGGACATGAGTACTGTGTATCTTCCTCAAACTGATGATCAAAGTGAAAGAACCATTCAAACGTTGGAAGATATGTTGCGAGCGTATGCGATAGACTTTGGTGGAAGTTGGGATACTCATCTGCCACTAGCTGATTTTTCCTACAACAATAGCACGCGAGTATCAAAGCCGCTCCGTTTGAAGCTTTGTACGGAAGGAAGTGTCGATCGCCCTTCTATTGGGCTGAAGTTGGCGAAAGGCAACTAACGGACCCGAGCTTATATAGGAAACCACAGATAAGGTTACCCAGATTAAGGGAAGGTTAAAAGCCGCCGCCGATCGACAAAAGAGTTATGCAGACAAACGAAGAAACCATTGCGGTTTCAGGTCGGTGATCGTGTTTTATTGAAGGTGTAACCTTGGAAAGGTGTTGTTAGGTTTGGGAAAGGGGGAAAGCTAAGCCCGCGTTATATAGGTCCTTTCAAAATCCTATCTCGAGTTGGATTAGTCGCTTATAGGCTTAAGCTACTACAGGAATTAAGTGGAGTACATGACGTGTTTCATGTCTCCAACCTGGAAAAGTGTATGTCGGATGAGACACTAATCAACCCCCTGATGAGGTTCAAGTAGACGATAAACTGAATTTTATCGAAGAATCGATTGAAGTTTCGGATTGGAAGATTCAGAAGCTTAGGAGGAGTCGGGTTAAGTTAGTGAAGGTCCGCTGGAATTGCAAACGTGGACCCGAGTTCTAATGGGAATGATAGGACCAGATGTAACAGAAATATCATCATCTCTTTCCGTCTAGTGCAAAGTCGAGACCTGTAATGTAAAAATTTTGGGGACGAAATTTCCTAAACAAGGGGCGACTTTGACACCCGGCTATTTTGAGTCTGTACCGTACAAGTGTGACACGTGTTATGAATAAATAAAAGCAATATTTTATTGAATTTGGTGTTAATATATGTATTTGATGTGTTGGTAAATCCAAACTTTGTTAGAAATTATGTTGGCAATAATAAGATAAACAATTATCGCGTTACGAGCAACATGCGAAACGAACGTCGGTGACCTCCCGATTAATGTTAAAATCCATAAAATATTTCCTTATGATTAAAATGTATTTTAATCATATTCGTGTGGAAAAATCTATTAAAACGCTTAAAATCTCTATTTTGAAAGTTTAAGCGCGTATTGCGCCATACCGGGCGTATATTACAAAATAGAAACAACGCAGCCAATCTAGGCAAATAAAATATTGTTCAGCAATATTATGGTGAGTTTATTTTTATAGAATGATAAAAATAATTTTAAACGCTTTAAAACACGATTAAAACGTGAGATAAAATACACGGTAACCAGTTAACTACCTATTTTTAGCCTAATATATTATATATATAAGTGTATGTATATGTATGTGTGAGAGGGTGTAGGTGGTGGTCAAAAGGTGTCCCCTTTTCTTGATTCTTTCATTGTTGACAAGTTTTAGCTTTGGAAGAAAACTCATGATTGAAAACCCTTCCATACTCATTTAATACACTTTCCAACATCCAAACAACTTCCATCTCTCCCCCCTCTCAAACTTGGACCGAACACACACCCACACACCTTCATTTTCAAAATTTGAACATTTTCTTGACGATCCAAGTCCATTTCAAGGTGTTTTCAAGTTCATTTGATGATCCAAGGAAGCTTTTAAGGTGATTCCAAGGAGGTGCAAGCTTCATATCTTCTAAACTTTATCAAAACCCAACAAAAATCTTGAAGGTATAAGTTTACTTTTAAAACCATTTTCTTGATTCTTGGTGACGATGAAGATGGTGAAGGATTTCTCTTAAACTTGGAATTATTCACAAACTTGAAAACTAATAATAAATGGGTTTTAATCAAAATAAAAAGAAGCATGTGTGTATATATATGGTCTTGAGTGTGTGTATATATGAATTAGAGGTTTTGTTTTGATTTTAGTTAAATCTTGATTGATGTGATTCATGGAAGATTGATGCATGCGTGATTAAAATGGGTTTTTACAAAAGTTCATAGGATTAAAGATGATCATGTAAAAGTAAGTTTTTGGAAGTATATAAGTATATATGTGTGTGTCGTGTATATGTATGCATGCACATGAGTTTTGTTTGTTTGTTCGTAAATTTGAGAATGTTACTTGCATTTATGATAAAGATGATTGGATGATGATTTGATGAAGATGATATTTAGATAATGTGAGAATAAGTTAAATATATAAAGATGCATTTACGAGTCTTGGATGATGAGGATATATAACCATGCATTAGATACTTGTACATAAACTTGTATGATGGCTAAATGATCATAAGATGGTGAACTTGAAATGATATGATGAAAGTGAGTTAAAACTGAATATGAACATTAAAAATTGTGTTATATGATATAATATGATGGAATGAAATTATGACATAAGTTAGATAGCCTTGCATGTTGTATATGTAGCTTAAAAAGTAGTAAAATGGGCGAAATTGCATGATATATGTGACGTCCATGTGTTATGTAAAAATATCAAGTCGTGACAATTTGGAATGATTATGTTAAAGTTCGATACAAGACTATGCGTTAAAAACAGTAAAATCGGCTTTTAAACGTGATTTTTGTAAAAAAACTGCTTTAGATCAGGTTGTAAACTGATAATTTTATGATAAATGTAGGTCCACTTGGAGGATAAAGATAAACCTGCTTCCTTGTTTATGTAACACAAATACGAGTGCGGAATCCTCATAAGAATGCAACCAAGGCAAAGTAAGAACACAGGATAACCTAAGATTCAATATCTTGATTAACAGAAAAGAAACTAGTACAAACATATACAAACAATGCTCATACAGACTCATGCAACACTCTCTGTGCTCTTGCGTCTCTCTCTAGTTCACTAGTGTCTGACTCTCACTTAGAAGTGCATGTTTGCTTATATAGTGTCCACACCTAGCAACAGTATGAAGTATGTTGCTGGACATACGAAACACCAAAATACATGAAGAACATACTCCAAAGATACTCGTACGAACAAGCTGGTTCGTACGAGCATCAACTAGCTCATACGAAACAAGCAGTATGCTTGTTTAGAGGTAGTCGTTCGTACGAATGGTAGGTGGCTCGTATGAGAAATATCTTGCTCATACAAAGTATTCCCACTCGCACAGATATCTTCTTTGGAGATCGTGTCACAGACATGACGTACATAAGACTCAACAGTATGCGCACATGAAACTGTTTTACACAGACAATCTAAATGACGTACTAAACCAAGAGAGAAGGATATCTTGATTTGGGCGACATGACCAAACTATACAGACATAGTAAACAAAGACCGTACAATTACAGACGTAACTAAGAACAAGTAAAAGACACAAAAGTGCATCAACAAACGCCCCCTTGGCTGTTGCTTGGTCTTCGGTCTTTGGTCTTCATACTGAATGGCCTGGAGTATCAACAAACTCCCCTGAAGATCTGCTATCCATCGTTGATAGATCATCAGGTCTTCTAAACTTTCCAGAAACATCAAACCTTTCCTGCTTCTTCTTGAGTAGCACTGGAGGTTTAAACTGGATCGGTCACGATCTGCTGTGCATTAGACTCTACCACTGGAGTTGAAGCAAAAATTTTGATTGCGAGGATGAGGCTGCAGCATCAGGATTGCCAGTGTCTTCAATAACCTGATCATGTTTTCGCTTGATCTCCTGCGCTTTGCATCTATCATTCTATAGAATGTTCACCCTCTTTTGGCTCATTTCAAACACGTCTTTAATACTATTAAAGCCTTCAACCAGTGTAGCATTGCGAGAATGATACCATTCTTTCAAGTCGTTATGCTTAGTAGTTAATGTTTTTGCAGATCGTTGTTAAAGCCGCACTATGTTCTTTCAGTCTATTTATCTCAATCCCCCGAGAGTTATCAGCTGCCCTCTCTGTTGTAGCTGAGTTGCTCTTTCAGCATCTGTATGCCTTCAGTCGCTCATTTTCTTTTCTTAACGCGCAATTTCAGAATCTTGTTTTCTAACAGTCTCTTTTAAAGAATTTATCTCTAACTGTTGTTTGACATCTGTGTTCCGATTTAAAGATATAAACTCTAATTGCTTGTTAATCTAGATTGCCGCAGCTTGAAACTAAGAGAACAGAAAATCCACCTTCTCATCCTTTTCCATTTCAGAGAACAAATGACTGCTTCATTTTGAATTTTGTTGATGAGATGTAGACTGGATTGTTGAGCTGAAGAAGTAGTAGGTTGCGATCGAACTGGAGTATCTTCAGCTGAACGTGTTTCAGCTGCTGTGGTATTTGAAGGTTGTGGTTCAGAAATTGTAGAGGGTTCCGTCATTACAAGTTCAGTCTCCTCCGTTGTAAA
Source organism: Scalesia atractyloides (assembly GCA_947069175.1). NCBI lineage: Eukaryota > Viridiplantae > Streptophyta > Magnoliopsida > Asterales > Asteraceae > Scalesia > Scalesia atractyloides. The sequence continues at coordinate 78,404,023 of CAMTDV010000023.1, forward strand.
GGGAGGCTGGACTTCTGCAACTGGTTCTCTCGCACCATCATTACCAACATTATCACCGTCATCATCATTACCCTTTCCCTTTTTATGACCAAACTTATCTTCGATCATCCTTTTCAAGGTTGGTTCTTCATTATCTGAATCACTGTCATCATGGCGCCATTTTCATTTTCGTGCAATATATCGATCATTTGCCATAAAACCGATCAACTTACGAGGAGGTGTGCTTTCCTTGTATCGTTTTGCTACTACACCTCTAAAGATATTCAACAAATGTTCCATCATAATTTCAACTTTTAGAACATCGTTGTCGTTCTTCGGAAGATTCGGATGTTGCACATTCAGGATCATTTGGAGAAAACGAGTATACATCCAAAACTTGTTTCCACCATAACCGGTTCTTCTTAGGTTTTCCTTCATGTTTGCAAAAATATACTTTGAAACACTAAACGGTTTGTTCAATGTCAAAGCTATCATCATTCCAACCAAGTCGTTATTTGCCATGTCATAACCACTTCGTTTGTTGCTCAAACACTGAATTAAAACATGTAGAGAGAACTTATATCGGAGTGGCAACCGTGCTTTGTTTAGTTGTCCCACGAGGAAATCTCCAACACATTTCATTCTAAGCAAACATCCACGTTGACACTTCAACGGCATTGAGAATGGAGCTTCAGGATCATCACCAAGTGTAATACTGAGTTAATGGTTTCAACAGTGACATCTACGTTCAAGTCATTTACTTTCCTGCGAATAAGTTCCTGCCCATTCACTTCAAAAATTTTAGCTGAATCCCAAAATTCCTTGATCAACGTCTTGTATATTGTAGTCTTATGCGTGATAGCATAATGTATCCTTGAGTCACGCAAAAACTTCATTATACCGTTGTTACTCAGCAAATTTTTCTTCCCGATCCAAGTAGGCCACCATGTTATGTCTCGGTTCAGACATAATTTCCATTTCTGACTTGTCAGTTCTCTTTGTTGCGGGTTTTCTTTTTATGTTCCTTTTGTTCCATTCTGTACACATATAACAACTCGGATAAGAACACAAAATTTATTAGGGAATATACACAAAAAGTTTTATTCCAAACTTTTTGTATGTACATATTCCCTAAAAAAGAACTACTTACTCATACGAATAATAGTTTATTCGTACGAAGAACAACTTATTTAAACTCTTTATTAAGTCAAACAAATGTTTCATTCGTACGAATAGCAGACTCGTACGAACAAAGTATTATTCGTGTGAATCTAGTTCGTACAAACAACTTCAAGAGAAGTTACTTGTTTTCAGTTAAAAATGATTTTTCCTTAAATTTTGTGTTCAAGTCAGTCAAAGTCACATGGTCAGATAATGTTTAAGTTGTTCAACTTCAAAGTACGCCATCATAGTCAAGTATACCTTAAAGAAATCAAAAACAACTTAAGGAGAGGTGTAAGATGACGTGAGCAAGGTGAGAGTGAAGTTCTACCAAAGAACTTCATCACCTTTTATACCTCATCAAGACACTCGTGCGAATTACCAGGCTCGTACGAAGAACTCCAAAACATACAAGACCAAATGGTCATTCATACGAAGCACAATGGCTCGTACGAATGATATGATTCATACGAGTCCAGGTTTTTCAAAACTGGACTTTCAGTTCTTCGAGGACCTAAGATATTTCGCTGACCTGTTTAGAACTTTGCACAGATCCACACTAATCACAAGTTAAGTTAGGAAAAGTGCTTGTTAAACAGATTTTGTTCTTTGTAAGATGAGATTACCCGTTGTAAGAAAGTACTTTTATGAAGTTATAATATCAAAATAAATGGTTTTTAGGGCGTATCTTGGTAGAAACTTTTGAGCTTCGATTTTGGCTAATTCAAAAAGAACTTAATTAAACAACAAAGTAAACTAAACTAAAATAACCATTAACAGATAAGAGTAAACTATATATTTACTAGATAATCTTTTTCAGATTTTCATGGTAAGAGAATCATACCAGCTTTTAATCTTGTCAAAAACGAGTTTTGTTTAAAAATATCAAATTAAATAAATATGCATTCTACTATGATTATCGGTATTGTTGTCCATGTGAGCTCAGCTTATCAGATGTAATCATGATTAGGAGATATGATTAAGGTATGAATTATACTTACTAGCCGGTGTTCAACCACTTCACGACACATTCCCGTATCAAGATATGCACGAGAGAAAATCTTACCGATGAGTACTACTTATCATCTGTTTTGACGTATATGATGTGAGATACACACTTATTTTGATTGAAAACAAGCCATATGTGATTAAATCACTTATTGATGAGGAACTTGATTTTCAGATGCATGCAGGGCACAGGAGTAAGTCCGTGAACAGGTTAGTACCATCATACTGACAGAGAGACGAACTTAGCTCCCGCATAAACTATGATATTTTATCACTTATTTTTGGGTGGATGTGATATGTTTATCACTTATTGAAGTCGTATGCAGTATTTACATCGTACGTTTTGGTATCATGAATTACTAGATTTTCGTCACGTTATTTTTCGCAAAAGATTCAACCATGTATCCTATTATAAGTCGCATAAAGACGGCATATCTCGATCCTCGCATTACTATCAAACGAGATTTCGGTACCAAGACATATGCAATGAGTGGTTCCCACTGCTTGCACCTTAAGTTTATATCAACCTACACAGTTTATCTGATTGTGAGCTACCGATACATCATTAGTAAATGCTACTTATTCAATTTGCATTTGTGTTTTGATGTTTATGACATATCACTGGTGTATTTCATCATTTCACTTATCTATCCAAAAGAAAATCATTATTATTTGGTGTTTTCTATTTTTTTGTATTTTTCTAAATTTTTTTCTCTAAATTATAGAGTTATAAAAAACTTAAACTAAATAAAGCAATATTTTGTATTTTGCATTTTCATGTTTTTGTATTTCTTGAAATATTCTCCCCCTAAAATATAAAATAAGAGAAAATTAAAATCGTTTTTGTATTTTGAATTTGAAGAAATATTACGAAATGATTAGCCAAGGATGAATTACTCAATTTCCTTGATTGCATTAACAAAGTAGATATCAACGAGATTTATCAGAAGCTTTTGTAAACAGGTCGGCACGTTGGTGATCGGTGTGGATTTTAAAACATTGATAATTTTCTTTCATAAAATCTCGTATGAATGATACTATCTCATGTGTTTGTTTTTGGTGCTGTACAGGATTACGAGTGATCTGTAAGCACTTGTTATCAACAAAATAGGAGTAGTTAGAAATTCAAAACCGTAGTCGCGCATTTGATGTTGGATCCATGAACCTGAGAGCAGCGACTATAAGCGAAATATACTCGCCTCACAGGTTGACGTAGCTACACAAATCTGCTTTTTGCACTGCCACGTGATAGCAATTTCCCAGAACTGACTCCTGTTGATGTTGATTTAACATCGATCTTGCAGCCACCATGATCAGAATCACTAAATGTTGTCAAATCAAAGTTATCATCCTTAGGGTACCATAGACCAGTGTCCGGGCGACCCTTCAAATAACGAAAGATTCTTTTTACAGCCATCAAATGAGAAACTTTCGGACTGGACTGGTAGCGAGCTAGAAGACACGTTGGGTATATTATATCGGGTCTTGAAGCAGTAAGATACATGAGAGATCGATCATAGCACGATAAAGAGATGGTTCCACATGTTCACCCATTCCGTCAGGAGTAATCCCATGATTCTGAGCTAATGGAGTTCCCAAGGGCTTTGAGTCTTCCATCTGAAATCATTTGAGAATATCCCCGACGTACTTGGTTTGATGGATGAAAATCCCTTCCTTAGAATGTTGAACCTGCAAACCTAAAAAGAAAGTCATTTCTCCCATTGCGCTCATCTCGAACATCTCTTGCATCACCTACTCAAATTCTTTGCACATTTTTTCGTTGGTCGACCCAAAAATAAAATCATCAACATACACCTGCACCAGCAATAAGTCCTCATTATGTTCCTTGATGAAGAGAGTACAGTCGATCAATCCACGTCGAAAACCATTCTTCAGAAGATAGGAAGACAATGTTTCATACCAAGCCCGTGGAGCTTGATGCAGACCATATAGCGCCTTATTTAGAAGCCAAACCTTGTCAAGATGTATTGGATCTTCAAAACCAGGCGGTTGCTCAACATAACTTCTTCTTCAACCACACCATGAAGAAATGCACTTTTCACATCCATTTGATAAACGGTAAACTTCTTGTAGAACCGGAGCAGAAGTACACATCCATTTGATATTCAGATCAACAACTAAATCGTTTGCTGGATTTGTTGAAGATGTAGACTCATGACCTTCAGTAGTCCCTAGATTCTGAATATTTGACGTGACATCTAAAATTCTAGGAACCGGAGCAGAAGTAGCTTCATTTGCATCATGGAACTCACCATCTTCTGATGAAATATTGTAATCAGCAGCATCTTCGAATTCCTCATTCTGAACAAGATTGTTAACCGAAGTAGAAACTGGAGGGTTAACAATAATTGGTCGAACTAATGACGAGTCAACTGCAATATCATTTTCTAGTAGCATTTGAGCGGCTGCAGAAGCATCATAAAAAGTTGGCAGATTAAAGGAGTTAAACAGCCCATCGTAGTCAAACATCCAAGGAGCACCAGGAGCTCTTACTGATTCAGTGTATCTTTGAACCTTGACTTTACCCCATTCTTCAATCTTCTTTGTTGACAAATTCCACACTCTGAAATTAGGAGTGGTATATCCAAGAAAGAAAACTTTGATAGCTTTCGGACCAAATTTACCATGTGGATCAATCATAATGCATGGAGCTCCAAAAGGTTCTAAGAAAGAAATACCCGGTTTCCTTTTATGTAACAACTCGGAACATGTTTCCCGTGCCTCTTCACCGTAAGAACTCTATTCATCGTATAACATGCAGTAGCAACAGCTTCTCCCCAAAATTGAACAGGAAGTTCTGATTCTATTAACATAGTTCTTGTTGTTTCAATTAGAGTTCTATTTTTCCTCTCAGCAACACCATTTTGTTGTGGAGTGTATCGAGAACTGTACTCATGCAGAATGCCTTTAGAAGAACAGAACTCATCCATAACTTGATTTTTAATTCGGTGCCATTGTCGCTTCTGATTCTCCTTATCATTAAATTGTACAAATTTTCAAGTAGCGTCAGGAGATTCTTGAGGATTTCAGGAACTTCACTCTTGTGTGCCAACATGTTTACCCATGGAAATCTTGAGTAGTCATCAGTAACTACTAAACAATATGAATCACCAAAGGTAGTCTTGTGTTTCATAGGTCCAAAGAGGTCCATATGAAGACATTCCAAAGGCATATTCACCGTGTTAATCTTCTTCACAGGATGAGATTTTCTCGCTTGCTTTCCCTTTTGGCATGATACACAGACGTCTTGTAGATGAAAGTTTTTCACTGATACACCATTCACAAGATTGTTTTTCACCAAATAGTTCATTTTCCTCAAGTGAATGTGTCCCATACGTCTGTGCCAAGAGATTGATTCCTTTTCGGTGGCTTTTAAGACAAAACATGTGACTTGTGTAGACGTGGTAATAGCTTGGCTCATGTCAAGAATATACAAGTCGTTAATTCTTGGAGCCGACAGGAGTATCCATTCTTTGGGAATCTTGAAACCAAGTTTCAGCACATAACATCCGGCATCATCAAAATGAATCGTGAACTTCTTGTCGCAGATTTGAGAAACGCTAAGAAGAGTGTGATCATTTTGTCGAACATAATTGATCTTGTCAAAACTAACAACACCATTGGATACCATTCCTTCTCCACTGATGTATCCGCCCTTGTCTCCAGCAAAAGCAACATAGCCTCCTCGAATGCTTTTCACATCATAAAGGAGCCTTAAGTCGCCTGTCATGTGCCTTGATGCTCCACTGTCAACAATCCAATGACTATTCACAGTTTCTCCTGGAACACCATGCACATTTCAAAAACCCGATCAGTTTGAGATGGGGACCCAAGCCTTAGTGGTCTTGGGTCGACCCTTGTCATCAAGAAATGTGATTTCTATTTCTTGATGATTTGGAAATTGTGTGCCCCCTCTTGAACCATCACATGTCTTAGGTTTCCAAGATTTTTGAAATTTACCAGAATGAATTATTTAAATTTTTACACCTTCTGGTTCTATTAAATTTGAAGAACTTGGTTTCCTTTCTGAAGGATTTGGTTTCAATGCTTTTTCAATTATTTTTACTTGTTTACGTCTCTGTTTTTCTTCTTGTTCTTTAACAATACGTTTGTCTTGTTTTGGAGAAACAGATCGACGTTGGCAAGTTGGTTCAGGAGGGGTTTTCTCAACGAATCTAGCTTTGCTGGGTTTGTACAATTCTTGATAATGTAGCCAAACTCTCCACATTTTAAACATGTTCTCCTTTCAACAAATTTAGGAGATCGTGTTTCATGACTTGATGTTGAACTTACTGGTCTTGAGGTACTGGGTTCATATGCATCAAACCTTTTGTATGTTGGATGTAATTGTTTTCATATTTATGTTTTAAAATCTTGACTTTGTTTACAAAATCTATATTAGACATGCCTTCAATGGTCTCGACCTTATCAGTACCCGTAGAACTTACAAAATTAACATTCTTAAACTTTTTCTTATAGCGAGTGCCTTTTGTCTCAACCTTTGGTTGTGGTACTTTAGGCTTTTCAACTCTCTTCTCTTGGTGTTTTTCTTTTGAACTTGATAAGGGTTATGACTTGATTGGGTTTTTCTTTTCCAAAAATTGGTTGTTGTCTTCTCAAAAACTTGATCAATATAGGTTGGATTTACATTTTTGATCGGAAAGTCTTTGTTAGAATAGATTTTCTTAACTCCAACCAAAGTATACAACACATTATCATTTTCATTTATGGACACTTTTGTCTTGACAGATTTCTTAGGATAATGTAACACCCTATAAAATCGTGTCCAATAGTATAGTGACACGTGTTGTATTTTGAATATAGTCTGTTAAAGACCAATAAGGACTAAAGGCGTCAACATGCATAAATAACAGCCTCTGAGTGACTGATATGTCAACATGCTTGAAATTTGGCCTCTGAGTGACCGTTGTGTCAACATGCCTAGCCTCTGAGTGACAACAGAATCAACATGCTTGTAATAAGCCTCTGAGTGATCCTTTGTGAAGTCCTAACTCTCATACGTGCCGTTTGTTGGACGAGAGAGTTCAGTTTTGTAAAAATGTGAAAGTTGGATATTGGAGGGATTAGAAGTATCAACATGTTAATTTATACCTCTGAGTGACCTTTTAACAAACCGAGAGCTCGAATGTCCGGGCATAATCTTGGGTATGCCAAGTATTGGCTACGGAGGGCTAAAAGTGCCAAAAAGGTGTTTAAAAAGGTTTTTAGAAGCTTTTTAAAGTTAAGGGACTAAAGTGTCAAATTTTGAAACTGTCCATGGGGCGGTCGCGGGCCGCGAGAGACCTGGCCTGGGCCTCTCGCGCCCCGCGAGAACAGGTCTGACGCAAAAAGTTTTGTTTGGAGACCAAGCAAAGCTCTAAAACCATTTAAACGAAACCATGGCTTCTCTAAACTGCTATGCCACGTTTTGGGACACTTGTAAGCTTCTTCTTACTCCCCTAAACACCTGGCTTCACCTCCTTTGAGTTCTCCAACTATTAATAGGTGTTCAAGTGTTCATTCCAACTTGCACCTTTCTTAGACATAACTCCTCTCCCTCCTCTGGAAGTTCCTAGCTGAAAGGAGCATCCAACTTAGTTCTCTTGCATTGTAGGAACCTCTTGTAAGTGTTCCTTACTCTTGTATTTTCGTTTATAGGCTTCTATAGCCAAAAGTCAAGCGTTTTACGGCAAACACTTTGACTTTCGGTTAAGACCATTATGGTCCATCCATTGTTTGAAATGAACATGGCTAAGTGATCATACTAAGGTGGGTGTTAGTCCCTATAAATGGCACCTCCTGAGATCACGTTTGCTAGACCAATTGACGGGTTAAAGTTATGTTATTAAAAAGTCAAACAGGCCATTTTTCATAAAAATCATAAATTGTTCTTATATATGTTATGAAACCTGTTTTGACACTTAAACAAGTTGGTAATAATTATTAGAACATGTATAAACATGTTCGTCTTGATGGATGCTCTATATCCATTAAGAATCATTCCATCCCTATCTGTCTTTTGCCAATGAAATTGGCGGGGTTCGATGTTGTCTTAGGCATGGATTGGTTATCTCATAACCAAGCCCGCATTGCCTGCGATAAAAAGCTCATCGAGATTAAGACCCCATCTGGTGAAATGATCACCATCCCTGGAGACTCACACTATGGATTGCCAAACAAGGTGTCGTTTTTTAAGGCGTCCAAGTGTTTGAGAAGAGGCTGTGTCATCTATATGGCACAAGTTACCATAAATGAACCAAAGCCGAACCTTGAAGATCAACCAGTTATCTCGGAGTATCCCGATGTTTTCCCTGAAGAGTTACAGGCCTACCTCCAGATAGGCAAGTGGAGTTTAGGATTGATATCCTACCAGGAGCAGCACATGTTGCTAGAGCTCTGTATCGGTTAGCACAGACGAAAATGAAGGAATTGAGGACGCAATTATATGAACTTTTAGAAAAAGGCTTTATATAGCCTAGTTCCTCACCTTGGGGAGCTCCTATGCTGTTTGTAAAGAAGAAAGACGGTTCGATACGAATGTGCATCAACTACCAGGAGCTGAACAAGCTAACCATTAAGAATAGATATCCTTTCCCCAGGATTGCTGATTTATTTGACCAACTTCAAGGGGCTAGTTACTTTTCTAAAATAGATTTAAGATCAGGATATCATTAACTGAAGGTTAGAAGTGAAGATGTTCCTAAGACAGCCTTCGGACCCGCTATGTTCATTTTGAATTCTTAGTGATGCCTTTTGGGCTCACAAATGCACTAGCAGCATTCATGGATCTCATGAATAGAGTCTACAAGCCATATTTGGATAAGTTTGTCACTGTCTTCATAGACGACATACTTATCTATTCTCGTAATCAAGATGATCACGAGAAACATCTTCGGTGCATCCAAGAATTATTAAGGTAGGAGAAACTTTATGCGAAGTTCTCTAAATGCGAATTTTGGCTTAGAGAAGTCCAATTTCTTGGACATATGGTAAGTGAGCATGGTATCCAAGTGGATCCCGCCAAAATTGAGGCTATAATAAATTGGGAAGTGCCCAAGACCCCAACAGAAGTTCGTTGTTTCTTAGGACTGGCTGGTTACTATAGGAGGTTCATTGAGAACTTTTCAAGGATAGCCACTCCTTTAACTTCTTTGACCCGTAAGAATATTAAGTATAATTGGGGTCCAAAGCAACAGGAATTTTTTGAGGTTCTTAAACACAAGTTGAGCAACGCTCCTGTGTTATCTCTACCTGAGAGTATTGAGGAATTTGTAGTCTATGGTGATGCATCGAACACTTGCATGGGCTGTGTGCTAATGCAAAAAGGCAAGGTGATTGCCTATGCATCACGACAATTAAAGGTGCATGAAAAGAATTACACCACCCACGATTTGGAATTGGGTGCCGTTATATTTGCACTAATACTGTGGAGACATTACTTGTATGGCACAAAGTGTGTTATATACACAGACCATTAAAGTCTCCATCCCTATCTGTCTTTTGCCAATGAAATTGGCGGGGTTCGATGTTGTCTTAGGCATGGATTGGTTATCTCATAACCAAGCCCGCATTGCCTGCGATAAAAAGCTCATCGAGATTAAGACCCCATCTGGTGAAATGATCACCATCCCTGGAGACTCACACTATGGATTGCCAAACAAGGTGTCGTTTTTTAAGGCGTCCAAGTGTTTGAGAAGAGGCTGTGTCATCTATATGGCACAAGTTACCATAAATGAACCAAAGCCAAACCTTGAAGATCAACCAGTTATCTCGGAGTATCCCGATGTTTTCCCTGAAGAGTTACAGGCCTACCTCCAGATAGGCAAGTGGAGTTTAGGATTGATATCCTACCAGGAGCAGCACCTGTTGCTAGAGCTCCGTATTGGTTAGCACCGACGAAAATGAAGGAATTGAGGACGCAATTAGATGAACTTTTAGAAAAAGGCTTTATAAAGCCTAGTTCCTCACCTTGGGGAGCTCTTATCCTGTTTGTAAAGAAGAAAGACGGTTCGAAACGAATACTACCGGGAGCTGAACAAGCTAACCATTAAGAATAGATATCCTTTCTCCAAGATTGACGATTTATTCGACCAACTTAAAGGGGCTAGTTTTCTTTCTAAAATAGATTTAAGATCAGGATATCATTAACTGAAGGTTAGAAGTGAAGATGTTCCTAAGACAGCCTTCGGGACCTGCTATGTTCATTTTGAATTCTTAGTGATGCCTTTTGGGCTCACAAATGCACCAGCATCATTCATGGATCTCATGAATAGAGTCTGCAAGCCATATTTGGATAAGTTTGTCACTGTCTTCATAGACGACATACTTATCTATTCTCGTAATCAAGATGATCACGAGAAACATCTTCGGTGCATCCTAGAATTATTAAGGCAGGAGAAACTTTATGCGAAGTTCTCTAAATGCGAATTTTGGCTTAGGGAAGTCCAATTTCTTGGACATATGGTAAGTGAGCGTGGTATCCAAGTGGATCCCGCAAAAATTGAGGCTATAATAAATTGGGAAGTGCCCAAGACCCCAACAGAAGTTCGTAGTTTCTTAGGACTGGCTGGTTACTATAGGAGGTTCATTGAGAACTTTTCAAGGATAGCCACTCCTTTAACTTCTTTGACCCGTAAGAATATTAAGTATAATTGGGGTCCAAAGCAACAGGAATTTTTTGAGGTTCTTAAACACAAGTTGAGCAACGCTGTTATCTCTACCTGAGGGTATTGAGGAATTTGTAGTCTACTGTGATGCATCGAACACTGGCATGGGCTGTGTGCTAATGCAAAAAAGGCAAGGTGATTGCCTATGCATCACGACAATTAAAGGTGCATGAAAAGAATTACACCACCCACGATTTGGAATTGGGTGCTGTTATATTTGCACTAAAACTGTGGAGACATTACTTGTATGGCACAAAGTGTGTTATATACACAGACCATAAAAGTCTCCAGCATCTATTCAATCAGAAAGAATTGAACATGCGACAACGCCGTTGGATGGAAACTCTTAATGATTATGATTGCAAGATTCGCTACCATCCAGGCAAGGCAAATGTAGTTGACGATGCCTTAGGTCCCAAGGAGAAGGTTAAACCTATAAGGATTAACGCTAAGAGCATTGAGCTCAGAAATAGCTTGAGTGAGAAGCTATTAGATGTGCAGAAGCAAGCCTTGTTAAAGGCTAACATCCCTAATGAGGGATTAGGCGGAACCATTGATCAATTAACGCCTGGAAAGGACGGAATACTAAGATTTAATGATAGAATTTGGGTTCCGATCTTTGGAGGACTTAGGAATCTAATCCTCTAGGAAGCGCATAATTCAAGATACACTGTTCACCCGGGTGGTGACAAGATGTATCAAGATTTGAAGAAGAATTATTGGTGGATGGGTTTGAAGAAGTCCATAGCCACTTATGTAGCTAAGTGTCTGACGTGTTCGCAAGTTAAGGCTGAACATCAGATTCCGTCAGGACTACTACAACAATTAGAAATTCCCACTTGGAAATGGGAAATGGTAACTATGGACTTGATTACCAAGTTACCTAAGACCAAAAGTGAAAATGACACTATTTGGGTCATAGTGGATAGGCTGACCAAGTCAGCTCACTTCTTGCCAATAAAGAAACGTATAATTCAGATAAATTGGCTAAGCTGTATGTGGACAAGATAGTGTCCCTACACGGTGTGCCAGTATCTATTGTATCCGATTGAGATACTAGATACACATCTCACTTTTGGAAAAGTTTCCAACAATCTTTAGGCACACGACTAAACTTTAGTACGGCTTACCATCCACAGACTAATGGTCAAAGTGAACGTACTATACAGACTCTAAAAGACATGCTCAGGGCATGTGTGATTGATTTAGGTGGAAGTTGGGATGACCACTTACCCCTAATAGAATTCTCCTACAATAATAGCTACCATACTAGCATTAAGGCTGCTCTTTTTGAGGCCTTATATGGGAGAAAATGTAGAACGCCTGTATGCTGGGCAGAAGTTGGGGAGGCCCAACTATCAGGACCAGAGATTGTCCTGTAAACCACGGAAAAGATTATGCAAATCCGTGATCGTCTCAAAGCTGCCAGGGATAGGCAGAAGAGCTATGCTGACAAGGGGCGTAAACCTCTTAAGTTCCAAGTAGGGGACAAGGTCATGCTAAAGGTATCACCCTGGAAAGGTGTGATGCGATTTGGAAAGAAGGGCAAGTTGAGCCCAAGAAATATTGGACCATTCGAGATAGTCGAATGTGTCGGCACTGTGGCCTATAAGCTCAGATTGCCAGAGGAGCTTAATGGAATCCATGATGTATTCCACATATCTAATCTTAATAAATGTCTAGCCGATGAGTCGCTAGCAATGTCGCACAATGGGGTGCAAATTGATGAAAACCTAAGGTTCATTGAGAAACCAATTTCGATCGAGGATCGACAGGTTAATAAGCTCTAAAGAAAGATGATACCTATAGTAAAGGTTAAGTGGGACGCTTTTAGTGATCCTGAGTATACATGGGAGGTTGAGTCCACTATGCGACAAAAGTACCCCCATCTTTTTGAATAAAATCTCGAGGTCGAGATTTCTTTTAAGGGGGTGAGGATGTAACAACCTGTAAAATCGTGTCCAATAGTATAGTGACACGTGTTGTATTTTGAATATAGTCTGTTAAAGACCAATAAGGACTAAAGGCGTCAACATGCATAAATAACAGCCTATGAGTGACTGATATGTCAACATGCTTGAAATTTGGCCTCTGAGTGACCGTTGTATCCGCATGCCTAGCCTCTGAGTGACATCGGAATCAACATGCTTGTAATAAGCCTCTGAGTGATGCTTTGTGAAGTCCTAACTCTCATACATGCCGTTTGTTGGACGAGAGAGTTCAGTTTTGTAAAAATGTGAAAGTTGGATAATGGAGGGATTAAAAGTGTCAACATGTTAATTTATACCTCTGAGTGACCTTTTAACGAACCGAGAGCTCGAATGTCCCGGCATAATCTTGGGTATGCCACGTATTGGCTACGGAGGGCTAAAAGTGCCAAAAAGGTGTTTAAAAAGGTTTTTAGAAGCTTTTTAAAGTTAAGGGACTAAAGTGTCAAATTTTGAAACTGTCCATGGGGCGGTCGCGGGCCGCGAGAGACCTGGTCTGGGCCTCTCGCGCCCCGCGAGAACAGGTCTGACGCAGAAAGTTTTGTTTGGAGACCAAGCAAAGCTCCAAAACCATTTAAACGAAACCATGGCTTCTCTAAACTGCTATGCCACGTTTTGGGACACTTGTAAGCTTCTTCTTACTCCCCTAAACACCTAGCTTCACCTCCTTTGAGTTCTCCAACTATAAATAGGTGTTCAAGTGTTCATTCCAACTTGCACCTTTCTTAAACATAACTCTTCTCCCTCCTCTGGAAGTTCCTAGCTGAAAGGAGCATCCAACTTAGTTCTCTTGCATTGTATGAACCTCTTGTAAGTGTTCCTTACTCTTGCATTTTCGTTTATAGGCTTCTATAGCCAAAAGTCAAGCGTTTTATGGCAAACGCTTTGACTTTCGGTTAAGACCATTATGGTCCAGCCATTGTTCGAAATGAACATGGCTAAGTGATCATACTAAGGTGGGTGTTAGTCCCTATAAAGGGCACCTCCTGAGATCACGTTTGCTAGACCAATTGACGGGTCAAAGTTATGTTATTAAAAAGTCAAACAGGCCATTTTTCGTAAAAATCATAAATTGATCTTATATATGTTATGAAACCTGTTTTGACACTTAAACAAGTTGGTAATAATTATTAGAACATGTATAAACATGTTCGTCTTGATGGATGCTCTATATCCAGTAAGAATCATTCCATCCCTATCTCTCTTTTGCCAATGAAATTGGCGGGGTTCGATGTTGTCTTAGGCATGGATTGGTTATCTCATAACCAAGCCCGCATTGCCTGCGGTAAAAAGCTCATCGAGATTAAGACCCCATCTGGTGAAATGATCACCATCCCTGGAGACTCACACTATGGATTGCCAAACAAGGTGTCGTTTTTAAGGCATCTAAGTGTTTGAGAAGAGGCTGTGTCATCTATATGGCACAAGTTACCATAAATGAACCAAAGCCGAACCTTGAAGATCAACCAGTTATCTTAGAGTATCCCGATGTTTTCCCTGAAGAGCTACAGGCCTACCTCCAGATAGGTAAGTGGAGTTTAGGATTGATATCCTACCAGGAGCAGCACATGTTGCTAGAGCTCCCTATCGGTTAGCACCGACGGAAATGAAGGAATTGAGGACGCAATCAAATGAACTTTTAGAAAAAGGTTTTATACAGCCTAGTTCCTCACCTTGGGGTGCTCCTATCCTGTTTGTAAAGAAGAAAGACGGTTCGATGCGAATGTGCATCGACTACTGGGAGCTGAACAAGCTAACCATTAAGAATAGATGTCCTTTCCCCAGGATCGATGATTTATTCGACCAACTTCAAGGGGCTAGTTACTTTTCTAAAATAATTTAAGATCAGGATATCATCAACTGAATGTTAGAAGTGAAGATGTTCCTAAGACAGCCTTCGGGACCCGCTATGGTCATTTTGAATTCTTAGTGATGCCTTTAGGGCTCACAAATGCACCAGCAGCATTCATGGATCTCATGAATAGAGTCTGCAAGCCATATTTGGATAAGTTTGTCATTGTCTTCATAGACGACATACTTATCTATTCTCGTAATCAAGATTATCACGAGAAACATCTTCGGTGCATCCTAGAATTATTAAGGCAGGAGAAACTTTATGCGAAGTTCTCTAAATGTGAACTTTGGCTTAGAGAAGTCCGATTTCTTGGACATATGGTAAGTGAGCGTGGTATCCAAGTGGATCCCGCCAAAATTGAGGCTATAATAAATTGGGAAGTGCCCAAGACCCCAACAGAAGTTCGTAGTTTCTTAGGACTGGCTGGCTACTATAGGAGGTTCATTGAGAACTTTTCAAGGATAGCCACTCCTTTAACGTCTTTGACCCGTAAGAATATTAAGTATAATTGGGGTCCAAAGCAACATGAATCTTTTGAGGTTCTTAAACACAAGTTGAGCAACGCTCCTGTGTTATCTCTACCTGAGGGTATTGAGGAATTTGTAGTCTACTGTGATGCATCGCACACTGGCATGGGTTGTGTGCTAATGAAAAAGGCAAGGTGATTGCCTATGCATCACGACAATTAAAGGTGCATGAAAAGAATTACACCACCCACGATTTGGAATTGGGTGCCATTATATTTGCACTAAAACTGTGGAGACATTACTTGTATGGCACAAAGTGTGTTATATACACAGACCATAAAAGTCTCCAGCATCTATTCAATCAGAAAGAATTGAACATGCGACAACGCCGTTGAATGGAAACTCTTAATGATTATGATTGCGAGATTCGCTACCATCCAGGCAAGGCAAATGTAGTTGCCAATGCCTTAGGTCCCAAGGAGAAGGTTAAACCTATAAGGATCGCTAAGAGCATTGAGCTCAGAAATAGCTTGACTGATGTAATATTATAAGTAGGATTATTTGGGATGTTAAACTAAGTTATAAATTGAGTTTTCAAGCAGGTCCTTAAACTATGTCGATAAATGACGGTTTTAGTCCTTGTGACTCATAAAATGATTTTAATCAATATTTTCAAAGTAAAATCATTACTTACTAATATGTTATATTAAATAACATATTTTAAACATTTTAATCTGACCCTAATGTCACTTTTCATTAAACATCGCATAAAACGTCATTTTACGACATAAGCGCTGTTTCGGCGCATAGTATGGTTTTAAACCATATTTGACAAAAACTTGATACCTACTAATTTTAAAACTTATTTTAAACATATTTACACTAGGTACATGTTATAAACTTAGAATCCCAAATAATTTATAAACTATGTATAAAATGACCAAGATGCCCCTTCGGTGCATAGTTTGGTCATAAAAGATAAATTACACATATAAATGATGTCCTACTAATATTGTATCATGAATAAATTATTTTTCCAGAATACTTATGATGATAAACCTAAAATATATTCATGTTCCTTTTATACGGGATATAATTACCAAAATGCCCTTATGAGGGATAATTTCGTTTTAAAACCTAAATGGGCATACAAGTTGATATCCTACTAATATCTTAACTTATTTAAAGTATAATGGTGTATAGAACTTTTCCATGACTTATCCGGTTACCCGATATCGCTATTAAGCGCATAGTTACGTATATGTAACTATTTTACAGAAATTAACCGAAACGGGTTTAACCTTGTCATTTAAGTTTCAAAATCCAGAATGTTTATAGTTTACCCATATTATACAAGTCAAGTCTTGTCGGGATTAAACTACATTCTATCCATCATCGTTTAATCAAGTGTTATACGTAATGATCATGTACACTATTTGGTTTATAAGACCGTTAATATTTAAATTGGCTAGCTTATGCCGTAATCCAGACTAGAGCCTTCTCGGTAAATGCTATCTACACTTGGTACTTTTGTATATGGCTGAGTTAATTAAAAATAAAAGAAGAAGACTTGCTCAGGTAAATACTCTCGACTTATTTTCCCTATACGGGCTTGGGATACGGTAAATTATTACCGCCTGGTCCAAAATGGGGTCAATCGAATGCCCACTTGTGGCTAGTCAACCCGCATATTTCATTTTAATCAGTTTTGTTTGATAACTTAAACATCGGGGGTTAAATTACCGTGTCCTCGATATCCTGGGCTCAATACATTAGTTATTGGCCACGGCCTTAGCACGGGGTGTAGGCATACACCTTTTGATGCTCATATGCAATGTTCCCAAGACGTTGGGGATGACCACTTCGTGAGTCCTGAGTGGTGTGTATTTAATCATGTCTCGGTTTCTGTACTGGGCCCTGAATGTATTGACAAACATGTAAATCTGATACAAGGTTGAAAGGTCAACTTTCCCAAGTTAATAAAGATCTTGGTGTCATTTGCACTTAAAAACCATTTTAATGTTTTCAAAATGAGTCAGTTGGGTGTATTTACCAGCGTAAGCTGACGTATCATCCAAAGGCTAATCTGCAAGTACAATACGAAATAGGCCGGAAGCTGCTCGGTGAGAATAAGAGGATCTTGCAAATCATTAGATCTGACTAAAGTCTGTTTTGTATTCTTTCTTGTATATTTTATGATCCGCCTGTGGATCTTCTATTACTAGCTTGTATATTATTTTGTATTTTTGAACATTCGGTTTGTAATAGTAATTTTACTCCAAGACTTCCGCTGTGCCGTGTTTAATTAACTATGATGATTATCAACTGACGTCACGATACTCCCCACCTGGGCCCACTGCTGTATGGATTTCGGGGTTGGAAATCCGGGGTGTGACAGATCATTCTCTTGATTTTCGATAATTTTTACACTAGGAGTAGCAGACATTTCTATTCCTTTTCTTCATCAAGAGATTGATCCTGATCAATTTTCTCTGTCTCATCATCTGATGAATCATCCTCCTCTGTTGTAGAGGGGTTCTGATTAACAACTGATGATGAGTTCTAGCTTGAACCCTAGTCCTGCTGCAAATTCTTCAGGATTAAGAGGCACGGAGGGTTCAAAGCGTGGCATTTCCTCTTCATCAGGCAATTTGGTATAGTGTGTTTCATTGGGGGTGGACACGACTTACACCCAACGCATTTAGCATCTCCTTTTAGCTTTTGAACGTCAATGATATGATCAAGCACATATCGGGAGTTAGAATAACTTTCTATAGGTCCACCTGAGGATCAAGTTAAACCAGTTCCTTATTCATATTACACACACACAAGTGCGGAATCCAAGTGTGCATGCAACCAAAGCAAAGTAAAGAACACGGGGTAACCAAAGATTCACTATCTTGATTAATGATTGAGAACAAGTACAAACATATACACACAATGCTCGTATGACTCAAACAAACTTGCTGTGTTCTTGTGTCTTCGTCTACACCAGAAATGCTAACTTAGAGATCTCACCAAAAGATTAGTTTGCTAGCTCGTTCTTTCAGTCTGGTTAGTAACCTTGACTGAGAGGTGCATGTCTGCTTATATAGTGTCAGTCAAGATTTCGTACGAAACACTATTCTAGACATAAGGAACACACTATTTCACACGAGACACATTCCAGAGATTTAGCACGAGTCAACTGTTTCGTACGAAATACTCATTTCGTACGAAACAAGTAACACACTTGTTACTTAAGATTATTTCGTACGAATCATGTGGTTTGTACGAAATACTTTGATTCGTACGGAGCATCTTGCTCGCACTAAAACCTTATCTTTGGAGAATATGTGCAGACTTGACGTTTTCAAGACTTATCAGTATGCACACATGCAACTGATTAACACAGACAAACTAAGATGTCATACTAGATCAAGATAGAAGGATATCTCGATCTATTCGACATGACTAAACCTATACAGACAATTGAGCAAAGACCGTACAATTACAACTGTAATTAAGAACAAGCGACAGACACAAAACTGTATCAACAAACTCCCCCTTGGATGTTGCTTGGTCTTCGGTCTTCGGTCTTTGGTCTTCACATATCATACTTAGGAAGTGCCAGCAAACTCCCTCTTGAATGTATCTTGTGGTGTTAAAAAGTGGTCAGCTATGAAAATTGATCTTCTTGATTCACAGCTTGTATTCATGTTGTGTCTTCTCTCCCGTAACTTGTTTTCTTCAAACTTGTTCTCTTTGTATTTAGCTTGCTTGGATATTTTATCTGCACACACAACAAGGCTAAACGCATAATGAGAACAACTGTAGGGATGTAAACAACCTTATAGAAAATTCACTTGAAAATTTCACAAAGGATTAATTTTAATCAGAATTAGCAAAAGACACATATGAGACTAATTCTTATTCAACTACCAACTCACAATGCTTTAAAAGTTTTTATGATTGCTTAATTTTTAAATTGTTAAACTTTAAAGCTTGTCAACTTCGACCATTTATGAAGATGCAGTTGTTTTCCGGCTTATAATCAGGATTTAAGATAGGATAGACTTGAGTTCCAACATCGGTTAATAAAAAATAAACTAGAAGCAAAATCTTTTTGGCTTTTTGCAAAATTTTTAAAGGTAAGGACGGAAAACATCAAAAAATAGTTACAGACATTCTTTTTGCGAATTTCGAGGGTAAGAGAATCATATTAGTATACGGTTCTGTCCAAACACACTTGTTGTTTGATTAGATAGAATTAAGATAAGTATCCTATATCAATTATTGGTATTGTTATCCACGTAAACTCAACTTATCAGATGTAATCGTGGTTAGGGATACGATTAATGTATGATTTATACTTACCGACCGGTGTTTATCCACTTCATAACACATTCCCGTATCAAGATATGCACGAGAGAAAATCTTACCGGTGAGTATACTGCTTTATAATTTGTTTTGACGTATATGAATGATGTGAGATACTCACATATTTTTGATTGAAAACAAGCCCTTTGTGATTTAATCACTTATTGATGGGGAACTTGATTTTCATATGCATGAAAGGCACAGGAGTAAGTCCGTGAACAGGTTAGTACCATCATACCGACAGAGAGACGAACTTAGCTCCCGCAAGAAGCTGTGATATTTTATCACTTATTTTGGGGATGTGATATTTTTATCACTTTTTTGATGGTCGTATGCAGTATGTACACGTATGTATGGTATCATGGAAGTTCTAGACTTGCGTCACCGTTATTTTTTGGCAAAAGATTCAACCATGATACCCAGATGATAAGCCAGCATAAAGACCGTATATCTTAGAACCTCGGCACTCTATCAAACGAAATTTCGGTACCAAGACCATATGGCAATGAATGGTTCCACCTGGTCTTCAGTCGATTATGTTTATATCGCCCTGTGCACACTTTAAAATGATTGTGAGCCTACCGACACATTGAATATAGAGCTACTTATCATTTTTATTTTAAGTTCAAAGAGGTTTTGACAGACCACTAATTTGCTATCATTTTCTCTTTTTCTCGCCAGGAAACTCATTTTTGTTTTTCTCATGTTTTTATATTTTTCTAGAATTTACTCCCCCTACAATGCAAAAAGTAGATTTAGACAGTTAAATATACCTTTTTGGATTGTCTTTGAAGAAAAATATTTAGAAAAACGATTTTTCGATGTGGATTAACTCATGTTTTACCTCAATGCCATTTACCAAAAATTAAGTTAATAAGAATGGTTTATTGAGATTTGGAAGTGAAAAGCTGGCATGTTGGTAATTGGCGTGAATCAACAACATTGATACGTTTCATATAGAAAAATCACGTGTGAGGTGATATTTTGTATCAATGTGTTTGGTCTGGAGAGCAAAGGTCTTTGTTTTTCTCCTTGAGAAGTAGTGTGCGGTTGTTCAAACCATGCTAAGACACCGCACACCCAGTTGATTTGTTCAAACAAACACATTTTCTTCAATCACACCCTTGGAGAAATGTATATTCACGATCATCTTGTAAGCTTTTTCTTTCTTTTGGAAGATATAAGACATGATTCTTTGATAATCTTCCATTATGCTGCAGGTGCATACATTTCTATTGAATCTATCTGTGGATCTGATACAAGCCTTAAACAAACAAAATGTTAGTTGTTTTTCATCTTGTCGAAGTTTTCAATGTTATCCTTTCATTCTTCTATGAAACAAAGGGAACAACTCCTGAATATAACAGTATTTTGGAGCCGTATGTTACCTATCTTGTGCCTGCATGCTCCCCTATAATAGTCCTAAAATTATCAATAGTTCCTCCTGGAACATCTTACACACTCATCAAAGATTAGTTGGAGGTGGGGACCCGAGTTATTATTGACTTGGTCGTCCAACATCATCGACAATTGATACCTTGTTTTTTCGATCATTCGGAATGGATTGTGCTCCCCCTGAAACAATTTCCGGTTTTGGTTTCCAAATCTGTTTTTGTTTGTAAACTAACATCTGATTTTATTTGGACAACCTTTGGTTTCAAAACCTTTTCAACCATCTTCTGTTGTTTCTTTCTCTGTTTTATTTTTCTTTGTTTAACAAGACGAGGGTCCTTTTTTGATGTAACATATTTTGTATGGTAACGTTTACCATGGGGTGCAGCAACTTTTGCTTTTCTTTTGTAATATATGGACAATTTTTTATGATGTGTCCATACTTACCACACTCAAAACATGATCTCCGCTCAACAAACCTCGGAGTATGATGAGATTGACATCTTGATGATGAACTTCGTGATCTTGAGGTACTTGGTCCTTCATCACAACAATGTGTGTGTTGTGTGTGGTTGTTCTGATTGTTTTGCTTTGAAATTTTTCTTTGTTTAACAAAATCTGTGTTGGATTTGTTTACAAAAGATTCAATTTTATCAGTCCCTCTGGATTTCACGAAGTTCACCTTTGGGATTTTCTTCTTGTTTTGCTTTGGTTTGCTCTTTTCTTTTCTTGATTAGCATGATTTTGCTTCCGTTGATTGTTTTGAGTTTTCCTCTTTGATTTCTGTTTTTTATTTCTATTTTCAGCTTTTAGGGTAGGGGCACGCTTAGTTATTACAACTTTTGTGCTCGTATTTCCCAAAAACTTACTAGTAGAATCTTCAAAAACTTTACCAATCAAGGATTGAGTGACATTTTTTATGGGAAAATCTTGGTTTGAGTAAACTTTGTCAGAACCAATCAACTTATAAAGCAAATTCATGTTTTCACAGTTCTCAACATGAGCTTTAACATTCTTGCCATTGGCAGTCATACACGGTTTCGTTGAAGGATCACATAGAATGTGATTTTCGAGAGGTATATTTTCCTCTTTTATTACCGTGTTTGACTATTTAGGTTTATCCTAGCTGACTTATCATCCGAACTATCATAATCCTCAATAATGAGAGAATTTTGATTATCCTTAGATTTTGAGTCATTGATGTCATCCGGTTGGCTTTGACTTGAAGATGTGCCTTTTGTGAACCCTAGACCAAGTTTAAACTCATCTGGTCTAATGAAACAGTTGGTTCAAAATGTGGCATATCTTCATCATCGGGCATTTTGGTGTAATTGTGCCTAACCAAAGGAGGACAAGCCTGATAACCTATACATTTTACATCACCTTTCTTCTTTTGACTTTTCGATGATGTGATCCAAAACATATCTTGAGTTGGAATAACTGTCCAACTTGAGTTTGATTGCGTCATGTTCACATTTTGCACAGGCTAGCTCTTTTTTTGCTTCTTCAAGCATGTTAATGTAATTGTTAATGGCTGTTTGTTTTCTTGAAACATTCTTTGACAATTCAGAAACATCTTTCTTTAAAGTTACAATTGTTGTTTTGAATTCTTTATCCTTTTTTTTAAGAGCTGCGTTTGCCTCGGTGCATTTTGTTAGATCCACAATCAAGCTCTGATGATGTTTCTTCATGTGATCAAATTTACCTTCCTGTTCTAAGTATTTTCCTTTTAAAAATATACAATTAGAACATTTAGACACAAGGTTTATCGGGACTTTCCTGACTGGATTGACAATCCAAGCGTGTCATGAAAGCTGCACGAAGTGTTGAAGATCCAATTGATGAGAGATGCTTGGAAAATTCATCAGATGGTTCTTTAGTTTCAAGCTCTGAATCTTCTTCACTGCTATCTGTTGATTCAGTCTCCGTGACTACCTCATCTTCAGATTGTTCTCTACTAGAAGTCGATTCTGCTTCATTTGAACTGCTGCTGTCCCCTGAACTGTTGTCATTTCTGGAAGATTCTTCATCGTTACTGTTCTTTGCAACTTCAGCATATAATGCAGTTCCTCCTCCACCAATGTTTCCCAATTGAATTGACCAATCACAGTGTTCGTCAGCTTGAACCACTAATGCTCGGTTGGAATTATTTGCGGGAACCATTACTCTTTCGTTGTTAGCAGCTTGATTTCTGGTAAACGGATATTGACTCCCTTGCTGTGGAGGCTTCATGCATTCTCTTTTAAAATGCCCTTTTTCCTTGCAGTTGAAACAAGTAACTTTTCTTTTTTCAAAACCGTATGGAGTATCTTTGTTACTTTCCAGATTAGTTCTTTCGGTTCTCTCCATAAAATCTTTTGCTCTACGAACTGCACTTGCGAACGCCCATATGATATCAATTAACTCCATCTCTTCCTTATCAATTTGCGCATAGTCTTCACTGGTTAAGTTGAGATTACCAATTTTACCAGCTACTAATCCACAGTAAGAACTCACCAATTTGTTCAGAAGTTCCATATGTTCTCGTGCAACTTCCACACTTACCTCGGAAAGGTTTGATGTATCGAGTCTGACGGTGTTTGAAGTTGAAGGTTGAGAATTTGTACCATAGAAAGCTTGTTGTTGAACTTGAGGTGTGGCAACTTAAGGTTGAGGAAGAAAAGCCTTTGGATCAAAAGTTCGTTCATAAGTTTGAGCACTTGTACCAACGGACTGATCAGATTTCACTGGACATTCCCAAAAAGGAATTGTATTTGACACGAATGCTGTTTGAAGTTTTGGTTGTTGAACTGCACCTGTACTCGGTTTAATGCCACCAAAATACATTTCTGGATTTTGCTGAACCGGAAATAGTTTAGCTTTGCGAATTTCTTCATCATCTTTATTTTCAAGTTTCTGAATAAATTCGTAAATACTGATCGCATCCATCACACCTGTATGTTTTAACAATTCTATAATTTGATTCCACTTAGGTGGTAAGGCATCAGCAAAACGCGTAACAATCTCATGTTGTGAAACAAGAACCTTGTATGAGTGCATCTCACTCATCAAATGATAGAAACGAGTTGTCATATCATTTAATGTTTCATTTTCTATAAAATGAAATCCTTCAAATTCCTTCTTTAAAAGATCATGTCTAACTTTCCTTGTTGCTGCGTTTCCTTCTCCTCTTATTTTTAAAGCGTCCCACAAACTCTTCGTAGATGTACAATGCAAGAATTGATTATAAATATCTCTGTGAAGTGCTTGTGTAAGAATTGCAAAGGCCTTCTTTTCAAGATCATAGGCCCTTTTATCGTTCTCAGCTAATTCAGCTAATGATGCAAAATTTGATACGACGTCTTCGAGAGATTCTCTGTATGGAGAAACAAAACATGTCCACAATTCTGTATTCTGACCAAGAATATATGTATGAAACGATTGTTCCATGAAGAATAATCGTTCATGTGATTTAGTTTTGGTGGACGGTTGTTGCTCCCAGTTTCAATTTCGCTAAGAAGGAGGTTTTGAACGCTTTGGTTTTGATTTGTAACAAAAGCCCATTGACCACCAGTAAACACGTTTGGAGGATCATCGATTTGGCCCATGAGGTAGTTTCCTGACTTGTAGTACACTCCCAATCCCAAGGATTTGTACTCATTTTGTATTTTCTTGATTTATGAAAAATTTAAAGTTTAAAGTTTCAAAATTATAATTACCGTTTAAAAATTCACAATTTCTGAAAATATGACAAATTCTTAAAATCACAAAGCTTTGAAAAACACAAAAAACAAACAACAACTCGCGAGACAGTTGTTTCGTGCGAAATACTGATGTTTTGTGCGAGCCAGGTGTTTCGTGCGGGTCAGATGATTCGCACGAAATAACTCAGTCGCACCAAATGTTTTGTTCAGCGTTTTTCAGAGGAATCTTTTCAGAAGTAGTTGGTGAGAAATTTCCTTTCTTGTGTAGACCTGCTTTTTTCGAAATTACCTGTTGTCTTACCCACTTTTGGTTAAAACACAGATTTTTAACAGTCCAAGTCCAGATCCAAGTCAGAAAATGTCAGCCCTACCAAAACTAATCAGATTCAAATTTTTGCAGATTTCTTCTTCAAGGGTGTTCTTCAGAAAAAATTTACCATAAAAGTTTTCTGCATGCAACAGATTTTTAAACAGTTTTAAGTTAGTTAACTATCCAAAACTTAAGTATTCTGTTGGAGATTCAAGAACACTTTAGAAATCTTCAAACTAGCTGAGACACAACTAAGCCCGGTTTTGAACAAGGAAAGAGCCAAAGCTCTGATCCACTTGTAGGTCCACTTGCGGATGGTGTTAACCAGTTCCTTGTTCAAATGACATACACACAAGTGCGGAATCCAAGTGTGCATGCAACCAAAGCAAAGTAAAGAACACGGGGTAACCAAAGATTCACTATCTTGATTAATGATTGAGAACAAGTACAAACATATACACACAATGCTTGTATGACTCAAACAAACTTGTTGTGTTCTTATGTCTTCGTCTACACCAGAAATGCTAACTTAGAGATCTCACCAAAAGATCAGTTTGCTAGCTCGTTCTTTCAGTCTGGTCAGTAACCTTGACTGAGAGGTGCATGTCTGCTTATATAGTGTCAGTCTAGATTTCGTACGAAACACTATTCTAGACATACGTAACACACTATTTCACACGAGACACATTCCAGATATTTGGCAAGAGTCAACTGTTTCTTACAAAATACTCATTTCATACGAAACAAGTAACACACTTGTTACTTAAGATTATTTCGTATGAATCATGTGGTTCGTACGAAATACTTGATTCGTACGGAGCATCTTGCTCGCACTAAAACCTTATCTTTGGAGAACGTGTGCAGACTTGACATTTTCAAGACTTATCAGTATGCACACATGCAACTGATTAACACAGACAAACTAAGATGTCATACTAGATCAAGATAGAAGGATATCTCGATCTATTCGACATGACCAAACCTATACAGACACTTGAGCAAAGACCGTACAATTACAACTGTAATTAAGAACAAGCGAAGACACAAAACTGTATCAACACTTTCCAGTTTTAGCTTGATTGCATCATGTTTGCATTTGGCAATGGCTAACTTCTTTGTTTCTTCAAGGAGATTAATGTAATTATTAATTCATGTTTGTTCAAAACTGTCTTTGTTAATCAGTAATGCTTTTCTTAAGGGTCTCTATTACAGATTTGAATTCTTTTTCGTTTCGAGTTAAAGCCAAGTTCGCCTCTTTGCATTTTGACAATTCAACAACTAAGTTTTGATTTTGGTGTTAATTGTTTCAAATTTTGATTTTAATTCAGCACAGTCATTGCAAACTTTAGGAGAGTCGGAATTTACCTGACTTGTCGAACCGGCAACATTCTCCATGAATGAAGTATGATGAGGAAAGGTTGCACTATTTGTGAAGAATTTTTCTGTTTCCTTCGATGTAGCTTTGCCTTTATCATCAAACCAGCCTTTTTACCTTTCAGCCTTTATGCTTCTTTCAGCAACTTTCTGACCTCAGCATCACTTCCTTCTATGATCTCTGAATCAAATCCATAACCACCTGAACTTGAGCATTCTTCATCAGAACCACCATTATACCCTGAAGTATCGTCATCATCTGAACTATCAATGATGTGAACATGTTTGATTCGATTGATGATCTTGGCATAACACGCAGTTCCTCCATGATTCTCATTTCCCAGTTGTACTGACCAATCGCATCCTTCATCTGCCTGTACTACTAAAGATCTGTTTGTGTTGTTTGGAGGTCCTGACTGGTTGGTCTTGTTTGGGTTATCAACAGCTACAATTCTTGATCATTGTTAACTTGAGCTTGTTGGATGGTTGTGATAGATTTCTGAAGGGGTTGTGATTTCCTTGTTTGCTGGGTCTCGTGCACTCACGCTTAAAGTGACCTCTTTCACCGCAGTTGAAGCAAGTAACAGCATTTTTATCAAAGCCATATTTTGTATCTTTCTTGCTTTCCAAACTGCTTCTTCCTGTTCTGCTCATATAATCCTTAACTCTTCTTACCGCACTTGCAAACGCCCACTTGATATCCATTAGCTCCATCTCATCTTTGTCTATTTGTTGGTAGTCTTCATTAGTTAAATTATGTTTCCAATTTGACCAGCACTAATCCACAATAGGCACTGACCATGGTATTTAGAAGTTCCATATGTTCTTGAGCAACTTCTACGTTGACCTTGGAAAGATGTGATGTGTCAAGTCTGACTTATTGCGACTTGCAGATTGAAAATTGTTACCATAGAAAGCTAGTTAGAAGCTTGCTGTGGCACTTGAGGTGCTAGATCTCGTGGTTGTGTCAAAAAGGCTTTCGGATCAAATACTTGTCCATATGCTTGAGTACTTGAGCTTGCAGACTGATTTGTTTGAACAGGTTGTGGTAGAAAGGGATTCACGTTTGACAAAACGCGGTTTAAAGCTTTGGTTGCTGACTTAGCACAAATACTTGTATTAGTACCTCCAAAGTACATCTTAGGATTTTGTGGAACAATAATTCTTTGTGCCTTTCGAAGTTCTTCTTCATTTTTGTTCTCCAATTCCTGCACAAATTCATAAATACAGATTGAATCAAAAACACTGTATGTTTCAATAAGTCAATAAATTGACCCCATTTTGGCGGTAATGCGTCAGCAAAGCGCATCACGATTTCTTGTGGAGATGCTAACACTTTTACAAGTACATTTCGCTGAGCAAATGGTAGAAACGTGTTGTCATATCATTCAGTGTTTCATTTTTCATGAACATGAAACCTTCAAACTCCTTTCTTTAGCAGATCATGCTGAATTTTTCTGGTTGCAGCATTACCCTCTCCACTTGCTTCTAGGGTATCCCACAGATTTTTCGTGGTTGTACAGTACACAAACTAATGGTA
Organism: Scalesia atractyloides; assembly: GCA_947069175.1. Taxonomy (NCBI): domain Eukaryota; kingdom Viridiplantae; phylum Streptophyta; class Magnoliopsida; order Asterales; family Asteraceae; genus Scalesia; species Scalesia atractyloides. The sequence continues at coordinate 78,431,826 of CAMTDV010000023.1, forward strand.
AATATCTTTATGGGGTGCTTGTGTTAGGATAGCAAACGCCTTTTTCTCTAGATCGTAAGCCTTTTTATCGCCTTCATCTAGATTGGCTAAGGAGGTTGGGTTTGATCCTGCCTCTTCGAGTGATTCTTTATAGGGTGTAGTAAAACATGTCCATAATTCTGTGTTTTGTCCGAGAACATATGTGAGGAAACGACTTTTCCATGATGGATAATCGTTCATATGGTTCAGTTTAGGTGGACGGTTATCACTCCCGGTTCACTCTCACTCATAAGAAGAGTTGAATGCTCTGGTTCTGGTTTGCGACACACGCCCATTGATTTGCTGTTAATCATGGTTGTATGTTGAGGCATCAATGATTTTACCCATGAGGTTGCGGAGCTTTGCGAAGAGTCTTGATTTGTGCTTGAACTACTACTCCAATCCCACGGATTAGTACTCATTATGTTTTCCTTGATTATGAAAATTTAAAAGGTTTAAGTTTAATTTTTGAAAATAACAGTCTCCTTTTAAAGTTTACAATTGAACTCACAAGGCTTAAAAAACTGAAACACGAAAAACAATAATGAAGAAGGAGCTTCGTATGATATAATGATTCGTACGAATGAGGATCCTTCGTGCGAACCTGTTGTTTCGTACGAAAGGCACTTCTTCGTGCGGACTAACTTGTCTTTCATGCGAACAAGATTCTTCATGCGGATGACTGGTCTTTCGCACGAACAGTCTTGTTCTTCGTGCGGATGGGTTATTCGCACAGATGTTTTTCGCAGGGGAATCTTTTTGCAGGCTGGTTGGTGAAAAACTTCCTTTTCGACCACAGACTGGTTTTCGAAAGTGGTCTGTTGTCTACACAAATTTGGTTAAAAAGACAAACATTCTATACCAGCTTTTTCAGTTTTAACAGTCATGTCAGAATGTCAGAGATTTGGTCAACCCTACAACAAATCTATTTCAGTGAGTTTCTTCTGAAATGTGTTCAACTTGAACAGACAAAATTTTAAAAAAAAACAGATTTTAACATGTCTCCTGTGTTCTAACAAGGTTTTAAAAAAATTTTTGGGTACAACAAACAAGTTTTAAGTTTGTTATCTTTCAAAAACTTAAGTTTCCTACTAAAAGTTCAAGAACATGATACAACTGTCAAAAAACGGGTTTTCCAAACCCGCTCCATTTTGTAATCGAATATCAAGTTATAAATGTCACGTTGTGTATTTATGGTTATTTTGGTTTTTAATGATACATAACTAATAAACAAACTAAACTATAAAAATTATATTTGATAAAAAGTGAAAACAAAATAAATAAAAAAGAAATGTTGCTGCCGGGACTCGAACCCGGGTCAGCCAGAACTGAAATCCAAAGACTTAACACACACACACATCACCACTCCGCCACTTGTTGTTTTCTGTCATCCCTTGGAAACAAATAACTCTTATATACAAATATAGTTAAACCGGTTGCGCCAACTGAGTAACTGAAATCGGCAATTCAATCGACTAATCGTTTGATTAATCGCACATTCAGGTTTATAACCGATGCACCGACGATTTTAATCAATTTGGAATTGATTGAACATCAATTTTCATCATCATCGGTTTTTAAAACCGAAAATAATCAAAGTTCAGATTACTTCAATCAAAACCCTTCTCGCGACTCAGAGACATCAGGCAAACATTCCATTTCACTTTCGTCACACTTTCAGTCCATCAGAACGCTTAAATCAACTCGCCGGAAATTTCTGTAAGGTTCGCCGGAAAACCGTATTTGTTCTCAAATCGCTAAGTTCTTCAATACCATCGTAGTCTAACAGTTGTTAAGCTGTTTCTAACTCAAACCATCCACTTGGGATCGAATTCAGGCACCGTTACCAGATAATTCCAGTTCGCCGGAGAGTTTCTGGAAATCGTTATCTTCGTCTGTGAAACGGTAAGGACCTTCAATCACTCTGTTAACGTTGGTTTATCACTTCAAAAAGGATATTGCTGTTTTTGTTTCTAAGTGCCTTACATGTTCCAAGGTGAAAGCTGAACACCAAAGACCCTCAGGACTTCTGGTCCAACCTGAAATACCTGTATGGAAGTGGGAAAATATAACCATGGACTTCATTACCGGGTTACCTCGCACTTCTGGTGGGTATGACACTATATGGGTAATAATTGACCGACTTACAAAATCAGCTCACTTTATTCCTATCCGCGAAGATTTCAAGAACGAAAAGCTTGCTCGTATTTATATCAGCGAAATCGTAAGCCGACATGGGGTACCGTTAAGCATTATTTCTGATCGTGATGGTCGTTTCACTTCACGAACATGGCAAGCAGTGCAAGCCGCTATGGGTACGCGATTAGATCTCAGTACCGCCTATCATCCTCAAACTGATGGACAATCTGAGCGCACTATTCAAACTCTTGAAGATATGCTTCGAGCATGTGTCATAGACTTCAAGGGAAATTGGGACGCCCACCTACCATTAGTTGAATTTTCGTACAACAACAGCTATCATTCAAGCATCGGCATGGCACCTTTTTAAGCCTTATATGGTCGTAAGTGCCGATCTCCAGTATGTTGGCACGAAATTGGGGAAGCTCAAATCACTGGTCCAGAATTGATCCAAGAAACCACAGACAAGATCCATCAAATCCGAAACAATCTTCTAGCGGCCCAAAGTCGTCAAAAGAGTTATGCAGATAAACGACGGAAGCCTTTAGAGTTTAACATTGGTGATCATGTACTTCTAAAAGTATCACCGTGGAAGGGAGCAGTTCGTTTTGGTCAAAAGGGCAAGCTAGCACCACGCTACGTAGGACCTTTCAAGATACTCGAAAGAGTAGGACCTGTAGCATACAAGCTTGATCTACCAGAAGAACTCAACAGGATTCATCCCACATTCCACGTATCGAACTTGAAGAAGTGCCTCGCTGATGAAAACCTCCACATTCCTCTGGAAGATATTCAGATTGATGAATCTACGCATTTTATTGAAAGACCTATAGAGATCATGGACTTCGGAGAAAAATGTTTACGACGAAGTCGCATTCCAATTGTTAGGGTACGCTGGGAGTCGAAACGGGGACCTGAGTTTACTTGGGAACGTGAAGACTCAATGCGCGAAAAATACCCGCATATTTTTCCTACTACTTCAACTACTTAAATTTCAGGACGAAATTCCTAAAAGTAGGGGATACTGTGACATTTGTCAAAAACGGGTTTCCAAACCCGCTCCGTTTTGTAATCGAATATCAAGTTATAAATGTCACGTTGTGTATTTATGGTTATTTTGGTTTTTAATGATACATAATTAATAAACAAATTAAACTATAAAAATTATATTTGATAAAAAGTGAAAACAAAATAAATAAAAAAGAAATGTTGCTGCCGGGACTCGAACCCGGGTCAGCCAGAACTGAAATCCAAAGACTTAACACACACACACATCACCACTCCGCCACTTGTTGTTTTCTGTCATCCCTTGGAAACAAATAACTCTTATATACAAATATAGTTAAACCGGTTGCGCCAACTGAGTAACTGAAATCGGCAATTCAATCGACTAATCGTTTGATTAATCGCACATTCAGGTTTATAACCGATGCACCGACGATTTTAATCAATTCGGAATTGATTGAACATCAATTTTCATCATCATCGGTTTTTATAACCAAAAATAATCAAAGTTCAGATTACTTCAATCAAAACCCTTCTCGCGACTCAGAGACATCAGGCAAACATTCCATTTCACTTTCGTCACACTTTCAGTCCATCAGAACGCTTAAATCAACTCGCCGGAAATTTCTGTAAGGTTCGCCGGAAAACCTTATTTGTTCTCAAATCGGTAAGTTCTTCAATACCATCGTAGTCTAACAGTTGTTAAGCTGTTTCTAACTCAAACCATCCACTTGGGATCGAATTCAGGCACCGTTACCAGATAATTCCAGTTCGCCGGAGAGTTTCTGGAAATCGTTATCTTCGTCTGTGAAACGGTAAGGACCTTCAATCACTCTGTTAACGTTGGTTTATCACTTCAACCCCACGATTGGCTAATCGAAATGGTTAATTGTTTGGTTCAGTTGAAGGCACAAAAACAGAGCCGACGCATTGCCGGAGACTCTGTGATAAATCATTCCTACGGTATGTTTACTTCCAACACCGTCTCTGCTATTTCATTTTAGTCTTATGAATGTTTGATAATCGTAAACGCAAGAAACGGATTAGTAATTCAGTCGACTGTAATTTGAATGAAGAAGACGAAGTTAGTTAAGTTATAAGTTTATTTAAAATCAGTAATATGAACGGGTTAGACACACAGTCCAGCGGTGGACTGTGTGCAAAACATAGTCGCATGTCACGAGTTCGATCCCTGATACACGCACTCCTTATGTAATAAAATGCCTTTTTGTTTAAAACTAAACCGGGTTAACTCCGTTAGTTGTTAAGTATAATAAAAACCGAGATATTAACCAGGTTAGACACACAGTCCAGCGGTGGACTGTGTGCAACACTAAGTCGCACGTCACGCGTTCGAAACCTGTTACTGGCACCGGTTTGTTGAATTAAAATGTTTTTGAAATTAAAAGAATTTTGGTTAAACCGAATTAGTATATAAATATAATTAAAAACAAGATTATTTCGGGTTAGACACGTAGCTCAGTTGGTAGAGCTGCGTGCACACGTACGGGAGGTCTCAGGTTCGAGTCTCACCCAGCGCATCCTTGCACCCTGACCGAACCGGTCAACAGGTCAACAAGTCAACGGTCAACGGTCAACGCAAAATAAACAATATTTAATTTAAAAATCAATTAAAAATACTTAAAAATAACATTTTTAAATATAGAAAATAGCCTTAAACTCACAAAAATATATCTAAAAATTCCATTAAAATCCTTAATAAAATCCACTCATTTACTATATTTTTCCGTTTATATTAGGTTAGTAATTCTCGTTGTTCAATTCTCCCGACTCGTGCGCATCTCATCATCTCCAATCAAACGCACCCAATGTGAGTGAATCTTTACAAATTCCCTGTTTTTAATCACGTTTTGGGGTGTATCATGTGTCTTGCTATATATTATATTTAAATCATTGTGCATACATCATATTATGAACATGTGTATTCAGTTTGTTTCAATTGTTGTGTGGTTATTGTTAGATGCAATTTATCATTTTCAGTACATGCAATTTCATAGGCCGCCGCTCCCCATTACATTATGAGCGTTGAGCATGTTCCCCATTTCATTATGAGCGTGAACCTGGCGTGCCCACATACGATCGGCTCCGTTTGATTGAGCCTTGATCGCACAGACATTTTTCATTTTCAGTACATGCAATACGATCGGCTCCGTTTGATTGAGCCTTGATCGCACAGTTCATTCATGTTATTTATCTTATGATGTTGGTATGTTAAAGTATGTTATCATATGTTATTGTATGTTATAGTTGTGATTGCTATTGCTATTGCTTGATTATTTACATTTGCTCATTTATGATTATGCACAATTTTTCATTGATAAACTAACAAGAAAATCAATAACAAATGTTTATCTAACAAGGTTCACTCGCCAACTTATGTTGACCCAAAAACCCCCATTTTTACACATGATACAGGTGAACCAGCTGCAGCCAGAAACACATAGGATTGGACTAGAAGAATAAAATGATTTAGAGCTTGGAACTATTTTGTTTGGTTATTTCTTTGTATTGTATGGACATGTTTGGATTATTTGGAATGTAACTTTGACTTTAATAAATATGAAACATATTAGTAAATGTTATGAGCTTTGGTGATAACCCAATTATGCCCCGACTCTTATTCCGCTGCGGGTCGGGGTGTGACAAAGAACACTTCAAGAAAACCTCAAAACTAGCTCAGACACAACACTAAGCTTGGTTTTATAACAAGGAAGAGAGCCAAAGCTCTGATACCACTTGTAGGTCCACTTGGAGGATCAAGATAAACCAGCTTCCTTGTTTATGTAACACAAATACGAGTGCGGAATCCTCGTAAGAATGCAAACCAAGGCAAAGTAAGAACACAGGATAACCAAAGATTCAATATCTTGATTAACAGAAAAGAACTAGTACAAACATATACAAACAATGCTCATACAGACTCATGCAACATTCTCTGTGCTCTTGCGTCTCTCTCTAGTTCACTAGTGTCTGACTCTCAATTAGAAGTGCATGTCTGCTTATATAGTGTCCACACCTAGCAACAGTATGAAGTATGTTGCTGGACATACGAAACACCAAAAGACACAAAGAACATACTCCAAATATACTCATACGAACAAGCTGGTTCGTACGAGCATCAACTAGCTCGTACGAAACAAGCAGTATGCTTGTTTAGAGGTACTCGTTCGTACGAATGGTAGGTGACTCATACGAGCAGTATCTTGCTCGTACGAAGTATTCCCACTCGCACAGAATTATTCTTTGGATATCGTGTCACATACATGATGTACATAAGACTCAACAGTATGCACACATGCAACTGTTTTACACAGACAATCTAAACGTTGAACTAAACCAAGATAGGAGGATATCTTGATTTGGTCGACACGACCAAACTATACAGACACTATAAACAAAGACCGTACAATTACAGACGTAACCAAAGATTCTTATGTTTCTTATGTTTTCCTGTTATACTTCTAACTTCTATTGTTTTTCTTTTCAGAAATAAGTTCTTTGGACTTTATTTTGCTTGAGGATCCCTCTATTGTGGATGTGGAGTCAAAGGAGGTTCCTGTTGGTCGTCCCCTATCACTCGTCGCACAGAGCGTGTTCGTACTGCAGGTGATATTGCTAATGCTCTAGTTCAGCCAGTTATGGACGCTTCTGTGGGGAAGAAGGTTATCTGCCCAGTTAGGGGGTCTACCAAGGGAGCTTCTTCTGTTAGTGCCACATCTCAATCTTCCGACCCTATCTCTGTTGATAGTGGGGACAAGGATGATGTGGATGTTATAAGATTTGTGACTGGTGTTAAATGGGTGAAGACGAAGGTTGTTCATGAAGTTGTTGGTGATGTGGGGGGTGCTTTTACTGGTCCTTCAAAAGCTGATATTTCTGTTGTTTTGAGGAAGTTAAATGAAGGTAAGCGAACCACTGTGAAAGAGATACAGAAGAAGGTGTCTAAGGAGGTTGTTAATGGCTCTAAACAATCCAAGGGAAGTGTGAAGAAGAAGGGTAAGGTAGGTTCATCGAAGCCTATTGCTGAAGAGGTGGATGAGGTAGTTGAGAAGTTAGAGAAGGTGGTTGGAAAGGGCAAAGGTGTGATTGAGGGTGGGGCTTCTGCCGATGACCCTGTTTCGTTTGGACCCAAGTGCCAAGTTCATCCAACAGACACTATTGAAGACGTGGTAGCATGTCTGAAGCTTCTTATGAATAAGGCTACTCCTGCTGAGAAACGACTGTTGAAGAATTCCAGCGATGAAGATGTTGCCCGTAGGATCATTACCCAAACTGCTAGGTTGGTTATGTTCCTTCCTAAAGGAATAGAGTGATGGGTTGATCTTCTTCATGAAGCTAATGATCTTAAGGCTTCTCATGGTAAGAAGGAAACAGAGCTTGAAGCTTCAATGAGGAAGTTGGCTGATTCTAAAACCAAGGAGGGTGAGCTTGTCAACCAACTTGCTACTTCTCGGGTTAAGGTAGAGGAAGAGATGAAGAAGCTTGACACTTATTCGCGCCAATTATCTGAGTTTAATGATAAGCTTGCTATGGAGAGGTCAGATTTCGGTTTGGAGCGAAGTAAGTTTAAGTTGGAAAAGGTTGCCAATGATGCATATACGGAGAGCTGAGGCAACAAGTTAAGAAGCTGAAGAATGAGAACATATGGTTTATTGGGACTGTCATTAGGCACTTTGTTATTTATCTCCTTCACAATCAGGAGTTTAATGCTCCTCTTGCAGGGATCTATTCTAAGGCCATGGCTCATGGTAGACACACAGGTTTAATTGCAGGTTTTAATGCTGCTGTTAGGGGTGAAGCTATAAAGGGTCTTCCTGCCTTTAAACCAGACTCCCTGCCCAAGTTTGTAAGTGTTGTGAAAGAGATGGAGATGTTATCTTATCCCTATGAGCCCGAAGGTTTGAACAAGATGTTATCTTAGTAGAAGCAATAGTAAATAACTGCTCGCATAACTTCTTAATTGCAGGTCTTAATAGCATTTATTTGGTATTGCTTCTACTAAGAGAGTTTTGTTCAAGACTAGTGATGTTGGACCTTAGTCAAAAAAGCTAAAGATAAGCGATGAGCTAGGAGAAGTTTCTTCAATGTCCAATCCTATCGATGTTGCTCCGCTATCTTTTGTAAAAGTTGAGACTATTCATCTTGCTACTGAAGACGAAGGTCTGCATGGTTTGGAAGGTTTGTATGATGAACTTTCTAGATCTTATATTGTACCTCAGGGTGAAGCAGCTGGTTATGAAGTTGTTAGGGGCTCGGGCTCCATTTGAAGGTCTTTGTTGATGTCCTTTGTTGTTTGTTTAGAGACTTTGTGGTTATTGTGTTAACTTGCTTTAGGCCTTTGTGAAGGCATGTTAATTTTTATGGCCCTTAAGGGCTTTTCCTTTGTATGGACTTTGTTAACCTTTTTATTGGAATTGAAGCCACCGTGATGGGTGTTTAGCTTTTTTTATGCTTATGATTGTGCATTTTCCTTTTGTTTATGTGTTGTCAAATACTTTATCCTCTGGTAATGTCGTTTGCACGAGTTGCCTTGCCTCTTTGTTAAATGTCAAATTGTGTGTCTCAATGCTACTTTATTCACTTTTGGGTAAATTCCCATCACTTTGACCTTGTAAGTTCGAGACCTAGTGTGTGTACAGTAACATGAGCTTGCAGCTGCCGGTCACCAGTGTGACTGCTTCCAGTTTCCAGCTTTTAGTCACTGGTGTAACTTTGTTTAGCTTGTTGTTTCAGCTTTGCTGAGTGCGAGCTTACGGGCACCCACATCATCAAGATCTTTTAAATACATTAGATGACTGCTCTTAGTTCAACACTTATCCCCATCATTCATTTTCTTAGCTATTAACTTTCTTTGTACACTTGAACTTGCATAAGAACACCAATGAATACATCTTTAACAACTTTTGCCATATAGAGGAACATTTGGGACTTTCACTTTGTTTTTTTATCTAGATGGAGGAGACATTTGATTTTAAGAAATAACTTAGATGCCTTCCCAAAGATTGATGCTTAATCCAAAATGGTTTGTTCCTTCTTCTTTAGATGGGATACTATTGGATGCATCCACTTATCTTAATTCCACCTATATGTCTTATTTGATCAAATATTGTATGAAAGATTAGGATTTTCAAACTATGTCAATTAATAACTTAATAAATAATATGTAAATTTCAAATATGTTCATGTTGTTTAAAGTCATATCTTTATTAAGTGGTTATGGAATTGTTCCTATTTGAAGATGATAGTATTTATGCACGAGGTTGTCCATTGACGATTTTGCTTAAGACAACAAATTTGTGAGCTTATTATTATTGAGTATGGTCGAATATTAATTTAAAGCTAAAAAGATCTTTTAGTTATAACATAATGATGTTAAAAAAGGTTTAAATTCACTAGTTTGAAATTGAAAATGGCAATGTTACACTGAATCAAGTTGTTTATGTAGCAGCTAGTTGCATCACATCAAAACATATAATCTTGAAAATTATGTTTCTAAAACAATGTTTTGTAAATTCGTTTATTTAAAACAAATAAATTGGTTTTGTTAAATAAATAGTTCAATTATATGTTGTTTGAACATTAGATCAAATCTGACGGTTTTCTTTTCAATTTGATTTCACTATACCGGTTTTCTAGATTTTATTTTACTAGTATTTAACACATAATACAGAACACTAAATATTACGAGTGCAGAATATATTGAAGTACCCATTTTATCAATCCTAAAAACTTAAAAAGTAAATGAAAATGTTACAGATATAAGAATTATTGTTTCTTACGTTAGGATTCAAAACAAAAGATGGAAATTTTTCACTTTTTGTATAACCTACACATATGTAGGTTTGTGTAGGTTAAATTACCAACATGAATTGTAGGTTATGTATATGTAAAGATATATGGTTTATTTATGTATATATAATACACATATGAGTGTAATAAACATTAAATTTAAAAAATATGAACCTTAAGTCCCAAAATTTAGTGTTTTAGAGTTGTTTTTTTTGTTATCGTAATAGTTAGTGTTTAGTAATGATTCTCATCCTAATAAAATAAATTATATATACTCATTAAGTTTCGTATTAAATCGAATGGTAAATCTATAAAATTCTTCATTTTCTAATTTGTATTCCAAACTAGATTATTAGACCAGTGTACTATACGAGTTTAAGGATATAAAACTATAAATTATTTAATTTTATATTGTCTTCATAGATTTACATAAGTGGATTTTTTACCATAGACGACGCAACAATTGGTCATGTGTAAAATCGATTCTTTTATAAATAAACCAACTTTATATAGAAATTGTCTTATACTTTTATTTATCGTAATGGAAAATCATAGGGGCGAGGAAATTGTCTTCTTTTCAATTTAAACGGAGTTCTTCTATTTGGCGGTATTAAACAAAATCTAGAGATAAACGTTCGAGTGTCAGTATTTCTTTCGGATAATATGAGTGCCTCAATAACATGATCACCTAGTTATAGACTGTAGTCGAGTTCCATTACATGAACTATTATTTTAATCAATATTTCTTGATAACGTTACTGGAACACTTTGATATTTATCAACAGTTTGGCAAGCCTAAAAATATAACTCTATTTAGGACATCCGGTGAGTATAGACTTGCACCAAAATTATTATATAGATATTTTACTTAACCTCCTATTTTTTATCCTATATTACACTAAAAATTACTATCTTTTCTCTCTCGTTTTCAATTAAAAATACTTTAAAATACCTTTATCATTACATTTTTTCTCTCCTCCACTCACGACCACTTTCAAAATACATTAAAATTATAAAAGGTAAATAATGTCCCCTTAAATTTACAGATGTGAATGCTCTCATCTAGATTACACTTTAATCCCTTATTTTTAACAAAATTATAAATAATTAGTTAGTAGTTACACTTTATCCCCTTATTAAAAATTAACTCCCCTAACGATTTTTAAACATCATAACTTTTTGTACGTTAATATTTAAAAAAATTAACGAGTAATTTATTCTCTTTAATTTGACTATAGTATTACTATAGTTTTTTAAATTAAAAAATTGATATGTTACGTGATTAACAGTGTCTAAGGGTGAGTAATAACTGAATCTACACCGAACCGAAATCAACAAAAAACAGAAGTAACTGAAAATTGATTAACCGGAACCTAAATTAATCAAAATCGATTAACAACGGATTGGTTAAAAAATGGACTAATCGATGACCTCAATTCCGGTTGAGGATAATAATTAAACCAACTGAACAATGTACACCGTGGCAACGTTTGTGTTTACCGCCGCATCGCGTGCGCACCTATTGGTTATTAACCAAAATCGGTTATCTATGAGCAAAACTAAAGCGTTAACCTAAACCAAACCGTAAACAGACGAAACCGAACCAAAATCAACTAAAAACTGAATTATCTGAAAACCAAATTAACCAAAAACGGTTATCAATTCTTTTTACTCTCTTTTAACCAAAATTCAATGAAACGAACCGAATCATTTATATGTTCATATATTTCTAGCTTTTAGACCTCCCGTTTATATATTTCGTATTTTATATCTCCATTTCATATATTAATACTTTCATTTCATATATTTATACCTCATTTTCATATATTTATAAGCAAAAGTTTTAGCTAAAGTTTGGTTTTTGCTATTAACTAAAATTAAATTAACTAAACCAAAAACCGTCATATACACGAATAAATCGAAGTGATTAACCAAAAACTAATTTGTTAATAAAATAGACTAACTGATAACTTTGGTTTCGGTTTCGATTGAGGATAATAACCGAACCGACCGAACCATGCATAACACAATGAAATGAATTACCTGATTACTTCGCTTTTGATGTATCTATCACAATGATGTTACTATAAATATTATATGAATAAGAAAACTATTAAAGACGAGTATCGCAATGCGATATATTGCTCCCGGCGTATCGCGTGGGCATCGTGCTAGTTATATGTTATAGATAAGTCAAGAGTAATGATTAATATATAAGTAAAACATTTATTCGTATTAAGTTGTTAAGGAATTTTTCATTTTTTTATATTAATAAATTAACTAATAATAATAATAGTGAATTGAAAAGGGAATGCTATATAATATTAAGTAGACTCCTTAGTATGAGAATGCCATGTGGTATTAGATAGACTTTTTTATTAGTATTAGATTAGATGGTAATATAAATAACCTTTTTTTATGAATTAATATAACTATAATTGATTCTCCGCGTTTCGGTGGCAAGTTTTCTAATGTAATTTGAGCGTACGATTTTTTTTGTATTTTTTGCAATTGTCTTTGAAGAGAAAATAATGAGCGATTACATTTCCAACCCTTTAGATATTTACAAAATTATTTAAGAATTAATTATAACTAGATCTCATGGTGTATTAATACCGTTGAACATATATCTTACCGCAATTTTGTGTTTATTAATCGTAGTTGGATGTTATTGACTGTTTCAAATCAAACTTTTCAATTAATCGTAGACTCTATTAAATATACACACGACACAGATACTAAACTCGTATGATTTCATAAAAATTAATTCTATTTAATATTCATTTTAATTATAAAATAAGGTGTTACCTTAAAAATTCATTAAATAAATTAGAAGTCATGAAAATTATAATAATCTTAATTAAGATTTTTCATGTAAAATAGGTATTAATTAATGAGATAACATCGCATTCAATATTGTTGGATAAAATTATGTTTGTAAGTTACCAACATATCATTATAATTTCATTGTAGCTAACAGCTCTTCAGTTACGTTAACGATTGTTTTGTTTGTATGTCTCTAAATGGTTGTTGCAAGTCAAACCAGTTATCGGTTTTCAAGTTATCCAAGTTAATAACATATAATTTTTTTTGAATTAGAATCGTGAATTCGAACAAGATGTTAAAAAACCGATTCCAAGCCAAAAATTCGAATTAGCCTTAATTCAAACAATTTAAATTAATTAGAAAAACTAAATTTGGAGAGAAAAAAAAAACGTAAATCACGTAAACCAGACTTGACCAGTAAAAACGGAAAATTAAATAGTGAATTATAATAATAAATAATAAATAGTGAGCAAACTGAATCAGGCAAAAAATTCTAATTTTAAATTCAAATTAATTTCCATTCTTCAGGTCACTTATTTCAATTCTTCACGTCACTAATTGGGGAGGTTATTATTTAATTAATCAACCATTATATTATTTATTTATCACCTGTAATAATGGAAAAGTCAAATAGTGACTACATTAATAAATAATTTAAAAATTAAATAAGAAAGAGAAGAGAAAGTAGCCGTTTAATTCTCCGCATAACGTTATCACTTTATTCAATCAGACCGTTGTGGTCTCACAATACTTGAACTCACCCCTCACCAACACCTGTTTCAAACACACACACACACACCCAACAAAACACACAGTAACTAACAATGGTGGCCAGAACCCCACCAAAGCTAAGGAAGAAGATGGTGGCCCCAATCGACCCAAATCAACTCAGAGAGACCCTCAACAAGGTACCGAGTTAACCCGGTTCAATACCTCTGATGTTTCAATGTTTTTCGGTTTTTTATTGATTCTGTAACGTGTTGTTGAAGGTGGAGAAGTGTTTGAACCGGTTGCAAGAGCTCGAGTATGTTACGGGTGGGACGAAGGTGAAATCGGGTGTGAATGTTAGTCCGAGGGGTAATAGAGGCTACTTGAGAACTATCAGGTGAGTTGTTAATGAGAAATTGATGAAAAGGGTGTTTGATTTTGAGATTTTAATATGATTTTGTTTTTGATTTTGGATTCAGAAATGGAAATGGTCAGAAAACCTCACCTGGAAAGTTACCCACACAAATTGGTAAGTTTGATTTAGAGGTGTGCATGGGTCGGTATGGATTTAGGGGTGCGAATGGGTCGGTTTTCAAACAAAAACCGAAATTTGGTTTATCTGTTTCCTAAAACAGTTTGGTTTTCGTATGGGTTCCGTTCGGTTCAGTTATGAGTCGGTTTTGTATCTGCATTTAGGCTTGAAATGTTTGGACCTGAAAATTTTAACCCGAAATGATGAATTTTGGGTAAATTCAAAACCCTAACCATAAGTTTCGGTTCGGTTTTGGGAACAAGATATAACTGAAACTGAACCATAGTTTTCGATTTTCAGAAAACAAAAACCGAACCATTTTTGTAATTTTTGGTTTCATTTAGTTACTCGGTTTTAGAACAAAAACTGAACCATTGTTGATGTTGATTGTTCGTGTTTTTTTACGCTATGATTTTAATTTTCGAGTTTTGGTGATCGTTTTAATGAAGGGGAATGGAAGAGAATGTCATTGCCCGCAATGATTCTAGGCGAAACAATGGGCGAAATACTCCAAGCAAGCCGATTCGCAAGAGAAATTGTGGCCACCGCCACCACAACTGACCCGAAAACTCCTGTGACGGATTCGCGACGGAAGTCGTGGATAAACCCGGAAACCACTGAGCTTAGAGCGCGTCGAAAGAGGGAAAAACAGATCATCCGAGCCGAACCGCATTCCCCATTACTTCAAAGAACCAAATCGCGCATTAACTTCAAAGTTTCGGGCTCGCCCCCGAAACCGGAGCCTGAAAAAGAAAACTGCATGTTTTCGGCAAATCGGGTGTCCCCTAAGAACCGACCGTGGGCCCGAAAAACCGTAATCTTCCCAAACCCAATGTTCAACTCGTCGAATACAAATAACCAAAAGTTTTGTAGAACAAATTCCCCCGTGATTCCAAGAAACCCGCCGATAACGCGCATAAGTTCTTGATCAAGACCCCGCCTGCGGCTGCACGAAAAAGCGGCCCCATCCTCCTCCTCGGCCTCGGTTGTAAAGTTTCAAGTCAAGATTAGGAGTCCACCGGTTTCCCTATCTCCAACAAGACCCACCAAGAAGGTGGTGGGGGGGTCACCGTCGAAGAAAGTATCGACGGCCGCCAAGCTCAGGCGGTCATTTTCGCCATCGCGATTGGCAAGTAGATTGGTTTCACCATTGAAGAGTAGAAAATCATCAGTGCCAAAGAGTGTGGATGGTGGGATGATGATGAGTATGAATATGAACATGATGAGTGGATTAAAACAAAGGCCTGTAACAACACCTGGAGGATTTAAGGTTTTTCAGTTTGGAGGATTTAAGGTTTCATTCTTTCAAATGATATTTTCCTAATGTCATATGTGATGTTCTTCAAGGTACCTAACATTTGTGTATCATAAAACGGGAATGACACAGTTGAGGTGTTCATTTACTACATGTTATTAATTTATTTGTTTTTATAATTTAAAACATTTGTACATTTATTAAATTTTATATAAAAGTTTCATACATACTCATCACTACAGTCTAATTTTTATCTACACGTTAGATAATGTTTATCCTTCTACCTAGAATGGTAGTGTGTTAACCACAACTTTTCTCTAATACGGTAAAAAGATAACTTCTTATTTTTAGAATAAACATTTCTTTAATACGGTAAAGAACACTTCTAACAATTAGAAGAATTAACCACTCAATAATACGCTTATAGTTTTGTTTTTTTTTTTTTTTTTTTTTTTTGAGTTATGTATAAGTGTTGGAATGAATGATCATTGGATAGATATGGCGAAGAGAAAAAAACATTAATATGATTTGTTAGCGTGCAAAAGGGCGGCGATGATAACGGTATCGACCTTGCTTGTCGGTAATTTTGTATAGATTTTCCCTTACATTTTATCTTATCGTTTTAATAATTCAAATTGCTAAGGATACAAAAAAACTAGAGTAATCATGCCAAAATTAAAGTAACTATATCAGTACTTTATAATTCTGAAATAAAGTAATTGTTATTACTCTACTTCATTTATTAGTGTAATTACTCTAGCCTAGTTATTTATACGTTTAAGAAGTTAATAGTCTTTTTAGAGTTACCTATTTACCTAACGTAATACCCATCCTGACCCACGAATTATTCTAAATAGATATCTTACAACTCATTCTCACCCATCCATAATTATTTCCTTACCCATCCTTATTTTTAAAATAACCCAAAATACTCAAATAAGTTTTTATTACCAGGCCTAGGTTAATTTAATTACTACATGATCTTATTTCCTTATAGAGTAAATTGCACAAAACATCCTTTATGTTTCCTCAAACTTGCAGATTTCAGTCTTAATGTTTAAAAGTTGCTAAAAACAGCCTTTAAGTTTATTTTTGTTGCAGGTTCAATCCTTTACAGCTAACCACGTTATTTTCTTCAGTGAAGTTCCCTCACATGCATAACATGTGAGGGTATATATTCGTCATTTTGGTTGATCTTCCACCCACTTCAATTATAGAAAAAAAAGAATATTTAAGTTTTAACCTAGTTTAAACAAAGTTTGGTAAAACGTACGCGACTACAGAGAGCACGATTACCGTTTAATAGTGTTTAAGTCTAACTTGCGGCGTCCTAAGCATCACCGGTTGCTGGATCCGACTACTGAACACGGTGTTACGAAGTTCTCTGATTTGACGGCATCGGAGTTCCGTGAGAGGTATCTAGGGTTGAAGAGTCGTTTGTCGTTTCCGTCTGATGCGAATAAGGCGCCGATTCTTCCAACTGATGATAATCCTGAAGAGTTTGATTGGCATGATCAAAATTTGTGTTAATCTTTACAGCTTAGTGTGCGAGCTTAACAAGATTCCTATCTTAATTCCGGGTTCGCCGGAATCCGGCGAAGTCGCCGGAGAAGAAGACCGGAAAAGGGTGTTTGGTTTTTAAAAGTTTGGTTTTATATTTACAGCTTAGTGTGCGAGCATAACATTAGTCCCTGCGGTTAGAATTTTTTTAAAATAGGTTAAACCTTAAATATTCTTTTTTCTTATAATTGACGTGGGTGGAAGATCAACCAAAATGACGAATATACCCTCACATGTTATGCATGCGAGGGAATTTAACTGAAGAAAATTACGTAGTTAGCTGTAAAGGATTGAACCCGCAACAAAAATAAACTTAAAGGCTGTTTTTAGCAACTTTTAAACATTAAGACTGAAACCTGCAAATTTGAGAAAACATAAAGGATGTTTTGTGCAATTTACTGTTCCTTATATCAAAACTAAAATACTGAAAGGATACAACAACCTCCAAAAACCATAACCAAGACATAAAATTTCAAACAACATACTCATACACACAACTACTATAAAAACGTAAAACTAAAATAAATAAAATGCACACATAAAAAGTATATCTCAGTAAAACTACAAACAGTGAAAACCTATAAAAAGGATATATATATATATTTAAATTGGTTTGACTTGGTAAAGGAGGAAGAAAGTTCCCAAAGGGGATATTGCACTTTGATGACATGATTTACTAAACATATGTTCCCGCTTGTCAAGACAAAACTCTTTTTTCAGCCATGAAGATCAAAGAGGGTTCCCCACACTTTACTTTGCTCAAAACTTATTTCTACAATACATAAAGGATCATATCTATTTATTTCATACATTTATTATCTAAAATTTTTTATAGACACAAGATTTGGAAATCGATTTTGAGACCTCATCAGGCTCAGACTTAACAGATGGCTTTTAATTTGTTTTTTTATTTTTGTTTTTCTATAGTACCGTGCAATTAGTGAGTGTATAAAAATAACTTCACATATCTTTTTTACGTTGCTTAGTAAAACTTAAGCAATTGAGATAAGATTTAGTAAAGAGGTGAGCTCATATAAGTAAGTTAACCTTGTTTCAGTGACTTGATTATTTTTTAATAATAGCAGTTCAATAATAATATCGATTGTTATTTCAACTGTTAAAAGAGTTCAGAAATATAAACTACTTGGTATAATTTATTTAACTATCGTACCATTTATTTAAATTTTGAAAAAAAAAATATTTTTAAGCTGTTGTATCATTGTTTATATAATAAATACACTACTAATTATAAAAAGATGAGATGCTCCAGTAAAAGCAATCATACTTTCATTCCCTTTTTGCCACATATGAAAAGGGGCAAAACTGACAAATGGAAAACTTCAAGTGTGTTGTCTTGTAGGGAATGTGAAGATGAAGAGACAGGTTAAAAGGGTCAGTAAATCTGCACTTATATTCATTTAATGGAATTACTAAAATAACCGTAGTTCATGACCAAAATTCTCCATATAGTAATCACACCCACGAACTCCCTTCACCCAGATTCAAACCCGCACATCCCGACAGCACCTCCTGCATTACATATACCAAATTTAAACATGAAACCGCAGCGAAAGAAGCAAAACTTAAGCTCAGATTTACATACTTACTATGACAACAAGATGATTACAATTAATTCAGCCTTTTGCCTACTGGATCGAAGAAAAGTCCACGTTTGACTTTTCAGTGTCAAATGAGTTTTCTTTTTTATTTATAAATTATAACTATGAGAATCCATTACCAAAAAACTCATGGGACCCGCCAATATTAACCAACGAGAACAGATAAATTGGGCAGGAGCCTTTACATAACACCTTGACAAAAGTAAAACTATATTCAGGTAGTGATTGTTAGGAAAACAGCACACACAAACACACAATGAACAGAAAACAAAGTAAAACGAGACAAAAATTTACGTGGTTCGGTCAATGTGACCTACGTCCACAGGCTGCAACTAGGGTTAAGATTTTATTTCTGGGGTGATAAGAATTACAAAGGACCTATCAACTATTTATAATACCCAAATTAGGGTTTACAACTTGTTGACCAAGAAAACGGTAAAATAGGAAACTGTATAAGGCTTAACAAATTAGCGTATCTGCTCCACTATAGCGCATCTCATGACAAAAGCAAATATTAGCGCATCTGTTAGAGCATCTAGCATTAGAGTATCTAGTACTAGAGCATCTATTAGAGCGTTTTGCCTGCATTGTTTGCATACTGCATTTTCTATGCACGGTTGTTTTCTAAGCCTACATTTCTAACAATCTCCCACTTGGAGGCTTCGACAAAATTCGAAACTGCCATCCACCTGTATTGTCCTTTCGTAATCTCTTATCCCACTAGTTGCAGCTGCCTTCTCAACTATTCTTAAAGGCCAGCTGAGCTTCAACTTATCCAACGGTACCACCTTAGTGTACATATCTGCTGGATTTATCTTTCCATCAATCTTCACCAGTTGCAAGGTACCGTCACCAATCAGTCCTCTGATGAAGTGATACCTCAACTGAATGTGCTTCGTCCTTCCGTGAAGCACCGGATTCTTTGCAAGATGTATAGCACTTTGACTGTCATAGAATAGATAACAGTTCAACTGTTTCTTACCAAGTTCTTCAAGAAAATTCTTCAACCAGATAAGTTCTTTACTGGCTTCAGCTATAGCCATGTACTCTGGCTCTGTAGTTGAAAGAGCAACGCTTTTCTGCAATCTTGGCATCCAACTAACTACAGTGCCTCCCACAGAAAAAATGTACCCTGTGGTGCTTTTGTAGGATTGCTTGCAACCACCCAAGTCTGCATCTGCATACCCCCTTAGCAAAATATCTTTTCCCTTAAAACATAATGTTGTTTCAGATGTTCCTTTCAAGTACCTGAGTAACCATTTCACTGCCTCCCAATGTTCTCTACCTGGATTAGACATGAACCGACTAACCACTCCGACTGCATGTGCTATATCTGGTCTCATGCATACCATTGCATACATAAGACTACCAACGGCTGATGCGTAAGAAACCTAAGCCATCTTTTCCTTGTCATCATCCGTCTTTGGTGATTGATCTTTGGAGAGCTTAAAGTGGTTTCCCAATGGTGTGCTTCTGATCTTTGCATCTTTGAAGCTGAATTTCTCAAGAAGCTTTCCAATGTACTTTTCTTGAGATAGTTTCAGTGAACCATTTTTCCTATCTCTGATAATGCTCATCCCAAGTATTTGCTTCGCTGGACCCAAGTCCATCTCGAATTCTTCAAACATTTGTTTCTTCAGTTTACTAATCTCTTTCATGTATGACCCAGCTATCAACATATCATCTACATAGAGCAGTAGAATGATATAAGATTTCTCAAACTTCTTGAGATAGCAACAGTGATCCATCTCACATCTTTTAAACCCGTTTCTGCCCATGAAGTTATCAAACTTCAAGTACCATTATCTGGGCGCTTGTTTCAGACCATATAAGCTTTTCTTCAACTTACAAACTAAGTTTTCTTTGCCCTTTGCCTGAAAACCTTCTGGTTGTGCCATGTAAATGTCTTCATCTAAATCACCATGTAGGATTGTTGTCTTGACATCTAGTTGCTCCAGATGCAAGTTCTCTGCTGCTACAATACTTAGAACCAATCTGATAGTAGTCATTTTCACAACAGTAGAAAAAATTTCATTGTAGTCGATCCCTTCTTTCTGTTGAAACCCCTTGACCACTAATCTAGCTTTGTACCTTTTAGTACATCATGTTCATCTTTGATCCTGAAAACCCATTTGTTCTGAAGAGCCTTTTTGTTTGGCGGAAGCTTTACAAGAACCCAAGTCTTGTTCTTGTCTAAGGAACCCATCGCTTCTTTCATTGCATGCTCCATTGCAACGAATCTTTCATCTTGTTTGTTTCAGAGTAGCTTACAGGTTCTCCATTTTCTGTCAGGAGAATATAATTTACTAAAGGATTGTATTTATCAGGCGGCTTACTAACTCTGGTGGATAACCTGATCCAATTCTCTGACGGGTCAGGCTGTTGTGCAGGCTATTCTACTTCATGCTCTGAGCTCCCACTGTCAGAAACTTCTCCTGTATCATAGTATCCACCTTCTTCGAATTCCGGTCCTGTGTCATCTTCAGAATCAGTTTCAGGTTCTGACTTGTTCATCCTTTTAACTGTCAGTGTCAAACTCAACCACTTCTTCCTGAACCTCTGACTTCTGCAAATGCCTGTCTTTGTACAACTCTGCTTCATTGAATTCGACGTGTTTGCTTCTGACTTGCTTTCTGCTTTAATGATCCCAAAGCCTATAGCCCATTTTATCAGACCCATATCCAACAAGCGTGTACTTCTTTACTTTGGCATCTAACTTGTCACCTTCAAGATTAATATCATAAGCACTACACCCAAAGATTCTCAGGCGATCATACTCAACTGCTTTTCCCTTCCATCTTCCTTAGGAATCTTCATCTTCTTCGTGCTAGAAGTAGCGTGAAACGATGCTGTTGAATCCATAATCCAATCTTCAACAGTATTTTCAACACAGCAAATGAAGGCATCCTTTGAATTTGAGGTTGTGGCAGCATTCATCTCCTTTTTCTCTCTTGAAGGTTTAGTACACTGACTTCTAAAGTGCCCATGCTCATCACAGTCCAGCATTGTATGTCTTTTCTTGGTTTTGCTTGTCTTGACTTGCTTCTTCGTTTTGACTTTGACCTTCCTCTATTTCCACCTCTATAATTACTTCTCCCTCTCCCCTCAGTTCTGAGCAACGAACTTGTCTCTCTAGGATTCCTCCTTCTTGAGTCCTCGATCAATATCAAGTCACGAACTTTAGCAAAAGTGAGGGTCTCAACTGCCCCAGTGACTGCAGTAATAGTTCCTGACCAACTGTCAGGTAATGAGATAAAAGCAGACATGCTTGCAATTCATCATCTATCTTGAATTTTACTGAATTCAGACGAGACAAGTGAAAATTGAACAAGTTAATATGCTCAATAACAGAACTTCCCTCTTTCATGCGGGTGCTGACTAACTCCCGTATCAAAAACACCTTGTTGGCAGGCAATGGCTTCTCATACATATCCAACAAAGCCTCTATGATTCCTCATGCTGAGGTTGTTAAGAAATATTGTAACCAACATTCATCGAAAGAGTGAGCCTGATAGTTGACAAGCCTTCTTGTCAATGGCTTTCCACTTATCCGTTAAAGGTGTAGGAGGAGGCTCTAAGGCTGCATCCAGATCCTTTTGTATCAGCAAATCCTTGATTTGCATCTTCCACCATCCGAAATTCTTCCCATCAAGCTTCTCGATTTTGACTTTTCCATCATCAGTCAGCATCTTTTCTCGAAACGTGCAGATAGCCGGAAAAAAAAACGCAGCAGCAAAAATCGGAATAGAATCCTTGTGTTTGAGCGGCGGCGGCCGGAGACCCTAATCTGGTTGGCGGCGACGGCGGTTCAGTGGTTCCGGCAAGGTGGTAGGCAGCGGCTAGGGTTGAGGGTCGCGGCTAGGGTTTGTGAGTTCTTGATCAAGAGCCTGAAGCTCTGATACTAATTGTTAGGAAAAGAGCACACACAGACACACAATGAACAGAAAACAGTAAAATAGGAAACTGTATAAGGCTTAACAAAACATATTTGCCCATAATAGCGAGCATCTAGCATTAGAGCATCTATTAAAGCATCTGTTAGAGCATCAGAGCAGCTGCTCTATTCTGTTCAGCTGCTCTATTATGTTCACTGCATTGCTTGCATACTGCATTTTCTATGCACGGTTGTTTTCTAAGCCTACATTTCTAACAGTGATCATATAACTTTCCTTTCAAAGGAGCTCAGTCTCATGTGAACTTATGAACAATGTTCATGGCTCCGGCTTGCGCTAGCAGATTGATGTTGACTCCGTTTTTCCAGATTCAAAAAAAGAAACTGCGACATTTTATTTTTATGGGTTTTTAAGAATAGATTACATATTTGGGCACTATCATTACAAATATAATGATGTTGTCCGATTGGGTCTATGTTTTAAGCAGTTTAAGACACTTAAAAAAAGCCAAAACTGTTTCGCTTACAACTGTTTACTTGACACATAGTTTAATACTTCAATATGAGTTTAAAAAAAAAAAAGAAATACTGCATTGTCTTGACAAACCCCTAAATGGAAAAAAAAAGAATTCGAACTTTGCTTTTTGTTAGGGGCAGAGGGAGTCCTAGGTTTGAATCACTAAAATAAAGAGTTCTCTTCCTGACATATGGAGTGAAAGCCATTTAAACGCAAACAAGAAAAGCCGAATAAACTAGCAAAGAGCAGTATTGAAGTTAACTAAAGAATAAAACATACCTGGTATTGGATTGAGCAATCGCCACACTCAGTCTTCTGTTTTTCGTAAAGTTTAGCTCGATCCAATGCGGTTTGACCCAATAACTGCTCATGCACAACCTAAAACACATGCATTTCTAATACTCAGATAGAAGGGGAAAAACTAATTTGTGTTGAGCAAAACAATGGTTTGTGCCAAAAAAAAATTGTCAGATGAAGATGTTACTTGTAGTAACTTCTCAACCGAGGTTTGATGCAAGAATTGACTAGCTCTGTCTTTTTCTTGGTTCAAACAGTTTTGCGCATACAAAAGATAACCAAGAACATTTTGTTAACAGATCGATACGATGCACAAATGGCACGGATAATCTACTCAAGTGCATTTCCTGAACAAAAAAAAAAGAAAAAAAACCTTCATAAAAATATCAATAGGTGGGTAGTACAGAAGCCACTGTGGAAATAACCGATTGTAGTAATTTGCAGTACTTGCTAGCATTGCTGTCTCAAAGTTCTCATAATAATGCATTTTCCCACTACCAATTTCAATTAACAAAGTTGAAACGTTCTTTAGCAAATCCTGGCAGTCAGAGTTATCCTCACGGTCCTGGTTGATCTGTATGCAAAAGTAAAGTCAGATAGAATACATATCAACCAAATTATATGTTAACGGGTTGTGTTTTATCTGTAACAGGTCAAATTACGAAAATGTGGCTAAATTGGGAACTGGTCTAATGGGTTGGATGGGTCAAACAGGTTAAAAGTTTAATTATATATAAGAGTAAAATGCCATTTTTGTCCCTGAGGTTTGGCCAGTTTTGCGACTTTCGTTCAAAGGTTTGTTTTTCCAAAAACTGGATCCAAGAGGTTTGAAATCTTGCAATTTTCATCCGGCTTGTTAACTCCATCCATGTTTCTCCCTTAAGTCAGGGGTATTTTCATCTTTTTCTGTAACTTAAAGGGCAATTCAGTCTTTTTCAATTTATGTAAAAAGACTAAATACCCCTAAAAAGACTGAACTGCCCTTTAAGTTAACAAAAAAGATGAAAATACCCCTAACTTTTTTTTGAACGACAAATTATCTACATCGACTCATCGCACTTCCCCATTGGAAGCTCGGTCCAACTAAGGCCACACGGTCGTTCATTACAACAGGGTCAACGTTCAACAGGAGAAAACCCCACAAGACCACCAAGCCAGTTGAGTGCTCCTACTCAAAGTGCAATGGGTGGGACTCAAACCCGGGACCTGGGGAAAAACCAGGATGCCTCAACCATGGTAACATGGCATCATTGGCGAAAAACCCTAACTTAACGGAGAAAAATGGATCGGGTTAACGAAACGAGTAAAAATTGCAAGATTTCTAACCTTTTGGATCCAAATGCGGATAACAAATCTTTGGACGAAAGTCACAAAACTGGTCAAACCTAAGGGACGGCAATGACATATTATTCTATACAAAAATTCTTTTACAAAATGGATTGTGTGCCAACCCATAGTAAAGAACGAGTCGTTTAGCTCAACCCGTTCAATCCACCATCTTGCCACCTTTAGTATTTGTCATGGTTTTAAGAACGTACTAGTGATATTGCAGCTTCCACAATCTTGGGATACAATTCACTAAACACCTGACACATTTCAATGAGGGGGAATTTATTATAAACAGAAACATGGAATTGTGCGGTGAAAAAAACACAACTCCACAAAGAAGCACATTTACCAGGTCCCGGAAACAACAAATCGAGAGTTCATAGAGAAGCAGTATTCCTATCCTCGGTAAAATGTCGATCAAGGTACAGGAAGAAACCTCCAAAAAATTTTGACATGACCTTGTATTTTGTCCACATGTTCCAAACTTCATATAGAAGAGTGATTTGAGATTTATCCTTCAGAGCTGGCATGACCTGACTTCATCGTGTTTGAGAGATGTGCTTGTTAAAAAGCGTAGTATATGAAATATAATGGTATAGACTCTTAAAGATATTAACTCATAACAAAGTGACAGACCAGCTATACAATATGTACAAACGTGTATGTCTCACCCTTGAAGTAATGCTCTCTTCCAAAGCTTTCTTGAATATTTCATAGAGCTCTGCACAATACTCATAAGGAGGTTGCTGAACACACATATGATACACACAGCTATCAAGAGTAAAGGATATACATACAACTGAAATTGCTGATGGTTTACTCGCACTAAGAGTATTCACATTCAATCCCCTATCCTCATTCCTATAATTACACTAAAAATCAATAGTTTTTCTCTCTCCTTGTCAATTATATAATACTTTTTTATACCTTCATCATTACTTTTTTCTCTCTCCGCAACTCACAACCACTTTAAAAAAATATTATAAAATTAATACAGATGAACAATAACATTCTCTCTCTTCTCAACTCACAACCATTACTTATAATATAAGGGCTCCACTCACAGATATATAAGGGATTGAATGTGAATGCTCTAAAGTTTATCACCAAAAAGAAAAGAGGAAATGGATAACCATCCAAGAGAAAAAGTGGTAATAATGTTTTCTAATCTATACTTTTAACCTGAAAGTAACCTTTCAAGTCACTTCTAAATAATCTTATCACTGGAACAATAAAATTACTCATCTAAAATTCTAATTGCACCAAAATAACATGGCATTAAGATTATAGTTCTATATAATCTAAAACCAGATTATATATCACACATACTACTCAAAGGCGCAAAAAGCGCACCAATCAAGACACTCAGATGAGTATCCGGTCAAAATCTGCAAATTGCGGCCAATTTCAGGTCTGAATAGTGAACGCCGGACTGAATCATCCAAAAATGACCTATATTCAGACTAAAATTAGCCCTAAACCAGCCTAAAAACGTCTGAAACCCCTAAAAATGGTTTGTTTAAACTATGCGTCTTGCTTAAAAAAACCCTCGCTTGCTCACCCTTTGCGCCTTGGTGTGCCTAGTGCCTTCAACTACCTAGGTTGTACATATTTAAACCAATCACTCAGGCTTTTGCCTAATCTTTGGTTATCGAGTTTGGGTCGGAATGCAACAAGCATGACAGCAAAGAAGAACAGCATATCATAAACTACTTCTCACCAGAACATATAACTATATAACGAAAAAAAACGATACAAAGCGCTAAGCTTAACAAACAACAGAACAATCATTCGATATCAGAAGGATACTCATAGAGTTTCATGTATTCCTCGCAAGTGAACAACGAGCCGGTAGGGTATCCATCCAGTATCAACATAGCTTTCGAAATACCTTCTTTCAGTATACTTATTCCTTCTTCCAGCGTCAACTTTCTCTTCATCTTCAAATTCTAAAATCAGTAAAACAATAACTCGATTTACAAACAGACCAATCGAAAACACAAACAATCCACAAAAGCGCCTTCTCTAACAATTGGCCCAGATTCGGTAGATACAAACACAAGAAAACACATTTCATGTAAACACTAGACCAAACAAATAAATTTGGATACATAACCGTCTCTTCATACTATAACCTATGGTCTATGCTGATCTTCCACAACTCAAAACGCTATTCAAATAATCAAATAAACCTAACAAATAAATCCAAACATTTAATATAAACCAATTTATAAAAATCGTCTACTTTATCTCCTCCTTTTCCTCATCTTTATCTTCTCATATAAACCAATCAAAATTTCTTTTGGATGAGAAATTTTGTACCGTATACCGCCGATACTCACGAACATATATGTACGTAATCGGTTTAAAATTTAGCTCAATTTAGGTATCGGTACTATACGGTATGGTACCAGTTGTCCGGGACTTTTAACGGTACCGTACCATATCAATGCCGACTGAACATATACAATATGGTATTCGTTTCTGGTTTTAGCTAAATTTTGGTATCGGTTCGGTACCATAACTCATCTCATCATTCACATCAAAATCCAGTTTATTAGCAACAACAGCATACAGCAAACATACAGGTACCAGTTTGTGCACTCACGTGTCCTTTTGTTCTTGCTCAAATTATCGACTAATCCTAGGGTTTTAGCGATATTTTTCATCAACATTCATAAGTTTCGCAGCGTTGGTGAAAATTAGCAACTTAACCGATAAATCTAAACATTTGAACTAAACAACCTATTCAAACCTTCTACTTTATCTCCTTCATTTCCTCATATTTATCTTCTCATATAAACTGATCAGAATTATCACCAACATTAACCTCATCATTCAACCTAAAAGATGGATCCGAACATTTAAACTAAACAATTTATTTAAATCTTCTACTTTATCTACTTCTTTTCCTCATCTTTTATCTTCTCATATAAAAACCGATCAGATTATCTCCTAACATTAACTTCATCATAGGGGCCGAGAATATATACCGGTTTTATATTTAGCTCAATTTTGGTATCGGTTACCATGCAGAACATTACCGGTTTGGGACTTTTAACAGTACCGTACCATACCGGTACCAACCTAACATATACGGTACGGTATTCACATCAAAATCCAGTTTATTAGCAACAACAACGGCATCCAGCAAACAAACACGTACCAGTTCATACATTCGTACTGAAATTATCAACAAATTCTAGGGTTTTAACGAAAGTTTTCATCAACATTCATGAATTTTGTGTTGTTGATGATGATTAGCACCTTAATATAGCAAAATCAGCGATGGTAGATGAGTTTCTAAGGTTTGGAGTGCTTACTTTTGAGTGATTGAAACTGGAAATTGAGACTCGAAGATGAGAATGGCGTGTGTGGGAGTGAAATGAGGGTGTCGACCACTACGTTTTGCGTTCTTCAATTTTGCCTTTTTGTTCGTACTTATAGGTTATAAACAACGAAACGCTGCGTTTTGGTACTTGATGTGTTACCTCTTCTCCCTCCAAAACTTTGTTTGTCTCCAACAAAAATGTTTATAATATTGGCTACATTGTATATAAAATAATCTTTTAGCTTATATGTGTCTTTACTAGTTTATTTCAAACTATTTAGGTTTATGAAACTTTTAAAGTTTGTTACTAACATAGTTTGTTAAATAGGAATGACATATTTTTATAATGATAGGTTTTAGAGTAAATTGCACAAAACATCCTTTATGTTTCCTCAAACTTGCAGGTTTCAGCCTTAATGTTTAAAAGTTGCTAAAAACAGCCTTTAAGTTTATTTTTGTTGCGGGTTCAATCCTTTACAGCTAACCACGTTATTTTCTTCAGTTAAGTTCCCTCACATGCATAACATGTGAGGGTATATTCGTCATTTTGGTTGATCATGTGAGGAAACTTAACTGAAGAAAATAACGTGGTTAGCTGTAAAGGATTGAACCTGCAACAAAAATAAACTTAAAGGTTGTTTTTAGCAACTTTTAAACATTAAGGCTGAAACCTGTAAGTTTGAGGAAACATAAAGGATGTTTTGTGCAATTTACTCTAGGTTTTAATATTTTTATTATGAAATTGTATCAATGTTAGACAATTTGTGATGGAGGTTGTGAATCGTCGCTTAGTTGGCAATGACATGGACAAGAGAAGCTAAGAGATTGTGTGTTTCTGAGATGAGAAGTGTGTCTATTGATCGTCTGTAAAAGATTGAAGAAGAAGAAGAGAGTTGTCGTTTTAGAGAAAGTGATCAGGTTTAGGCATATTTGCATTTTTCCGACTTTTTTGTTTATTGCATTCCTTCACCTTTGTTTTCTTTGTCATTTTCATCCTTGAGGTTGGCAATTTATTGTGACTTTCGTCCCACGAGAATAGCCCTCAGGGACGAAAATGACAAATTTCAAACTTTTTGTATGAAAATAACACATCAAGAACGAAAGTTACAAAAAATGGCCAAACCTTGGTCATGAAGTGACATTTTACTCTAAAAGAAATAATATATAGATATGGATGGAGAATGAGTTGCCGGATTTTTAGTAATAATAAGAGTTAAATTTAAAAAAGAAGGTGCTTTTTAGTTTGGATTATAGAGGTGGATATTGAGACCTTACCATGAATGCTCTAAGTGAGAAAAATTGATGTTAAGGAAAGTTTAATGTTAATCAATTGCATTTTTAAAAGTGTCCATCTTCCAAAAGCAATATATGAATTAAGCTACCCAAGAACCAAGTCATGCATGGACACACCACATTGATGGAAGGTATTGTTCAATGAATCGGTCAAGTTCTAATGTCAAGTAGCTCAAAGTTCAAATTGTTCGTGTATAACCCCCACATATAATATCACAATTGGAACCTTTTGAAATCTGGTATGACACAAATAACCAAAACATTAATATATGAATGAAAAAACAATCATAGATAAGCATGACAAACTTGGCAGCTCAGCATGTTCGTGTGACGGGTCAATACGTATACAGCTTTTTGAGCAAAGATAAAAAAAACCATTTTCAAAAAGTATCAATTTGTTTCAAGTCAAAACAAGTCCTAGCCAACATAGAGTTGCTTTAAAATGCGTCATTTATAATAAAATTAATAATAATAAGCACCAAAACGGGTTTACCCACTATATTATTTTAAGGTGGCTAATGGCAACAACGGAGGTGGTTACGGCGGCGGTGGAGTGCTTGTGCCGTCAATGAATAGGTGGTGAAGACAAACAATCGTCAGGTCGGTGATAACTGATAACCCGTTTGGACCGTCTTTAAGTTAAAAAGTTTTATAAGATTGCTCGGTTTGACCAGTTGACTAACTTGAGACGACGAAATAAACCCATACATAACTTTATACATAGAAAACACATGTAGTGTCAAGTTTTAAAAAGTGGAACCAAAAAGTGGTGGAATCAATGAAGCTCCAAAAGCCAAGTCACCATATGTGAAGAGAAACCTCCATATTGTGTTGGATCAACCCACCAATCCAAAGAGATTTACATCATTAATCGACTTGCATGCCCTCGCCTTTGTCCATTTGGGATGCAGGATTGGACCTCATAAAGTGTTCGCACCTCCTAAAGAAAAACACCGCATAATAAATAGCAAATAAGGGGAAAGCTAAGCTAATCGTCATGCTCGAATTTTGAAACTGACCTCTCTAAAGCCTCCATGGAGAATTTAACAAATTCGGGCCAGAGTATGGGGTCAATATTATTGGCAGATGAAGAATGTTGAGGAGAGTGATCATTCAACCACTGCTCAGCTTTACGGCATTCATTGTTGACCTGCCAGCGCGCGAGAGACTGATATCATAACTCACTAATACTCAAACGAGTTGCAATTTGGTTCTGTAAGTACTAATTTATGAACAACAGGGCTGAAATATTAAATATACCTCGTTTTTCAAGCCAGGGGCAGCGAATCAGCAATCAAACGATAATCTGCAATACATGTTAGCAGACGTTTCGTCGCTTGCGCTCTAGCATATGGATCCTAATGAAACGTTTACCTTGTTATATGCATTCATTTTCTTAGATAAAGACCTGTATAGTTTAACTGAACATGGTATATTCTAGACAGCTGATTACCCTAATGAAACGTTTATTTATTTAAACAAAATTCTCGTCAGTGTTTTTTTGCTCTTTAGCATGCTCAGCTTTTATATCCTGCTCTGCCAGCATCTGTTCTCTATTTTGAGCTTCAGCTAGCTCTTCTTTTGTCATTGACACGTATAAATTGTCGATTATAAGATTACAGGCCAAAACCTTCTCAGTGGGAGAAAAAAAACTCCTAGGGCCTAGATCTTCTAAAAGCTGAAGCCGAAAACACAACTGAGATCGGTATCATAATGCTTTAATCCATTTGGGTAAGAAGCAATACTTACCAACGCAGATTCTATTTCAAAAATTCGATGATCGTTAAGCTTCACTATAAGTTCTGCCTTCACCTTTCGATCAGCAATATAAGGTAGACCGATCTAAGAGAAACATTAACAGTTTATATTATATGTTACATGGATAAACATATGCAAAGTATAGCGAGGGTAAGTAAAATGTTTGGGAAACATGAAACCTTATTACATTGAGCACACACATATGAGATACTTACCATGAACTGACCAACTTCAACTGGAAAGTCCATCTTGTTCATGTAGATGACTTCAATACATTGTGGTATTCCTGGATACTGAATCACGCGATCACTTGGAAATGGGCTGCCTTTTGGAAAGAGCGTAAAATCTTCTTGTGTTTGGTTTACGCCTTCCACTACAAGGAATCCTAGTAAGGAAATAAATCCTTAACCTGCATACGATAAAAATGATTAAACCTTCATTAGAAATAATTCCAAATATGGAAAAATAATTTACCTACTATCCTCAATACGCAGACACATCCTGTCTTTGTTTTCAATCTAAATTTACAAGTTTATTAATTTCTTAGGTACACATAAATCAATCTGCATACATATACACTGAAGATTTGTAAAAAGTAGCGAAGACATACGAACTTATAATATCTTAACTGGTGATTTGGCTGGCTAAGCATTGCACATTGAAGTGCACATCCTCTAGCAACACATTCGCTAACATTCGGATTCTCCTTGGTTCTTTCCATAAAACGGAAGTTAGTTTTTTTGAAATCGCTGGTATGTGAGATGCAGAACCCGAAAGCTCAATAGCGTATATCTTATCAACACTTAGGCCAGACTCCTTTACCGCGTTAATACAAGGAACGGTAATCCTTTCTAGCAACTCCAATGACAATATCTCAAACTCTTCCCTCGTTATGAGTCCGCTTACATCTGTATCACCTACTAGACGCCTAATACTAAGTCGTGCTTCTGCATTTTCACTCAAAACTTTCTTCAACTTCTCACATGACGCTCTAAGTCTCGTAAACGAATGAGCACTCGAGCAAGCATCGATATTGTATGCTTCTTCAAACTTTGATGCAAAATGTTTAAACAAAACGTCATCAAAATCTCGACCGCCCAAGTTGTCATCAAAAGAATGTGACAATACTTTCATTTTCCCGGTTTCAAAAGCCACAACCGACACCTGAGTGTCGCAGTGCCCGATGTTGACAAATATAACATTAGTTGGTCCTGATCTAGGGAAGTCGGTCTTCTTCACACCGTAACCTAACGCTATGGCAGTACACTGCGGATCAACCTCAAAGGTCTTAAACCAGCGATAGATGCAGCGTCAAGGTACTCACGCCTTTGCAGGTCCGTAAAATACGACGGAATCCCAATCACACAGTCATTGAGAGGGGAATCAAGGTTTATCTCCGCTATATGCTTCAAATGCGCAAACAACATCCCCAAAATCTCCACCGGCGTGAATAACCATAGCTTGCTCAAGTAGTTAACATGAATCAAAACGCCACCCAAAGGGCACTCGCTAGTCTTGAAAGGTAAGAACCTAAGATCATTCTGCATACTCGCTTCCTTATACTTCCTGCCAACTAACCTCTTAACCTGAGAAATAGCTAGTTCCGGATTGTTGTTATCAAATGCAGCCGCTGCAGAACCGAAAAACCTTTGATTTTTGTCAAACGACACCACCGCGGGCGTCTCACGCTTCAATCCATAATTCAACAATACATCAACTCCACCAGGCTTTTCAGCAGCAATAACGCAGCTCTCGGTCCCAATATCATACCCGATCGCACTCATTCTCGCAAAAACACCAGTGTACTTTACTCTTACAAATTCAACTTACATGTCAAAAACCGTAGAAGATAAACTAGCAATCAATATGAAATTAACAATCTGTCAACTGACATATACAAAACATATGGGACTGGTATACCCGAAAGGTATGGGACGATTATGGAATTATTTTTGAAAATTTTCACAGGTGTGGGATTAGGTGACACGCGGCCAATTACCCAAAACTACATACCCATGTACCCAAACTATATACCCGGTCATATGCCCGAACCTTTTTTATTTATATTTTTATTTTCCCTTAACCCTTGCTTATTTTAGTATCTTCAATTGTTCATTATGGGAAAAAAATTCTTTTGGAATATGTATTTGACAATATTATTTATATTTTATGTGTTGTGAAATATATAAATAAAACTTTGTAAGATTATAATGTTATAATTTATTTATGATAAAACTTATATATATGTAATGTATATTTAATTTATAATAGTTGTTATAAAAAATATACAATAATTCTAATAGTCAAAAAGACATGTATTTGAAAATCCCAGTTGGAATCTTTAACGAGTATGCCACAGGTTTAAGCCAACGAATTTAGAACCGGGTATCGGCCAAAACCCCGCCCATTGCCATCCTTTATGATGCTCATTCTGGAAAAAAGAAAACACAAGTATACTCTTTACATTTTCAACTTATGTGTCAAAAACCGTAAAAGATATATTAAAAGTGGCAGTCAAAATGAAATCAACAATACTTGCATGATTTAGAACCACATGTAGACTAAGAAGATATATACCGAGAACTGCTGAAGAAGATGAGCGAATTTGTGTGAGATAATTAGTAACCCTAACCCTAGATCTTTCTGCAACACTTGAAGCACAACAAGCTCCTTTGCATCTTGTCAATGGCCGTTTGCTTTTTAAAATAGTTTTAAGTGTATATTCGTAGCTTAATTATATATTCGTAGCTTTTTCTCACCAAAACTAATTCTTTTTCAGAAATTTTTATTTCGTTTATTATATACTAACAAGTGGGATTTTTCCTGTTTTGCGGCAGGCTTTCGGTCAGTATATGTTCAGTTACTGTATCGATTCAGTTTGTTACAGTATTTGTATGATATCGGCATTTGGTATAGCAACCGAAAAACCTATGTCAAAGGGGATGTTGACACGTGTAAAGAAAACCATAAAATGAATATCGATGACGATATCAATGTTTTTTAAACGGTATCGGTTCAATTACGGTACCAGTGTTGTTTGACACATCGAGAATGGTATTAGTTCAGTTTTCACGACAAAGAACAAAAAAACAAACTATATTTAACTCGTTCGAATCAAACTTTTGTCGCTCCATGGTTAAGCCTCACCTTGATTTTTCCGACCAAAACAATTATCGATATTACCAACTATTAGTCACAATAGACTTTTTTTATCGATATCGTTTAAAAATGATTAATTCAAATATTTGTTTTCATTAAAAGAACAATATGAGGTATACAAGTATTGCAATATGTGTTGATATGTCATTAAATCTCCCGAAGAGAACAAAAAAGAGCTCAAACATTTAAGCAAGAATTTGTAAATGAAATACAATATTGCAAATTTATGACTTGATACGTAGGACATACGTTTATATTATAATCCATCAATCATAATACATCTAGAAAATGTTGGACATTTTCATATGGGCAAAGCTTTTGGTGTAAGTACATTTAATGATGTTCAAATATTTGATATAGATAAAAATGACTTTTATCATCTTCTATCAAAGAAGCAAAGATCCTTGGTCATGAAGTACCATAATTCTGTACAAATTGTATTAATATATTTTGCTAGCTATACACGAACATATACCATTAAATTCATTGGCAAGATTTAACTCGTGTACGACGAGGAGATAGTGTAATGAGTAAAACATTTATTTTCTATACCCTTAAGGTACGAAAGGTATGGGTTCATATTTTACTAACCCATCAACAAGTTTGGTTAGTTTTGTAAATGCGGGGATTATAACAAAACACATTCATGGATCTTACGGTATCTACTTACAAGAGGAGGTAATTAAAGTTTTACATGAAGATCATACATCAAGTTCATTAATAGGTTGCACATCAAGCGACAAATCACTCACTACAAAAGTTTTTCAACAACTTTCGTAGAAGATTGGCACTTGTTACTTGAAATGATACATACTATATTGATGGGGAGACAATACGCGTTGCACTCCTTTTCCCTTAGCTGAAGTTTTGTCCCATTGGGTTTTACTAGCAAGGTTTTTAACGAGGCAACATCATTAAGCTTACTAAAGAATAGTATTCCATCATGTGGATAGTCAAGGGGAGTGTTATGAATGTATCCATTATGTAGTGACTTTCCACATGTATAACCCCTATCTATGAATGCATCCATTATGTAGTGACCTTCCACATGTATAACTCCTTTCTCTTATTTACTATTGTACTAATGTGAGTGCCTATATATAATGCCATTTGTATATGATGTTAGATGAATGAATAAGAATTCTCCATGTTCTATTCTACATGATTTCATAGTCTAGCTCTCATATTTATATACATATATATTAGTTGCTAATAGACCGTTGTTTCACAACAAATAACAGTTAACCGAAAATAAAAAGGTTAAAAAAATGTTTAAAAAAACTGGTTCTCACTCTAAATCTTATAACCGGTCCATAACCTGTGGTTTTTTTAACCTAAACTGTTTCTCTTGTATTAATCAGTAACCAATTCTCACAATCTCATAACCGATCTGTAACCTTCAGTTTTTTTTCATAACATAAACCGGTTACTCTTGTATTAGTTAGTAACCGGCTTCGATTGCTGTTAATAACCGAACTAAAAACTAGATTCTCTTGTATTGATTAGTAACCGATTTCGATTACGGTTAATAACAGAACCAAAACTGGTTTCTCTTGTATTGATTAGTAACCAGTTTTGATTACGTTAACAATGGTTTCAGTTATAAAACCAGTTTCTCTTTTTTGCACCTATAGTTAAAGGTAAAGAAATTGGGTCATCCAACCAAAAAACACCTAATATCTTTACTCTTAACAATCACATGGAGTAAATTAGATTTTTTTGGACGGCTAAATAACTTGATAAGGATATTGTCTTATATTAAACAAGTCCCGAGATAAGTGGGTAAGGGGCTGTTTGTTTACATCTTAATTAGGCTCTTAATGGTTCAGACATCTTACCGGCTCAGCACTTAATGGTTCAGACTGTTTGTTTCACGAGCAAATGTCTAAATGGTTCATACATCTGCCTCTGAATGGTTAAGCAGTATACAGAGTCTGAATGGGTAAGACCTGCAATCTGAATTGGTTAGACATTTGTCTCTGAATGGTTAGACATTATACTGACTGTTAATAGTTCAAACCTCTTACTGATTCAGCACTTAATGGTTCAGACCCTTATTGGTTCAGCACTTAATTAATCATTCAGAGATAAATCTCCAAAAAGCAGAAGCTCATCTTCTCTGCAGATGAACACCTCTGGTCAAAGTTCGGTTTTGACGTTTTCACTGAAGGCAAAAAGCGTCTCGGATGGCTACTCACATTCTCCGTTGTAACTACCTTAATAAAACCTAATATCACTTCATATAGCGGTTTCATATTAATCAGTTATTAGTTAATTTAATAAAATGATGATGCAATTGTGGTTATAAAGTATACTCGATCAATTCTTTAACACTCATGGATTTTCATTATATGTAGTCATCATGAGAGGACCTGGGTACGCAGAACGTCTATAGTTGTGTCGATCTATATTTCATTTGTCAGGTATGTGTATAATTAGGTCTAGCATATTTGATTTTGAGGCTAGTGTGTGATTTGATTTTAAACTTGATTTGATTTTGATTGAAGGATGGTTCCACGTTTAAAGCCAACTACAAGTTCAGACCTTATTTTTATATGCTGATAAGTTTTTATGCTTTAATAGATCCTTCTTTATTATGATGCCAGGCTGTCACGAAAAAACTTGGTTATGACCCACTGGAGGTAAATACTGAAGATATGGTTCATTTCGCAACTGAAAAGCCTCAGGTACACAATTTGTAGCAATGATCTTGTTATCATCATTATGATTCTTGTATGTTTATATTTGGAAAACTCTTAATTATTATCTCAGATGATGGCATCCTATTCAGTATCTGATGTTGTGTCAACATACTACTTGTACATGACTTATGTTCATCCCTTTATATTCTCCCTTGCAACTATAATACCAATGATATCTGGGCGAGTACAGACTTGAGCATACATCAGGCTCCCGACTACTGACGCGTAAGGTATCTGGCTCATTTGCTCCTTTTCAACCTCTGTTGTCGGACATTGAAATGAACCGAAAAAATCTCCCTTAACTACTGGAACGACTGAGGGTTTGCATTGTTGCATGTTATAACGCGTATGGACACGATCTATGTAAGCCTTTTGAGACAATCCTAAGATCCCTTTGTGTCTGTCTCGGTGAATTTCGATGCCAATGATGTAAGAAGCATCTCCGAGATCCTTCATGTCGAAGTTATGTGAGAGTAACCGCTTCGAATCATGCAACATGTCTAAACTATTACTTGCCAATAGAATATCATCTACGTAAAGGACAAGTATAGTAAAGTTGCTCCCACGCATCTTGAGGTAGGTGTATTGATCCACTTGATTCTTTATAAAACCTTGCCTCTTCATGACTTCATCAAACTTAAGGTACCATTGACGTGATGCTTGTTTTAACCCGTAAATGGATTTCTTCAACTTACAGACTAGATGCTCCTGACCTTCAGGTTTAAAGCCTTCAGGTTATTTCATGTAAACATCTTCGTCCAAGTCTCCGTTAAGGAAAGCGGTTTTAACGTCCATCTGATGCAGCTCTAAATCAAAATGAGCTACTAGGGCCATAACAATCCTTAATGAATCTTTACGAGAGACAGGTGAAAACGTCTCTTGATAATCAATTCCCTCTTTCTGAGTGTAGCACTTTGCAACCAATCTCGCTTTATAGCGTTCAACGTTCCCATTCGAATCTAGTTTTTTTTTAATACCCATTTACATCCTACAGATTTGACACCGTTGGGTAATTCTACCAAATTCCAAACGTCATTTTTCTTCATGGATTCAAGCTCATCATTCATTGCTTTATTCCACTCAGAAGACTGATCACTGCTAATGGCTTCATTATAAGAGATAGGATCATTGAGCTTTCCGGCATCCATTTCAGTTTTCTAGGTAACATAACCATCCCAATTAGTAGGCCTTCTGTGCTTGGATGACCTCCTGAGTTGATTATCGGGTTCAGCGGTGTCTTGGTTCTGAGCGTTTAATGTGCCTTCGTTATGGGTATAATGAGTTCTGGTTGTGAAGGTAAATTTGGAGTTGGTGCAGTAAGCGACGAATCTCCCCCCCCCCCCGCACGTCTTGTACTTCTTGCAATTCTTCGTAAGGGTTGGTACTGCTCCCACTGACCTTAAAATCCTCCAGGAACGTGGCATGGTTGGTTTAAACAATACGGGTGACATGGGAAGGACAATAGAAACGATAACCCTTAGAGTGATCAGGATACCCGATAAAGAAGCAGGTAACTGTTTTAGGGTTAAGTTTCTTTAGGAAAAGATTGTAAAGTTTCGCTTCAGCAATGCAGCGCCATACTTTCATATATTTAAGACTCGGTTTCCTTCTTGTCCAAAGTTCATAAGGAGTTTTAGGGACATACTTAGAAGGAACTCTATTGAGTATATGAACAACTGCTTTTAACGCTTCAGTCGAGAGGAATAATGGTAAATTAGTGTTGGCTAACATATTGCGCACCATGTTCATAAGGGTACGCTTTCTTCGTTCAGCGACACCATTCTGCTGAGGTGTACCTGGCATGGTGTATTGGTTTATAATCCCCTGACCCTTACAAAACTCATAAAATGGACCAGGAGCTTGACCCACATCAGTATGTCTTCCATAATATTCACCGCCTCTATCTGATCTCACAACTTTAATTTTAAGATCTAGTTATTTTTCAACTTCAGTTTTATAATCTTTAAAAGTTGTAAGAGATTCAGATTTTTCCTTAATGAGATACAAGTACATGTAACGAGAATAATAATCAATGAAAGTGATAAATGAAGTATGTCCTGTTATGCCACGATTTGGTAAGGACCACTAATGTCAGTATGAATGAGTTCTAATAAATTAGAGCTCCTAGTGGCACCTTTCTTCTTCGCTAATGTCATTTTACCTTTAAGACATTTGACACATGTTCCAAAATCAATAAAATCGAGAGGAGGTAAGACTTCATCCTTTAAGAGTCGATTTAATCGTTCTCTGAGATGTGGCCTAAATGTTGATGCCACAACATGGATGAAGTCTCTACGTCTCGATTTTGTTTCATCTTTGTGAGTGATTCATTAATATTATATGACAACAAAGATTTGGAAAAGTCATCATCTAGTTCTAATCTATAGAGACCACCATCCAGAATGCTGGTACCATAAACCACAGAATCATAGAGAATAGAGAGTTTGCGATGACCATGAGTAATATCAAAAACCGTCTATGTCTAACTTTGGTCCTGATACAAGGTTCCGAGTTACCTCAGGAACATATAAGGTATCATAAAGTTTAGTGCATAAACCAGTTTTCATAAACAATTGTAAAGTTCCTATGGCCCTCACTTCTAATTCTGTATCATCCCCCACTTTAAGTGTTCTTTGGTTTCTTCCCAGCCTCCGGATTGTAAGGAATCCCTAAGTAAGTTAGTGACATGAGTCATAGCACCAGAATCAAACCACCAAGAATTAGCAGGAACATTTAAATTATAGGACTCAAGTATCATGAAAAAATTGTTACCTTTCTTAGCCAGCCACTCCTTAAAGTCATGGCATTCCTTTTGCTTGTGTCCTTTCTTTTTACAGAACTTGCAGTAGGGTTTGCCTAAGGAGTTCTTAGAGCTGGAAGGCGCATTGTACTAGGATTGGGCTTTTGGACTTTAGAAACATCCCTCCTTGGATAAGTGTTCTTCCTCTTCTTAGAGCTGGAGGTAGTAAAGTGTGCAACATCAGTAGTCCAATCCATCTTCATACGCTCCTCCTGCTGCACGCACATGGCGGTCAGCTCACGCATCGACCATTTTTCTTTCTGAGTGTTGTAATTGATCTTGAATGCTTCATAGGATGAAGGAAGTGAAGTCATGATGAACTGAATAAGAAAACCATCACTAATTGCCATGTCTAATCCCTTGAGCTTATGGGCCATGTCATTCATCATCATGATGTGTTCACGGATGCCGCTCATCCCATCATACTTAGTAGTCACCAGCTTGAGGATACGAGTACTAGCGTGTGCTTTAGACGTTCCCTTGAACTACTCCTCCATAGAAGCCAAGTAGGTTTTAGCATCTTCAGAATCAGGAATGGCTCCTCGAATTTCATTGCTTATGGATTGCTTCATGAACATGAGAGACATGCGGTTACACCTTGTCCATTTTTCATGAGCCAGCTGCTCAGCAGCGGTACTCTGAGGAGTAAGGTCTTCAGGCTTATTCTCTCTTAGAGCGTAGTCGAAATCCAGTAAAGCAAGAGTAAGCATGAGAGAGTCTTTCCATGCAGCAAAGTTATCACCAGTCAATGGTGGAATCCTGAAATTGGGCGCTGATAGTGGAAATAATATGAGCAAATTATAAATAAGAAAGGAAGTCTTAATATGATAGAAGGGCAAGTTACACTAAGGCAGGCATAAGTAATGACCATTTTAATTATGAAGCTGTGATATTGTCTATTACTAACATCATAATAATAGACTTAGTTAAAATTCTACTCAAATGAAGACAAATCAGCTTTGGCCAGAAGTGAAATCATCTAAGTATATGTGCAAAGTAATTGTGACAAATCAGCTTTGGCCAGAAATGAGACAATCCCTTTAATTATGCACTTGTCAAGTATGCTAGACATGAATGAATTATATCAGCTTTGGCCAGAAATAAAACATTCACGTTTATAATGCATAATTAACAAAGCTTTTGTAATACTTGAACAATAAATAGATGCATCAAATCACCTTTGGGCAGAAGTGATACATCAAAAGCTCATTCAAGTTAAGCTATTCGGTTTTGCAAAAGGTTTTTTATTATAATTAAATTTAAATGTTTACAAAACCATTTATTTAATAGCAAACCCCCTGTTAGCGCGGATCGAACTAGTCCGAGACAGACATCTTGGATGAGTTTCGAATTAATCCGAGATGGGCATTTCGGATGAGTTCTGGATTAGTCCGAGATGGGCATTTCGGATGAGTTCCGGATTAGTCCGAGATGGGCATTTCGGATGAGTTCTGGATTAGTCGGAGATGGGCATTTCGGATGAGTTCCGGATTAGTCCGAGATGGGCATTTCAGACGAGTCTTAAATTAGTCGAGATGGGCATCTCGGATGAGGCTCATAGTTGATGGCATTCGGTGAGACATGTTAGTCGAATGTCATCTCGGATGAGACTCATGTTAGTCCGAGTTAGTCAATCGGATGAGACTCTGATTAGTCCGAAATTTATCCTGCAAGATTTCAAAATCTCTAATAATGGTAGTTAGTTGTGATAAGTTTTGAAATTCGAAAATTAAGGGATTATAGGATTAGATTTTCTATTTTAATGCTGATCTAAATATATCAAAATATTTCGACAATAATATGGTTTATCTTATAACAGATTTTGAAAATTTTGTTAAATGAAAATAGATTAAAACTTGGAAAACACTTAATAATCCGCATTTAACTCCAAAATATAGGATTTTTTCGAATTTCATAAGAACAAGTGATGAACCCTAAAAACATAAACTTAAAATATTGAATCCGAAATCTAGGATTTTTGAGTTCATTATAATGATTTCGGACCCATTTGATTTCGGAACAGTGATTAACCTTTAAAACATCATATCCGAATTTTTAATCCACTAGTCATGTGATTTTCGAACAGTAATCATGTTCAAAATTTATGTTTTCCAGATTTTAATTCCAGAATAATAGATACATAACAGAACTGATTTATCAACATATGCTCTGATACCACATGTTGATCAGTTCTGTTTAAACATAATGGAAAACATAAAGAAATACCTGTGACGGCAGACAGGCCAGCAGAGAATCCAGTCAGAGACGCAAACCATAGGGTTCGACATATTTGTCAGTGTGATCTGGTTCCTCCTTAGGGTGTAAGATTATGGTGGTGAGAACCAAACTAGGGTGGAGTTCGGTTTAGGTTATGGGAGAGAGGGTGGGGCGGCGGCTTTGGTGATAGTGATGTTATTGTAATTGTCTAACCCTAAACCTCTCTAATCATCTCCTTATATACACCCAGAAGGAAAACCCTAATTAGTTAATAAGGGTAATATGGTCCATCAACAATTACCAACTAATATATAATAGGATTAATATATTTTGATCTAATATAATATAAATTATTATAATGGCTACATGATTAAATATTATAAACAATATATTTAATCTTACAAATGACTCCCGATGAAGTGTTGCGTAAAGGAAGTGGGACCCTCTGTGAAATGCTTCTCATGGTCCAGGTGCATTGTTTGTATTTTCATTATATTGAAACACGTATTTTGTAACGTTTAATCTAATGTTTTGCTCTTTAATATGCATGCAGGCATACAAGGCAAATATCGTATGTCCTAATAAGCACCAAGGTGAACCAGAAAAGTTCTATAATAATCGTCTTCTTGAGAGTGAGACGTACATTGGTGGCCCTGTGGAGTGCCTTGAAATGGTGTTTTCAGATCTGACCTTCCAACTAGTTTTAAAAATCGATCCATCTTCTTTTAAGGTATGCTGTCGAGCTTCTTAGACACACCGTCTATATTTGTTTTGGAATAGACATGACAATTTACTTATGATTTGACCTGTGACCCTTCCCGCTCATCTTGCCACTTTTCATTTTATGTATACGACGTTTTAAATATCAAATCTGGCTACATTGTATTGGTTACTATAATTCTTATTATTTAAACCATCAAATATAAACAAGTTCTGGATTAGTCCGAGATGGGCATTTCGGATGAGTTCCGGATTAGTCCGAGATGGGCATTTCGGATGAGTTCTGGATTAGTCGGAGATGGGCA
This sequence comes from Scalesia atractyloides, assembly GCA_947069175.1. NCBI lineage: Eukaryota > Viridiplantae > Streptophyta > Magnoliopsida > Asterales > Asteraceae > Scalesia > Scalesia atractyloides. Next base: position 78,474,618 of record CAMTDV010000023.1, read on the forward strand.
TTTCGGATGAGTTCCGGATTAGTCCGAGATGGGCATTTCAGACGAGTCTTAAATTAGTCCGAGATGGGCATCTCGGATGAGGCTCAAGTTAGTCCGAGATTGACATCTCGGATGAGACTCATGTTAGTCCGAAATGGTCATCTCGGATGAGACTCATGTTAGTCCGAGTTAGTCATCTCGGATGAGACTCTGATTAGTCCGAAATTTATCCTGCAAGATTTCAAAATCTCTAATAATGGTAGTTACTTGTGATAAGTTTTGAAATTCGGAAATTAAGGGATTATGGGATTAGATTTCCTATTTTAATGCTGATCTAAATATATCAAAATATTTCGAAAATAATATGCGTTTATCTTATAACAGATTTTGAAAATTTTGTTAAATGAAAATAGATCAAAACTTGGAAAACACTTAATAATCCGCATTTAACTCCAAAAATATAGGATTTTTTCGAATTTCATAAGAACAAGTGATGAACCCTAAAAACATAAACTTAAAATATTGAATCCGAAATCTGGGATTTTTTAGTTCATTATAATGATTTCGGACCCATTTGATTTCGGAACAGTGATTAACCTTTAAAACATCAGATCCGAATTTTTAATCCACTAGTCATGTGATTTCGGAACAGTAATCATGTTCAAAATTTATGTTTTCCAGATTTTAATTCCAGAATAATAGATACATAACAGAACTGATTTATCAACATATGCTTTGATACCACATGTTGATCAGTTCTGTTTAAACATAATGAGAAAACATAAAGAAATACCTGTGACGGCAGACAGGCCAGCAGAGAATCCAGTCAGAGACGCAACCATGGGGTTCGACATATTTGTCAGTGTGATCTGGTTCCTCCTTAGGGTGTAAGATTATGGTGGTGAGAACCAAACTAGGGTGGAGTTCGGTTTAGGTTATGGAGAGAGAGGTGGGCGGCGGCTTTGGTGATAGTGATGTTATTGTAATTGTCTAACCCTAAACCTCTCTAATCATCTCCTTATTACACCCAGAAGGAAACCCTAATTAGTTAATAAGGGTAATATGGTCCATCAACAATTACCAACTAATATATAATAGGATTAATATATTTTGATCTAATATAATATAAATTATTATAATGGCTACATGATTAAATATTATAAACAATATATTTAATCTTACAAATGACTCCCGATGAAGTGTTGCGTAAAGGAAGTGGGACCCTCTGTGAAATGCTTCTCATGGTCCAGGTGCATTGTTTGTATTTTCATTATATTGAAACACGTATTTTGTAACGTTTAATCTAATGTTTTGCTCTTTAATATGCATGCAGGCATACAAGGCAAATGTCGTATGTCCTAATAAGCACCAAGGTGAACCAGAAAAGTTCTATAATAATCGTCTTCTTGAGAGTGAGACGTACATTGGTGGCCCTGTGGAGTGCCTTGAAACTGGTGTTTTCAGATCTGACCTTCCAACTAGTTTTAAACTCGATCCATCTGCTTTTAAGGTATGCTGTCGAGCTTCTTAGACACACCGTCTATATTTGTTTTGGAATAGACATGACAATTTACTTATGATTTGACCTGTGACCCTTCCCGCTCATCTTGCCACTTTTCATTTTATGTATACGACGTTTTAAATATCAAATCTGGCTACATTGTATTGGTTACTATAATTCTTATTATTTAAACCATCAAATATAAACAAGTTGAAGACATGTCTTTCTCGTAAAATATTTTACGTTGTGCCAAACTTTAATGTGATTCTTTTGCCTGAAACATTAGCCAATTAAAGTTTGGTTCATGTCTCATTTTCAGCAACTTATTGAAAACCTTGATCGTGACCTTAAATATGCTATAAATGTGGAGGAAAGATGGAGCTTGAAGACGGTTCAAACTACGATGAAGTAAAAAATGCTTATTGATAGATATCATATTCTAGTTTAGCTTTTAAGGGCAGTTGTCTATTCTAGGAGGGGATAAGTGCAAATAATATAGTATAAGTATGAGTTAGTAATTCTTTGGGGAAGGGGAAAAGAAAATACATATTTTGTTAGGCTCTGTATATAGAGAGAGGGCGTAGCTCTGGAACATTTCGGTTTATGAGTATAGAGTCTCTAAGATCTAATCGGCTCATCTTCTTCATATCAATTTCAATTTCAGTTTCTATTACTTCTTTCAGTATCAGTTGAATTGTTATTATTCAGTATCGGATCTTATTATTGGTCTGACCTGCCTCACCTCTGCTCTTCTTTCGATTTTAATTCCAGCTCTTTGTTCAAGTGTAACACCCTGTAAAATCGTGTCCAATAGTATAGTGACACGTGTTGTATTACCCTTGGGGCTATGATTAAACATCCATTAGTGATGTATTGGCCTTGGGGCTATGATTAAACACCCATTAGTGATGTATTGTCCTTAGGGCTATGATTAAACATCCATTAGTGATGTATTGCCCTTGGGGCTATGATTAAACATCCATTAGTGATGCATTGCCCTTGGGGCTATGATTCAAACATCATTAGTGATGTAGTGGCCTAGGGGCCATATCTTATGTCCATTAGTGACAGGCCTATGTGCCATATTTTATGTCCATTAGTGACAGGCCTATGTGCCGTAATTTATGTCCATTAGTGACAGGCCCATGTGCCCTATTTTATGTCTTTCGCGACAAGCTTAAAGAGCTAAATATAATTGTCAATTACGACAATGACAGTTGTGACATTACGATCTACTGTCTAGTAATATACGGACTATGTCCAAATTGTAATTTGCCTTTGATGGTCCTATTAAGACCTAGGCCAAATATAGTTATGTTAAGCCTAAGAGTTGTGATGTTATTCACACTAGAATAGGCAATGGGTTGTTATATCCAATGTTTTAAGAACAATATGGTTGACATACCATGGCTAAGGAAGCTTTATTGGTGTCTAGAACCCAAGGCTTAAAGATGGCTAACTCAAATGAGGTACAAAGTAGCCACCGAAATGTGGAATCTAACAAAGCCGAAAATAGAGATATCGATAATGATAATTTTCAAGCTCGCATTGACGCGGCAGTTGAAAAGGCCATGGGAAAGGCCATAGAAAATCTTAGAGAGTCGAATGCTACTCGCTCTAGACCATTATCAATTCCACCATCCTCAGCTCATAAGGAGAGCTCCGTTCACTCTTCAAATGCGAAGAGTGAACCAAAGAAACTGGAATTTACTGATAGGACCCGTTCTCTTAAAGACGGATGGACCTACAAATACTTTGTCTCCTATAAGCCCCGAGACTTTAACGTGGAGAAAGGAGCTGTAGAAGCTTTGAAGTGGCTTGACGAGATGGAGATAATAGTGGACATCAGCGGTTGTGCTGATAAGGATGTAGTCAAGTATGTATCAAAGTCCTTTAAGGGTGATACCCTAATATGGTGGAAAGCCATGATTCAATCTACAGGTAAGGTACACCTATATAATTTGGGGTGGTCCAAATTCGTGGACCTTGTTAAGGAAACATACTGCCCACCCCATGAGGTGGAGAAATTAGAGACATTGTCTCTTTCCATGAAAAACCTAGACTGTCGGAAATATGTTTCCGATTTCAATTCCCTATCCAGGTTAGTTTCCTATTTGATTACCCCGGAACCCAAACACATTGCGCGTTTTATTAATAGGTTAGCTCCCGAAATAAAAGGAATGGTAAAGGCTGCTTAGCCTAGTACCTATAGGTCCGCTGTTGACCTATCTCTCTCCCTCACGTTGGATTTGGTGAGACAAAAGTCATTTAAGTCTGAAACTGGCGGGAAAAGGAAGAGAGAAGATGACAACTCCCATAGGTTTAATAAGAAGAATAAAGGGAGATTTGGGTTCAAAGGGAACCAAGGCAAGACGACTGTGATGCCAACATGCAAAACTTGCAACCGCAGACACTGGGGACAGAGTAATTATGGTTCACAAGCCAAACCCTGTGGCATTTGTAAGAGAAAGGGGCATAAGACCCTAGAATGTAAGGATCTTAAGGATGTCGTCTGCTACACCTGCAATGAAAATGGGCATATTAAGACTAACTGCCCTAAGATCCTTAAGAACAATAATGCAAGCCTGGAGAGGCCAAGAAGGGGAATGCTCGTGCCTTTCAAATAACTGGAAGAGAGGCTGTCAATGACGACAATGTCATAACAGGTACATTCCTCATTAACAATATTTATGCTATAGTTCTTTTTTATTCGGGTGCCGATAGATCTTTTGTTGACCATAAGTTTAGTAAACTATTAAACCTGCCCATAAGAACTTTAGATAAAACTTATGAGATAGAACTTGCTGATGGAATGATAGAAACATCATCTTCCATTCTTGATGGATGCTCTATATCCATTAAGAATCATTCCATTCCTATCTCTCTTTCTCCAATGAAATTGGCGGGGTTCGATGTTGTCTTAGGCATGGATTGGTTATCTCATAACCAAGCCCGCATTGCCCGCGATAAGAAGCTCATTGAGATTAAGACCCCATCTGGGGAATGATCACCATCCCCGGAGACTCACACTATGGACTGCCAGACAAGGTGTCGTTATTTAAGGCATCCAAGTGTTTGAGAAAAGGTTGTGTCATCTACATGGCACAAGTCACCATAAACGAGTCTAAGCCAAATATGGAAGACCTCCCAGTCATCTCGGAGTATCCCGATGTATTTCCAGAAGAATTACCAGGCCTACCTCCAGACAGGCAAGTGGAGTTCAGGATTGATATTATACCAGGGGCAGCACCTGTAGCTAGAGCTCCATATAGAGTAGCACCAACCGAAATGAATGAGTTAAGAGTTCAATTCGATGAACTCTTGAAGAAAGGCTTTATTCAGCTTAGTTCCTCGCCTTGGGGAGCTCCTATCCTTTTTGTAAAGAAGAAAGACGGTTCAATGCGAATGTGCATTGACTACCGAGAGTTAAACAAGTTAACAATCAAGAATAGATATCCTCTGCCCAGGATCGATGATTTATTCGACCAACTTGAAGGGGCTAGCTATTTCTCCAAGATTGATCTGAGATCCGGATATCACAAGCTGAAGGTTAGAAGTTAGGATGTTCCTAAGACAACCTTCAGGACCAGATATGGTCACTTTGAATTCTTAGTGATGCCTTTTGGGCTCACAAATGCACCTGCAGCATTCATGGATCTCATGAATAGAGTCTGCAAACCATATTTGGATAAGTTTGTCATTGTCTTCATAGACGACATACTTATTTATTCTCGTAATCAAGCTGATCATGAGAAACATCTTCGGTGCATCTTAGAACTACTAAGACAAGAGAAGCTTTATGCTAAATTCTCTAAATGTGAATTTTGGCTTAGAGAAGTCCAATTTCTTGGACATATGGTAAGTGAGCGTGGTATCCAAGTGGATCCCGCCAAAATTGAGGCCATAATGAATTGGGAAGTGCCCAAGACCCCATTAGAGATTCGTAGTTTCTTAGGGTTGGCAGGTTACTATAGGAGGTTCATTGAGAACTTTTCAAGAATAGCCACTCCTTTAACTACCCTAACCCGAAAGAATGTTAAGTATAATTGGGGTCCAAAGCAACAAGAATCTTTTGAGGTTCTTAAACACAAGTTGAGCAATGCTCCTGTGTTATCCCTACCAGAGGGTGTTGAAGATTTTGTAGTCTACTGTGTTGCATCGCACATTGGCATGGGTTGTGTGCTAATGCAAAAAGGCAAAGTGATTGCCTATGCATCACGACAGTTAAAGGTGCACGAAAGGAATTACACCACCCACGATTTGGAATTGGGTGTCGTTGTATTTGCACTAAAACTATGGAGACATTACTTGTATGGCACAATGTGTATTATATACACATACCATAAAAGTCTCCAGTATTTGTTCAATCAGAAGGAATTGAACATGCGACAATGTCGATGGATGGAAACACTTAATGACTATGATTGCAAGATTCGCTACCATCCAGTCAATGCAAATGTAGTTGCTGATGCCTTAAGTCGCAGGAACGAGTTAGACCTATAAGGATGAATGCCAAGAGCATTGAGCTCAGAAATAGCTTAAATGAGAAGCTATTAGATGCGCAGAAGCAAGCTCTATTAGAAGCTAATATCCCTAATGAGGGATTAGGCGGAACCGTTGATCAATTCGCGCTTGGAAAGGATGGAATCCTTAGATTCAATGGAAGAATCTGGGTTCCAATCTTAGGGGACTTAGAGATCTAATCCTCCAAGAAGCGCATAGTTTGAGATACTCAGTTCACCCGAGAGGTGACAAGATGTATCAAGATCTGAAGAAGAATTATTGGTGGATGAGTTTGAAGAAATCCATAGCCACCTATGTAGCCAAGTGTTTGACGTGTTCGCAAGTTAAGGCCGAACATCAGAAACGTCAGGACTTCTACAGCAGTTGGAAATTCCCAAATGGAAATAGGAAATGGTAACTATGGACTTGATTACCAAGTTACCTAAGACCAAAAGTGGAAATGACACTATTTGGGTCATTGTGGATAGGTTGACTAAGTCAGCACATTTCTTGCCAATAAAGAAAACGTATAATTCAGACAAATTGGCTAAGTTGTATGTGGACAAAATTGTGTCCCTACATGGTGTGCCAGTATCTATTGTATCCGACAGAGATACTAGATACACATCTCACTTTTGGAAAAGTTTCCAACAATCATTAGGCACACGACTAAACTTTAGTACGGCTTACCATCCACAGACTGATGGTCAAAGTGAGCGTACTATTCAGACATTGGAAGACATGCTTAGAGCATGTGTGATTGATTTAGGTGGAAGTTGGGATGACCACTTACCCCTAACAGAATTCTCCTACAATAACAGTTATCATACGAGCATCAGGCTGCTCCTTTTGAGGCCTTGTATGGGAGAAAATGTAGAACCCCGTATGTTGGGCAGAAGTTGGGGAAGCCCAACTATCAGGACCATAGATTGTCCTGGAGACCATGGAAAAGATTGTGCAAATCCGTGATCGTCTCAAAGCTGCCAGGGACAGGCAGAAAAGCTATGCTGACAAGAGGCGTAAACCTCTTAAGTTCCAAGTAGGGGACAAAGTCATGTTAAAAGTATCACCCTGGAAAGGTATGATGCGCTTTGGGAAGAAGGGCAAGTTAAGCCTAAGATTCATCAGACCATTCGAGATAGTCGAATGTGTCGGCACTGTAGCATATAAGCTCAGACTGCCAGAGGAGCTTAGTGGAATCCATGATGTATTCCACATATCTAACCTTAAGAAATGTCTAACCAATGAATCGCTAGCAATGTCACACAAGGATGTGCAAATTGATGAAAACCTGAGGTTCATTGAGAAACCGATTTCGATCGAGGATCGCAGGTTAAGAAGCTCCAAAGAAAAATGATACCTATCGTAAAGGTTAAGTGGGACGCTTTTAGAGGTCCCGAGTATACATGGGAGGTTGATTCCACTATGCGACAAAAGTACCCCCATCTTTTTGAATTAAATCTCGAGGTCGAGATTTCTTTTAAGGGGGTGAGGATGTAACACCCTGTAAAATCGTGTCCAATAGTATAGTGACACGTGTTGTAATTTTAAATAAGTCTATTAAAGACCAATATGGACTAAAGGCGTCAACATGCTCAAACTGAGCCTCTGAGTGATGGTCCGATGTCAACATGCATAAATAACAGCCTCTGAGTGTCTGATATGTCAACATGGTTAAATCATTAGCCTCTGAGTGACAGATATGTCAACATGCTTAAAACATGGCCTCTGAATAACTGATATGTCAACATGCCTAGCCTCTGAGTGACATCGGAGTCAACACGCTTATAATAAGCCTCTGAGTGATCTTTTGCGAAGTCCTAACTCTCATATGTGCCACTTATTGGACGAGAGGGTTCAATTCTGTATATATATGTGAAAGTTAGATAATGGAGGGATTAAAATTGTCAACATGTTAATTTATACCTCTGAGTGACCTTTTAACAAACCGAGAGCTCGACAATGCCGGGTATGCCAAGTATTGGCTACGGAGGGCTAAAAGTGCCAAAAAGGTGTTTTAAAAGGTTTTTAGAAGCTTTACAAAGTTAAGGGACTAAAAGTGTCAAAACTTGAAACTGGCCAAGGGGCGGTCGCGGGCCGCGAGAGACCATGCCTGGGTCTCTCGTGGGGCACGAGAAGCCTTCTGATGCATAAAATTTTTCTTGGCCTCCAAACAAAGCTCCAAAAACCATGAATTCAAAACCATGGTCTTCCAAACAGCTATGCCATGTTTTGGGACACTTGTAAGCTTCCTCTTACACCCCTAAACACCTGGCATCACCTCCTTTGAGTTCTCCAACTATAAATAAGTGCTTAAGTTCACCATTTCAACTTGAACATTTCTCATTTACACTCTTCTCCCTCCTCTGGAAGTTCCTAATTAAAGGAGCATCCAACATAGTTCTTTTGCACCCTAGGAATCACTGGTAAGTGTTCCTTCCTTGTGCATTTTCGTTTATAGGCTTTTATAGCCAAAAGTCAAGCGTTTTACAGAAAACGCTTTGACTTTCGGTTAAGACCATTATGGTCCAGCCATTGTTCGAAATGAACATGGCTAAGTGATCGTAATAAGGTAGGTATTAGTCCCTATAAAGGGCACCTCCTGAAGATCACGTTTACTAGACCAATTGACGGGTCAAAGTTATGTTATTAAAAAGTCAAACATGCCATTTTTTCGGAAAATCATAAATTGATCTTATATATGTTATGAAACCTGTTTTGACACTTAAACAAGTTGGTAATAATTATTAGAACATGTAAGAACATGTTCGGCTCGTCAATTTCAGTTCTAGGGTCGGTTACGAACCGAAAGTCGTGAAGTTTGACTTCTGCTTTGACTTTCGATTCTGACCCGATTTAGCTTAGTTACCTACTGATCTAAAGTTGCATTATGATCGTAATATAATGTAGCATAACCCTCTGAGGTTATATTATATGATCATATCAGAATCCAAGTTTATGCGCAAGTTCCATAATTATGCCATCTTAGACCAAAATGTCCTTTTGCATAAAACAAGGTTTAATGGTAATGAACTTGAAAAATGAGTTTTCTACTGATGTAATATTATAAGTAGGATTATTTGGGATGTTAAATCAAGTTATAAACTAAGTTTTCAAACAAGTCCTTAAATTATGTCTATAAATGACGATTTTTAGCCCTTTAGGCTTATAAAATGATTTTAATCAAATCTTTTCAAGGTAAATAATTTACCTACTGATATGTTATATTAAATACATATTTTAAACATTTTAATATGACCTTAACATCAATTTTGTAAACATCGCATAAAGACGTCATTTTACGACATAAGCGCCGGTTCAAGCATAGTATGGTTTTAAACCATATTAATTGACCAAGACTTGCTACCTACTGATTTTAAAACTTGTTTTAAACATATTTACAGTAGGTACATGTTAAAACTCAGAATCCCAAGTAATTTATAAACTTTGTGTAAAATGACCAAAATGCCCCTTCGGTGCATAGTTTGGTCATAAAAGATAAATTACACAAATAATTTGGTATCCTACTGATATTATATCATAAATAAAGTATTTTTCCAGAATACTTGTAATTATAACATTAGATTATATTCAAGTTCCTTTTATATGGTAAGAAATTACCAAAATGCCCTTATGAGGCTTAGATTGTTTTAAAACCTTAACGGGCATATAAGTTGATATCCTACTGATATTTTAACTTATTTAAAATGTAATGACATTAGAACTTGTCCATGACTTATCCGGTTACCCGATATCGCTAATATGCGCACGGTTAAATATATGCAACTATTTTACGAAAATTAACCGAAACGGGTTTAACCTTATCATTTTAATCTCAAAATCCAGAAGGTTAATTGTTTACCCATATCATGCAAGTAAAGTACTTGTCGGGTTTCAAATACATTCTATCCGGTCATCGTTTAATCAAGCGTTATACGTTTTGATCATGTACAATACTCGGTCCAAGTCCATGACTTAAATAAAGACCGTTAGTATTAATTGGATAGCTTATTCCATAATCCAGACTAGAGCCTTACTGGTAAATGCTATCTGCACGTTAGTACTTTTGTATACGGCTGAGTTATTGAAATTAAAAAGAAGACTAGCTCAGGTAAACTCTCGACTTATTTTCCCTATACGGGCTTGGGATATGGTAAACTATTACCGCTTGGTCCGAAATGGGATCAATCGAATGCCGGATTGTGGCTAGTAAATCCGCATATTCTGTTTTAATCTGTTTTGTGTGATAACTTAAACATCACGGGTTAAATTACCGTGTCCTGGATATCCTCGGCTCATTAGATTAGTTAATGGCCACGACCTGACAGACGCTCAAATGCAAATCACCCAAGACGTTGGGGATAACTCCTTTGTGAGTTCTAAGTGGTGTGTATTTAATCATGTATCGGTCTCTGTACTGGGCCCTGTATGTATGGACAAAAATGTGAATCTGTTAACAAGGTTACAAAGTAACTTTCCCAAGTTATAAAAGATTTGTGCCTTTTGCATTTAAAATCATTTTAAAATGTTTTCAAAATGAGTCAGTTGGGTGTATTTACCAGCGAAAGCTGACGTATCGTCCAAAGACTAAACTGCAGGTACAATATGAAATAGGCCGGAAGCTACTCGGTAGTGAATAAGAGGATCTTGCAAATCCTTAGATCTGCCCTAAAGTCTGTTTTATATTCTTTCTTGTACATTTTAATGATCTTCCTATGGATCTTTTATTACAAGCATGTATATTATTTTATTTCGAACATTTGGTTTGTAATAGTAATTTTACTCCAAGACTTCCGTTATGCCATGTTTAATTGACAATGATGCTATCAACTGACGTCACGATATTCCCCACCTGGGCCCACCGGTGTATGGATTTGGGTTAGAAATCCGGGGTGTGACATCAAGTCCGGATCTCAGATCCTATTCAATTTCAGTTCTGATTATCGGATATACATCCGATTTCTAATTCGAGTTTATGCCTCCAAATTCTTCCATCTGTTTGTTCCTTCGATTTTCGATTTTAATCATGGTGAATCAGACTTCTCATTTGGATACTCACGACCAACAGATTCAACAGCTTCAATCTGATGTAGCTGAAATTATGGCTTCTCTCTCTGTGTTAGAAGCGGATCGGGTGGAAGCAGCTGAATTCCGTAAGGTAATGCTCACTTGGATGAACTCTCAGCATAAGAGGCATGTGGATGATTCTTCTGGATCGAGCTCTTCTGGTATAGGTTTCCCTTCATCTGGTTTGCACTTTGATTCGCTTAATGCATCTTCTGGTTTACCATGGGTTGTGAAATTGCCTGAGTTTTTTGGTTTTGATCCTCAAGGCTGGATCCAGAAGGCTAACCTATTTTTCGATCTCAATCACACTTCCGATGCTTCTCGGTTGCATCTTGCTCAACTAAGTATGATAGGTGTTTCCCAACACTGGTTTACGATCATCCTTCAGGCTCGCCCTTCCTTGACTTAGATCGAATTCAATCTGAATTGTTACAACGCTTCAATGGTCTCGCAATTCAGAATCCTTATGAACAATTAAGCGACTATTCAGCAATCGGATTCCATCTTTGATTATATAGATGATTTCGAGTGTTTGTTGTCCTTGGTTCCTCATTTACCGGAATCTCAAACTCTCAGTTATTTTATCGCTCGATTGAAGGATGATGTCAAACCAAGGTTCGTTCATCATCCAACTTCTTGCATTGATCCAATGTCTTTGGCTAAGGATGTCGAGTTGATGCTTCGGCCATTGGCTTCCAGCGAGTTATTGTCTCGTTTTCGGTACTCTCCACATGCGGGGCTGCCATCGTTGGACTCCGGGATCAGGCATCATTCGTTGGGCAATTATAACACCTCGTAAAATCATGGCCAATAGTATAGTGACACGTGTTGTATTTTTGTTTAAGTCTATTAAAGACTAATAAGGACTAAAGGTGTCAACATGCTCAAACTGAGCATCTGAGTGACTGTCTGATGTCAACATGCATAAACGTAAGCCTCTAAGTGACTGATACGTCAACATGCTTAAAACAACAGCCTCTGAGTAACTGATATGTCAACATGCTTAATCATTAGCCTCTAAGTGACTGATATGTCAACATGCTTAAACTAGGCCTCTGAGTGACTGATATGTCAACATGCCCAGCATCTAAGTGACATCGGAGTCAACATGCTTATAGTGGGCCTCTGAGTGATCCTTTACAAAGTCCTAACTCTCATGCGTGCCCGTTGTTGGTACGAGAAAGATTAATTCTGAAAAAATGTGAAAGTTGGATCATAGAGGGATTAAAAGTGTTAACATTTAATTTGTACCTCTGAGTGACCTTTTGACGAACAAAGAGCTCGACAATGTCCGGGCATAATCCCGGGTACGCCAAGTATTGGCTACGGAGGGCTAAAAGTGCTAAAAATGTATTTTAGGAAGGTTTAAGAGGGTTTAATTGAGGGGTTAAAGTGTTAAACTTTGAAACTGGCCATGGGGCGCTCGCGGGGCGCAAGAGGCAAGGCTTGTGCCTCTCACGGGGCGCGAGAGGCAAGGCTTGTGCCTCTCGCGGGGCGCGAGAGGCCTATGTCTGCAAAAAATTTGCTTGGCCTCCTCACAAGTTGCCAAAAACCATTTGATTCGAAACCATGGTCTTCCAAATTGCCATGTCACGTTTTAGGACACTTGTAAGCTTCCTTTACACCCCTTAACACCTGGCATCACCCCCTTCAAGCTCTCCAACTATAAATAGGTGCCAAAGTTCACCATTTGAACTTGCACCTTTCTCATTCACAACTCTATCTCCTCCTTGGAAGTTCCTAACCGAAAGGAGCATCCAACTTAGTTCTATTGCATTCTGGAACCTCTTGTAAGTGTTCCTTGCTCTTGCATTTTCGTTTATAGGCTTTTATAGCCAAAAGTCACGCGTTTTACGGAAAACATCTTAACTTTCGGTTAAGACCATTATGGTCTAGCCATTGTTCGTAATGAACATGGCTAAGTGATCGTAATAAGGTAGGTGTTAGTCCCTATAAAGGGCACCTCCTGAATATCACGTTTGCTAGACCAATTGATGCGTCAACGTTATGATATTAAAAAGTCAAACATGCCATTTTTGGAAAAATCATAAATTGATATTATATATGTTATGAAACCTGTTTTGACACTTAAAAAGTTGGTAATAATTATTAGAACATGTTTGGCTCGTCAATTTCAGTTCTAGGGTCGGTTCACAACTGAAAGTCGCGAAGTTTGACTTCTGCTTTGACTTTCGATTCTGACCCGATATAGTTTAGTTAGATACTGATCTAAAGTTGTATTATGATCATAATATAATGTAGCATAATCTTCTGAGGTTATATTAATGATCATAATCAGAATCTGAGTTTATGCACAAGTTCTGTAATTATGCCATTTTGACTAAAATGTCCTTTTTGCATAAAAAGAGGTTTAATGATAATGAACTTGAAAATGATTTTCCTACTGATGTAATATTATAAGTAGGATTAGTTGGGATGTCAAATCAGATTATAAACTGAGTTTATGAGCAAGTCTTTGTATATTGTCGATAAAAGACGATAAAAGCCCTTGTGGCTTATAAAATGGCTTTAATCATATCTTTCAAAGTAAATCTTTTACCTACTGATATGTTTATTAAATAACATATCTAAGACGTATTAAACCAACCTTAATATCAGTTCTCATTAATTATCGCATAAATCGTCATTTTACGACATAAGCGTCGTTTCAGCGCATTATATGGTTTTAAACCATATTTACTAACCAAGACTTGTTACCTACTGATTTCAAAACTTATTTTAAATATTTTTATATAGGCACATGATACAAACTTGGAATCCCAAATAATTTATAAACTATGTGTAAAATGACCAAAATGCCCCTTCGGTGCATAGTTTGGTCATAAAAGAAAATTACACATATAATTAATATCCTACTGATATTATATCATAAATAAGTTATTTTTCCAGAATATTTATAGTTATAACATTAATTTATATTCAAGTTCCTTTATACGTATGAAATTGCCGAAACGCCGTTGTGAGGCGTAGTTTCACTTTAAAACCATAACGGGCATAAAAGTTGATATCCTACTGATACTACAACTCATTTAAAGTGTAATGGCATATAGAACTTGTCCATGACTTATCCGGTTACCAGATGTCACTGATATGCGTACGGTTAAGCATATGTAACGAAACGGGTCTAACCTTGTCATTTAAATCTCAAAATCCAGAATGTTTATAGTTTATCCATATTACACAAGTCAAGGTACTTGTTGGGATTAAACTACATTCTATCCAATCATCATTTAATCTAGCGTTATACGTTTTGATCAAGTACGCTAGTCGGTCTAAGTCTATGACTTAAATAAGACCGTTAGTTTTTAATTGGTTAGTTTATGCCATAATCCAGACTAGAGACTTGCCGGTAAATGCTATCTGCACTTAGTACTTTTGTATACGACTGAGTTATTAAATTAAAAGAAGACTAGCTCAGGTAAATAATCTTGACTTATTTCTCCTATACGGGCTTGGGTTATGTCAATTATTACCGCTTGGCCGAAAATGGGATCAATCGAATGCAGAATTGTGGCTAGTAAATCCGCATATTCTGTTTTGATCACTTTTGTTTGATAACTTAAACATCGGGGTTAACTACCGTGTACTGGATATCCTCGGCTCATTACAATAGATAATTGCCACGACCTTAGCGCGGGTGTAGGCATACACCCGATAGACGCTCAAAATGCATTGCCCGTAAAGTTGGGAAGAATTGACTCCTTCATGAGTCCAAAGTGGTGTGTACATTAATCATGTCTCGGTTTTCGCACTGGGCCCTGTATGTATGGACAAACATGTAAATCTGCTAACAAGGTTGCAACGTCAACTTTCCCAAGTTATAAAAGATTTTGTGCTGATACGCACTTAAAACATATTTTAAATGTTTTCAAAATTTTGGGGGTATTTACCAGCGAATGCCGAGTATTTTCAAAAGACTAAGCTTACAGGTACAATACGAAATAGGCTGGAAGTGCTTGGTAGTGATAAGAGGATCTTGCAATTCAGATCGCTAAAGTCTGTTTTACATTCTTTCTTTGTACAATTTATGATCCGCTTTGTATTTCGAACATTTGGTTTGTAATAATAATTTAAATCCAAGACTTCCGCTGTGCAATGTTTAATTGTCTATGATGTTATCAACTTACGTCACGATATTTCCCACCCGGCCCACCGTTGTTTAATTGGTTATGGAAAGCCGGGGTGTAACAGGTTGAGAGAATTAAACACTAGTCTTTTGTGTTAATCTCAAACTTACACAACCACATTCCTTAGACTTCCAGTCTAGGCATTGACGTAGAATTACTCATTTCATTATTAAGTTATTAGTATTGTTTTGAATTGATTTTTACCAGGAAAATGCCGCCACGATTAAGAGGAAAAGAACCAATGAGGGGAGGACCTTCAGGACATATCCCTTCACATCCCCATCACCCGAACCCTTACAAAGATTCGGGGGATTCATGGCCACTACCACAACATTCGCCTACCCACACTCAAAGTTCATACCACTCGTACCATTCACACCACTCCCACCACTCTCATCATTCTTATCATGATGAGTTTAACCCCAACCAATACTTTAACACACCCCCAGCTGATCAGAATAAACTGAATCAACCAAACCCAATGGACGAGGACTCCGACCCGGAGATGCCGCCGTCAGGATCACACACGCATCCCATAGAAATATCAAGCGATTCGAACTCTTATGCCAGATCGCCTTACCAAGATCCTAATGAGTGGGACCAATATTGGAACCAATTCACCTTCGCTAATACTCCTTCCCATCACTCCGAACCACCTCCCGTGCAAGAAGATGTGCACATGGAACCGGTGAAACAACCCCAATCGCCACTAGGACCGCCAAGGAGGAAAAGAGGAGCACGTATATCGGTACATGCGGGCCAACGTCAGGATATCATTGCCACCTTTGCCCAAACCCTACCCTACTATTCACGAGGACCCACAAATGGGTGGACCCTCTAATGCGTCACCTATGGTGGAACCAACACCACCACCAATAGTTCAACTACCACCATCGGGTTATAATAACCCAATCCCAACATATCCAGATACGTTTGGATATGATCCTTTTAACCCAACTACACCTGTTGATTACCAAGCATTGTCGTAAGACCCTTACATGCAAGCGGTCATGCATAATGCACTTTACCATCTTTCCTTTCCCACCTGCTTATCCACCTACTGGATATCCAACTTATGGGTACCAGCATCCTATTATGCCACAACCACAATCACAACCTCCGCCACCACTTGAGGCCATTAACAAGGCCTTAGAACGAATGAAAGAAATGCAACAACAAGCGGAGAAAATGGAGAAGAAGATAAATAAATTCTTCAAGAAACTCTCCAAGCTGGTTAAGGAAAAGAAGGACGAGTGAAGTCCCTTCTAATATATAATAGTCCCTGCGAGGACATTGATATTTCTTTAGTCCCGGTATGGACATTTTTATCTCTTTAAGTCCTTGCATGGATAGTTAATTTCATTGTTTCTAGTATTGTAATTTCTATTTGGAATTTAATGAAGTATTGAAATTATATATATATATATAATATATATATATATATATATTCATCCTCTTCAAGCGAGCGTCTCGATTTTACTAGAAATTTATGCTCTGCTATATAATTCCAAAAGACCATAATGGATTTGATTATGCCAAGTGGCACAGACCACACATTGGCCAAGAAATGATACTTAAGAATAAAAGGTCTTCTATCAGGATAGTTATAGGAAGTTGTCCTTCTATCTAGAGGTGGTGAACTAGGTTCAGGCCTCCAAGTCTTAAGGTCCAAAGTGACAGGGGCTATTAATCAAACATTAAGGTACTCTTATGTTAACATTAAGGAATGTTCATACTCCTGGTAGTGTGACTTGAGGAATCACACTAGCCGTCTACATGATAGGCCAACGTGACATAATTTACATCCAAAGTGATGTAGGCCAACGTGCCATACGTTATGTCCAAAGTGACAGCTGATATGCCAACGTATGTCCAAAGTGACAGGCTGATATGCCATACGTTATGTCCAAAGTGCAGGCTGATATGCCATACGTTATGTTCAAAGTGACAGGCTGATATGCCATACGTTATGTCCAAAGTGACAGCTGAATGCCATACGTTATGTCCAAAGTGACAAGCTGATATGCCATACGTTATGTCCAAAGTGATAGGCTGATATGCCATACGTTATGTCCAAAGTGACAGGCTGATATGCCATATGTTATGTCCAAAGTGACAGGCTGATATGCCATATGTTATGTCCAAAGTGACAGGCTGACATGCCATACGTTATGTCTAAAGTGACACGCTGATATGCCATATGTTATGTCCAAAGTGACAGGCTGATATGCCAAATGTTATGTCCAAAGTGACAGGCTGATATGCCATATGTTATGTCCAAAGTGACAGGCTGATATGCCATATGTTATGTCCAAAGTGACAGGCTGATATGCCATATGTTATGACCAAAGTGACAGGCCAGCATGCTAGGCCAACGTGTTGTGTTATTATGACCATTAGTAGCAAGCCTATGAGTTGTATATAATTGTCTAAATGACAATGACAGTTGTGACATTACGATCCACTGTCTAATAATATATGGACTACGTCCATATTGTAATTGCCTTTGATGGTCCTATTAAGACCTAGGCCAAATATAGATATAATAAGCCTAAGAGTTGTGATGTTATTCACACTAGCTTAAATAGGCGATGGATTGTTATATCCAGTGTTTAAAGCCAAAATGATTGTTATACCTGGCTAAGAGAAATTTTGTTTGATATTTAGAGCCAAAGTTTCAAAATGGTAAACTCGGACGAGGCACAGAGTAGCCACCGAGAGATTAGCTCTAACAAGGCTGAAATATAGCCGTCAACAACGATAACTTCCAAGCTCGCAAAGATGCAGCTGTGGGAAAGGCCATGGAAAAGGCCATAGAAAAACTTAGGGAGTCGAGTGCTACTCGCTCCAGACCATTATCAATCGCACCTTCCTCAGCTCATAAGGAGAGCTCAGTTTACTCTTCTAATGCGAAGAGTGAACCAAAGAAATTAGAAATCGCTGATAGGTCCCGTTCTTTTAAAAACAGATGTACCTGTAAATATTTTATCTCCTGTAAGCCCCGAGACTTTAATGGGGAGAAAAGAGCTGTGGAAGCCTTGAAGTGGCTGGACGAGATGGAGACAATAGTGGATATCAGCAGCTGTGCTGATAAGGATGTGGTTAAGTATGTATCACAGTCCTTCAAGGGCGATGCCCTAATATGGTGGAAAGCAATGGTACAGTCAACCGGTAAGGTACACCTGTACAATTTAGGATGGTCCAAGTTTGTGGACCTTGTTAAGGAAACTTACTACCCACCTCATGAGGTGGAGAAGATAGAGTCAAACTTTCTGACTCTCATAATGAAGAACCTAGATTGTCGGAAGTATGTTTCCGATTTCAATTTCCAGTCTAGGTTAGTTTCTTATCTGATTACCCCTGAGCCCAAACGCATTGCACGTTTCATCAATGGGCTAGCGCCCGAAATAAAGGGCATGGTAAAGGCTGCTCAGCCTAGTACATATAGGTCCGCTGTTGACCTATCCCTTTCCCTCACCTTAGATTTGGTGAGGCAAAAGTCAGTAAAAAATGAGACTGACGGGAAAAGAAAGCGGGAGGAGGATAACTCCCAAAGATTTAAAAAGAAAGGAAAATTTGGGTTCAAAAGGAACCAAGATAAGTCGGGTGTAATGCCTACATGTAGGAATTGCAACCACATGCATTGGGGACGATGCAATATTGACCCACAAGATAAACCTTGTGGTATCTATAAGAAAAGGGGGCATAAGACCCTAGAATGCAAGGATCTTAAGAATGCCGTCTGTTACGGCTGTAATGAAAAGGGGCATATGAAGTTTAACTGCCCTAAGAACCCCAGAAATGATGCAAATTCTGGAGAGGCTAAGAAAGGGAATACTCGTGCCTTCCAGATGAATGCTAGGGAGGCTGTTAATGACAACAACGTCATAACAGGTACATTCCTCATTAATGATGTATATGCTAGAGTTCTTTTCGATTCGGGTGCAGATAAATCTTTTGTTAATCACAAGTTTACTGAACTGTTAAACTTGCCCATAAGAACTCTAGATAAAACTTATGAGATAGAACTTGCTGACGGAACCTTAGAAACAACATCTTCCATTCTTGATGGATGTGCTATATCCATTAAGAATCATTCTATCCCTATCTCCTTGTTGCCAATGATGTTGGCAGGGTTCGATGTAGTTTTAGGCATGGATTGGTTATCCCATAACTAAGCCTGCATTACCTGCATAAGAAACTCATCGAAATTAAAACCCATCCGGTGAAACGATCACAATCCATGGAGATTCACACTATGGATTGCCAGACAAGGTGTCGTTATTTAAGACATCCAAGTGTTTGAGGAAAGGATGTGCCATTTATATGCACAAGTAACTATCAATGAGCCTAAGCCTAGTATTGAAGACCTTCCGGTTATCTCAGAGTATTCCGATGTTTTCCTCGAAGAATTACCTGGCCTACCTCCAGATAGGCAAGTGGAGTTTAGAATTGATATCCTACCTGGATCAGCACTGGTAGCCAGAGCTCCATATCGGTTAGCACCGACGGAGATGAAGGAATTGAGATTACAGTTAGAAGAACTCTTAGAGAAAGGCTTTATTTCAGCCCAGTCCATCGCCTTGGGGAGCTCCTATTTTATTCGTAAAAAGAAAGACGGTTCAATGCGAATGTGCATTGATTACCGAGAGCTGAACAAGTTAACAATTAAGAACCGATATCCTCTGCCCAGGATCAACGATTTATTCGACCAAATTCAAAGGGCTAGTTACTTTTCTACGATTGATTTGAGATCAGATATCATCAGCTGAAGGATAGGAACGAGGATGTTCTTAAGACTGCCTTCAGGACCCGATATGGTCATTTTGAATTTCTAGTGATGCCTTTTGGGCTCACAAATGCACCTGCGGCATTCATGGATCTCATGAATAGAGTCTGCAAACCGTATTTGGATAAGTTTGTCATTGTCTTCATAGACGACATACTTATCTATTCTCGTAATCAAATTGATCACGAGAAACACCTTCGGTGCATTCTAGAATTGCTAAGGCAGGAGAAGCTTTATGCTAAATTTTCTAAATGTGAATTTTTTCTTAGAGAAGTCCAATATCTTGGACATGTTGTAAGTGAGCGTGGTACCCAAGTGG
Organism: Scalesia atractyloides; assembly: GCA_947069175.1. Lineage (NCBI taxonomy): Eukaryota > Viridiplantae > Streptophyta > Magnoliopsida > Asterales > Asteraceae > Scalesia > Scalesia atractyloides. The sequence goes on from CAMTDV010000023.1 coordinate 78,494,924, forward strand.
ATCCCGCAAAAATAGAAGCCATAATGAATTGGGAAGTGCCCAAAACCCCATCGAAGATTCATAGTTTCCTAGGATTGGCTGATACTACAGGAGGTTCATTGAGAACTTTTCAAGAATAGCCACTCCTTTGACTACCTTAACCCGTAAGAATGTCAAATTTGTTTGGGGTCCGAAACAACAAGAATCCTTTGAGATTCTAAAACACAAGTTGAGCAATGCTCCTGTGTTATCTCTACCTGAGGGTATTGAGGATTTTGTAGTCTATTGTGATGCTTCGCAGACTGGCATGGGCTGTGTGTTAATGCAAAAACGCAAGGTAATTGCTTATGCATCACGACAGTTAAAGGTGCACGAAAGGAACTACACCACCCATGATCTTGGAATTAGGTGCCGTTGTATTTTCACTAAAGCTATGGAGGCATTACTTATATGGCACCAAGCGTATTATATACACTGACCATAAGAGTCTCCAGCATCTGTTCAATCAGAAGGAATTGAACATGCGACAACGCCGTTGGATGGAAACACTTAATGATTATGATTGTGAAATTCGCTATCTTCCCGGCAAGGCAAATGTCGTTGCTGGCACCTTAAGTCGCAAGGAAAGAATTAAGCCCATTAGGACTAATGCAAAGAGCATTGAGCTTAAAAATAGCTTGAATGAGAAGCTATTAGATGCGCAAAGGCAAGCCCTATGAGAGGCTGACATTCCTAATGAGGGATTAGGCGGAACTGTTGATCAATTAACGTCTGGAAAAGATGAATCCTTAGATTTAATGGAAGGATCTGGGTTCCAGTCTTTGGGGGACTTAGAGATCTAATCCTCTAGGAAGCACACAATACGAGATACTCAGTTCACCCTGGAGGTGACAAAATATCAGGATCTGAAAAAGAATCATTGGTGGATGGGTTTGAAGAAATCCATAGCCACTTATGTAGCTAAGTGTTTGACGTGTTCGCAAGTTAAAGCTGAACATTAGAAACCGTCAGGACTTCTACAACAATTGGAAATTCCCACATGGAAATAGGAAAACTATGGACTTGATTACCAAGTTACCTAAGACCAAACGTGGTAATGACATGATTTGGGTCATTGTAGATAGGCTGACCAAGTCAGCGCATTTCTTGCCAATTAAGGAAACGTATAATTCAGACAAATTGGTTAAGTTGTATGTAGACAAGATTGTATCCCTACACATGTGTGCCGATATCTATTGTATCTGAAGAGATACTAGATATACCTCTCATTTTTGGAAAAGTTTCCAACATCTTTAGGCACAAGATTAAACTTTAGTACGGCTTACCACACGCAGACTGATGGTCAACGTGAGCGTACTATCCAGACTTTGGAAGACATGCTTAGGGCATGTGTGATTGATTTAGGTGGAAGTTGGGATGACCACTTACCCCTAATAGAATTCTCCTATAATAATAGTTATCATACGAGCATCAAGGTTGCTCCCTATGAGGCTTGTATGGGAGAAAGTGCCGAACGCCCGTGTGTTGGGCAGAAGTTGGGGAAGCCCAACTATCAGGACCAGAGATTGTCCTGGAAACCACGGAAAAGATTGCGCAAATCCGTGATAGGCAGTAGAGCTATGCTGACAAGAGGTGTAAACCTCTCAAGTTCCAAGTAGGGGATAAAGTCATGCTGAAAGTATCACCTTGAAAGGTGTAATAAGATTCGGAAAGAAGGGCAAGCTAAGCCCAGATATATAGGACCATTTGAGATAGTCCAATGTGTCGGCGCTGTAGCTTATAAGCTAAAGCTACTAGAGGAGCTTAGTGGAATCCATGATGTATTCCACATATCTAACCTTAAGAAATGTCTAGCCGATCATCGCTAGCAATGTCACACAAAAATGTGCAAATAGATGAAAACCTGAGGTTCGTTGAGAAACCAATTTCGATTGAGGATCAACAGGTTAAGAAGCTCCGAAGGAAATTAATACCTATAGTAAAGGTTAAGTGGGACACCTTTAGAGGTCCCGAGTATACATGGGAGTTTGAGTCCACTATCGAAAAAAATACCCCCATCTTTTTGAATAAAATCTGGACGTCGAGATTTCTTTTAAGGGGGTGAGGATGTAACACCTTGTAAAATCGTGTCCAATAGTATAGTGACACGTGTTATATTTTTATTTAAGTCTATTAAAGACTAATAATGACTAAAGGTGTCAACATGCTCAAATGAGCCTCTGAGTGACTGTCTGATGTCAACATGCGTAAACGTAAGCCTCTAAGTGACTGATACGTCAACATGCTTAAAACAACAGCCTCTGAGTAACTGATATGTCAACATGCTTAATCATTAGCCTCTGAGTGACTGATATGTCAACATTCTTAAACTTGGCATCTGAGTGACTGATATGTCAACATGCCTAGCCTCTGAGTGACATCAGAGTCAACATGCTTATAGTGGGCCTCTGAGTGATCCTTTACGAAGTCCTAACTCATGCGTGTCCGTTATTGGACGAGAGAGGTTAATTCTGTAAAAATGTGAAAGTTGGATTATGGAGGGATTAAAAGTGTCAACATGTTAATTTGTACCTCTGAGTGACCTTTTGACGAACCGAGAGCTCGACAAGTCCGGGCATAATCCCGGGTACGCCAAGTATTGGCTACGGAGGGCTAAAAGTGCTAAAAAGGTGTTTTAGGAAGGTTTAATAGGGTTTAATAAGTTTAGGGGCTAAAAGTGTCAAACTTTGAAACTGGCCATGGGGCTCTCGCGGGGCGTGAGAGGCCTATGTCTTCAAAAAAATTGCTTGGCCCTCGACACAAATTGCCAAAAACCATTTGATTCGAAACCATGGTCTTCCAAACTGATATGCCACGTTTTAGGATACTTGTAAGCTTCATCTTACACCCCTTAACACCTGGCATCACCTACTTCAAGCTCTCCAACTATATATAGGTGCCAAGGTTCATCATTTGAACTTGCACCTTTCTCATTCACAACTCTATCTCCCTCCTCTGGAAGTTCCTAACCGAAAGGAGCATCCAACTTAGTTCTATTGCATTCTAGGAACCTCTTGTAAGTGTTCCTTGCTCTTGCATTTTCGTTTATAGGCTTTTATAGCCAAAAGTCATGTGTTTTACGGAAAACACCTTGACTTTCGGTTAAGACCATTATGGTCCAGCCATAACGAACATGGCTAAGTGATCGTAATAAGGTGGGTGTTAGTCCCTATAAAGGGCACCTCCTGAAGATCACGTTTGCTAGACCAAATGATGGGTCAAAGTTATGATATTAAAAAGTCAAACAAGCCATTTTTCGGAAAAATCATAAATTGATCTTATATATGTTATGAAATCTATTTTGACACTTAAAAAAGTTGGTATTAATTATTAGAACATGTTTGGCTCGTCAATTTCAGTTCTAGGGTCGGTTCACAACCGAAAGTAGCGAAGTTTGACTTCTGCTTTGACTTTCGATTCTGACCCGATATAGTTTAGTTAGATACTGATCTAAAGTTGTATTATGATCATAATATAGTTAGCATAACCTTCTGAGGTTATATTACATGATCATAATCAGAATCTGAGTTTATGCACAAGTTCTATAATTATGCAATTTTGACTAAAATGCCCTTTTTGCATAAAAAGAGGTTTTAATGATAATGAACTTGAAAATGATTTTCCTACTGATGTAATATTATAAGTAGGATTAGTTGGGATGTCAAATCAGATTATAAACTGAGTTTATGAGCAAGTCTTTGTATATTGTCGATAAATGACGATAAAAGCCCTTGTGGCTTATAAAATGGCTTTAATCATATCTTTTCAAAGTAAATCTTTTACCTACTGATATGTTATATTAAATAACATATCTAAGACGTATTAAACCAACCTTAACATCAGTGCTCATTAATTATCGCATAAATCGTCATTTTACGACATAAGCATCGTTTCAGCGCATTATATGGTTTTAAACCATATTTACTAACCAAGACTTGTTACCTACTGATTTCAAAACTTATTTTAAATATTTTTATAGTAGGTACATGATACAAACTCGGAATCCCAAATAATTTATAAAATGTGTAAAATGACCAAAATGCCCCTTCGGTGCATAGTTTGGTCATAAAAGATAAATTACACATATAATTAATATCCTACTGATATTATATAATAAATAAGTTATTTTTCCAGAACATTTATAGTTATAACATTAATTTATATTCAAGTTCCTTTATACGGTATGAAATTGCCGAAACGCCATTGTGAGGCATAGTTTCACTTTAAAACCATAACGGGCATAAAAGTTGATATCCTACTGATATTACAACTCATTTAAAGTGTAATGGCATATAGAACTTGTCCATGACTTATCTGGTTACCCGATGTCGCTGATATCGGTTAAGCATATGTAACTAGTTTACGAAAATTAACCGAAACGGGTCTAACCTTGTATTTAAGTCTCAAAATCCAGAATGTTTATAGTTTATCCATATTACACAAGTCAAGGTACTTGTTGGGATTAAACTACATTCTATCCATCATCGTTTAATCTAGCGTTATACGTTTTGATCAAGTACGCTAGTCGGTCTAAGTCTATGACTTAAATAAGACCGTTAGTATTTAATTGGTTAGTTTATGCCATAATCCAAACTAGAGACTTGCCGGTAAATGCTATCTGCACTTAGTACTTTTGTGTACGGCTGAGTTATTAAATTAAAAGAAGACAAGCTCAGGTAAATAATCTCGACTTATTTCCCCTATACGGGCTTGGGTTACGGTAAATTATTACCGCTTGGTCGGAAATGGGATCAATCGAATGCCGAATTGTGGCTAGTAAATCCACATATTCTGTTTTGATCAGTTTTGTTTGATAACTTAAACATTGGAGGTTAACTACCGTGTCCTGGATATCTTCGGCTCATTACAATAGATAATGGCCACGACCTTAGGGTGTAGGCATACACCCGATAGATGCTCAAAATGCATTGCCCACAAAGTTGGGAAGAATTGACTCCTTCGTGAGTCCAAAGTGGTGTGTACGTTAATCATGTCTCGGTTTCGCACTGGGCCTTGTATGTATGGACAAACATGTAAATCTGTTAACAAGGTTGCAACGTCAACTTTCCCAAGTTATAAAAGATTTTGTGCTGATACGCACTTAAAACATATTTTAAATGTTTTCAAAATGAGTCAGTTGGGTGTATTTACCAACGAAAGCTGACGTATTTTCAAAAGACTACGCTTGCAGGTACAATACGAAATAGGCTGGAAGTGCTCGGTAGTGATAAGAGGATCTTGCAAATCCTAGATCTGCCTAAAGTCTGTTTTACATTCTTTCTTTGTACAACTTATGACCCGCTTATGGATCTTCTATTACGAGCCTGTATATATATTTTGTATTTCGAACATTTGGTTTGTAATAGTAATTTATATCCAAGACTTCCGTTGTGCTGTGTTTAATTGTCTAGGATGTTATGAACTTACGTCACGATATTCCCCACCCGGGCCCACGGGTGTTTGATTGGTTGTGGAAAGCCGGGGTGTGACAGGGCAAAATGGTGTCCAAAGCTGTTGGGAATTCCAGACCTGCCAGTAGGCAAGTGAGATATCGTGATCGAGGTGTTCGTTCCTTATCTCGCACCGAGTGGGAGGAACATCGGAAGAAAGGACTCTGCTACAAGTGTGGACTCTATAGTCTAGCTCATAAGTGCCGAGGGGTAAACTTCGTGTGTTGTTGCTCGGGGATGATGAATCCGATGGACTCGAGGGGCTGCATTTTCAGTTGGAGCATATGGACAATTTCCACTCGGTTGGGTTTATTCCTCCGGCTGTGGGGTCTTCTATTAAGCCTTGAGGACAAGTCTTGTGTTATGGGGGAGTATTGATAAAGATCATATTCTAGTTTAGCTTTTAAGTGTCAATTGTCGATTCTAGGCTGGGGTAAGTGCAAATAATATAGTATAAGCATGAGTGAGTGATTCCTTGGGGAAGGGGATAAGAAAATATGTAGTTTGTTAGGCTCTATTTACAAAGAGAGGGCGTAGCCCTGGGAACACTTCGGTGTTAGTATCGAGTCTGTAAGATCTAATCAGACCATCTTCTTCATATCCATTTCAATTTCAGTTTTTATTAGTTCTTTCAATATCAGTTGATTTGTTATTAGTCAGTATTGGATCTTATCACTATCATGGAAAAGGTATTGTCAGAACTTTTTTTCCTTTCTTTTGCACACTCACACTCATTGTAAACACTTTGAAAGATATTAACAATTTACTCACCTCTGTTATGGTTTATTATTATTTATTATGTTGTGCAGCTTATCGCGTTACGAGATGAACCTACACGAGAAGAATACCCCCTTATCTAGCATCTAGATGTTGCTGCAATGTATCCCAACATTATTTTGACAAACAGACTTCAGGTTTGCACATAATTCATTTTTAAGAAATGAAATTGTGTATTATAATAGAATTTGCTAGTTACAGAAAAAAGTTGAACTTTGTGCAATGCCAGCCACCATCAGTAGTTACCGACGAGGTTTACACTGTGTTTGATTTCAACCGTCTCGGTAAAACTTGTCTTAGGAATCTTGAATGGGAGTGGCGTGGAGAAACATACACAACAAAGAGAAGGTAATATACTTTGCACTTACATGTTACTTGCCTCTAATGAAAGTTTACTAATTAAGTTAATTGGATATCAGTGATTACTATCATATTAAGAGGCAAATTGAATCTGAGTTTGTTGATGGGCTTCCACAGATAAACTTGGAAAAAGTAATTGTATTATTGTGTATTGTATTGTACAATGAGATAATACAATAGGATCTATATATAGACTACATAGGCCTAATTAGGGCTGCCTAATACACTCTCCTAATTAGGGCCGGCTAACATTGTTGTCTAATATTCCCCCGCAAGCTAAGGCCGGGAAGCAAGCCTTAGCTTGGACCATAGAAGAAGAAATCGTTGTGACGATAACGGGTTGGTGAACACATCTGCAATCTGATCTTCTGTGGAGATGTAACGAACTGACAGTTTTCCCCGGGCCACCTTTTCTCGAATGAAGTGGAAATCAACCTTTATATGTTTTGTACGAGCATGAAAGACCGGGTTGGTGGACAGATAAGTTGAACCAAGATTATCACACCACAAAGTTGGTACGATCTTCTGAGTCACACGAAGTACACCAAGAAGCGCCTGAAGCCAAGTTAATTCAGCCACGGTGTCTGCAAGAGCTTTATACTCAAATTCTGTAGATGACCTTGATATAGTGCGTTTTTGCGAGCTGACCACGAGACAAGATTTGATCCCAAATATATAGAATATCCCGAGTAGATCGATGGTCATCTGGACAACCAGCCCAATCTGCATAAGAAAATGCAGAGATAACATTATGAGAAGAGTCGGTATACACATGAAGGCGGTAATCTGAAGCGCATTGTAAGCGTAAGCCCAAGGACGATGTGCCCTGAAGATATCTCAGAATTCATTTAACTACCGACCAGTGATTTTCAGTAGGAGAATACATAAACTGGCAGAATTTGTTAACCGCAAATGTAATATCTGGTTGGGATAATGTAATATACTGTAGTTCCCCACTATTTGGCGATACCGCATAGGGTCATCAAATGCCTTGCTGTCCCCAAGAGCAAGATTGGCCGTAGTGGTGACCGGCGAAGAAACCGGGTTGGCATAAGATAGGTTGGCCCATCGAAGAAGCTCCTGAATGTACTTCTTATGGGACAATATCAAATCATCGTTACCATAGTGTATTTCAACACCCAAGAAGAAGGACAAGGGACCCAAGTCCTGAACAGCAAAAGTGTGACTGAGTTTACGCACCACATGATCAATAGCCTGGAGATGGTTCCCGGTTAAGAAAATGTCATCAACGTAGACTAACATGTATAAAATAGTGCCACAAGATGCGTAGACAAAAAGAGAAGGATCCGTGCGAGAACCATGAAACCCAAGTGCCTGAAGGGCGGATGAAAACTTGTGAAACCATGCTCGTGGAGCATGTTTCAGGCCATAAAGGAACTTGTGAAGGAGGCACACATGGTCTGGCTTAGTCGGATCAACAAAGCCAGGTGGTTGTTTCAAATAAATTGTTTCCTTAAGATCACCATGTAGGAATGCATTTTGAAAATCTAGCTGTCTCAAGGGCCATTTTTGTGTGATGGCTAGGGATAAAACAACCCGAATAGTAGTAGCTTTTACCACTGGACTAAAAGTCTCATGATAATCAATGTCGGGCTGTTGACTAAAGCCTTTTGCAACAAGGCGTGTTTTGCACCATTTAACCGCTCCAGTTTGATCACGTTTGAGTTTATGTACCCACTTACAGTCAACAACATTTATATATAACCAAGGCGGGGTTATATAACTTTGAGCCTTAGAAGCTACTTTTTATCGCTCAAGGTCCTAAAACAACCAAGAGAGCAAGCTAGGCGCGTGCATCCCGAGCATGGAAAGTGTTCGGGGACGTGTCGTAGCCTTGTCCCTTTCATGGAAGTTGCTTTGTGACTTAGGGTATGAACATAGTAAATCATCAAGTGAGGTAGTGGAACAAGTTTGAAAAGCCAAGGCTTCCATGGTTCACACTTTCACCAAAACACAAGTCTCACCATATTGAAGATGGTGAGCTTGCATGCAGTGGTGAAGCTTGAGATTCTGACCGAGGGGGGGAAGTCACCAGACCTAAAAATTTCTATAAAACCGGGGGGTCAAAAACGTATATACCCAAAAATTTAATACAAAAACTACATACTCTCCACTACTGAGCGAAAAGTTCAGGGGGTCGGCCGCCCCCTCCGCCCCTTAAAAGCTTCGCCCATGCTTGGATGGTCTCAACACCTGTAGGTTGTCTAAGGCCCTGTCAAAACAGAAAGTTTAGGAGGTTCTTGGACCTCTAAACTCATAGGAATCAACCCTATTCAAGCCCCATAACCATAGGTTTGGTTAGAAGCAAGATAGGTGCAAAATTCTTACAAGAAAGTTAAGTTTATTAAAAGTTTGTAACATATAACTTCAAAACAAAAAGTTTGGACCCCAAAATGGTAATATTCGACCTTAGTTTACCATGGTAAACTTGTGGAAACGCTCCTAGAGGCGTTCCAAGCTTTCAAGAAGAAGAAAAGATGAAGAAATATGGAAAAAAGTGAGGTAAATGCTCACTTTTGCACTTAGAGGATTCTGTCTCAAACTTGCAATTCCAGTTGATTAGAGAGTGTTGTGAGAGTGTTTGAGGTTTGGAAAAGTGGAATGGAGGTGTAGGAGGCTTGATTAAATAATGGGTGAGTAGGGTTTGTGTTTTAATGGAATTGAAAGTTGATTGGGTGAGAATGGCGGTGATAATAATGGCCAATCCTTGGAGCTGAAACAACATTCTTCGGATTGAGGGCCTTGGCATCGCACGAAGGTGATAAAGGGGAGGCTTCACGTGATGCGGCGCCTTGGTTAACTAAATCAGTTTTGTTTTATTGCAATTTAGCCCCTGAACTTTGGTTTGTTTATCATTTTATGCTATAACTTCACAATTCAACATGTTTTCGTGTTTGGAATGCGTAAGTATGCATAAGTTGCGTATCGTGAATGTGTGGATGACATTTTGAATGTATGGAAAGTATCAGTTTGCAAGTAAACACGTACTTAACGATTGATTGCATGTATAACACGTATTTATAAAGTATGGAATTTTATTGTGATCAAAGTCTCGGATTACAAAGTTGGGAACGAATACGAATACAAGTTTCAAAAATAGAAATACGATTACATCTTTCTAAATAAGGAAAGTACAAAAATGCGGAGTGTTACATTTCCCCGACGTGTCGTCGGGACAAGCTTGGGCGGGAAATGCGAAAATGTTAGCGCCATTATGAATTGTTTTTCATGAAGACACGACAGGTCAATAATTTTTTTTCTTTTCAATTTTCTTTTAATAAGCAACAAATAATTTTTTAGATAACCCTTCCCTGACAACATCTCGTCAGGATAGGTTATTTCTTTATTTTTTTTAAAATTTTTATTAACACGTATATTAATAGTTTTTGAAAATTAAAAAATAATAATAATAATATAAACTAAAAATCATCATTAGAAATCTAGGATTCAACATCATTAACTTGACATTTCGAGCTTGGTATCCAACTTGAGCTTTAAGCGTGCGCAATATCATCCTAGAAAAGTTGTATGGTTTGTTGAAGGTCAGATCAATCACTGCTGAAAGCAGGTGATGACCCATTCCATCTATTCCCGACTTTCTTTCTTAGAGCAAAACATTGCATAATCACATAAGAAACACCATTGAGTTAATAAATAACCTTTTTCCGACGACTTGTCGTCGTTAGGTGCGCTACTTTTTTAGTAAACAATCTTTGTAGGACGATGTGTCGTCGGGAAAAGTGATTTCTAATATTATTTTGAATTATTTTTTTAATTAAATTGTTATTTCCAACGACCTTTAAAGGGTCCTTTATCCCGATGACACCTTTCCGCTAAAACGTCAAGCTTGTGGACACACTACTTTTCTCGACGACATGTCGTCAGGATAGGTTGTCCTGACAACAGGTCATCCAGAAAAGTTGACTTGTCAAACAAAATTTCTTGTAGTGAGATGGTAGTATAAAAGCTTTAAAAGGATGTTTATACATTGTTATGAGTTTGAGAACCCTTATTACCTACCATTACAAATGATACTTAGTCTCAGTGACGGATTTAGGAATTTTTTCATGAATGTGTGGAATATTTTTAAAGATTTTAGGCCCCTAGGTATATAAAAAAATCGGTTTATATCGGGTCTGGTCATGTAAAACAAAAGAACATTAAGCTAAAATTTATAAAATCATAAAATACACGTCAAACGTCATTTCAAACATATTTAAAATGTCGCCCTACGGGTTTTCACTTTTTAAAATCTATCCAAAACATCATCTAGAGTTACTTTTCTAAGCAAATTTTTCTCTATGTAGCATATACAACTACAACTTAAATTCTCATCTGATTACTAAAGTACTAAACATATGAATCCATCCATAAGTTCATCTCTCCATAATTTTCAACGTTACTTTTCAAGTCCTAATACTTGGTGATTACTTGTGTTTTGTAAGTTGTAAAAACCAAAAAAATTATCTAAACAACAAAATCATCCTACTAAAGTCTTGACAACCAAAAAACAGCAAAAGACATCAGTGTATTTTTTTCAAAATCAGTGTATATTACAATTTTTTATAAACTAAAAATATGATTTTTTTAAGGGGGCGATTGAAATTTTTCAAAGGCACGGGTGAAAATTTTCAAGGGGCGTGATCGATAGTTTACTGGAAATTTAACACTAAATTTTTTCTTTAAGGGGTGCGGCCGCCCACCCACAGATGTTGGTAGATCCGGCCCTGTGCTACTTTCAATTATGTCTTTTCCTATTGGCAGTTTGGTATTTGTAAGCATAATTATTATATATATAAATAAAAGGTTGACCACTTAACTTTTAGCATTCATATTTACATCTGCTTAGCTTTTCAAAAAGTTTATAAAATGTTATTTTAACTCACTTAAGTTTTATGTATTTATTTTATGTACGGGTCGGTATAGATTTAAATTAGTTTATGTTTTAATTGATAAGCAATTGAAAAAATATTCAGTATACTTAACTCACGTTAAAAAAACCGACTCCACAACGCAAGGAGTCAATTCTAGTTAGCTTAATTTTATAAATATTGAAACTTGGGTATACACGTCATGTTATATATAGATATGGATTAATATGTTATCATGATCTCGTACGCTGATAGGTGGATAAAATGCAAGGTTTGATTTACTTGGTTATTATTTTTTCTTTTTATTTTTAATTCCTTTATTTTGTGAAGCGGTCTCCTATTTCACCAAACAAGCTTTTATCACCTCTGTTTTATAACTAGTTTTTCCCAATGTGCGTTACTAGGCATTAAGCTGAATATTTTCGTTTTATAACATATACGTCTGTATTTCGGTTACTTGTACACACTACTCATAAAACGATCTCAAAAAATTATATCGAGTCAACCAATTAAAGCAAAACACTATTATACTTTTGATAAATAAAAAACTAAAATGATGGAATAACTATAATTTTAAACTTGGAGCAAAATTGTAAGTTTACAGGACAAATTACCGTGTGTCAGACAACCGTCTGGCATGAATAAAAATTACACCGAGTCAACTAATTAAAACTAAACACTACCGTAGTTTTGTCAAAATAAAAAACTAAAACAATGGCATGACTATAATTATACATTGGGGCAAAATCGTAATTTGATAGGAAAAAAACAAACACGATGGCAAAAATGTAAATTTGAACTGAAGGTAAAATCATAATTTAGCTCTGGGAGAAAAAACCAATAACAAAACTATAAATCTAAACGGGGCAAAATGTAATTTGGCCGGGATTGTAGGATATATAAATTGGATTAGTATTTTTATTACGATTCAATTAAATTTATAAATCGACTTATCAGTAAGTATTTTTAAGAAAATAATTACAGATCGATATGTTATAACCCATTTGAGATATGCTATAAAAATAATGATCTCAATTAATAAAAATGCTATAAAAATCGGTAATGTAAGGTAATATAATATAATACTTGATGTAACACATCTCTTAACCCATTTAAATTTTAGAGTGAATTATAAGTTTTATGCTTTATTTTTATACCAAATTTCAGATGGTGTCTTTTGTCTTTAAAATTTATGAGGTTTGTACTTAATGTTTAAAAATCTTACACAGTATGTTCTTTAGGCCTAACCCAGTTAATTTAACCATTAAATGAAGGGCAAGCTGGTCTTCTAACCCATTTATTATATAACAAATCCATTTTAACAATTAAAACCCTACCTGATCTGATATTTCTATGAGGCGGGCTTTTGGGTGTTGGGCAACGTATTTCCTCACCCGATCTTTCTATGTATTCCTTCATCGGGTTGGTTTCTGTCACATCCTACTCGAAGCGGAAGCACGAGGTATGACCACAAAGGATTTTCATAGCATTCGATAGTAAGCGTCAACATGATTTAAAAATAATCCAACGATGTCAAATGTATATTGTTTATTTTTGTTGTTTTCGAGCACATCAGCATTTTGAGCATAACACATGGATATGAGATTGTTCGCTTCTTCTTTGAGTCTCTGTAAATACAAGTTTATACACCACCACTTATTACAGACGTCCCAAAACGTTATGCCACATCAACAAAATACAAAATGATATCCCAAAACGTATTTAATCATACAGAACCACCATATCCTACAATATTAACAGATAAATACCACCACTTGTTAAATAAACACATGTATTAGAGATAAAGTTACTTGTGATTCTTGGATCTTTATAGGATTTCCGCTAGCTTTTGCTTCTGATAACTTCCCTTTGTATTCATATCTTCTATCACGAAAGCTTTGAACAACAAAATAACATGTTATTATCTCATAATACATACACGTAAAAATATAAATTGAAATACATATTAAACAATAATGTTATGTGTTTAAACATGGAAAAATAAATTAATTAAATGTTTACCTTCGAACAGTATCAACATAACACGGGTTTTTCACGCATGCATATACCTGCTTTTCGAGTTTCAGTGATGGGCTTCTCAAGAACTCGCTTATAGGCCTGTGGTGGGATCAGAAAATGTTTTCATTAGATCAAGAAAACCTTACTCGACCAACATTGACCCACATGTGCAAGAAGCGCCGCCTCAAGATCCTAAAGCGTTCAACCGCCTTGCATCTCAGGCGCATACACTTTTTAAAACCAAGCAGGGAAGTTGGGTAACAAGTCAAACGGGTTTGATTAAAAGAAATATTCAAATGTATGTCAAAGTAGGGTTGAACTAAAACACTTTTTGTCTGGAACTTTTATCTTTGTTTAAGATTAAATTTATATGGCGGATACAAATGCATAATATATACTTTTTGTTAAAAATATAATAATAATAATAATCAAAGAGTTTAATTTTTTATGCAGCCAGAAGCAATAAAGTTATAAGTTTGTGATATACCTTTTGACAGCATTTCTTTAGACGTTCTTTCAGCTTCAACTGTTGGTCCACTTTAGGCAGATCAAGGAACGGTTTTGGTGGAAGCCCATCAACAAACTCCGATTCAATTTGCCTCTTAATATGAACTGATATCCAATTAAGATAATTAGTAAAATTCCATTATAGGCAAGTAACATGTAAGGGTAGAGCATAGTTGTTGTCAATAGCGGCTATAGCGCATGTATAGGTCATATGTCGTAGTATATAGCGATGAATAGCAACAATGTTATTTAGTTTTTATTTTTATTTTTCATGTTTTTTTTTTCTCATCTCCATTGTTCGATAGTATATTTTTGTTTCTCTACTTTATCGCTGAACATGAAATGTGGCCGCTAGTTTGTCGCTATCGCTACATAGCATATCGGTAGCTTGTCGCTATTGACCGCTATGGGTAGTATATTAAGGGACCTTCTCTTTGTTGTGTATGTTTCTCCACGCCACTCCCATTCAAGATTCCTAAGACAAGTTTTACCGGGACGGTTGAAATCACGCGCAGCACAAGCCTCATCTGTAACTACTGATGGTGGCTGGCATTGCACAAAAGTACAGCTTTTTTTAAACCATGGGATGAGATGGATACAGTCGAGAAGTTAGAAGATATGGAAATAATTGAATTTTAGGCACCAACAACTTGCCTTTCTCAAGCTGAAATAATAAAATCATGTGAATTGTGATGCAACATATTTCTCCATATTCTAACTTTGCTAAATCTAGAAAGTGAAAGTATTCAATACCTTAGAAAGTATAAATTTAGAGCTAAAGCAATAAGCTGCACAACGTAAAAAAAATACAACTAATCGATAGCAAGAGTAAGTAAACGATAGCATTTTTTTACTTGACCGTAGTTTGAAACGTGTTTAACCTCCACCGTAAGGTCATGATCAATAAGTTCCAGAAAATGGAGACACGAACCAAACTTTAGTTAGTTAAAAGAATCATATTTCAAGTCTGGCACAACATTAAATATTTTACTAAAACAATGATATCTAAGAAGATCGACAGCATACATTGAAGGCAGATGGATCAGGTTCAAAACTAGTTGGAAAGTCAGATCTGAAAACGCCGCACTCTAATAAGAAGACAATTATTATACAACTTTCCCGGTTCAGCTTGGATCTACGTACAATGCAGTCTATTAAATCTGAGATCCACTGGTTGCAGCAAAATCATGTAATAAATCAGAAAAGCAAAGATACAGCAACAGACAGACAGGAGTACATGCCGCATTAGGCAAATCGCAAATGAATCTTAAAAGTTAGGCCAATGAATACATGGTATACGATTTCACTTACAAACAGAAAGACAGGAGTACATGCCGAGCAGCAAAATAAATTGATTGTGATAAGGTTGCTGGGAAGAAGGGTTCGAATGATACCAGAAGTCCTAACACACGAAGAAATGATAGAAATAATACATGTTTTGGTTGATGGGTTCGTTAACGTACAATATTCCTTAACGTACGATGTGTACGAATGAAATTACGCACGTTAGAAAACTCAAAAACCCTAATCACACATGTTATACTTTTCACAGCGTACATTAAGCAAAATTGTATAATACACTTTCACTTCGTTTAATATATTAGGAAATGTCTAACGAGATCAAAGATTGGCGTTGATTTGGTTGCTTCAGATGGAAACAATAACCACAGATTTTTCTTTTCTTTTGGCGGTGGATTCTTGTTTTAAAGTTTTGGAAATTCAAGTCCACCATAGTTTCAAAAACAACCCAAACTTCTTATACCCATAAATTACAATCTCAAATGTCACGATTGCCCCTTGTAGTTTCTATATTTTATAATATTACATTCTAACTTACATAAGTGGATTTGTTATTATAACCTGGGTAAATTACACTTTTTGTCATTTATGTTTGTATCAGATTGCAATGGATGACATTTTACTCTAATAAGTACAATCACAGTCCTTTATTTATAAAACGCATTACACCCTATGTCCTTTGATATTACCAAGTTAAAACTTTCAGTTAAATCATATCACATGATTATCATGTGAGACATTTTTGTTTTTTTACATCCAAATACATAAACATAAAAAATAACAAGTAAAACCAAAAAAAATATCTTCTTTCTCTAGTTCTCTCTGTTCTTCAATAATCCTCAAAACTTCACTCATCTTCCATATCTGAAACCTGCATCTTCTCTTTTACCAGAGCTAGCGTTCAAGCAAACAAATCAATAAGACTAACAACTTAAGGATTTGCTATATAAAAATCACTATAACATAATATAATTGTTGTAGTAAATATAATATAAAACGATAAAGACGCTTACACAATCATGGTGTCATGCTTCTGTTTCGATAATTGAAAAATGAAGGTAAACTTTTATTTAGAATAAGTGACTTTTTATAACAAATATGTCTTTATCGTTGACAGATCTTCCGAATCTAATAAACCAGCAGCCTGTTCATAATAATCAGACTTATAAGTCAATAAATTATTTGAAAAAGCCTCAAATCCTGGATTTTGGAAATTGCTTGTTGACTTCAAAAGCTAATAAGCCAATAAGTCATTTCCAAACTGAAGGGGTAGGTTCCCAAATCCTACGTGAGTATATGAGTTAACCTCATGTCGCACGCAAGACCATACCCAAGAAACGTCACAACGATGATTTTTGAGACTTCGCGCCGACTGCATAGATATTCCTTTAATCGCGCACAGGATCAAGACTAAATCAAGTTCAATTCCTACACTTAGTTTTTCAGGAAGGAAACTTGTTTCCTTTAACCTCACGCCGGCTACACAGATGTTCCTTAAAGTCACGTGAGAGGAAGAAGCGCAAAGTAAAACCAAACAAGTACGATAGGTACAAGTAGCAGAGCTGTGGGCCAATGGGCGCTAACAAGCTGTATTAGATCATGCTGCACGATAAGCAATCGGGCAGGAGACAAGAAGTACACAAGGACCTACACGTGGCACCAATCAGCTTGCGCCGACCACTGTCCCACGATCTCCACTAACGGCTGATGACAGGCCAGACAACAAGGACAATGGTCAGGACAAGTGGATCCATTCCCATGCGCCCTGCACCCTTCTCGTTAGGAATCACTAATGGTCATGGTAGAAGGGACAGAATGGATATTCCTTGTTGTCGACCTCAGGCCCAAGGCCCATTAGCCCACCTCCTTCACGAACCTCTTCGGCTATAAATAGAGGACTTCACCTCCAGGTTTAAGCATTGCTCTCTTACTCCCTCACTTAATACACACACATTTATCCTCAAAAAATCGATACTTATTCTCACGCCGGATGATAGTTACAAGGAGAACCCCCTATTCTCCTCCTTGTAACGAGCTTACGGTGTAGTTTTGGTTTTGCAGGATCTCCATTGGTAATTTGGCGAGACGAAAGAAGATTAACCTTTATTTGTCGAGACATTTAAACCACGAACTAATCACTAAATTAGTTTGGTGTTTCTTCATTGGCGCCCACCGATTTTTACAATCACTTTTATCTTCTTTTTGAGCTAACACTCTGATCAAGGCTGACAATACTCCGTTTCTGACTTACGGCGCCAACTCTCAAATAGGGGCAATTGTGGACAAAGCGCATGTCCAAAACCAACCTATTGACAAGTATGCCGAAGGACGTTACAGTGAAGTTGAGTTTATCCGCGCAAGTGGTCCTCGTACCGCCCAAACGGTGACCCAACAATACACGTAGTTGGTCTTTGCTCTACAATGTCAGGGTTGCAAGAAGGAGAAACCCCCGCATCTTGGTTCGCAAAAAGCCAGGCAACTTTGAGCCTTATCTACACACAACTGTGCGCGCAACAGGGGCAAGCACCAGTCCAAACACAGCAGACCCGATGGTGGCACCGATGCCAAGACAGTTAAACTATAAGACGCCGCATAAGAGCATGCGCAGAGACAACATGTTTACAGACTAGTGTCACCAAGGAAACAGAGCGTTCACAATGACTTAGAAAGTTAATTCTATACACATACAAAGTCTAGGCAGCATACTCCAATCAGTAGCGGGCTCAGGCCGCACAACATTCTGAACGCTGAAAGGAACACCAACACTGACGAATCTGACCCAACTTACCAGCAAGAGGTTACCTCGATTTCAGTCGTCTTCCAAAAAATCACGAAGCTTATAAGCCAAAGACGCGCGCAGCGTACAATTTGTCGGTAGAACATGACAACAGTTTAGTGTACAGACAAGTAGCTGTAGCAGAGCAGTCGAAGTTCATACGCGAAAAAGCCCTCCGCTATTAGAAAAGGCAAAACTACCGCAAACTGGTGGTAAGTTCAACGGCTTAACAGATCCAGACGACCACGTACAACTTTTCACAAGTGTCAGAGTAGTAGGAGGATGGACCATGGCTATGTGGTGACATCTATTTGTACAACGGGCACTGCTCGCGCATGGTTCGACAGTATCCCCACGGGGAAAATCAAATCATGGCCAGATTTTCAAGAGAAGTTCCTTGGGAACTTTAGCCAGCAGAGACGCTACAAGCACGACACATCAGAAGTATGAACATTTGGAGGCGCGATAATGAAGGGTTAGAAGATTTTATCACTCGGTTTAACAAGGAGTGCCCAGAAATTGGCAATGTGAGCAAAGACCTCATGCGCGCTCATTTCAAAAAAGCCATTCGATGTGATAACTTGATCAGGACTATCACTGGCAAAGACAGAATGCTAGAAGAATGGGATAAGTTGATGGCAGCAGCCAAAGTAGTCGCGCAGACCGAAAAGGCTTTAACTAGAGGCAGATCGAAGTCATTATTCGGATGATAAGTATTCAAGGATCAACGCGCATGAGTCCAGTAAGCACAACAAAAGAAAAAGGCTCCGATTGGAGGTCGAACCAGTCCGCCAGCTACGATGAGAGGCCTCGTTATGATGACAAGCCTAGATATCAAGAGGAGGCTCGCGCTGCAATCGACAAGATTGAATACAAGAAAGCGGTCAAAAATGAGAACAAAGAAAAACACTCGACTCCACTGTCTAAGACACCTAAGGAGGTTCTTATGACAGAGAATCATGATTTCAAGGCCCCGCCTCAGATGAAAAACAAAAAGGGTCAAGACCCGAACATATATTGTGATTTTCACAAAGATACCGGCCATTTAACTGATGATTGCATCAGCCTACGCATTGAAATCGAGAAAGCCCTCAAGAACGGGAAACTCAGTCACTTGGTAAAGAACGTGCGCAAAGAGACATGGAAGATACAAAGAACCGATGAAGGGGAAAAGAAGGTCTGGTGTCTGGAAACTCATATGGACGATAAAGGACCTCGCCGGAACACAAAAAGCAAAGGCAAGCACATACTCGACGAGTCATGGCGTGAACAACAGGTAATTTTCCCAGTGATCCGCGGGGGTCCCCGCGCTACACGCTCTGTTGTAATCACATGTATCCTAGGCCATTATGAAACAGACTACATGTTTATGGATCTCCGAAGCATTTCCGACATCATCTTCGAACAATGTTTCAACCAGTTTGATCCCGAAGATAAAGCATGCTTAGAGCCAGTGGACTATCCCCTATCAGGGTTCTGCAATGAAACAGTGTTTCCACTCAGTTAGATCTCCTTCCCGGTCACGCTGACATACGAAATACACTCAAGAACGATAGAGGTAAATTCAATGGTAATGCCAGCCAACTCAAGACATGATGTCTTGATTGGTAGAGAGACCCAAGGTTAGTTGAGCATGGTGACGTCCACCCCACACTCGGAAATCAGTTTCCCGACGGAAACCGGGGTGGCGATCATTTACGCAAAGAAGGAGCTGATGGCAGCCGAGGAAGAGCGCCCAAAGAAAGTGAGCAAACCTTCTCCACGCACAGAGCTGGAGAAGTGGGGTTTGAACAGAAAACACCCAGAGCAGATAGTAACACTCGGACCCGCAATGTCCGAGAACATTCGAACATTCCTAAAACAGCTACTCTTCAAGAACATGGATATTTTCGCCTGGTCACCGTCTGACATGACGGGTGTCCCGTGCAACATAGTAGAACATTGCTTGAACACTTTCCCATATGTCGAGCTGATAGTTTAAAGGAAGCGCAGCCTCGGCTCTGCAAAAACCAAAGCAATGAATGAGCAAGTTTCTGAGCTGCTAGCAGCCGGCATCCTCCGAGAAGTCCGGTACCAAACGTTGGTAGCAAACCTAGTTATGGTTGAGAAAGCAAATGAGGGTGGCGCATGTGCGTCGACTACAAGGATCTCAACAAAGCCTGTCCTAAAGATTGCTATTCTCTCCCAGTGATAGACAAAAAAGTTGACTCTCTCGCGCCTTTTTGATGGAAATGCTTTCTTGATTGCTACAAAAGCGGCACTGTAAGATGAAGCTAAAACGGCTTTCCGCACAGAAATGGATATCTTCTGCTACACAAAGATGCCTTTCGGCTTAAGTAATGTAGGGGCCACATATCAGCACTTGATGAACCAGAGTTTCGGAGATAATACAGGTAAGCATGTCGAAGTGTACATTGATGATCTGGTGATATGAGCCCAGAGGAAGACCAGATGCTGAAAAACATTGAGAAAATATTCAAATCATTGTGCAACATCAACATGAAGCTCAATCCGTGCAAGTGTTTGTTCGTTCATGTAGGAGGGTAAATTTTTGGGTTTTATGGTAACAAAGGGCGGTTTTAAGGTAAACCCAGAGAAGGTTCAGGCCATCGAGCGCATGCGATCTCCCAAGTCGATCAAGTACATGCAACGGTTAGCCGACTGCTTAGCCGTACTAAACTGCTTCTTGTCTAATCATGCCGCAAAATCCTTCCCTTTCATAAGCACCTTGCACAATTATGTCAAAAAGAGCGAGTTCAGATGGACGACCGAAGCAGAAACTGCCTTCAAAGAAATGAAAGAGTGCCTAATCCAGCTCCCAACGTGATTGCACCGCGCGAAGACGAATTGCTTTTGCTATACTTGTCAGCTTCAGACAAAGATAGCTGGACATGTCGAAGAAGGGATCTTGAGCACTATCTTTGAGGAGAAGCTGTTGTTCCGTTGGTACACGCGTCTAGAAGGCTACACAGGTACTTTACCGGTCATATTATTCACGTTTTAACCAACCATCACCATTGGAACAATCCTCAAAAAGCCAGAAATCTCAGGGAGATTAGCAAATGGGCAATCGAGTTAGGTGGTCACAACATTGTGTATCGACCACGCCCAGCAATTAAGGGACAGATCCTGACAGATTTGTCATGGAAGTCCCCGAAAGAATAATCCCTGAGTGTGAAGTGGTTGAGCACCCTACGCAAGAAACACCAAAAGAATTGTGATTACTATTCACATATGGAACATCCAACGAGGATGGCGCAGGGGCAGGTTTAAGGCTAGTCAGCTCGGAGAAGCATGAGTTCTGTAAGTCCCAATATCTGGATCTAACAGGTATCACAAACCTAATCAATAGCGAAAATAATGATTAGGAAGAAGAACAATCTCTTGAATTCATAACAACTTGCATACACTAGAAAAGTGTCTGATACAAGTTTTCAATTACAACTCTCTAACCTTCTAACCTTGACCTAAGACATATATTTATACTAGTCAATAAGCCCAACAGTTACAACCCTAGGCCCACATGGCACTAGGAAGCCCAAATTTAAGTCCCGATATCGGATCTAACAGGTATCACAAACCTAATCAATAGCGGAAATAATGATTAGGTTTGTGATACCTGTTAGATACGATATCGGGACTTACAATTGGTATCAGAGCCTGACAAGAGTTCGCCAGAGTTGTTCCTTCACATTCAATAGGTTTTAGCTAGAGGCTGCAACCCAGGCCATTGAAGATCTGGGCATGCCATTTGCATCAACATAGTAACCTCACGGAAAATTAAATTAGTTGAGGATGAGGTTGATGATGCTTTTGATTTGTTTGATATAGGGGTAGAAGACTGAATCTTGGTCAAGATCTTAGGCCTCCAAGTTAATGAATCAGACTTCTGCACAATCCTGGAGTGCTAGAAGGATTCAGGGAACCTGAAGGCCTTGAAGGATTTATGAGATTGTTTCTTGGCCATGCTTCAGTCTTGATCAGAAGACTTAGCCATAGCAAATCGAGCCTGAGGTAGGTGATTAAGCATAGCCTTCTGATAGTTTGAGTATAATGTTTTAAACGGTGTAAAAGCCGTAGGTCCACCTGCGGATGTGTTAAACCTGTTCCTTGTTCATGTAACATACACACAAGTGCGGAATCCAAGTGTGTATGCAACCAAAGCAAAGTAAAGAACAGGGGTAACCAAAGATTCACTATCTTGATTAATGATTGAGAACAACTACAAACATATACACACAATGCTCGTATGACTCAAACAAACTTGCTGTGTTCTTGTGTCTTCGTCCTCGCCAGAAATGCTAACTTAGATATCCCACACAAAGGATCAGTTTGCTAGCTCGTTCTATTAACTTCTGGATAAAAAGGCTCTTCAGCTAACCCTCACTGAGAGGTGCATGTCTGCTTATATAGTGTCCAAGCTGGTCACTCGTACGAAAACAAGTTGCCAGACATTCGAACACACTATTACACACAAGACACAACTCCAGAATTGGTGCGAGTCACTGTTTTGTACGAAATGCTTGTGTTTCATACGAAATCTCTTGATTCGCACAAAATCCTTCTTCTTGGAGAACGTGTGTAGACTTGACGTACTCAAGACTTATCAGTATGCATACATGCAACTGATTAACACAGACAAGCTAAGATGTCATACTAGATCAAGATAGAAGGATATCTCGATCTATTCGACACGACCAAACCTATACAGACACTTGAGCAAAGACCGTACAATTACAACTGTAATTAAGAACAAGTGACAGACACAAAACTGTATCAACATACTCCCCCTTGGATGTTTCTTGGTCTTCAGTCCTTGGTCTTTGGTCTTCATATGTTGGTCTTCACATGAATGGTTTGCAGTATCAACAAACTCCCCCTGAAGATCTGCTATTCATTAATAGATCTACTATCCAATGATTAGAGCATCAGGTCTTCGAACTTCTAAGAAACTTCAAATCTTTCTTGCTTCCTCCTCTGACTTGTCAGAGTTCTTCGTTGTTGGTCTTTGTTCATGTTCTTTTGTATCAATATGTATCTCAATAGACAAATATAATTAGAACACAAATTTCTCAGGGAATACACACGAGAGACTTATCATAAATTCTTCATATGACTATATTCCCTGAACGAGATACACACACTCGTATGAATTCCAGCAGCAGATTTGAGAAAAACAAGTTACCAAGTCAAATTAAATGACTAGGTTCATTCGTATGAGATACACACACTCAAACGAACTTCATATTTTGGATTTCTTTGATGAATTACTTGTTGCAAGATATTACTTTTATGAAGTTGCAATATCAAACCAATGGTTTTTTGGCGTATCTTGGTAGAAACTCTCGAGTATCAACTTTGGCTAACTTTCAAAAAGTAATTACATAAGCAACTAAGTAAACTGGACATAAAATCAAAATACAAAGATAAACTACAATCTTTTTCGTTTCAAGGTAAAGGAATCATACCAGCATTTTAATCTTTGTCAAAAACGGTATTAGGTTTTCAAAATTAAACAGATAAGTATTCAACTATGATTATCGGTATTGTTATCCATGTAAGCTCAGACTAATCAGATGAATCATGATTAGGAGATATGTTAAGTATGAATTTATACTTACTAGCCGGTGTTCAACCATATCACGACACATTCCCGTATCAAGATATGCAACGAGAGAAAATCTTACCGGTGAGTATACTGCTTTATCATCTGTTTTGACGTATATGAATGATGTGAGATACTCACTTATTTTTTATTGAAAACAAGCCCTTTGTGATTTAATCACTTATTGATGAGGAACTTGATTTTCATATGCATGAGGGTACAGGAGTAAGCCCTTTGAACAGGTTAGTACCATCGTACCGACAAGAGACGAACTTAGCTCCCGCATAAAGCTGTGATATTTTATCACTTATTTTGGGGATGTGATATTTTTATCACTTATTTGATGGTCGTATGCAGTATGTACACGTATGTATGTATCATGGAAGTTCTAGACTTGCGCCACCGTTATTTTTCGGCAAAAGATTCAACCATGATACCCAAATGATAAGCCAGCATAAAGACCGTATATCTCAGATCCTCGACACTCTATCAAACGAAATTTCGGTACCAAGACCATATGCCAATGAATGGTTCCCACCTGGCGTTCTGTCTGTTAAGTTTATATCAACCTGCACATTTTAGTCTGATTGTGAGCCTACCGATACATCATAAGTAAAGCTACTTATCAATCTTCTTTCTATGCTTTTAACCATATCTGACAGATTTATTGGTGAATTTCATCATCTTCTCTTATCCAAGAAACTCATTTTTTATTTTTCTAATGTTTTTGTATTTTTCTGAATTTTCTCCCCCTTAAACAAAGAAGGTAAATAAAAAACATATTTTTTTATTTTCTTGAAATTTACTCCCCCTAAAATATAAAACTGAAATTTTTTTTGTAGTTTTAGATTTTTAGAAAGTATATACAAAAATGGTTAGTCATGGTTGAGTTACTCGGGTTTCACCTTGATGCCATTGACTTGAAAGTAGATAATCAAAACGTGATTTATCAAAGGCTTTGGTAAAAAGGTCGGCACGTTGGTGATCAGTGTGGATTTTAACAACATCAATAAGTCTCTTTTCATAACAATCTCGTATGAAATGATACTTAATCTCAATGTGTTTTGTTTTAGAATGATGTACAGGATTCCGAGTGATCTATAAAGCTGCTTCATTATCAAAAAAATAGGAGTAGTAAGAAATTCAAAACCGTAGTCGCGCATTTGCTGTTGAATCCATAGAACTTGAAGACAGCAACTGGAAGCTGAGATATACTCAGCCTCACATGTTGATGTAGCTACACAAGTCTGCTTTTTGCATTGCCACGTGACTAGGCGATTTCCCAAGAACTGACATCCAGCTGTTGTTGACTTTGCATCGATTTTGCAGCCGCCATGATCAGAATCACTGAATGTTGTCAGATCAAAGTTATCATCCTTAGGGTACCATAGACCAGTGTCAGGACGACCCTTTAGATAACGAAAGATCCTTTTCACAGCCATCAAGTGAGAAACTTTCGGACTAGATTGATAGCGCGCTAGAAGGCATGTTGGGTACATTATGTCGGGTCTTGAAGCAGTAAGATACATGAGAGATCCGACCATTGCACGATAGAGAGATGGTTCTACATGTTCACCCATTCCGTCTGGAGTAATCCCATGATTTTGAGCTAATGGAGTTCCCAAAGGTTTTGAGTCATCCATCTGAAATCGCTTGAGAATATCTCCGACGTACTTGGTTTGATGAAAAAAAATCCCTTCCTTTGATTGTAAACCTGCAAACCTAAAATGAAATTCATTTCTCCCATAGCACTCATCTCGAACTTCTCCTGCATACCTGTTCGAATTCTTTGCACATTCGAGTGTTAGTAGACCCAAATATAATATCATCAACATAAACCTGTACTAGCAGCAAATCCTCGTCCCGTTCCTTGATGAAGAGAGTACAGTCGATCAAGCCTCATCGAAAACCATTCTTCAACAGATAGGTAGACAACGTTTCATACCAAGCCCTCGGAGCTTGATGAAGACCATATAACGCCTTGTTGAGAAGCCAAACCTTGTCAGGATGGAGAGGATCTTCAAAACCTGGTGGTTGCTCAACATATACTTCCTCTTCTACCACACCATGAAGAAATGCACTCTTCACATCCATCTGATAAATGGTGAACTTCTTGAAAGACGCATAAGCCAAAAGATTCTTATGGCCTCAAGTCGTGCAACCGGTGCATAAACTTCATGTAATCGATCCCTTTGACCTGATTAAAACCTTGAACAACCAATTGCACTTTGTTTCTCACAACAACACCTCGGTCATCCTTCTTGCACTTGTACACCCATCGTGTACCAATCTTCTTGTAGCGTCAGGCCTGTCAACCAATTTCCAGACGCCTAACTTCTGAAACTGCTGAAGTTCTTCCTTCATGGCTTCAACCCACGAGTCTTCTTTCATTGCCTCTTTCCAAGATTTTGGTTCTACTTGCACACATAGCAGGCAAAAGACCAATCATTCAGACCACCAGATTCCCTATTTCCGAATACAATCCAGCATTCTGGTTGTTTCGAAGCTGATTACGAGTCTGCACACCACTCTGGACATCTCCAATAATATTCTGCTGAGGATGGATATTATGAATACGAGTTTCTGGCATATCAGGGAAATCGAGAATTTATATCCATTGTTGATATTCAGATCAACAGTTAAATCGAGAGCTGGATTTGATGACGTTGTAGATGCCTGACCTTCAGTCGTTCCTTGAGGTTGAATATTTGACGTATCATTTGAAAATCCAGGAACCGCACCAAAGGCAGCTTCATTTGCATCATGAAACTCATCATCTTCTGATGAAACATTATAATCCGCAGCGTCTTCGAATTCCTCATTTTGAACAAACCGAAGTAGACACTTGAGGGTTAACAATAATTGTTCGAACTAAGACGAGTCTACTGCAGTATCACTTTCCAATAACATCTGAGCAGCAGCTGTTGCATCATCAAAAGTTGGCAGATTAAAGGAATCAAATAGCCCATCATAGTTGAACATCCAAGGAGCACCCGGAGCTCTAACCGCTTCTGTATATCTCTGAACCTTGACTTCACCCCATTCTTCAATCTTCTTCGAAGACAAATTCCACACCCGGAAATTCGGAGTAGCATATCCAAGAAAGAAACCTTCGATAGCCTTGGGACCAAACTTTCCATGTGGGTCGATCATAGTGCATGGAGCTCCAAAAGGTTCTAAGAAAGAAATACTGGTTTCCTTTTATGTAATAACTCAAAGCATGTCTTCCCATGTCTCTTCACCATCAGAACTCTATTCATCGTGTAGCACGCAGTAGCAACAGCTTCTCCCCAAAATTGAACAGGAAGTTCTGATTCTACTAACATGGTTCTTGCAGTTTCAATAAGAGTTCGATTTTCCTCTCAGCGACGCCATTTTGTTTTTGGGAGTGTATCGAGAACTGTACTCATGTAGAATAACCTTTGAGGAATAGTATCATCCATAACTTGATTCTTAAATTATGTGCCATTGTAGCTTCTGATCTCCTTACCTTCAGATTGTACAAATTTTCCAGCAGAGTCAGGAGATTCTTGAGGATAGTAGGAACTTCACTCTTGTGTGCCAGCATGTTTACCCATGAGAATCTGGAATAGTCATCAGTAGCTACCAGACAATAAGAATCACCAAAGGTTGTCTTGTGCTTATAGGTCCAAAGAGGTCCATATGAAGACGTTCCAGTGGCATATTCACAGTGTTGATCTTCTTCACGGGATGGGACTTTCTTGCTTGCTTCCCTTTCTGGCATGATACACAAACGTCTTGAAGATGAAAGTTCTTCACTGGTACACCATTCACTAGATTGTTCTTCACAAAATAGTTCATTTTCCTTAGGTGAATGTGTCCCATACGTCTGTGCCAGGAGATTGATTCCTTCTCGGTGCTTTGGAGACAAAACATGTGACTTGTGCAGATTTTTGTAATAGCTTGGCTCATATCAAGAATATCAAATCATTAATTCTTGGAGCTGACAGGAGAATCCATTCCTTGGGGATCTTGAATCAGGCTTCAACACATAACATCCGGCATCATCAAAATGTACCGTGAACTTCTTGTCACAGATTTGAGAAACGCTAAGAAGATTGTGATCAAGTTTGCCCACATAATTGATCTTGTCGAAGCTCACAAACCATTGGAACCATTCCTTCTCCAGTGATGTATCCACCTTTGTTACCAGCAAAAGCAACATAACACCCCTAATACTTTTCACATCATATAGGAGCCGCAAGTCGCCTGTCATGTGCCTTGATGCTCCACTGTCAACAATCCAATGACCGTTTACAGTTCCTCCTGGAACACCCTGCAGATTACACAAACAAGATTAGTTTGAGATGGGGACCCAAGCCTTAGTGGTCTTGGGTCGTCCCTTATCATCGAGAAATGTAATCTCAATTTCTATGTAATCTCAATTTCTTGGATGATAACAAACTGAGAGACTCCTTTTGAACCATTACCGGTCTTCTGTTTCCAAGATCCTTGTTTAGTGCCAGATTTACTATTATTTACAGTTTAACAGTTTGCTGGTTTTATTGACTTTGAAGATCTTTGAATCTTTTTCGAAGAATCCGATTTTAAAGCTTTCTCAACTACTTTTACGTGTTTACGTTTTTGTTTCTCTTTTTGATCTTTAATAATTCGTTTATCTTGTGTCGGAGAAACAATTTACGTTTGCAAGTTGGTTCATGAGGGGTTTTCTCTATACATCTTGATTTGGCTGGATTTTGACAATCCTTTATAATGTGGCCAAATTCTCCACATTTGAAAAAAGTTCTCCTTTCAACAAAACTAGGAGATCGCGTTTCTTCGGCTGATGTTGAACTTGTGGATCCTGAGGTACTAGGTTCATTTTCATTAGATCCATCAGTGTGTTGGGTGTAATTGTTTTGACTATTTCTTTTCAAAATCTTAACTTTCTTTACAAAATCAACATTAGATTTTCCTTGAAAAGTTTCGACTTTATCGGTACCTTTAGAACTCACAAATTTAACAGTTTTAGCCTTTTTCTGGTAACGAGAGCCTTTTGCTTCAACCTTCGGTTGAGAAGTTGTGGGCTTTTCAACTCGCTTCCATTCTTTTTCTTTTGAAGCGGATAATAGTTGTGATTTGGTTGACTTTTTCTTCTCTAAAGGTTTGGTTGTTGACTTTTCAAAAACCTGATCTATAGAGATTGGATTTACGTTTTTAATTGGAAAATCTTTGTTTGAATTGATTTTCTTATCTCCAACCAAAGTGATATAACACATTATCTACTTCTTGTGTAGACACACTAGTCTTCACAGATTTCTTAGGAACAGTCTCCTGATTCACAACAGATTGAGTACTAGGAGTAGCAGAAGATTCTACTCTTTTCCTTTCATTAAGAGGCTGATCTTGATCATCATTTCTTGATTCACCATCTGATGTATCATCCTCTTCTTCATCAGATGATGAACTTTCTGGCTTGCTTGGTTCTTGAGAGAAATTGCCTAGTTTGAACCCTAACCCTGCTGCAAATTCTCGGATTCAAAGGTACAGAGGGTTCAAAACGAGGCATCTCCTCTTCATCAGGCATTTTGGTATAATTGTGTTTCATTGGGGGTGGACACGACTTATACCCTATGCATTGAGCATCTCCCTTTAGTTTTTTAACTTCAATAATATGATCAAGCACAATTGGGAGTTAGAATAACTTTCCAATTTGCGTTTGATCGAATCATATTCGCATTTGACGATGGCTAACTCTTTCTTTGTTTCTTCTAGCAGATTAATGTAGTTATTAATTCATGTCTGTTTATTCAAAACGTTTTTGTCAATTCAGAAACACTTTTCTTAAGGGTTTCTATTACAGATTTGAATTCTTTTTCATTTCTAGTTAGCGCCAAATTCGCCTCTTTGCATTTTGATAGTTCAACAACTAAATTCTGATTATGACTGTTGACGGTTTCATATTTTATTTTCAATTCAACACAGTCGTTGCAAACAGTAGGAGGTTCAGAATTTACATGTTTTGAAGAACCTTCAACATTTGCCATATAGGCAGTGTGATGAGGAAAAGCTGTTCCATCTGTAGAGAGTGTCTCTGTCTCTTTTTCCGCAGCTTCTGCGTTTCTCATCATACCTATCTTTTCAGATTTCAATATCTCAGCTTCACTCAGCAACTCTTCAACCTCAGCATCACTTCCTTTCTTCACATCGGAATCAGATCCATAACCATCTAAACTTGAACATTCTTCATCAGAACTACCAGCATCTCCAGATGTATCATCATTATTGGAGTGCTGATGCTGTGATCATGCTTGATTTGATCTACGATCTTCGCATAGCATGCAGTTCTTCCGTTGTTCTCTGTTCCAAACTGAAACTGACCAATCGCATCCTTCATCAGATTGAACTACCAAAGCTCTATGCGTATTTAAAGGTCCTGATTGATTGGTGTTGTTAGAGTTGCCAACAGCTACTATTCTTCTTTCATTGTTGTAATGTGTTGTGTTGGATGGTTGAGATTGATTACGAAAGGGGTTGTGATTTCCTTCCTTGCTGGGTCTTATGCATTCCCGCTTAAAGTGACCTCTTTCTCCACACTTAAAGCAAGTAACGGCGGTTTTGTCAAAGCCGTATTTTGTATCCTTCTTGCTTTCCAAACTGGTTCTACCCGTTCTTCTCATATAATCCTTCGCTCTTCTCATAGCGCTTGCAAATGCCCACTTGATGTCCATCAGCTCCATTTCATCTCGGTCAATTTGTTCATAGTCTTTGTTTGTCAAATTGATGTTCCCTATTTGACCTGCAACTAAACCACAATACGCACTGACCATGGTATTTAGAAGTTCCGCATGTTCCTGTGCGACTTCTACGTTGATTTTAGAGAGATTTGACGTGTCAAGTTTGACAGTGTTGGATTGCCGATGACTGTTGTTTCCATAGAAAGCTTATTGAGAAGCTTGCTGTGAAGCTTTATGCTCTAAATCCCTTGGCTGTGGAAGGAAGGCTTTCGGATCAAAAGTCTATCTATAGGCTTGATTACTCGAACCTGTATACTGACTTGATTAAACTGGTTGGGGTAGAAAAACGTTCACGATTGACACAAACGCAATTTGCCGCTTCGGTTGTGGCTTGAGCTTGTACCTGCATTTATACCTCCAAAATACATTTCAGGGTTTTGTGGAGCAGAGACTCGTTGTGCCTTCCGGAGTTCTTCTTCATTCTTGTTCTCCAGTTTCTGCACAAATTCATAAATACTTATTGAGTCCAAAACACCTGTATGTTTTAAAAGATCAATAATTGACCCCATTTTGGTGGTAAAACATCAGCAAATCGCATCACAATTTCTTGTGGTGCTGCTAACACTTCATACGAGTACATTTCGCTGAGAAGATGATAAAACCGAGTGGTCATATCATTCAAGGTTTCGTTCTCCATGAACATGAAACCTTCAAACTCTTTCTTGAGCAGATCATGCCGAATCTTCCCTTGTAGCAGCGTTACCTTCACCTCTTGCTTCCAAAGTGTCCAACAAATTTTTTGTTGTAGTACAATACACAAATTATGATAAATGTCTTTATGCAGAGCTTGTGTTAGGATAGCAAATGCCTTTTTCTCTAGATAGTAAGCTTTCTTGTCACTTTCGACTAGATTGGCCAAAGTGGTTGGATTTGATCCAGCTTCTTCAAGTGCTTCATTGTAGGGGGTAGTGAAACACGTCCACAATTCCGTGTTTTAGACCGAGAACCATACGTATGAAAACGACTTTTCCATGAAGGATAATCGTTCATGTGATTCAACTTCGGCGGTCGGTTATTACTCCCGGTTTCACTTTCGCTCATTAGCAGAGTTTGGATGCTTTGATTCTGATTCGCAACACACGCCCATTGATTTGCAGAGATCATTGTGTATGTTGAGGCATCAAAGATTTTACCCATGATGTTGCGGAGCTTTGCGAAGACTCCTTATTTGAACTTGAACAACTCAAATCCCACGGTTAGAACTCATTATATTTTCTAGTTTTATGAAAATTTAAAGGTTTAAAGTTTCAAAATTATAATTACCTTTTAAAAATTCACAGGTTCTGAAAATATGACAAATTCTTAAAATCACAAAGCTTTGAAAAACACGAAAACAAACAGTAACAAAGGTAATTCGTACGAAACTGATTTCGTGCGGATAAAACAACTTTTTCGTGCGAAACAGGATGTTCGTGCGAAATAGTTATTTCGTGCAGATCAAGTGTTTCGTGCGGTTCAGATGAATCTACAAAACTTTCAGTCGCACAAACTGTTTTGTCAGCGTTTTTCAGAGGAATCTTTTCAGAAATGGTTTGGTGAGAAATTTCCTTTCTTGTGTAGACCTGCTTTTTCGAAAATACATGTTGTCTTACCCACTTTTAGTTAAAACACATATTTTAACAGTCCACAGTCCAAGTCCAGATCCAAGTCAGAAAATGTCAACCCTACCAAACTAATCAGATTCAAATTTTTGCAGATTTCTTCTTCAAGGGTGTTCTTCAGAAAAAATTTTACCATAAAATTTCCTGCATGCAACAGATTTTAAACAAATTTTAAGTTATTTAACTATCCAAAACTTATGTTTTCTGCTGGAGATTCAAGAACACTTCAGAATCTTCAAACTAGCTCAGACACAACTAAGCCCGGTTTTGAACAAGGAAAGAGCCAAAGCTCTGATACCACTTGTAGGTCCACCTGCGGATGGTGTTAAACCTATTCCTTGTTCATGTAACATACACACAAGTGCGGAATCCAAGTGTGCATGCAACCAAAGCAAAGTAAAGAACACGGGGTAACCAAAGATTCACTATCTTGATTAATGATTGAGAACAAGTACAAATATATACACACAATGCTCGTATGACTCAAACAAACTTGATGTGTTCTTGTGTCTTCGTCCTCACCAGAAATGCTAACTTAGATATCCCACACAAAGGATCAGTTTGCTAGCTCGTTCTATTAACTTCTGGATAAAAGGGCTCTTCAGCTAACCCTCACTGAGAGGTGCATGTCTGCTTATATAGTGTCCAAGCTGGTCACTCGTACGAAAACAAGTTGCTAGACATTCGGAACACACTATTACACACAAGACACAACTCCAGAATTGGTGCGAGTCACTGTTTCGTACAAAATGCTTGTGTTTCGTACGAAATCTCTTTGATTCGTACGAAACCTGTGTTTTGTATGAAATCTCTTGATTCGCACAGAATCCTTCTTCTTGGAGAACGTGTGTAGACTTGACGTACTCAAGACTTATCAGTATG
Organism: Scalesia atractyloides; assembly: GCA_947069175.1. Lineage (NCBI taxonomy): Eukaryota > Viridiplantae > Streptophyta > Magnoliopsida > Asterales > Asteraceae > Scalesia > Scalesia atractyloides. Next base: position 78,527,868 of record CAMTDV010000023.1, read on the forward strand.
CATACATGCAACTGATTACACAGATAAGCTAAGATGTCATACTAGATCAAGATAGAAGGATATCTCGATCTATTTCGCACGACCAAACCTATACAGACACTTGAGCAAAGACCGTACAATTACAACTGTAATTAAGAACAAGCGACAGACATCAAAACTGTATCAACAAAGCCTTTTGACAATTTCAGCGCAATATGCCCGGGAAATCCACTAGTTGAAACAGGTTTGCCTCTTCAAGAAGAAAACAGTGCATTCAGCCTGGGAAATTCTAAGGCAATTTGTCTGTCAGTTTCTTGCTTGCAGGTACTGACGGCTGATGCACATGTTGTTCTTGACTGTTGCCTGCGCACAACCATCAGCACACTTGTTAGTTTTTGATTTGAATTAGACAATTTGGAATGTGTAGACTTTGGCATAACTTTAACTGATTTTTGTTCAACGCTTTGCTTAACAGATTCAGTTTGTGGCTGCAGAGTCAATTTCTCAGAGTGAAGAGGGGACTCAGCAGTTTCCTTTTCATTTGTCGAGGTACCTGTTTGATTTTCTTCTTTTTGGATTGGCGTGTTCTCCGTTTCTTATTCTTATTTTTCAAATCACTTTTCGTGGCAGATTCTACAGAGGACACATGTGGCTCAGCAGGGACATCTTTTCTGAATTTTCAGAAGATGAGCTTGAAACAGTACAAGTAGATGGAATCTCTAAATTTTGAAAAGTTTGAGAATCCGATTCAGATTCAGTTTCAAGATTTACATCTGAATCAGCAGAAAAGGAATGCTCATCATATGTCATTTCAGAATTAATCCCTTGTGCTTGGTATGAAGAAGCTGAGTTGCCCGAATCTTCTAGAATTATGCCAACATCAATTTTCATAGGGTCGGTTGGTTGGTTGAATTTCTCACTGTTAACCCTAGTATTAGCATCAACAGACGGAGCCTCTGGAGAAGAACTTTTGGTCTCTTCAATGGGAACTGATGAAACCGAATCATCTGTCGATGTTGTACCTGTAGCAAAATTCATGTTTTCATCACAAGAGTTATCACAGTTATTAGTAGCATTTAAAACATCAGCATTTGATGAAAAACCAGAATTAAAACTGTCTGTGTTATCAACACAACCAACACTGTCTGAGAATTTAAATTGTTCAGCAAGAAATTGATTTAAAATGTCAAAAGCAGACTTATAAAATTCATAATCAGCAGCCGAATTGTCTGAATTTGCATTCAGACATTCCTCTTGATCACCATCTGTAATATCCTCAACTAAAATTTCTCCTGCACATGAGGTAGACATGTTAGTATCGTTCACTAATTCAGTTTCAGTTTTAGAAGACTTTTCTCCTTTAGATTCTGCGAGGATGTTGCTGCCTCTGCCTCAGGCATCACTTTCTCTAAATCATTGTACTACAAGAGGATGATTACCAGATTCATGTGAAAGTGGTGTGGAAGTAATGAAGACATCATCCCCTTCTTGAGTTCAGTTGATTTAGAGAACTTTGGGTAATAGGGCTTCCATGGTTTAGAAAGATAATCTGAAGGTTACCATATATCATATTTTCTGCATTTTCTAAATCAGCCTCATATTCAGGCATTCTTGTATAGTTATGATTATATGGTGGAGGGCCCTATTGTACCCAAGACCTTTTGTGAAATTTTTCTGGTAATTGAGCTGTAGATCACACAAGTCCTTGACCAGCTTGCTGGAAGTTACAATTTTTTTATGTTTATTTCATTTTCGTGAAACTTCCCTGTCAAGGAATTTAGCTTGGCTAAGGCTGCTTGAAGTTCTACATCCTTTTCAGCTAATTTTAGCTTATAGCCGTATACCTAACATTGATGTTGGTTCAAGTCTAGCTTTAGCTGAGCTATATCTTGTTTTTGAGCTTCGACCTTTTCCATAAGAAGCTTGTTCTTATGATTAAGGGCGATGTTATGTGATGCAGCTTGCTGGTATTCAGCTACAAGAGTTGAATTATGGGCGCGCATTTGTGATAATTTAAAACGACAACTATCAGAACAGAGAATTCGATTTACCATTTCTGAAAGACATGGTGTTTCAGTTGTCTGCGCCATCATGAAGTGGTTGCTGTTCTTAGAAAGATTCAAAGTCTCCATCTGAGTTGCAACATCTGCCCAGTTGAATCCTTCGTGTTGTTGTGCCACCAATGTTGTTGATTTCCCGCCCGAGTGCTTGAGGGACTCGTAGTAGACTTTGAGGGAGAGACTGGCACCAGTTGTTTGTCGCTGCTCTGTGTGTCTACCACTCTAGATGACAATATCCATATGGCAGCTTCTTGCACTCCCTGGCTAAATGTCCTGGCTCGTGACATCTGTAGCACCTGAGTTTATCCTTTGTAAGACCAGTCTTCAGATTTGACAATGCTTGCCGCCCATACTTCTTTTGAAACTTGTTGACACAAAAGGCAACCATTCAAGATTCCAGGACACATCGATCCGTCCAGATCCTCCTCCATTATTTGATCTACTTCGGTTGGAAGAATGGATGGGGGAGTCAGATCACCTGCTAAAAAGGCGTTCAAGCTGTTGATCATTGAAGCAGCTATAGCCAATTTCTTTTCATTTTCTTTAGTGAGAAAAGCATAATTGGACAAAGGTTGAGCAGGTGCCGGTGCTGGAGCAGCAAATTGGGGAATGCCGCCTTGTTGAACTGCATGAGAAATGGCAGGACTGAAAACCATGTTGGGATACTGAGCATGGTACTGTGTCTGAACTTGAGCAGCAGAAATCATAGTGAGAGTCTGAGATTGAAGACCATAGACGTATGTGTCTTCTGTGGCGTGGCAAGAGGACTGTAAACTACATTTGAGCTACCCGGTGTTTGAGAATTTCCTTGCAGGGGCTATAGACCAGATTTTGCAACATCAATGCTGCATTTTGCCAGTTATACCGGCAGCCATCAAACTGCTCTGATGATTGATGTCTCTCTGCTTATTATCGATCTCACACGATTTAATAGTAGCTATCATTTCTGTGAGAGTGACATCATTCAAGTTCTTTGTCTTCTTGGTCACTCCAACATTAGCATCCCAACTCTTGGCAGTGAATTTAGCAACTGTCTGTTCATAGCACTATTGGTAAGAGTAATCTCAGCTGATATCATCTGGGAAACAAGCTTTACATATCTCCGAATCTGGTTCTCAATGGTTTCCCCGTAAATGTGATTAAATGAACTGAATTGTTGATTCAGCTGATTTACTCTGCTCGCCTTCATATCCGCATTTCCCTCATAGATATTTTGCAATTCACTCCATACTTCTTTAGCGGTCTTGCAATTTCTGACCGCAATAGAAATATCGGGTCCAAGCGCCATTGTCAATATAGCCGAGGCCTTTTCATCTTCCTCAATGATTTTAATATCTTCTGGAGTCCACAAGTGACTAGGCTTTGGAATCTTTGTGTCGGATCTTGATCGGTACTGTAAACTATCATTCGCGGACCATTCATAATACACCTCTACACACCACGCTCTTTTGCCTTGCAATATTGCTCGAATCTAAACTTCCATTCGTAATACTCATCTCCATACAACAGTCGAGGCACTTTCGTTGAGGTGCCAATCACTTGATCGAATTCTTGATGGAGGGCTAGAGTCTGTGATTGCAATGCAGCCAAAGTGGCATTGGTTAAATCTTGAGTTGTCATGTAGCCTTCATCATGGTTAACTTATTTAAAATTACCAAGTAAATTTAAATTCAGTTAATTTCAAGTTTTATAATATGAACATTGATCAGTCCGAAATCAGTCCGGAATAGTCAACTCTTAGATGGGCAGATCGAAATCAGTCCGAGATGGTCAAATCGAGATCGATGAATCTGAGATGATTGATCCGGAAATAAAGAGAATCCGGAATGATATTGATCCGAGATGAATAATCCGAAATAGAAAAATCCGAAATGATGATCCGGAAGGCAGTGTGTATCCAAAATAATAAATCCGGAATAAGTAATCTGAAAGAATCCGGAATCAGGAATAATCAGGAATGAGACTGAATCCGAAATGAAATCAGTCCGGAATCTAATCCTTATCCGAATGCAACAGTGGTCCGAATTCTAAGCAACAGTGAACCAAATCCAAGCAATAGTAATCTGAATTCCAAGCAACTGATAACCACCAAGAGTATCTCGGATCCGAAATGGTAGCAATCCGGATTGAACAGTAGTCCGGGATCAATCCGAGATGATGATCTCCTTCGTGTTCTTCGGGATCTTCAAAGTAACAAATCTGAAATCCTTGAAGCTTCATCGAGTTTCATTGGAATACGTAACAGTAGCATATCAGAATCTTCAAATCTTCTTTGAGTTCTTCGGAACAGTAGCAATTCCGAACAAGCACAGCAAGTCTTCAACTATGAACAGTAATCTGGATGAACAGCAGCAAAACCACTTCCGATAAGCTCTTCAATCAGTGATACCTGGAGCCTGTATTGTACAGCGGGGTCTGATACCAATTGTAAGTCCCGATATCGGATCTAACAGGATCACAAACCTAATCAATAGCGGAAATAATGATTAGGAAGAAGAACAATCTCTTGAATTCAAAACAACTTGCATACACTAGAAAAGTGTCTGATACAAGTTTTCAGTTATAACTCTCTAACCTTCTAACCTTGACCTAAGACATATATTTATACTAGTCAATAAGCCCAACAATTACAACCCTAGGCCCACAAGGCACTAGGAAGCCCAGAACCCCCTTAAAGCCTAAATGTAGCTCTAATGTATAAACCTTGTTAATATAAGCCCAACAAGTTCACATATACTATCCAGCTAGACTTCAAAAAAATACGAACATGAGGCAGAATATGAAGCCTTCTTGGCTGGATTGCGCTTAGCAATCAAGATGGGAGCCAAGAATCTACAAGCACACGTTGATTCACTACTTGTCGCCAGACAGATCAAGACTTGTATGATGCAAAGGGTGAAACTATGGCACTTTATTTTGACCAAGCCAAAGAGCTGATTCAGAACTTCAAATCATTCAAAGTGGTCCATATCAACCGTAGCGAAAATAAAATCATAAACGCGTTGAGTAAGCTAGCTTCAACAGCTTTCCAGCACCTGGCCAAAGATGTCCGAATTGAGGTTCTCAAAAATCCCTCTCTACCGCTGCACCTAGTAAATGTCATCGAAATTGGGTCACCATCATGGATGATGCATATCATTCAATACTTGCAAGTGGGGATCTTCCCCAAGAACAAAGCGGAAGCACAGAAGATCCAACACAAAGCCTTGTTTAATCAAATGGAGGATGAAATTCTGTACCGGAGGTCTTATCTAGGGCCACTATTGCGTGTGTGGACCCACAAGATGCCAATTACCTAATTCGTGAGATTCATGAAAGTATCTGTGTAAGCCTAGCAGGCCCGCGCATGGTGGTCGCTAAAATAATGAATGCGGGATATTATTGGCCAGGCATGCACCTGTATGCCATAAAAGAGTACGCAAGTGTGATCCTGTCAGCGCCACACGCCAAATACAATGTGACCAGAAAATGACTTGATCCCAGTTTCCACTGCATGGCCATTTCAACAATGGGGCATCGATATGGTTGGCCCTTCCCAGAAGCTCCAGGCGCTGTAAAGTTTATAATCGTCGCAATTGATTACTTTACAAAATGGGTATAAGCAAAGGCATTAGCATCAACCTCCTCAATGATCATGCGCAAGTTCATATGGGAGCACATCATTTGCTGGTTTGGCCTCCCACTACGATTCGTGACCGACAATGGAACAAACTTCGCCTCAGACGACCTACACAACTGGATGCAAGAGCTACACATTGAACACACTTTCTCCTCCGTCGCGACCCACAGGGCAAGACCAGGTAGAAAGTGTTAACAAAGGCATTGTAGAGGGATCAAGGCTCAACTGGGCACAAAGCGCACAGGGTGGGTCGATGAGCTCCCTAGTATATTATGGACTCAGCATACCATGCCCAAGACCAGTAATGGCGAGACTCCAATCAGCCTAGTCTATGGCTCGGAAGCGGTCATCCCGGCTGAAATTGGCCTCCCTTCACCTCCTATGCTCAACCATCAACAACGAGCGGCCCGGCTCGACTTGGACTTACTTGAAGAACGGCGCGAGAATGCAACCATAAAAGAAACCAAGTACAAGTCAAAACTAGAGAAGTACTACAATGTGAGAGTGCGCATTTGTAGTTTCAATCCAGGCGAATATGTCTTCTGGGACAACGAGGCCTCCAACGCTGAACGCCAGGGAAACTGGCACCCAAGTGGGAAGGTCCTTACCTTATCCATGAGGTCCTGGGCAAGGGCGCGTACAAGTTTTGCACGTTGGACGTCTACATCGTTCCCCAAACATGGAATGCACAACAGCTAAGGAAATGCTATATGTGACACAACCTTTTTGTAAGCAATGGCGAAGAGCCTCACAAGTTTATCAATATAAGTGTTGTTTACATTACTTTTTCATGTTGACTTCTTTACTTACAAGTTACAAATGCATGTTAAACTTCAAGTCCGCGCAAAAACATCACAGTAAATTACGAGCTCATGAACTAAACTTCCAAGATTCCCGTAAACTAAGCGCGGAATCAGGCTACGATGTTCAAACATGAGCCACACCTACATTCATTCGCGCTAACGAGATAAAGTTTCTTCCACATTGCAATAATTGTAACAATATAATTTACCAAAAAGAAAGTTGATTGATAAAGCGCAAACCGCATCGATTACACCTGCTAGTGTTTAAACACTACAGCTAAATCTACTAAGGCACAAGAGCCTATTCCAAGATTCCCGTATCGATCCTTAAGGACAAGTTGTTGTTCCAACTCACCCTGCGTTGTCACATCCGAATTTCCAACCAAATCCAGATGGGCCCAGATGGGGAGTATCGTGACATAAGATGGGTATCGTCATAGTCAAATAATCATAGATAGCACAGAGGAAGTCTTAGATTTAAATTATTACCAATATCAATGTCTGAATGTTTTAAAATATTATACAAACGGATAGTATACGGAAAGATCCACAGGTGGATCGAAAAATTACAAAATGAAATAACATAGTATAGGCTCCTATGCTATGGAGTTGCAAATTCCACTTAAGCATTTACCAGGCAGCTTCCAGCCTATTACGTACTTTGCAACCTGCGCTTAGTCTTTTGAAGATACGTCAGTTTTCACTGGTAAATACAAATAACCGACACATTTTGAAAATATTTCAAAATCATTTTATGTACACAATGGTACATATATTTTCATAAATAACTTGGGATAAACTATTTCTCATGTTATCAGTTTACATGCTTGTCAATACTTATAGGGCCCGGAAACTATGCCGAGATCATGGTTAACCGACACACCACTTTAATACCCTTATTTGGTAAACCCGTATTGGGTTATAAAAATATTTTATTATAGCATTAGCATCTGTCAGGTGTATGCCTACACCCCGTGCTTAGGTCGTGTCCATTTGCAATTAAATGAGCCAAGGACATCCAGGACACAGTCGTATTAACCCCCAATGTTTAAGTTATCAAGCAATATGAATTAAAACGGATTATTTGGATTCCCGACACATAGGTCATTGATCCTATACCCGACCATGCGGTAATAATATACCGTATCCCAAGCCGTATAGGGAAAATAGGTTCAGAGTATTTACATGGCTAAAACTCATCTCGATATGTAAGAATTATAAATAACTCGGTCGTAATCAATTAACTAAGGTTGGTTGCAATTTACCGGAAGGCCCTAGTCTGGAATAATGGTTAAATAACCAATTAGAATGTCAACATGTCCTTTTTAAGTCACAGACTCGGACCGGTTAACTTAAATTAATGAAAACGTTATGATACGCTTAGTTAAGCGATGACCGGAATAGAATGTGGTTTAAACCCAACAAGTACGAAGACTTGTATAATATGGGTAGCAATATACATTCTGGAATTTGAAGTAAAAATGATAAGATTTGACCCGTTTCGGTAAACTCACGTAAATTAGTTACATAAGCTTAACCGTACGCATATAAGCGATACCGGATAGTCGGATGAGTTTAAACAAGTTCTATATTCCATGTACTTTAAATAAGTTGTAACATCAAAGGTTATCAACTTATATGACCATTAAGGTTTTAGAATCAAAATATGCGCCAAAAGGGCGTTTTGGTCATTAAATAACACAATTTATGATCTTATATGTAGTTTATGATCAGTTTAATAACATCAAAAACATTAACATATCAGTACATAAGTCATTTGCAAGTTTGTTATTGATTAAAACCTTATTTCTTGCAAAAAGGGCATTTCGGTCAAAGTATGGCATAATATCGAAACTTGTACAAAAACTCAGAATACGATTATGATCACGTATTATAACCTCAGAGGGTTATGATACATTAAATTACCATCATAATTCAATCCTTAAATCAGTAGCAACTAATCTAAATCGGGTCTAACCTGAAAGTCAAAGCAATTATCGAAATTGCTTGACTTTTGGCTTTAAAAGCCTAATAAATTGAAATGTAATTAAAGGAGCACTTACAAGTGATCCTCTAAAATAATCTGAATGGGAAACTCCTAAAGGAACCAGGATCCTCCAGAAGTGATGAGAGAAGTATAAGATGCAAGTTTAAAGTGTTGCAAACACTTCTATTTATAGTGTTGGAGTTTGAAGGAGGTGGTTCCAGGTGTTAGCAGAAGTCTTAGCGTGAGGACAAGTGTCCTAGAATGTGGCATAGCAGTTTTGAAGCCCCTGGTTTTGAGTTAATGATTTTTGGCAGCTTTGTGTAGGCAACAAGCCAAAATATACCACAGCCTCTTATCCTAATGATAATGTAACATCTGCTATAGCGAAGCTCTGTTGAAGATAAAGCTCTGCTAAGGAAGTCTAAGCTCTACTATAGCAAGCTCTGTTGAAGACAAAGCTCTGCTGAAGATCAACAGAGGATGTATCATCAGTGTTTTCTATCAACAGTGGTTAGCTAGTAGTGGTTATCATCATGTTATTCTATCAGCAGTTGTTAGCTTAGCAGTGGTTATCATCAGTGTTTTCTATCAGCAATGGTTAGCTTAGCAGTGGTTATCATCAGTGTTTCAGTAGAGTCTAAATGTCCAAGGTCTGCTATAGCTAAGCTCAGTTGAAGACAAAGATCTGCTGAAGTCTAAGCTCTGCTGAAAATCAACAGAGGATGTATCATCAGACCTTGTAATGCTTAGCTTTTATATAATTCACAAATGGTCCCTCTCATCCAACAAGTGGCTCATTTGAGAGTACGGACACCATAAAGGGTCACTCAGAGGCACAGTTTCAGCATGTTAACACCTTTAGTCCCTCCACATTCATCTTTTCATAAATTAACAAAAATAGTCCCTCTCGACCAATAGTAGGCAAATTGAGAGTATGGACACGCATCAATATATTACTAGACATAAATTTACGAGGTGTTAGTACGTAGATAACCAATCAGTTAATCTTTGAATTTCGAGGACTTGTTGAAGACAAGTGTAGGTAGTACGAACCAGTGTGGCTTCAGCCCATTCGCGATGCGATTTTGCCTCTCCAGCTTCATCTCAGGATCAGTCTTGAAAGTAGTAAATTGTTCATTCTGGCTCTTAGGTCAGCAATGGTCTTAGCAGAGATTTTTCCTGCACTTTAAGATTTGTAATTTCTTGGCGCGCAGCAAACATCTTTTGGTTATCTCTGTCGCAGGCTTCACCCACTTTTTACGCTCATCAGCAAGCGTATCCTCGCTAGCCTACAATTTTTCTTGAGGCCCAGAAGACCCCACTCTTCACTGTTCTTGTCGCTTCAAACTGCGCTTTTTGCGGCCAATTCTTCCTTCACCTTCTCAAACTTCTTCGCATCCGCAGCCAACCGATACCTATATGCTTCCACATCAGCACGTTCCTTATACATAGTGCACCATTCGTGCATATGGTTGTTGGTTGACTGTTGGTTCGCTTGCCCAACGACGTGTGACTGATACAACCGGTCATGCTTGCAGGAAGGAAGACACCCATGAACCACTCCCTACAAGCTGGAAACTTCATAAGTGTATCACCTTGTTTTAACTTCCATATAGGGGTATGAATATGATGGCGCGACTCGCGCGTATGAACGGTAATAATGGTCGCCCAATGTATCTTCCGGCCGGATGGGTGAGGGTTCTTTGTGTCTTGCGTCAAAGGAACTAACACCTTCACCCCCCCCCCACGCGCCAGAACCAGTAGTGGCATGTGGCCCCGCGCCCTTGCCTTCCACAGACTTCGCTGAAATAGCAACTGTTTCTTCAGGAGTCTTACCAGACCTCCTAGGCATCTCAGCAGCAGGTTTTTCAACCGTCTTCATAACTTGCTCAACAACTTTCTCAGCCTCTTTGTTAGGCTTCTCAACAGGTTTTTCAACCCTAATATACATCACCTTCTCCGCTTCAACTGGTTTTTCAACCTCTATCGGCTTATCAGCCCCCACAACTTTCTGTGCCTCCACAACCTTCTCCTTTACCACCTCAAGAGTCTCCTCCGCTTTTTTGGCCGTGCCAGATGGAGGGGGCAGAGGTGCCTGAGTCCGAATTTAGAATGAATAGTCTTGAACTTTGGCATCGCCTTCTTCGGTTCTAGACAATACGCGCAGGTTCAAAAGGTTAGGCAAGACATCCAATGAAGGCAACAAGTTAAAAGACAAGGAAAACTTACAAGGAGAAATTGAAAACATCAGAGAACCAAGGTTAGCCTTTTTCCCTATAATAGGCTTGTTCAAAGCAACCTTTTTAGGAGAAGGCATCACTTTCTCACTAGACTCGCTGCGGACCTTTTGGAGGCAATCTTTCTTGTCAACTCAAGAACCGAACGGCCTCCACTTCCTCTTCCAAGGAATCAAAGTGGGAGTCCGCCCGAAAACTGTTCCTTGGAGCTCGCGATCCACTCGCCAGTAGCTCCACCAACTTTTCTGTATCCTCCTAAAAAGCGCAACGCTTCCATCGAATCAACAACAATTACATAATCATCTAAGCTACTTTGTGGAGAGCGAGTCGTACCTTTGCACGACGCAGCATCAGAGGTGGCTGCAGTTGGTTCTACTTTCACAGTCACTTTCTTCTTTC